>OZ025243.1:58349881-59032381 GCA_964019155.1 Osedax fenrisi
TTATTATAGGGTATTCTAAATATTGTTAATACGTATTTTATTGGTCCCGACAGGGATTGGACTTTTTCCTACTGAATGTGTGTCTGATGTATCTACCAAATGAGCTACACAGGCAGTTATATATCATACAGGAACATACAATATAAAACCCTTTCTTTATGATAAGTTATTACTGATAACTGGAGATATTAATATTGGAATGGAAATAAAAACTGACTATGAAAGTGGATTATCATAAACATATTATTTTATATTGTATATAATATATTATTAATTAATTACATTTTTTTATATATAATACATCTATTTCTTTGCAAATAATGATCCAATATTGATACACTTTCCAGAATTTCTTTTTAATTTTGTACGCATTTCATGAACACAGAAATTATTTTTTATATACACAGGAATATTTTATTGTTTATTAACATTCTTCTTATATTTTTTGTATACTATTTCCTATTTTTGATAACATTTTTTAAATACTAGTGGTCATATACTCTTAATCATATTATCTCATACTTTATATTATTTGAATTACTTAATTAATTGAAAAATAAATAAATCCCTATCTAATTGAATGGTTTTCTATAATCTATGTATCGATGCATACATACATAGAGCTAGAGAGAAAGCTTTCTCTCTCTTGCTCTATGCATACATAAGATGAGTATGGTTATACAGAATGATATAGTATATTTTAATATTTTAAAGTAAAATAATCGTTAACGAAAAATCAAAATGAATGAACTCTTTAATACAAAAGTAATGCTTTCCCCTAAAACCTTATTTGTTATCAATAGATAAATGTAATTATAACATAAATGAATACATTAATATTATATTAAATACGTAATTTCATCGTGTACCAATGCTAATGATATTACATCACTATAACGGTTCTTTACCTGATTAGTGGTAGACTATAATATTCACATATTGATGAAGTTATCAGGCCACTAATATATTTAATTAAATATTTATTGTTATTTAAAACGGAAAGATATTTAATAAATGTTTCTATTTTTATTTAAATACATAGTAATGCTATCATTTATGCTAAATTAGTTTATCCAATTAATATATAATATATAAATAAAATATAATGGTGACTTTAAAATGAATATGACTTTCTTACTTATTCGCGATATATATATTACTTTAAGTAATTTGCTTATATTAATATAAATACAGGTAGTTTTAATATCTTATTTTATAAATAAATATTAAGTATTAATATAATTTATTGTAATGAAGTTATTATGAACATTAGACTGTTCTGAATCATTGGGGCCTACGCTTCCAGTCTGATTGAGCTTTTCTGTTTGACGATTTGTGTTTCTCTTTATAGGCCCTATTCTTTAATGTATCCTTACTTTGACCTTGGCCTATAAATAAAATAATACATTTATATATATGTTTTTTGTTATATTAATAATTAGAACATTACTATTTTATTTTAATACTACTTTATTACAATTATTTAATTAGATTACAAATATATTTACATACATATATATATATTTATTAATTTTTAACAATAGAAAAGACGTATATTTGAAGCACTTTAGTAAAAATAAGAATCACAATTAATGTATTCATATTTATTTGATTATGAACTATAATATAAAAACTTCTAATAAGGTATTATTATTATATGTAATGATTTATATATAAAATTTACATTGTAAATTATGGCATTGAAGAGAAATCACTATTTATATTTTGAATTTATTAACTTTGATGACATTTTATTTTTATTTTGATACAATATTTATTGGGAAGAAAACTCTATACCATATGGAGAAGGCTCTTACACACTGATCTATCAAATAAATTGACTATATATTAATATATATATATATATATATATATATAAATATTATAATATTTCTTGATGATACAATATATAAATATAAATAAATCAAGGAATATATAAGGTAACAAATATTAAAATATAAATTTAAAAAATAAATTTTGTATTAATGAATGTTTTTAATTAAGATTTTGAATCACTTCAACAACACATATGTGTAAACATATATTTATTATCTAATGGTGGGGTATTGTAAGTATTGAATATAAACCTTTCTCATTTCCTTTTACATCAAACTGTTTCTTTTGAGGATTATTAGCATTTCTAGCAGCTTCCCTCTTCTCTCGTATCATCGCAGGATCCATACAGAAATCTTGTCTTCTATTTCTTTGAGGATCTGATGTTGGTTCTTGAATGTTGAACTTTGGTTCTCTCCTAAATCTAAGGGATTTTATTTAAATTATTAAATTCATTCGATAAAGTTTATTAATTTTATATAAAATATTAAGTTTCACTCAGAAAGTTAATTAATTGTAATATTATTTAAAGTAAAAATAATGAAATTATTTGAATACAGGTTCTCAATTTAAATATATTAATCCAATGTAATAAATATACAATAGAGCCATCTAATATGTACATAATTAATAGATAAATGTAGTAATGTATTAAAACTATAGATAGATTGTATTTACTTATGAAACACTTTCATAAATATATATTCATTATTCTACGAGAATATTAATTGTATTTATTACGAAAGTATTTGTCATCAGTAAATAAGTAAATACAATCTATCTATAATATTAATACATTAATCTATTAATTATTTACATATTAGATGGCTATATTATATATTAGTTAATAGTTGTAATGTACAGATTATAAGATATTGAACAGTAGTGATAACAAATGATCAACTACTCCTCTCTCCACACATACATGGGTAGCCAGTAATCTCGGACCACTTTGTAAATATAGTTTATTTTATAAGTATTATATATAAATTTAATATTGAAATTATTTTATCTTCTTTAAATTTCTGCTCTATAGTCATTATTTATATACATGCAGATACACAGATGTTATATTTGAAATCAGTATTTAATAATTAATGATTAAATATTAGAATAGTAATTGAATATTTACGAAATAAACTTAATTTAATAATTCGTCCGAGCTACTTAAAAATCATCCGATAATACTCAATTAGTCGTCCTTGATTATCTGGTCCTAGATTACTGGTATTCTTAACTAATGGTTATCATCTAAAGAAATTAAATATATATATATATATTTATATTATTAATATTATATATAAATTTGATTTTAGTGAATACATTAATTATACTACTACTACTACTACTACTACTACTACTACTACTACTACTACTACTACTACTACTACTACTACTACTACTACTACTACTACTACTACTACTACTACTACTACTACTACTACTACTACTACTACTACTACCACTACCACTACTACTACTACTACTACTACTACTACTACTACTACTACTACTACTACTACTACTACTACTACTACTACTACTACTACTACTACTACTACTACTACTACTATACCTTTCTTTATTTTGTGCAGGTGGTTCGTCGGCCTCATGATCGCTGACGTCGGCGTATAGTGCTGCCCCCTGGGGACCTCCTCCGACGTAGGAGTCACTATTGTAGTCATCGTCGTAGATGTCAGAATAGGGCGACGCCCCCTCACCCTCGTGATCGTAGATAGAGGCACCCTCTACGAGGTCTTCGTTACCGTAGAGGTCATAGAGAGGCTTCAGACGCGCGATCGTCTCGGGGTCCTTGAACGCGATCGGTTCATTCCTTTAGGCGGGTGCATGCGATTAGTGGTAAGAATAATAATGCATGTGTATGCATGTGTATGTATGTGTGTATGAAGGAGAGTGGTAATCAATGATTTCACACATATGAATCGCAGGTTTAATATTAGTCGTAAAAAATATTTAAAATAACTTTGTTTCGCATAGAAATGTTATTCATATAACTTTATTACCATAGTAACACGTCGCTTATGACAATACTTTCATGTCACCCAAGAATGTGTTTTTTTACATTTATATTACTCGTGTCAGAGGTATTAATACATGGATTAATGTAAAGGGAAATAATGACCATTTATTATTTTATTGAGATTTTTGATTTTTGATTTTTTTTTTTGGAGAATTTTCATATACCGTATAGTATTTATTTAAAAAATAAATAATTATTATTTAATAAATTAGTTATAAATTATAAATGCAAATTTAATATCATCAATATCGTGTGTTAAACTGGTTATTATCATTATAATAATAACAATATTACAATGTTTATTTTAAATATAATGAAAACATTATTAAAACAAATAGTTATTAAAATAAAAAGCATTTAAATCAATAATAAAATTAAAATTATGTAAATTGTAAATAACAATATTTAATTATATTATAATAATTTAATGAAATACATTGTTTTATATTTTTTTCTGCAATATATGAATAAAACTCGCATACTTATTATTAAATTAACTGAACTATAAGTCACATGCTATATTTTGAGGAAGTTTATGATTTATAGCATTATTTATTTCCATTTTACAAATGACCTACTCACGAATAAATGCTGACGAAGCTCTCGTATTAGTATTGAATTTTTTTACAGATTAGTCAGTAAATTTATAAAATTTGTAAAATATCTTATTAATTAATATATATTAAACATTTTATCAATGTATTAATTATATTTATATTATTATTTATTTATATATGTATATATATACATATATATATATATATATATATATATATATATATATATATATTTATATAAATTTTGTATATGTTATTTTTAGTATAAAACTAATATATATTTAAATACTTTGGTAATAGACAACTTTCAATGAGTACAAATTTTCATTTTTTTAAAAAACATTTTATATTTTTCTATAAATATACATAATCTCTGGGAATTTAGTGGCAGTATTATTTAAAATTACTGGGTATTAAAGGGTTAACATGAATAATACTAAGATATATTGTCAATTGTTAAATTTAGTCAAATAAGAAAAATGTGATTAAAATCATTCTAATAATGAATATTTTATACATACACAATTTTAAATAATATATTCTTTAAAATACATATTGATTGAATACTAGACTGGTTCGTTTCGATTCAATTTTTAATCCTTCATATAAAATATAATACATATCTATATTTTAGTATAATATGTGTTAATAATTTTTATAAAAAAATAGTTACCTTTGGTCACGAACATTTAAAGTTTGAAATATAAATTATTATTTTAAGATAAAATCTATTATATTCAATGTATAATAGTAATGACACCATCTTATTATCTTTGATGTTTACAAATATTTAAATTAATATTTAATATTAATTATGTATTTGTATTATATTTAATGAATTAATATAATATATACCATTATTTATATTTATTATTAATATAATATCTATATTTCATATTTATATTTCATATCTACTAATTACCAATATTAATGTCTCCTAAAACTCGAGAAAATACACCATTTTACAAAGTATTTATTTCAAAATAATTCAAAAAAATAATTAATTTTTTAAAATTAATATATATAATTATACTTTACATAAATGTGAGTGATCAGATTGTATTGAATTGTGGATATAAGTTAGATATAAATGTCCTTTATACAAATATAATTAAAAAAATTAAAAATATGTAAACTTATTTTGTATTTCATATTTCAAATAAAAATCCAAAAAATTATAAAAATGATGTTAATTTTTTTTCTAAAAATAATTTTTAATTTTTTAATAATTAATTTGAATTGTATTATTATTATCTATAAATTATATATTATAATTTTTTAAATTAAATTGTAATAATTTATTTATATTAAATTATACGATTTTTAGATATTTTTTTTGACTAAAATTATTTTATAAAATTTGGGCATCTAGATTGTTATGAAAAATATTTTGTTCTGTTAATACTACTTGTTATATATGTTTCTAGGATATATCCATAGTTGGCTTAAAAAAAATCATCCAATTTTATAAAAATTGAATAAAACTTATTTCTATATCTCCCCCATGTTAACTTTTGTATGTATTCAATGTTAAAATAAAAAGGTCTCGTGACATAACAATATTTAAGATATAGGTCTACAATTTTAAACACTTATTCATCATAGCATACATAATTGTCACAGATGTGAAGGTTTTTAAAATTGCGAAAAAAAAATTAGTACGAACCGGTCTATTCAATGAATACTCTTTCCATGATATATTTTTTGTTATAGTATAATATAAAATTATTAAACAAATATGATTAATTAATATAGATCATCTATTGCATAAGTAAGTATTTATATGGGATATTATGTTGGGCTAACTTCTTTCCTTTGTGTATTTTAGATTTATCTATGTTTCCACGGTGGAAAATGTCAAATTCATCGTAATCGAATATATTCCTTCTTTCATCGATTAGTCTTGTTTCTTTTTCATGCACAGTTCTATAATTTAAATTGATGTATATTTATATTATATTATAATTATATTATTATAATATGTTATGTTGAGTCTGAATATGAATTCTTAGTCGAATAGTAAATTATAACAAAAAATAATAGTTATTCATAACATATACTAATCTATGTATAATATATATATATATATAAATAGTGTTCCATAGATATTTACCGCCTATGGTAATAACTTTGGTAATATCAGGTAATAACCTGTCCAGTAAAAAAAGGGTTTGTCATGATAAAAACCTATTTTTGTCTATATGCTTAATATTACCTATATTATTAAACCTAATATTTTCTATATAATTTACAATTATATATTATTTATAGATTGTTTATGTGATAGATAATATACTATTATACAAATAAATAATGTGATTGAATATGATTGAAATTTAAATAAATGAGTAAGTAAGTCAATAATTTATATATACATAAAATATTGAATAGAATAATATATTTATTTTTATATTAGCAAAATATAATATTGTAAAAAAAAAATATATATATTAAACCTAATATTATCTATATAATTTATAATTATATATTATTTATATATGATATATAATATAAAGTTAAACAATACTATATTAAAATGATAATTATATATTTTTCATATTTAAAAAAAAATAATATAATATTGAAATTTAAATAAATGAGTAAATAAGTCAATAATTTATATAGAATAATATATTTATTTTTATATTAGTAAAATGAAATATTGAAAAAAATATATATATAAAACAATAGAATTAATATTTATTTGAGAAATTATTTGAATATATTCATTGTTTGATTTTATATCATGATATTGTTAATTATATATATAAAATACTGAATAGAATATTTCCTTATAGATAAAATTAAATATAGTTAAAAAACATATACATTTTTTACAATAGTAATATTTTCATTATGCAATTATATGAATATAGCACAGTATGATTATATTTCATTTATGAAATTTATCCCATTATATAAACTTGTTAATTTTACAATATGATACGGGTGGCACACCTCAAAATCCATTTAATAAAGTTACTATAAATGGCATAATTAAAGCAGAGTGCACAAAATGTTTTGTTAAATTATCAAATAAAGCTGCTAAATTAATTAGCCAAAATATATATATATAAATGAATTAATATTACTTTAAATTTCATTACAATTTTTTTTTTAAATGTATTATATTTTTTTGGTACTAGATTTCGCTTTTTTTTGCCGTTTATTACCAGTTTTATAGATTTTTACCGTAACCGAACATGGTAAAGATACGTTTTGAAACTTTTTGCATAAAATAATGGAAACCTGTATATAATATATATAAATTCTACTCGCCGCTATAGTTATTCAAGATCAAGTCTATATTATAATGCATTCCATGTATTATAATTACAGAATATATATATATATAGCAATGGATTGTCTACATGGAAAGTATTCTAATATGACCTGGATGTTCGTAGTACACTGTAATGTAACGGGCAGACTTTGTAAAAGTCAAATACTTTCTGGTAGTCATTTGGAGACAATTATGTATAACAAAACAAATGTCTATATTAATGTCTATATTTACGTTATACTCCAATACTCCCAAATATGTGTTTCATTTCTTCATTATGATAAACTGTGCACGATATGGTGCGATGTTTTGAGATGAATTCACACACTAACCTTTTCAATGATCTATCCAAGTTATCGAGATCACCGGGAAGATTCTCAGTTAGTAGTATGTCCACGACTGTTTCTAGATTGTAGTCGTAGTATTCCAAACATTTCTATAGTCGGTGATGTATAGTGTTAGTGGCATTGAGATTAGGGCGGTGGTATAGTATTATTAAGTTACTCGCAAGTTAAACAATAACTATTATTATTATCAACATATTTATTTGATAATATTATTAACCATTCAAATTGTTATAAATATACAATTATATTTTTATGATAAATTGAATCGAATTATACTATATGTATATAACTATACTATATATATGTCACTACACTATGCTATGCATTATGCTATATAATGCTATATAATATACATATGAATAATTAATTATCATATATACAATAGTGAATGACTTTAATATTAAAACCAATTTGATGCATTCTACATTAATTAATATGCAATATAGCACTTGTTAAGTATCTCTAGATTCACATATCAATACATTATTTACATCACTGTATTTACTATTGTTTATTATCATAATTAGAATAATAGCAATTGTAGTTATTATACTATTAACTTAATACTTATAAGATTCATGTTATAAATGGTAAATTTAATAACATTTTAATAACATTTAATAACATTATATGTTATATACAATAAGAATATATCAATTTAATTGTATTAACATTATTTGTAAATTATTTATTGATAATAATAAAATATATTTATAATTATGGCATGTAGTAAATATATATGAAACATAATAATATATATGGCATTAATAAAGCAGTATGATCATAAATAAAGAATTTTATTTATTTGTGTTTAAAATCTAAACATAAATTTACCTATATTGCACATATTACCCATCCCCCATTACATATGGTAATACAACAAGGTATTTTATTATAGAGCATTTTAAATATATTATTAGGTTTTATTTACTTATTTAATGAGGAATGGTGATATGCGATATAGGCACATTTATGTTTAGTATAGTATATTCAGTAATATAGTATATTACAATTATTTATTAAAACTGATTGAGAATTATTAATATTATGAATATATTTTTATTTAAATATAAATTTGAATATTAATATATTATAATAATTAAAAATATAATTTTAATCATTGAATTATATTCATAAAATGGGTTTCACACCAACTAGAACGCAATTATTAACTCAAATTATTAGAGGTTAAAGTTTAACTATATTTTTTAAAAGAGGTTTTACACCTACTTTTTTAAAGATAATAATTGAGTTGGTGTGAAACTCCTCTAAGTAATATTTATTATATTAATATGTGAATACAGATATGAATTTATCTATTTCAGACAATGAACATTTAAAATCATAGATATCATCCCTATCATATATTGGATAATGATATATTTAATATTTAACTTTATAATTCTATATATTGTAATATATATAATTATATAATATTTATTAATATATTTATTATTTAATAAATAATTGTACTATAATTATAGATAATATCTCATACATACTCGTAAATATTGTATAGCTTATTACAGGTAGATAGTCCCTATCTGGTAGGGTGATGTACAGTTTACATTACCTCTACAAATCCGTTTCCTAGATGGGGCAGTAATTCTTTCACAGACGTAATCATTGACTCCATTTCGGGGTTGCCAGGGCAGGGGGTGTTTACAGCGGGGGCAGCAGCGGTGGTGGGGTTAGCCTTCTTGGCTGGCTGCAGTGTCAAGTGAATGTTATACCCAGTATCAGTGTGTAATAACCTTGTTGTATACACTAATACATGTGTCTAGTATACCACAGCTAAAGTTTCATAAAAAAGATTTTAATCAAAAATCAATATTCATGAAATATGATATCTGTAATAGATTTTACTCAATTTAATCAAGCGGATAAAGTATATTTGACTAAAGTATAAAGTAAATCGTAGAGGTTTAAAAATGACAATAAATTAGTAAATTGTGTAAGAAACTTTTATTAGATCTCAATATGTAAGTCGATATGGAAATGATCAGAGTACATAAAAAGGTGAAAGTAAAGAGGGAGGAGAGTGTATTGATGTATGTGAGCTGGAGTTAGCGACCACTAACATTGGAGCTAGCGGGGGGTCCTGAAGACTTAACCGAGGGTCTGGGGGCAGGCTTGCCATTAGCGGTGGCGGTATGTTCCACTACACTAGCATTAACGAAGGCAGCCTCTATTAGGTCTAAACGTGTGTCATCGCTTCAATGATGGGGGGGTTAAGGGCAACCAATGAGGGCAGGGTAATGTGGACATCAACAGTGATATCGGCTACACACTCTACTATGTACTGATGTCCAGCTATATTCGCAATTGTGTGATTATTAGCTACCATGAAATTATCATATAAATATAATTATGAGTTAAATTGTATTAACAATTTACTTTATATGTATTTATATAATATTGATATATTATTATAAAGTATTTATATTAAATAGGTTTATATTATCTTTCCGAAACATATTTTTATGTTGAAAAAAAATAAATTTGATGACATTATTAAATTAAAGATATATGGAGTTATACTTATATTTAATATTGTAAATTAAAATTGTGTAAACTTGTCTAAGAAAATTTGTAAATTATCTAAATATATTTAATATAAAAATTATTTAACATATATAATTCTGTAATACAACTATCTCTGTATCAAGTGCCCATATATAAAAGGATACATCACCATGTCTAGCAGACCAAAGAGACATCTATCTATGTGAAACGGATGGCATACTTCGTAGTGGCGCAGGAATCTGTGTGTGTGTATGTGTGTGTAATGGTGTAGTATGATTACTACTACAGGTAATAGGGTTCAAGCCCAGTCCGTACCAATACAATAGGTTTTCAAATAATATTTAGAAGTGTTTATATAATTGTGTATACATAAATCATCGGCTCTCGTTAAAACCATGGATGCCTTAACATGAGAGCGGCTTCGAAAGGACATTTATAGCCATATATGGTTATAAGTGAAAACTTCATCTAAGTTCCTGGATGGGATGAAGGACTCCACCAAAATAACATTACTACCACCACTACTACAGCTTACTTGGAATTGTTCAGTATACACATCATCAGTTCTAGGTACTTGTCCACATAGCTTGATGGGTCAGATTCCTTCCTGGATGATGGGTAGTTTCTCGTTATCAAGAATTATAGTTATTGTTCAATTTATAATTATATTGAAATGATATTGATTATATTTAATATAATTAAACATATTGATGGCTATATATATATTTTATAAATAAATATATCGATTTGAATTCGTGAAATAATAATATATATCACTTAATTTTAATATTGTTATAAAGAACTTTTAAAGGAACACATGAGCATATACTTAAATATAAAAATGGTAATATAATATTTATTACAGAAAAATAATCATAGAAATTAATAGAAATTCATCGAAGAAAGGGATGACATTTTATGGATGAATATTATAATCTCTATTTCATTCATACTAAATATTAACATATTTTTATTCTAGTATCGTTATCTACTACCTAATGGTTAACTTCTGAATGGGTTTAATGCAGGAGACGTAGACAATCTCGTGTAGTAGTTTAACCAGTAGTTTCAACACTGCGTGTGAGAAATTTGTAGAGGTCGAAGGTGACCCCGCATCAATTATAGACTGGTGAAGGGCGAACACGCACTCGTAGAGTTCAGCTATTCTATTGTGGGGATGAACGATGTAAGATCATTATGATAGGTTATTTAATCAAATATATAGTAGAAATATAAAGTATAAATATTTGCTAATGATGCTAATATACATTATTGAAAAAAATAAAGAATAGTACGAAATTAAAAAAATAAAGAATTTAAAATTGTATAGTAATGCCAGATTATTATTATTATTAATAATATTTATCAGTAAAATATCGAATTAAGTAATTTTTCGATGTTGTAGGAAAATACAAATTGTTCCGAAAAAATTCTTGAACGATGTGCTACATAAAACTATAAGAAAGAGAAACCTATTTAAGGTGATGGAAGAAGAGGAGGAGGAGGATAAGGAGGAGAATTATTCACACTAACGCGGTGATGAATTCATCCTCTGGGAAGGCTACAGCCGCAGAGTCAGGGGAACACTTGAACCAGGTCAACAATGTGTTGCAGACATCCTCTACGTAGGTGTACAGAGACTGTATACTAGCTAGCCACTCGGTGGTAGGGGCTTCATCAGACCGACGCCGTAGGGAGTCCAACTGATTCTTTGTGCTCTCGAATTGCTGGTGAGGTAGAGGGAGGGAGTGAGAGAGATAGAGATAGGGAGGGAGTGAGAGGGAGGGAGGGAGTGAGGATGTGAGAGAGATAGAGATAGGGAGGGAGTAAGAGAGAGATAGGGAGGGAGTGAGAGAGATAGAGATAGAGAGGGAGTGAGATGGAGGGAGTGAGGGAGTGAGAGGGAGGGAGTGAGTGAGAGAGATAGGGAGGGAGTGAGAGAGATAGAGATAGGGAGGGAGTGAGAGGGAGGGAGTGAGGGAGTGAGAGGAAGGGAGTGAGGGAGAGATAGAGATAGGGAGGGAGTGAGAGGGAGGGAGTGAGTGATATAGAGATAGGGAGGGAGTGAGAGAGATAGAGAGAGATAGGGAGTGAGAGAGATAGAGATAGGGAGTGAGTGAGAGAGATAGAGATAGGGAGGTAGTGAGAGAGATAGAGAGGGAGAGGTAGTGAGAGATATAGAGAGAGAGAGAGAGGTAGTGAGAGAGATAGAGATATGGAGGGAGTGAGAGAGATAGAGAGATATAGGGAGTGAGAGAGATAGAGATAGGGAGGTAGTGAGAGAGATAGAGATAGGGAGGTAGTGAGGGAGTGAGTGATATAGAGATAGGGATGGAGTGAGAGAGATAGAGAGAGATAGGTAGTGAGAGAGATATGGAGGGAGTGAGTGAGATAGAGAGAGAGAGGGAGTGAGAGATATAGAGATATGGAGGTAGTGAGAGAGATAGAGAGAGAGGGAGTGAGAGAGATAGAGATAGGGAGGGAGTGAGTGAGATAGAGATAGGGAAGGAGTGAGGGAGTGAGAGAGATAGAGATAGGGAGTGAGAGATATAGAGAGAGAGGGAGTGAGAGAGATAGAGATATGGAGGGAGTGAGAGATAGAGAGAGAGGGAGGGAGTGAGAGGGAGGGAGTGAGGGAGTGAGAGAGATAGAAAGGAACTGATTCTTTGTGCTCTCGAATTGCTGATGAGGTAGAGGAAAGGGGGTATGTTAGGGGGAAGGGAGGTGGTTGGAATACATTAGATTAATCATTCATCTAGCGAGGTATTGATAGCCAATAGTTTCATGGTCCTAAAACGAAAAAGGGAAATTTATGTATGTATTCAGATCAGGTTTGAATGATACAAAAATATGGTAACATTTCATCCTTTTCCTTAAGATAGACTTATATAAATTATCGAAGGTTAGACATCTTAGTAGGGGTAGATACTGACTATTAGTTTGTGTGTTATAGAGATAAGTGATACTGACGATAACTATCTCGTAGCACAGTCGTAATTAATTAATTATACTGCATAAATCTCAATATTTTTTAATTATTTTAAAGACAATAATATTCAACAAATTAATTAAGGGTTCAAAAAGGACGAGTTGAGTAGCAAAGGTTAAATTTTAAATAAATTTATATAGGCTCATTTTGGGATGTAAAAAAACAAGCAGGACAATACTAAACCAATTAAACCAAATAACCCACAAATACCAATACAATATATACTATTAACTCGTATTTCAAATGTAACCTCTAACCCCCAACTCGTCCTTTTTGATCATCTCCCATTAATTAATACGAGATGCCTAATCAATATTTTAATGTATTAATACTATATGATATTAATTATACAAAGGACATGACATTTGCTAATGTATATTTAGTGACATTTTATTTTACATTTACATGATTTTATTTCACTGCATTATAGTTGAGGATTACCTATTTAATGTGATGTACGAATAAATGCAAACAATAGTTTTAAATTAATGATTTCAATATTATTGCTAAATTGTAATATAATTTAATACACATTATATTATTTAGAATATCAATAAAAATAATATAGAAAAACATCTTTCAATTTAAACTAAATTTATAAATAAAATTTTTATTTTAATATATTTATATTGAAATATAAATATTAAAAAATTATTCATTTTATTTTTAAAATAAATTAATATTTCTGATATATGTGATTAAAAGATTGAAATCATGGAATTATATTGAATTATATATACACCAATGAAAAGGATCCATTTCGGAGTACAACAATTAGGAATGCAAAGATAGCGAGCAGATGCTCGATTATAATATTCGGGATAAGATTAATCAAAAATAATTTTCTTGTATTATAAAAAGATGACAAATCTAGATACAATAGACTTTAATAAGCTTTAGGCTGTTATCAATATAAATATGGATTAGTGCACTTGAAAATAACCGTTACGATCGTGAACACAGAAGCCTTGAGATCGTTATGGTAGCATGGTTGCTGAGCGAACACGTTTTCTATTATCTTTGCAATTATCTTGCCATTGGTCGGAAAGTAAACGCGAGCGATATCGTACAACCGCGCCATATCGAATATGTAATGTTGATATATCAACTCTCCATAGACTTTAGGTGTGAAGTAGTGGTCCTGTTTAATGGAGGACGGGTGTCAATGGGTTGTAATTAGGTGTTGGGGTATCTCAGAGGCGGCGAGCGTTTATTTAGAGTAATTACATACATTTCATATTGTTCAATAAATAATTTTTTAAATAATTATATAAATAAATAATTAAATAATTTTTAAATAATATTTTCGGATAAATTAAAATATATTTTATAAACTAGACATGATTTGATATTAATAGTCTAATAATTGCAATAAATAATAATAAATAAACCTGGCTTTCTTTGTGAGTAGACATTCGTAAACAAACCATAAAAACTAAACGATGCAACTTGCTGAGTTTGGAACCAATATTATCTCTGTAATTGTTAATAGAATGTAACATACCCATTATAAACATGTTTTACATATTTAGATAAATTGTATCAACATTTTAATTATAATATATAAGGACATATATTATTATAGACATATGATGTAGAAAATTATAATCTGTTATAGAAATGTAATATAATGTACATATTATATAAAGTAAATATATAATTATAATGTATTGAATATTCTATAAATAAAAATTAATTACATTTATAAAAATATGATATTTATGAATTTTTAAATTTTAGTCATTTATTAAATTAATAATTGTCATAATATAAAAAATATAATAAGGTATTATATTAAAAAATATCATGAATAAAATCATACAATATAATTTAATATAAAATAATAAAATTTAATTGTAAAATAAACCTTGAGACATTTTGTAGATATGAATCCAGTGAATGTTGTAGAGAATTATCATATACTACCTATATAATTATCACACATGAGTTAAAATTACAAATATATAACATATATTTATTGTAATTTTAAAGTTATATTTTGTTATTAACGTAATTTATTTTCCACATTGATATACTAAATAAATATATAAAATATATTAAAATTTAAAAAATATCGCTATCACTAATACCATAAAACTAAAAATATAATTATCACACTATGACCATCTGATGATACAATAATATTTTATTTTTATTATCGTAAGAAATATTAATAAATTATAATTATATATTATAATTGAGTTTTTAATTCATAATTTAATAAAATATTATAAAAATTGGCAATTAAATTAATTCATAATATTAAAACATACCATATATTGGTTGTACAAATGATTATTTATTAACATGTATAGGATAACTAGATTTGTTAAAATGATATATTGTAATATTTATATAATAATATATTCAATACCTGACTCCAAAATTTATCATGGGGCAATCGCAGTAGATATGAGAAGTCATTTTCCATAAAAGCAACGCGTTCATCGTATTCTTCAAGGTCAGTGGTAGAGTTATTGCAAGATTGTGTAATTGTTTCAGGTTCAAATCTTTTGAAACGAACAAAATTAATTTTTTCACACCAACGTTTATCCTATTATTCAAAATGAATAATTAATTATTAATTAAGACATATATTATTTGATATATAATTATCATAGTAATTATATCATTAATGATTTAATTAATTCATTATATATTTACATTATAACATTTTATATTATTAATACAATAGAAAATAATATAATTATAAGTATTTAAAAAATTTATATTAAAATTTATTATTTTCCTTTTTTTAATATATTAGAATTATAATAATATACAACCTTATTTATAAAATTATATGCTTCTATCTTACCAAATGCAAGTTTATTAGAAAAATGTAAAATAGATAAATTTATATAATAACTGTTAAGGTATCCCATTACAAGATTTTCTGGCAATTTGGCGTAAATATTGTAACTTTAAAACGATTTTCTATCAAGTTGTAATGGAATACCCCCTATAAAGTTATTATATTTCAGGAAAGTTGACGGAAATTAAGGGGGTTTCCCACTAAAATTGTAGTTAACTTGATAGAAAATCGTTTTAAAGTTAAAATATTTCCGGATAAAAGTAAGTCTCTTTATATTTATTAATAAATTATTTAAATAAAATTAATATTTATTAGTGCTTTATTTATTAACTTATTATTGATATAGATTACCTAGTTCTAAAACATCTATAAATATATAGTAACAATATATGAATATTATAGTATATGATAGATTATTTATAATAAATATATGGTATAGATTTATTATTCAGATATGATACAAATTCATATTATTTATTATCAGAATAATTTTAAATACATATAATTAGTTTGTAAAAATCTACACACATATTTAAATAATCTAATGACACCTGATACTATAAAATAACTGACATCACCGTCTCTCGATATGATAGCATAATGATATTATATATTTGCATATATATAAAATATATATATATATATATAATATATATATAATATATATAAATATAATATCTATAAAATATATGTATCGTTTATAAAAATAAATTATTAAAATGCAAAATTTTAGAATGAAATAATATCATCATACAATTGTTGTATTACACTAATGTTCTCTTATATAATAATTATGAGTTATTTATTATCGATACTTTATATTACATAATATATCATTAGTTTATACGTATATTAGGTTAATATATAACATTAAAATGTCAGTCAACTATAGAGTGCATGTGTATTATAAGTTATTACATTGATGTTATATAGAACATATAGTACGGATAATAATACTACGGATGTATGACTAATAGTACTATGATTAATATTACTATGACTAATAATACTATGACTAATAGACTATTTGTAATAGTACTATGACTAATAGTATGCGATCATCAATACATCATAATCGTAATAACTAAGTAGGAGATCTGTTGGGCTGACGTTTGTAGCATTGTTTATTTTTAATTGTATTATATTATTAGTATTATATCATGAACATATAATAGTTTTGTTATAAGAATATTCTTATTATAGCTACCTATAGCTTCTGATATGGGGACAAATTTCTGGAAAATCATGCAATAATACAACTAACGAAAGAGGTCATCGTCTTCTGGAATTTGCTAAAACAAATGATTTAATAGCAGTAAACACATTTGGTTCACACAAAAACTCTAGAATTCAAACATGGCATAGTCCTGGAGGTTTATATCACAACCAAATTGATTACATATTTGTGAGTAAACGTTTCTCCACGAGTGTAAATGTAAACAAAACAAGATCATTCCCAGGAGCAGATATCGGTAGCGATCATGACATGGTATTAATGAAGTTCACTCTTCGACTAAAAAGTCCAAAGAAAAATAAATTTGCTAGAAATAAATTCAATCTTGACAAACTAAAAGATGCAGGAATAAAAGAAATATTTAAGCAGCAGATTGAAAATAAAGTAACTGAACAAAAATTAAATGTTAACGATAATATTGAAGAGAGTATACAGAAACTAAACAAACTTATTATTAATACAGCAGATGAAGTTCTAGGAAAGTACAGAGAGAAAAAGAAAAGTTGGATAACAAATGAATTGCTAGACATGTGTGATCTGAGAAGACAATTAAAAAAGACGAAACATGAACCAGGAAGTAAATACAAGACTATCAATACTCAAATAAAAAGAGACATGAAAAAGGCAAAAGAAAACTGGATAAAACAAAAATGCGCAGACTTAGGAAACTGTCTAAACAGGAACAATTCAAAGAAAGCATACCAAATCGTTAAAGACCTAACAAAAAGGAAGAATAAAATCGCTGTAAACATACAAGACAAAGACGGAAAATGTATCACTGATAAGGAAGATGTTTTGAAAAGATGGACAGAGTATTGTTCAGAATTATATAAACATCAAGCCAATGGAGACAAGTCACTACTTAATGTAAAAGAGCCAACAAATCAAGAAAAATTTTCAATTCTGGAATCTGAAGTTGAAGCGGCTATACAATCCTTAAAAATTGGAAAATCACCGGGTGTTGATAACATCCCAGCTGAACTATTGAAAGCTGGAGGACATATACTAACAAAAATATTTACAAATATATGTAATTACATATGGGAAACAGGAATATGGCCTTCTTGCTGGACAAAATCTTTGATAATAAGTCTGCATAAGAAAGGAAGTTTCCAGAAATGCGAAAACTATAGAACAATTAGTCTTATTTCACACTCAAGTAAAATTATGTTGAAAATAATCCTACGCAGACTACAGCACTTCACAGAAGAATTTTTATCAGAAGAGCAGGCTGGTTTTCGCAAAGGAAGAAGCACAAGTGAACAGATTTTTAATCTCAGAGTAATTTCAGAGAAGTACTCGCAACATAATAAGCCACTATACCACGTTTTTATCGACTTTAAAAAAGCTTTCGATCGTGTTTGGCATAGTGCATTATGGTCTACAATGAAAAGATTCAATATCAACTTAAAATTAATTGAAACTATAGAAAACCTATATAGTAAGGCAGAAAGTGCTGTATATATTGATGGAAAAGTTGGAGAATGGTTCCGGACAACAACAGGAGTGAGACAAGGATGTTTACTTTCGCCGACGCTATTCAATATAATGCTTGAACAAATTATGAATGACGCTCTAGATAAACATGATGGAACAGTAAATATTGGTGGAAAGATTATAACTAACCTAAGATTCGCGGATGATATTGATGCCTTAGCCGGATCGGAAAAAGAATTACATAATTTGATAACATTAATCGATAATACTTCACGTTCTTATGGTATGGAAATAAATGGTACAAAAACGCAATTAATGACGAATTCTGAAGGTAGATTTACATCTAATATTAGTATAAATAACACACCATTAAAAGTAGTTGATTCATTTAAATATCTAGGAGCGATTATTGATGACAAAGGTTCTAAAGCTGAAATTCTATCTAGAATTGGTCAAACAATCGCAGCCTTATCAAATTTAAATGTAATATGGTATGACACTTCGCTACATCTTAAAGCCAAAATTCAATTAATGCAATCTCTTGTGAATTCAATATTCTTATATGCATGCGAAACTTGGACACTAAGTAAAGATCTGCAAAAACGAATACGTGCTCTAGAGATGAGATGCCTTCGGAGATTACTAAATATTAACTATAAAGATAGAGTCACGAACGTGGAAGTTAGAAGACGGGTAACATGTCAAATCGGCCCACACTCAGAACTATTAGCAAAGGTTATTGAAAAGAAACTCAAATGGTTCGGTCACGTTATTAGGTCTGACACAATATCAAAAACAATTCTGCAAGGAACTGTTGACGGTATAAGAAGAAGAGGACGACCGAAGTTACAATGGCAAGACAATGTTGTCGAATGGACTGGCATGGATATTGTAAAAGCAATGAGAGCGACGATGAGCAGAGAAGGATGGAGAAAAGTTATATGGAATTCAACGGCGCCCCTACGGCATCCAAATGCTATGGGATAGGTTAAAGGTTAAAGGTTAATAGCTTCTGAAGTATATTATATTCAATATTTGTGAAAATAAATATTCATTCATTCAAATACATGTGAATAGGGATGATTATAATCTGTATGCATGTATACATGTATATGTACAGCCGATCAATGGCAAAACTTCATGTAGTTCATTTATAGGGGTTCTAGTCGATATACATCTTACAAATTATTATATTAGTAAAAGCCTAAACTTACTATTTGATAGAAATTGTTATATAACTTCATTCATTATATAATATAAAAATAAAATTTTTTAAAACTTTTAAAATATAGGCTTTTATAATATTTACTCTATATTCCAATATTATTATAATATTTTAAAATGATTTTAAACAATATATATTTTTTAATAAAAAATAAAAAAATTTTATGATGCATACTTTTCATATACAAATATTAACATTACTTATTGTTATATACTGTCATATACGTATATTGTTATATACTCACGTACGCTAGTTATATTATATACATATCTACATATCAATATTATCTTATTATACCAACACAAATACGCTAGTGCCAAAATTATAATGATTTTAATAAGATTGTCAGTTATTAAAAATCAAGCATTATAATAATGATTATTGTGAAATAATTAAAACATTATTCCATAAACATCTATTTATATATCATGTGAAATTAACATTATTTATTATTCAAAATTATAATAATTTTGGATTATGGTCAAAAGCTTTGCGATTGATTCATATAAAAACTAAACACAACCAAACCAAAACAAACAAGTGAAAATAACTAAATCTAAAAATATATATGTTTGTATAAACAAATATACACTATTGTAAATTCACTAATTCGAAACAATTAATAAACAATTTTGTGGGCGATCAAATCGCGCATTCATCGAGAAGATTTTGACCAGATAACAAAATTTGAATACAATTGTTAGTTATTAAAAACCATTATTGTTAAATAATTATAAAAGAATTGTCATTTAGATATAATTTTTATAGTTGATTAATTTAAAATATAATATCGGAACAAATATAATCGTATAATATAATTACATTTAATATTATATTTTTAATTCATATTTATAGGCTTATGGAACAACCGTGACATTTACAAACCGTACAAGAACAACAGTGAAATTATCTTTCGTGAAATTTCCAACCGTGAAATATAATATCCGTGAAAATACAAACCGTGAAATAATTATAAATATATGTATTATATGGATATATATATTACGTATATATACTTATAACATAGTGTATATATACTAAGTATGTAAATAAGTATAAATATTATAAAAATATATATATGTTATTATGTAAAATATAAAACCTAAATTATACAGTATATTTTAGGAAAATTAAAATCTAATTATACTCTAAATTAATGTTAACGAAGACATATGATACATCACATTTATTTTATTATTAAATTTATAAATATATTATAGTATATATCTATGAGTTTACGTAAATTATACGTAAATTATATATAATATAGCATTGGAATGCTCATCTTGGCCGCCGATACG
Source organism: Osedax fenrisi (assembly GCA_964019155.1). NCBI lineage: Eukaryota > Metazoa > Annelida > Polychaeta > Sabellida > Siboglinidae > Osedax > Osedax fenrisi. The sequence goes on from OZ025243.1 coordinate 58,371,470, forward strand.
TTTCAAAGTTTAAGTAATGCGTTGCCTATATGTGTCAATCAAATGTAACAGTTACACTATATTGCACAATCAAAAATATTCTGAAATAGTAACATCTATATAAATATAATATATATATATACCTACAAATAAATAATTATTAAAATACGTGTATGTGTGTGTGTGTATTCGCGCGTATGTGTAAGTATGTATGTACATGTACCTATTTGTGTGTGTTAATTAACAACACTTAAATGTACGACGTATGTGGACGTACATCGTACGTTGTACATTGTACGTGTATATGTATGTGTGCTTGAATACACATGTGTGTTTATATATATATATATATAGATTTCAAACACTTGTTTTACACTTTACACTATAAAAATATACACCTTATATGTGGTAGGTAGAAATTTTAAAATCACGCATTGACATGTTGCAGTGGGAAATCTTTGTCTATTTATAATCTCTTGGTGACCTAGATATATAATATATCATATATTTACTATAAAATTGAACATACATACGATATATAAAACTGGTAATATTTCATAAATACACCTATATATAAATATGTAAATAATTATGAATGTGTGTGTGTGTGCGCGCGCGCATATGTGTATGTGTGTGCGTATCTGTGTGTATGTATGCGCATGTGTGTGTATGTGTATGTATGTGTGTGTATGTATGTATGTATGTGTGTGTGTGTATATTTCATAAACTATTGTATTACACTTTACAATATAAAAATATACATATTATATCACATATGTAGCAGGTAGAAATTTAAGAATCACGCATTGACTCATTGCAGTGGGAAAGCTTTGTTTATTTATAATCTTTTGGTGACCTAGATATATTTACTATGAAATTAAACATACGTCGTACGTATATAATTGGTAATATTTCATAAATAGTTTCCTACACTTATATATATAATTATTTATGTACGTGTATAATCTATATAAGAAAGCTTTCTTTACATCGATGATGTGTATATGTCTGTATGTGTATGTTATGGTGCGTTTTTTGTAACGGACCACAGTCCCATCTTTATAAGCATATAGCATCGATATAAATAAAGTGGATAAGCAATTGATGCACGCAATGCATGTAAAAGATATTATTAAAAGACTTATTTACATACTTAATATATATACACTATATTATAAGTATATATACATAATATATATCCATATAATACATCTATTTATAATTATTTCACGGATATTATATTTCACGGTTGATAATTGAACGAAAGATAATTTCACGGTTGTTCTTGTACGGTTTGTAAATTTCACGGTTGTTCCGGCACCCATATATATAATATCTATATAATATTATATTAATCAATTTGTTAAAAAAAAATGAATACTGACATCGGCCTCCAATAAATCACGTGTCAAACCGAGAGTTCAATTATATATTTCGCTTTTGGCGTTATATTTCTCATTACATTATTCACAAAGTAGTGAATTCGTGTTTTATATATATAATGTATATACTATACATACAGATAATAATACTTTATGTTTATATATTATTATAATATTATATAAGCCCTACACGAATTATTAACTTGAACTATCGGTTATCACGTGATATATTGGGGCCGATTTCAGTCTAAATAATACAAAATAATAAATGTTATTATTTAATAATAATTTCGCGTGAATATTATAATTATTGTTATAATCATTATAATAATGATTATAGGGAATTGTAATTATAGCCGCATATATTTTAAAAAGTAGCATTTATAAATAGATAGGCGCACTTTCGCATACTTAATAATCATTATTATGATTATACAAACAAATTTTAAATGTTTACATATTTAAATAATTAAATTAATAAATATGAATTATGATATAATTAATTGTAACCAATGCTGGAACTTTCACATCTTGTTCAGTAATATTTTTCGGATTTTCTATTAATTCACCGTTTCTTAATATATGAAATGTTTCATCTAAACTAGGCATTATTATAGTATATACACTATAATAGTGAATATTATAAAAATTATTTAACTCAAAATAGAAATTAAATTTGTAATATTCTCTGATGATTGATATTGAATTTCACAATCTTTCACTAAATTAAGCAATATTATATATCCTATATAATTTATGATATTATCAAAGATTTTCCGAAGTTGCTTCGCAAAATATTTGATAGTATTTAATAATTTTAAAACTAATGTAAATATGATTTATACGAAAAAGACTATAAATAATATATATATATATATATATATATTAAATGAATATAAATGCGTTAACAATTCAAAAATATCTGATTATATATATATTTGATCCAGTATTAATCCATGCTATTATTTAGTAATTTATTTTAGTGTAAATAAAACATTTACACTAACTTGTAGGCGTGTTATAATTATCAAATAAATATTTAAATTTCAATTTAGATTAAAATTAAAATCCATTAGATTAAAACAAGAATATGGATATTAAACAAGTAGAGGTATTATGCATTTGTTTATTCATTACATAATTGTATATTAATATATTTTGTTTGAATTTATTTGTATATATCCCTGTATGGGTATATATATTTTTTGTTAATATAAATATGAAATTATTTATAAAAATATATTTTATCACTCAATGTTAGTACTCTATGATAGAGTCTATCGAATATGGCTCCTATTTTTTATTACGATATATGGGGTCAAATATTATATTTAATATATTTAAAAATTATATTTAATATAAAATACTCGTTTCAGTATTTGAAACACTTGTGTACATGAACATCTAGGGGTATACATTATTATAATGATTATACCGTATACTCATATGCGGATCCTAAGATTTAAAATGTATATGCCATATAATATGGGGATGTGCAATGCACATTATGCATCAGGGAATACGGATATTAGGCAAGAATTAAATTCATTTTATTATAAGTTATAACTATAAATAGCAAAGTTCACTCCTTGCGAGCAAAGCATGTGTCGCTCTAATTCATTATACGCTCTAGTGCACGCAAAATAGAATCTGCATGAGAAACATATATATATATATATATATGGAATAATTCCTTTAGAAAAATATACTTATAAACCATTCGTATTAAGATATATATATATATATATATATATATATATATATATATCTTAATATATATATATATATATATATATATATATATATATATATATATATATATATATATATGATATATACATATACGAATACCATTTTATTTGCGGATTGATATTTGTTGGTTGTTTAATTTATGTGGTTTAGTTCTATTCTTTGTTTAGCTGCATTATATCACGACGCACGTCTTTTGCGCCACGTGTGAACTTTGCTATTTATAGTTATTTAATTGTTCCAACCGTCCGACGGCGTCCTTATCATTCTGTGCATCTATTATTAATAGATTCTATTAGATAATCTAACCTCACGTATTACAATTCAATTGATTATATAATTATTTTATATATATATATATATATATATATATATATAATATATATTATATATATTATATATATAGTAATTCATATTGTGGGTTTAAGATGATTTCACTGGTTTATGTTAGTTTAATTTGGTTTAGTTTAGTTTATTTTTAATATTTCCAAGTTTTATTATATCCCAATTGAGCCTATAAAAGCATATATATATATATATATATATATATATATATAGTTGAAGCATTGAATTAAAATGCATGCGCCTAAATTATAATGCATGCACATGCCCATTATAAAATTTAGGATCCTCATATGATTGTAATCCATAAACTAATATGAATAATGAAAATATAATATATATAAATTTGTTATTATATTTTTAAATTATAAAGTGATACATATCAAATATTTTTAATTTTACATCTGTGATCGAAATCAAAATAAATGAGGGCTGTATTCAAATTCTTTCAATTTTTAATCGTAAGTCCTACAATGATCTTTATAGATTACAATTTAAATATTGCATAATTAGAAAGCCAGTAATCATTATTCGCATTTATTATTAAGGGGGCCATTAGATAATCGCGAAATCTTTATGATTATCATAGATGTAGAGAAAGTGGATAAGCAATTGTAGCACGAAATGTATATAAAAGATAGATACGCAAATGGTACTGTTTTCGATAAATTAACAAAATGGCATCATCGATGTTGATTAGGTATTATTCATATTATATAGATAACATATTAAAATAGTAGGATTTTCGTTTATATAGAGAAAGGTGACTTCTATCTATATATATGGATTTAGATTATATGTATCCATAAAATATTATTAAATATTCAATTCAAATACATTTAAATACAAAAAATAAAAATGATGACGAATGTTGTATTTTATATATATATATATATATATATATATATATATATATGGTGTAACGCACTTTTCTATTTTACGTTATGCCCGATTCTATTCTACATTATTTAGAAGATTTTATAAGTTACATGTATCTTTATTCAAAGTATATTTACAGTCGACACGTTCACTACCATGACAAAATCTAAAAAGCCATGATAAACTTAGGCTCGACATGCCCACAATCTTAGGGGTGTGTCTTTACAATTAATTTATATTCGGTGATGCAATAACGAAGGTTCCACTGATTAGTTTAGAGCCGTAAATCATTTATCTTATCCACATCGACGTTATATAACATACTATAACTTGATGATTAATCCACGCCACACTCAATATAATAATTGTCTATATATGATTCATACCCTCAATTATGTTGATGAATTATCCATAATACTTAATCTATACATAATAATATAAACTCATTTATACTTACAATTACTCAAACTACACTACATAACATATATATAAATATTATTTTTAGTATATTAATACATAATATTGATTATAATCAATATAAATATAAATAAATAATAATAATTTGAAATTTAGCAGTAGGATTCGACTGCGCCTATGATGGAGACTCTATCGCAAAGTGATAATATTAAATTGTTATCTACTTTCTTTAATTTGTTATCAAAGTAACTGTAAGTGCATATGCATTATACACATATATTATTAAATGCCATTCATCATTATTTTTTTGGAAAATTATTTTTAAATTCGTGTCGATAACAATTGTATTAACCCTTTTATTCAAAAATTATAAAAATATTGATGATAATTGGTGATATAATTTTGATCATATTATTATACTATCGTTGATATTATTAAGAATACAAATAGCGATATAAGATTCACACATGCACTCATTACCACTACAGGATATGGACAGGATTGAATCGGAGAAAGCTAACAAAGCCGCGGAAACATTCTCCACTATATACTACGATACTCTCGACAAGAGAAGAAGTGTAAGTAGTCTGATTAGTGATAACTGTCCGATGTTAAGTATATGTATCTACGTAATAGGAGTGTATGGTGATTAGTAAACATTCATATATTCAAGCACTAACGAAATGCATAAATTGTATTTCAATAGGGATTCAATAAAAGATGATGTTGTTTATATACAGCAGATAACATTAATTTTTAAATTTACTTTTGTTCAAGTGCCAGTGCCATTAACGCAATCGTAAATGATTCATAACGAACCAGTATAGTACATTTCCCTACCTATATCATTACTATTACTATAGTCTTACACATAGACACGATACATTCTCTTAACATACAATATAGAATACAGGATATCATCGTACAGGCGGTATGACTCACCTTATGAATCACCTTCTCTCTACCTTATTACACAATCACTCACCCTCTCTCTACCTTACTACTCACTCATCCTTTCTCTCTTTACCTTACTACTCACTCACCTTATATCTACCTTACTTATTCCACACCCTCTCTCTACCTTACTACTCACTCATCCTATATCTACCTTACTCACTCTACCTTACTACTCACTCACCCTCTCTCTCTCTCGTAGACGATACACAAGTTCTACATGTCGAACGCTAAACTCATCTGGAATGGCCGGCCTATCAGTAACGTCGCAGATATTAACAAGTTCTACGAAGAGCTGCCCATCTCGAGCCATGAAATCTATAGCCTGGATGCCCATCCTATCTCAAGTTAGTCTTATGTATTAGTATGTATTGTATGAAGATTTATCAATATATATATTTATATATATAAATCTATATATATATATATATATATATATATATATATAACTATATATAATAAGATATAACTAGTGTTCGTATACTTGTTTAATCGTGTGACAAATCTAAAAAAAATGAGTGATTTGATAATTCACATAAACCACCGTGGATTATGAAAGATTTATATAAATAGGCTGATACTTGTACGTATGTGTTAATTAGTGCGATTAAAATAGGCTAGGTATACCAGTATTTATTTACTAATAATAGATAGGGAAATGGTGATGTAATTATGGAAAAAATGTATACATCGAATAGTTTTGATGTAACGTAAATCATATTTAATGAAGTAAACGTAAATGTACGATTATATTAACTAATCGCAGAAAACTTAAAATTATTAAGATTAAATCGCTATAAACATCTCTGTAGAAAAATTGCAAAATTATTTAATTAATTTTAATCTTAAAATTTATTTACGATTAATTCATTATCGTAAACATCGATATGTAGAGAGTTAGTTAGAGATATAACTCGCTCTCTCCCTGCCTCTTATTGGAGATAAAACACAATTATTTCAATCCTTAACATTAATATACGATTAATACACCATAAACCTCGCTGTATAGAAACAGTGCACAATTATTGTAATCTGCATACATTATTCACACTTTTACCGCCCTCGCCCCCTTGCAGAGATTGTTACCGAGGGTCAGACCACTATCGCCGTGATGGTCAGCGGTGAGGTACGCTTCAACAAAGAGTTTCGCCGCTTCGTGCAGAACTTTGTGCTCACCACCGTAGGCACCACTTGGAAGGTCGTCACCGATACGTTCCGGTTCATCGACCGCGACGAATGACGGGACCTCGTTAATAAACTAATAGTTTTCTAATTACTCGTGTTTCTTTATTTTTATAAGATTAAATTTAAAACGTAAAATTGAGGTATTTTTAATAAGTTATTACTAATAACTATAAAGTACCTCATTGTTTAAATACACAATGAATGATATGAAATAAACAATAAAATAATATAAAAGCATTTATTCACTAAAAACTATATATTATAAACAAAAATATTGAAACAGAAGATATAATAAAATCAAAATTTAATTAAATATAATAAATAAAATGAATTGTTAGATAATTTAATGTATGCATAAAAATATGTGGATAATATTTAATTCACTTAAAATAAATTAAAAACCTATAATAGATTACAAAATAATGTATTTTATTTCTATTTTCGATTATTTTTACGCTATCTTTTATTTCTATTTTGATCATTTTTCGTTTATTTTTTACTATATGATTTATTTCTACTTTCGATTGTTTTTCGTTTATTTTTACGGTAACTGTAAAACGTTTTAATTTCTTTAATTTTTTAATTTCGTATTATTCTTTGTTTATTTCTATAACGTATGTTATCGTTAGCAAATATTTATACTTTATACTTTCGATTATATTTTCGGCTATGTATTTTCTTAAATAAATTATCAATCAATCAATAGAATGCAATAAAAAAACTATGTTTAATACATTATTAATTTAAATATATATTATATTACACAAAATAGATATCAAAAATATGTATTTATTTATTTGTAAAGATTAACAAGTATTTCTATATGTCAATAACTATTTAATTATCTAATATATTCCATCTAAATATATATATATATAACTGATCTCTTATTAATTAATAATTATAAATTTACATATTGAATATAATTCTATTATAGTAAAATATTATATTTAAATTATTACAATTATTTCTATAAGTATTGACAATCTTAGATATGATATATTATTTGTAATTAATATATATATATATTACATAGATACTTTTTTTGCATTTTTATAGTCACTAATAGTTTAGTTTTTCCATCATAATTATATAGATATGATCAATATTAAAATAACTTAAATTAAGGACTTCGTTACTATAAACTACTATTCATCATATTCATAGTCATATGTATAATTCAAAGTATCCGTGAGGATATGTGCTTGGTACCCATGTATTCAAAGTTATATTAATTTCATAAACTATCTACAATTAGTGTAGTTTCCCATTTATGCCACATTTCAATGTGTAGGAATTTGAATAATATATTTATTAATATATTTATATAATCAAGTAGTATATATTTATAAACATTTACTGTAATTATGTATTGAGGGATTTAATTTAAGGATGTGGAAATCCTTTGCGCTGTGCATAAATGTATTTAGTAGATACTTTTTATTCATCAAATTACAATACTGAGAAAATAGCTGTCAATGTTTAGTAAAATATTTGTATTATAGTATGAATGAATGAATGAATGTTATATTATTATTTATTATAGTATAATGAATGTATATTTGTAATAGTAGGTGCTATACATCATAATTTAAATTTATTAATTATGACAATTTAGATACCATTTTTACGTGAAATATTATTAGATACACAAAATTGGATGACTGATGATATGGGATACAAATATTTGTAATATAATTAGATTATTGATGTCAATTTTGTGTTTGTAAGCTCTCTATTGTGATATTTATATTGATTAAACATCTAACCACTTGTTCATGTCTATATCGCTCATAATCTAGCATATGGAAAATGGATGTGAGTTACAAAGATTTATTAATTATGTATTTATTTATATAAATATTAATACGAATATAATCATTGGAAAAATTAATTCATTTATTTTTATAAATAGTAAGATAATAAATAATAAATTAGATTTTAATCCAATTTAGGTTATAATATAAATATAAATAATTCGATAAATATTGATTACATTAATAATTAAATAATGAAATGAAGAAATCACAGATATTCAATAACAATAGAAAGACTATGACGATGATGACATGCGTGATATTAGAGAACGTATGCAACTACATAAAGGCTTTAGTGTTGGTATTGATGTTATAGGGTTATCAAAAATATACACTTTAACGTTGATTATAATTAAGAGATACCGTTTGTGGCCCAAGGTGCATTCACAGTTGTTTGAATCTGCGGGGTATAGTTGATTAACATTATAATAATAGCGTTTCATGATTATAATGTAGTTATTAAATAATGAGGGATGAATATCACCGATGTACGATATTTAAGTATATATGATCCGAAATATTAAAGTTCTAAGAGAAAATGTTCACGAATTTCACGATCGCGAAAAAAATAGAGAAAATAATCCGCGCATTACGTAGAATAATGCGAAGTTTATGTTTTAAGAAATGCGCCTTAACTGAGAGAGAAGAAAGAGTAAGAGGGAGAAGAGGGGGGTTCGTCATCACCTGATCACCACCGACTCTGGAGCCGGTGTACTCGTAGCTGTTGGTGTGCAGACTCGGAATAGTGGTGCGAATGTAGGCATACGGGGCCGGCGGGGTGTTCGCCCTACCCGACTCGTAGTACTTGTGGTAGTAGTTGCACTGTTCCTATTGGTGGGTGCGGCCCGGTCGATAATAAAGCATGCGAGGTGGCGAAAGTTTGCGATGGATTCGAATCACGATGAGTAAGCAATTAACGAGTATAGGCGATTAATACATTGTGTATGTATGGTGTATGAATTTAGTACTGAATAATTAAAATTCATACGAATTATACGATATTCTTATTAATGTAAAGTTTAAATCGTAAATGATTTTATATAATATATCTCGAATACCGATACGCTTTAAAATCCATCGCAAACCTTCTGTAATAATATATACGCCGGAAATGAATTCGTTTAGTGATGAAATGTGGACAGTTAATTACGAATGAATTAGAGATGCGTTCGTATAATAGTAAGAAAGTATACACGGAGAGAGAGAGAGTGTATGTAACGTATCCTCTTTGAGATATCAGGATGTGACCGCACAGAACCCGTAGTGAACCTTTTGATCTTGTTGATTGAACAGGATGTTGTCGAGGTTACACTTCTTCTGCGTCGAGATACGATTGCCCCCGCCGGCTCTGCCCCAGAAGTTATTCATCGTCTCGAGGTGCTAGAGGGGTGTAAGTGCGTGCAGGCAGCCGATTGGTCGGTTACGAAGTACGATACTCTTAAGTAGGACAACATTACAAGTACGCGTGTGTGTGTGTGCGAGTTTAGATGTATGAGTGTGTGCTTTTGAGAACGGAGGATGCTTTTAGAATTAGAATCGGCATTTATCTGCATTTATTATCGAAATATATTTCGTAGATTATCTCTTGGCGAATGATAGAATGAGATAAATAGTATAGCAATCAGCGACTATTCTGTTCTATTAGCATACACATATTAACGCCTATCTTAATTAAAACTAATATAATATCGACGTAGTGTATTATGGAATTACTGAGCTCTTCACTTCCACTAGTCTATCGGTTCTGAATATAATTCACTAATGCTATATTCTACAGATGGTTAAGGTGTACCCACCCACTGAAGAGAGGTTTCCAAGGGTATGTTACGTGTAGCATGATAGTTAGTCAGGTGGACAGATGGACTCTCAGTCGATACATTGCTTAGATACAACAGTAGTACAGGTCCATCTATCCACTTTCCCATGCTACGAAAAGCACCCCCTAAGTGGTTACTAATAGTAACTTACTATAGTGATTAGGTATACTTTATTAAGTAGCCATTACTAGTGATAAGGTAGCCTCCATTACTATAGTGCATAGGTAGCCTCGATTACTAGCGACTATTACTTACAGTCCTATCCTCGCGGCGTTCGTTAAGGACATCCATCTCCTTCATACGATGGCGCTCGTTAGCAGCCTTCTCTAGCTCTGTGTGATATTCAGCCCTTGTCTCAGCATCATTACGTTGGGTGTTGTGCTTCTGATGGCGATGTAGTATAGGCATGGGGATATGATAGTTGTCGGGGGGGACAGTGATAATGCTATAGAAGACATTTATAATAGCTATATTTAAACCTATTGGTTTGAAATAATTTATAATCTGATATAATAAAGTTTAATAGAGTATAATACATGCTTTCTCTCAAATAAAATAAAAGTAGCAACAAAATAACAAGTATTATATATATTATTACAATATTAGATTATTAATTACAAAAAGTTTATATAAATATATATATATAAATTAAACTATAATAAAAATGATATTAATATATATTACATTTTAATCTTATTTAATCCCATATTTAAATTCAACCATTGATAAACATCTATTGTTCTAACTTTTAAAATTGTTCATACTAAACTGACATTTTTCTCAGTGAATATACTACTTATCTAAATGGTTTAATATTTAAAGTTCTAAAGATTTAATGAGGTTTAGTGTAAATAATTATGCTGGGTTTATTATGCTCTATTCAGAAAGATAAACATTTAATAAAAAATAAATTATATAATTGAATTTTTATTATATATATATATATATATATATATAAATAATAATGGAAATAATTGAAAAATTGTATGAGTTACAAATATAACAAAGGATATTAAATAATATTAGTTAAATCATGGTTATAATATGTGTATTGAGAGATATAATTTCATCAAATAATAATTAAAGGATTATATATCATATTTTGGATTATAATATATATTATACTTTGGTATTATTAAAATAATGTGAATTTGTACATATTACGTAGAATATAAACAAATATAATTCTCATTAGAACTAACATGTTTAGTGATATCACAGGTACCTCTATGCTGATTGGTTAATAATCCGGTATACGGGTCACGTTTTGGATTTCCTACCATTCCTCTTTTCACGAGGGAAGCCATTTCTACCTCCTAATATCACGTGTGTATATCATTACAATGATGTAGGTAATATTTAGTATTATTATTAGTAGAGTACCCACTATACATGTTTATATGCTTATATAATAAATAATATATAATATATTCAATTATTATTACATAATCTTAAGAATAAGTTATATAACTAAATATCGTGAAAGTTATTTATATATAATAATTTATTAATTAATTTTGTATTCTATAATAATTTGAAGCAGTTGATATCTGGCTTTAAAAAGTGGGAATAAAATATGGATCGTTTTTTTGGTGTGAACGCAGCTTTATATGTTAATTGATAATGAGAAATTGAACTAACGCCTTCTTTAAAGTAGTTCTCTTCAGCAATTCTCCTACTCTTAGCTAACTTCATTTCCTCTTCTAAAATAATACGATATAACATATTTAATTACAAATATAAACATAATTTGTATCATAATACAAATAAGTTTTATATGGAGATGATAATTTATAATATATAAATTTGAATATATATAAAATATGTATAAAAAAAGCCTTAATTTACAAAAATAAGTATATATTTATATATAAAATTGAAGCTAACGTAATTCCAGGAGATATTCTCTGCCTCCTTCCATCTTTTGTCTTGGAGTCACAATTGTATCATGCTTATAGTAAATAATATTTATTAAATATATTTTAATCAAGAAATTTGTATGATAATTTATATGTACAAACTATGTAATTATATAATATATATATATATATAAATATTATACAATTAAAAATACCAACTAAAATATTTGATTATAATCCTACATTATATTTTCATTTATAGTAAAAGTAATCAGATTATCAGAAATATCTTAAATGACTTACCTCAGATTGAATTTTCCCATATATATTTGGCACAGGTTTTCCCAAACTGTCATATATAGGGGCTCCAGCACCTCCCTTTCCCCAAGGATCATAGAATTTCAATTCAGGATCAGCTGGACTATCTCTTCTTGTTTCCTTAACCGAATTTCCTATTTTTAATAGAATCAGAATATCATATTATTAATTATAGTTATATTAACTTTTTGTTTTTATATTTTGTTTCCATATTTATATTAATGTGAAATATATATTGCATATTAATATTAATTTAACATTAATATACTAATACAAAAATTAAATATTCTGATAATAATTGATTGAAATATAAATTAATTTGAAGTATGAATGAATATTATATGATATATTATAATTAAATAAAAACTGATAAACTAATTATAAATTAATAATATTTAAATAAATATATAGAAAAGTATGATTCATTTAAATAAAAAATTAAATAATGCCTTAACATAATATAATGGGAGGACAGTAATGATAATCATGATAGTAAAAGTAATATATTGAGAGGAATAAGGGAGTAATAAGAGATAGAAATAAAGAGAGATATCATTGAATATTGAGATATATAGAGAGAGGAGTGATAGATGGATAGAGAGATAGAGAGAGAGATAGAGATAGTAATATATGTAGGTATATAGAAAGGAAATGAGAGAGAAGTGATTCAGACTATGAGTCAGTTAGTGAGTCAGACAGTGAGTCAGAAAATGAGTCAGAGAGTGGATATTAATACAATAGAAGCAGGCTCACCTCCATATTCGGTTTTCTGAATAGTCATGGGAAGTTTAGAGATGACTTCTCCCTGTTCATCATAATTGGGGGCGCCACCTCCTCCGTATCTACGCATGTTTAATGTAACACCTTCCGCAGAATCTTTCTGATGTAAAGATCACAAAGATAGAATTTTTAATAAATTATTGGGACTAACAAGCAAAATGACATAATATATATTGAAGAATCTATTAAATATCAATAAATATATATGTATACAGTGTATATTATACACTCAACTCCCACTTACTCATACTCGAAGAGATAGATAAAATGTATCTAATATATCGGTTATGATGGATATTGAATGGCATTTTACCCATAACGTGAACTTATCTAGTAGGACAGTCTTGTACTACACTTATTATATACTATAAGTACCCACGTACCCTGGTCTGTTGCTGAACGAGTGCATCGCAGCCGAAGTTAGGGTCGCTGAACTTGTAACGCTCTACGTCTCCTAGGTTATCTCTCCTCGGTTGTCCGACACCCTTACCCCAAGGGTCGAATATACTGCCCTGCGCCAGAGAGAGAGAAGGGGCGGTTAGAGATTAACGCGGGTTTAGACACTGACGGTTATAGATTTAGATACTTAGATATAATAAATATATTTATGCATTATTTAAATATAAAAATATCTATATGTGTATTATTAAGTTATATTATAACATTATATTGTATATATTTATATATATTGTTACACTTTTTATTTCACTGATCTAATGTACTGATAATATTCCTATTTGTATAAGACAACTAGAAATATTCTCATTATTATGTTATAAAATGTATTTACATATCTATGATTAATTTTTATAATAGCAATCAAATATCACAAGGTAATCAATATCTCTATTTATATATATATATTTTACATGTTTCGATTTTAGGCCTGCAAACTGTACTTATAAAGTAATCTGCCATCCATAAATATATATATATATATATATATATATAAACATGTAAAATATATATAGAAAAACTAGACATTTAACATAAGCATTATAAATACTCTAAAACAAATATAATGAGATAATAATCATACACTTACATTGCTATAATTTCTTTTCAGGGGCTTTCTATCTGTTGAAATATTACAAATTAATGAATTATTAAATTTTAGTTCTTTTATAAATAAATATTTCATTTTAATTTATTTTTAACATTATAAATATCAACTAAGGTTTTACCTATAATAGATTTAAATAATTTTTATGAAACAGGGAATTTGGTATATAAGTTGTATTTCATTTAAATGTATGTGAATATATACTGTATTAATAAGATATGGTATTAATAATTTAATATTTTTATTTATAATTTTCTAAATTGGAGAAATACCCATTAAACACAAAATTATCATTATAGAATATTATTACATAAAATAAATATTTTAAATATAAAATATTATAAAAACCAAATATTAGACAAATTTTAAAGATTTATTTTTAACAAAATTAAATTTATATTTACTTTTTGAATCAATACATTCTAATTTAATGTAAAAGTACTGTAGCTAGTAACTATTACACATATACATCATCATACCTGTTGCTACATTAGGAGCTCCACCACCTGGCCTGCCGTACATTGTGGTATTATTCAACTAAAATAGGAATAGTTATAATAATAATAATTAATAAATAAAGATTCATAATAATTGTTTTATAGGTAATTTAACTCAAAAACTGAAACCATTTATCATATAAATATGTATTATAATATATATATAATTATAATGAATTATTATAAATTACCCTATTTCAATAAACCTGTATTATAAATCTGTAAATATTGTAAGAAATTAAAGGTATTTAATAATTATTCTTATTATATATAATAATTAATATACCTACTAATTAATTGGTTTAATAAAAAAAATTGTATCGTGGTATAAATAATCAAAAAATCAAAGTTTTTATTATAGATTGATAAATATACATAAATTATAATAAAATAACATCATCAAAATAATAATATTATTCCTACATAATTAGTAAATAATGATATGAACATCACTATTCACTAAATGACTTCAATGATGCAATATAAATGTATTTAAACTCCCTAAACTCTTGGTTAGAATACAAGTGTATCGAATAGGAGGAACTATTTAAATACTATATTAATATTATAAAAATATTTAAAATTAAAATCAGAAATGAATTCATTTCAATTACAATTCTAAACCGATATTAATATGCATTTATATTGAGTTGTATAGTATTAACATTACATCCATGTATTTAATGAACATGGATAAAGTGTAATTAAACCTAATGAAATAACTAACTATATGCAGGTGATCACAATAGTATTATTGGTATAAGTTTTAGTGAGTACATGTATACTATAGTTACAATAAATACGAATATATATTAAAATTAATTTAATATATAATAAAACTATATTAGATAATCTTTTTCAGATATTAAAAATTATATTTTTATGATAAATATTTAATTTATTATTTTCAAAATTAAAATATATGATATCAAAAATAGTATATATATATCAAAAATAGTATGAATTATAAGATAATATATTATTATTATGAATACATAATATAAATGATCATTAATAATATTTATATTCATTAGCATTTGATGTATATTAACCAGTTCTCTCTCTCTTCTCAACTCCATTAATTTCAATTTATTCTGATCCATTGATTTAGACTGTATTTGCGCCTCTTTTAAATAAGAAAAGTTTTTTAGATTTTGATTAATAGTGTGAATAAATTAAATAAATTAAATTTATATTCAGATATACAAATTTTATATTAAATTTGATATATAACATGTATATTTAAAATGAATCCACAAATTATTAAACAATAAGTATTATATAAAAATGTACATTTATAAGTAACTACAATAATAATAGGAATACCTATTTGAATATCATATTGTATTTTATTATAAATCAATACCATAAAGATTATTCACGAAGGGAAAAATCTTTGAATATACTATTATTGTATTGAATTACAGATATATAATACTTAGTTATATATTGAATTTTATGAAATTTGATATTTTATGAAATCATAAACTATAATAGAAAATTCCATTACAAGATTTATTTAGTTACAATTTGTTAATAATACCATACATATATTAGTTATATATACATATATATATAATTAAAATTTAATAACTTAAATATATGACTGCATTGGATCATAAGGTAGACTTTTGATAAATATGTATTTACATATTTTGTATATTTAAATATATATATATATATATATATATATATATATATATATATATATATATATATATATAAATTACTGAATATCAGTTAATATGATATTTATTATGGGTATACCTAATTCCTTGAGGTACTTTTGTTTGTCATATCCGGGGTGTTTATAGCGAAAGTCCTGGTCTACTTCATTACGCGAGTTCTTGTTATTCTATAGTCAATCATAATAGAAATAGTTTTACAAAATTAGAAAGATAACGATAAATAATGGAATATTAACGAGGTATTTGTCGTGTCTAGTAGATATTATGTAATAGTATCTATTCTGATTCGCATATTACAGTGATATAAGTTTATTAACAACAACAATAGAATATAAAGAAATTTCCTAGATTATGTTCTTCCCGCACGAGCGAAGGGGACTACATAACCCTATTTTAATTCCTAATAAACCCTATATCATCATCATCATCAACATATATTTTCATGTGGAATATTTACTTTATCTTTTCTTTTTTAATCTCCGTTTGTAAATAAATAACTATATACGTAGATAACATTACTTATAAAGATGGTAGATATGATCGAAATCAGATAATTTGTAGTAATTATACTTTATAAATTAAATTAAATATTTTCTAAATTACATGTGCACTATAAATTGTGCAGTATATACTATATATATATATATATATATATATATATATATATATATATATATAATATTATTCTAATGTTGAATTAATGAGTGATAATTAATTGACGCTTAATTAAATAAAGCGATGGCGATGAAGTTAAACAATTAACTAGGCCGTAGTACAAACAAGGTGTAAGCACAAATTATCATCATTAAAATAAAACTTGATCAGCTCTAATTATGCCTTAAACTTCTGTATTCCTATAGAGTATGTAAATTCAAGCTATCTATGGGTGGATATCGGATATGAATGCCTACTTGAAAGTGAATCTGTTCGTCTGACTTTATTTCGGTCTTCTTGTTTCCTGATTTAGTCAACAGGGGAGCACCGGCACCAGGACGTCCGAAAGCTTTGTAATAATCTCCATATTCCTGCAGAGTGCATATGTATAATTACAATATATATATATACATATATACGCTTATTTATATAGATTAGAAAATAATATCTTATATATATCTTAGTATTTAAATTTTTGATTTCAAAGTATTTTTAAGTAACCATTTTAGAAAAATCCAAAAGACTTAAAATAGTTCTAGTTAATCTTGTTATATTGTTAGCAAACTATATATATACATAGTTTTCTAATAATGTTATATATATATATTATATATTAATCTGATATATTATGTATATGTAAATTGGGATATTTATATTAACATGTTGTTAATTATAATCAAGTTAGTATAATATATATATTTAAAAATAATATTGAATTACTGTTCTTATAATAGAATAGAAATATACATTCAAATCACTATAAAGTTAATATTATTTTATATACAATTTATAAAGTTAAGTGATAGCATTATTCTTATTGAAAATAATTGAAAAGATTTAATTTTATTATTTCGATGCCCGTTAATACATCACCAAAAATAATTTACAAAAGAAAAGAGAGAAAAAAATACTACAACCAATATACACACTAAAACCAATATTTAAAATGAATCCAGAAATTGTCATTGGAAGATAATTTTCCGAAGGCATATTTTCCTGTTACGATATTTGAATATTATAATTAACACCATATAAAATTAACTTGTTGACAAAATAATATAAAATAATATAAATGATGCAGACATTATATATAAGTGTTGTGATGTTATATATTTAAAACCTCATTCAAATCATCTTGATGTGATCTTACCATACTGGATGCTACAACGCTTTCTACTTCTTTTTCCTGTGTAATATCATATGCTATTTAGTAATATAATTTACATATCTTTTGAATTATTAGATCATATATTAGAATTTTTCCAGTAATGGTTTATATGTATACAGTGTTAAGAAATTATTAAATATAATTTACTCTTGCATTGCACCAGATATTTATGTATACTATATAAATATAACATGCACTTTAATAACATTTAGTGGTATTTGCACAATTTCAGCACTTGCACTTTACAATTAAATAGTACTGCTTTTATACTATATAGCCAAACACTGTATATATACATAACTTATAATTAGAACAGAATGTATACTAAAATAAATATATATGTGTATATTTTATTAGTTCAACTATAATACTTATAGTTTATCTTAATTTCATGATAAAACAAAATAAGAATATGCTTCATTCTATAAAATGAGCCTATTGGATATATTACCTAATAATCTGGTATTTGATATAGGTCAACATACTTATAATATTAGTTAGCTATTGATTGTTTAGAATTACTTTATAAGAATAATATGAATTTAATATGATAAATATATGATATATAAATGAATAATGTAAATTATAAATAAAAAATTATGATCCTCTAAACATAAAATGTATATGTAAACAATTATACTAAAATATAATATTTATTAATTAACTTATAATTAATGTTACATAGATAATCAGTGATAAATAGAATACAAATATATAAGGTCTATATAGGTATATATATATAGGTCTATAAATAATGCTTTTCTCATGGTGATGTAACCTTAGGAGCTCCACATCCTGGCTTTCCCCATGGGTGGTATTTCTTCAACATTTCCAAATCCTTATTAATTAAATTTGATGATATATTTTATATAATTATAATGTGTAAAACTCATGCAATCTGTCTCAAATAGATGTCTGTCACTCTATATCATAATAATTAGGTAACTATTTACTTCACTCTACATACATGCACGACGTTTATAACAGGTAGGCATAACTTAGTTCCAAATAAACTAGTTTACTATAGGACATTTATTAATGAACTTTCAATTTAATAATCATATTTGATATATTACATGTTCAAAATTGATATATTATTATTGATATACACACATATATATATATATATATATATATATATATATATATATATATATATTACAAATTTAAATTTGTATACTAATGATAGGTATTATTTTATTATTTGATTCAAATGGACATTACAAATTAAGTTATAATTAATGAATAATGTTCGTACTTCCTCATATTAATAACAACTTTAAAGTGTAAATACGATCAAATAACTTATTGTCCTTTAATGGTGAGTGTAGAGTGTGGGATTTTTATAACATAGATCACATATATACATGTCAATTTAATTTATAATTAATTTAATATTACTGAAGTTTTTATATAGGACAAGGTATACTTATTTATAACTACTTATAATACCTAATAATGATATTTAACAATAATACACTATAGATAGATATATAAGACATACAGATAAGCTACAGAGATATAGGACATTACCTTCTTCTTTTCTTCGTCACGTGATATATTTCTCTCCATCTTCTCTTTGCGGTAAGATTCAATAGCTTTTTCTGCTACGTCCTTCTCTTTTTGAAATTTAATATATTCCACAGATCTGCAGATTTTATATATATATATATATATATTCCTATATGTCTTTCAATAGGTTATTTTAATAATAGGCTATGTTATTTTTAATATACTAGGATAGGGGAAGTTTATAAACACCAATATATGAATTATAATACTGACACCGTATTGTATCTCAGTTACTATATATTATAGAGAACGAGTTATTTATATATAGGATATATATTAAATATTTGTTAAGTCTAATATGTATATATAATAAAGAATATGTATTTTTTATTTTGGAAAAATTGACCAACAAATATATTTTAATTTTTATATTTTTCAATACAAAATTGAAAAATTAACAATAAAATTAAATTGCATAGCTTACATATATAATATATTGTGTAAAACATATTATGTATTGATAATTTTATTATACTTAATACAACAGTTCAATTATAATTAGATACAAAAAACTAATTTAAATGAATTATTTGATTTTATTGGCATTTTATAAAGGAAAAAAATATTAAATTTTTCAAATACCGCCCCCTAATGTACACTAATATGAATACACACATGTGACTTTATAAACTAATCAATTCTTGAAATTCCTGAAATTAAAAATATTTGTTAATTTTAATTTTTATAAATATGGGAATAGATCTGTGATATATCTATATATCCAACACAAATAATATATTTGAAAATAAATACACATCTGCAAGTTTGTAATTATTTCTGTATAAAGATTGCGGATACAGTTAATATAATGATATTATGAGTATTACATTGCTATCCATATAAAATTTATGTAGGTTATTAGTAATAACTTATTACCTAATTTCCTATTACTTAATCATAAATACTATAGTAAGAAAACAAATAGAATTGACAAAGTACCTTATATTATTACTTTACCTAGTGTAAACTATAATAAATAACATACATGTATTATTTAATTTATAATGTGTAAAGCTAACAATAGAATTTTCCGAAAATCAATAATTCGTTTTTAATTCAGTTCATTTTTATTCATATTTTTAACAATAATAATCAAATAATGCGTTATTTATATTCGCTGAATAAATCATTACTATCTGCTATAACATATTAGCGCTGTTTTCATACATAATACCATATCCTCTTCGTGGTATTATCGATATTGCTCGAATAAATACATCATATGTACATTGTATACGATTAGGTATATAGTCATACTATGGCACGTGACTATCTATGCTGTCACGTTATATACATATGTACATACACACATACACACACACACACACACACACACATATATATATATATATATATATATATATATATATATATATATATATATATATATTTATATATATATATATATATTCGATAATATCATCTGATTCAGTATAACGGTTAACATGTTATCATCTCGGATAATATATTAATTATTAGTTCAGGTGAGAAATCGATAGAAGGAGAAAAAGCCTGTAAAAATAGTTTTTCTGACGTGAGTCATGATTTCACCCACGAGTCATCAAATATTAGTCATCGTCATTTAAACACACACTTTTTATACACGTAGGAACGACGTCGTCAGTGTATCATCACGTGATATTATCTACTTACGTTAATGGAAGAGAAGATATTGATCTACGTATTTTCATTATCCTACGTTTATTAAGCACATATTGTCCTCGGTGTACTTGATATAGCATATAATCAAACTAGGTACATACTATATCTATATATATATATATATATATATATATATATATATATATAATACGAGTAAGTAATGTATTGCCATATACGTGTGTGTTATTGCTGATGATGATAGCAAGAACATGTCCTTGGTGATAATGAAATTGCAATTTGCCAGCACCATGTTGATTATGGTAAAAATTACGAGTATGGCAATGTATACATTATACAGTATACACTATAGTGTGCTAGTATGTATGCGATAGTATCAAAAGGCTTTTGTAGTATGCTAAGGATAATAATAATACAATATTAATCAATCAATAATAATATAATTTATAAATTAAAACCTAATTAATATTATATTAATAATTATAATACACATCTATATATTAATAACATGAAAACTCTATTCAATAATCGTAAGTGTAAGCTAACTATAATCAAACATTAATTATCTAATAAGTAACACATATAGGTTTGAACTATTGTTCAATTTTAAGATCAAGTAATGATCTACTTTATACCTATGTGTCATACTCTTCAAATGTTAATATTGATTTATTTTCAGATTATGCTTATTAATATATTATAGGAATCTCTGTTAATGAAATATCTATAATAGGTTTTCCTATATTATTTTATATTTTTAATTTTATTTATTTCGTATTATGTGATATTTATTACAATAATATATATAAATCGTTAGTAATCTTGAATTTAGTTTTTTTTACAATATAAGCAGGGAGATTATACAAGGTATACCTGCTATCTCCCTGCTTATATTGTAAAAAAAACTAAATTCAAGATTACTAACGATTTATCGTAGAATATGTCTCGTTTCAACTTTCCCGGGAACTTTCCGTAGTTCTGTAGTTCTTCCGGTTGTCTGGCTTTCTCTGTGTGACCGATACGCATGAGTGATTATTAACATTATAGTAGGAGATTATCATGCGGCGCAATATTACAAAACTTAATATCACGTGATATGACGTAATATGAGGGTTTACGAAAGGTATATACATCATAATGTATAATGTATATAGGTATATATGTATATAAAATCGATATATAGACCACCTACTGTACAACCAAAGCCCAGGGTTTTGGTATAACTGAGTATAGGATACCTACCGTATAACATATATCGAATATGAAACTGTTTTACTATAATTAGTTACATATCTTCATAACATACAATTATATACTATCTATAAATACTGTGATATAATACAATATCATCATAGGTTAAATAAATATACGTATACGTAAAACTACTATATATACTACTACTATAGTAGTACCTATATTACAAGCGTATTGGGGAAATATCCTATATTCGTGCGTTTTTACATATATGTCAATATATATATATATATATATATATATATATATATATGTGTGTGTGTGTGTGTACACATGTGGTGTGTGTAAAGTTTACACTGTAAACAGTGTATATTATAACTTACAATCTGGCTGTGTTCACATTCTCAAATCGAATACACATATAATCTACATCAAGAGTGCGTTATATAATATATGAAAGCGTGGCTAACTATTGTTGGTTATATCCTAAACATTTATTTTATGAATTTATAATCTAAAAGTGTCTTATATCTTATATATACTATATTACGATATATATTCCTATAATGAATAGTATATTATATATTACATATTGATTATATATCAGAAGTATTAACCGTGTAGATATTTGTATAGATGAAAACCATTGATTTAATTGTGCAAATGAGATATATGATTTATATTATCTTTTCAATATATATATATATATATTACTCATATTATAAGATATTTGTAAACTATCCAGAAATAATGTTTCATTTATATGCCGCTGATATTACAATTATGTCACTTTAAATCATCACTCGTATGTCATGTGCATGTAACTCTAGACAAAGAAGTGTATATACTATATGTATGATACTATAATATCGAAATTACTAATTGGATCACTCATTATTCAATTAAATAAAAACTATATTATTACAAATAAAAAATATACAATTACATTTAAAATATACTTAGGAGATAGTGCACTAGCCCAACAAAATGTATTATATGATTCTGCATATTTATTTGACAACATATTAATATGAACATATGTGCATAAATGCTTTATATTACTAAGTAATCTATCTACATATATTATATACATAACAACTATAGTTTGTACTATAGTAAACGGATCTTAGGAATTCAAATGTAAATCTATTAGCGGATATGTGTATTACCGTCAATAGGCTATCACTATGCTGAGTCACTCGTAACCATGGTTATAGTACGGAGGAATACTATAGTAGGGAATAGGGTATAGTATAGTAGTATAGTTTAGTATAGTATATACCCATAGTATAGTATATACTATACTGTATTATACTGAATATACTATATTATACTGTATAATGTAGTATAGTATAGTATAGTATATACCTATAGTATATATACTCCATGTGGTCTACATAGGTGTATTATAGTGTATACACTATAGTATAGTAGACCACATGGAGGAAGATGTTCTCAATATTCAGTTTTTACGCTATGAAAACAAATTATGAACACTACAAATCCATAACTACTCCATTTAGGGATATGATATGCATCCTATATGTATCATGTACATAGGACATTATAATGTATATATAATGTATTATATATAATATTGATGCACGAATCATGTATTTCAGTGGAATGGTTACCTCTATCTACTGATAGGTTAATGTAAGTACAGGCTTTTAGGCTATTACCTTAGGGGAGCCTCCCAGCTATTCCTATAATAATTAATGTTATTACTACTAGAGTTATTACTAATAACTCTAGTAGTAATAACAATAATTAGTATAGTAATAACTTACTACTACTACTACATGTCCTGCAGGACTATGGTGTTAATATGAAATTATACGAAACCGCATGACGTAACATATTAGCGTACTCGACCTATGTGTATACGTATAAATACTGTTATGACGTCATACCTAATCTTAGCTGTACACACGTGACCTTAGCCACATGTTAACAACGAGGTACACATGTAGATCATAGTCAGCTTATAGTTTACAAGCCATGGCGTAGGACTCATGACTTATACTTATAGGGGTATACGACATAGTAGAACGCGTAGTAGTGTAATGCATTTGTTAAATGTAAAGCATTTAATATATACATATTTTTTTATTTCAGACAATGTGAGATCGTAATTAAATATGTAAATATTTAAAATTATAAATGGAAATATTCAGTTTTTAATCATTATTTATTACTAAATTAGAATAGAATATACGATAATTAAAGTTATTATTTACAAAATTATTAATATATATATGTTTATTTCAACTTATAATTAAATTATTTTATAAATAACAACAAATAAATAGCGATGTAAAATGTTAAATACTATTCTCAAGAACTTCAAATTTAAAATTATGTACCTTCAAAAAATTAAAATCTTAATTTTTTTTCTGTTCTCTAAAATTCAAATCTCAAATGATATAATTTTGTTCTAAAAAATGTTATATTGATATGGGTATATCGTACTTATTTATTTATTATAAAATAATTAATATATATATATATATATATATATATATATATATATATATATATAGATATAGATACATACATACATAACCACTATAAATGTCAATTTATTATAGCATGATTAATATATATATATTTAATATTTTTTATATATAAATTATATAATATAATAATTATAATTTTATTTTAGTTTACGGGATCAAAGTATCATATATTAAAGTTAATTCAATGTCAATTAAATAACAATTAATGAAAATAATTATTTACAATATATACGACGTTCTGTAGTATACTTATACTATAGTATACGTATACTATACATATACATTAGAGTGAGGTTTGTCTATAATCATGATACGTATAATATAGTATACGTATTACGTATAGTATAATATAGTATACGTATTACGTATTCATACCCCTATATGGTCTACGCAATAGGGCTTGCGGAGTATACTCCGTATATGGGCTTAAGGAGTAGATGATACGTTATATAGTACATGTACACTGTATGCATCCCTTTATACGTTGTAATATATGAAATGTATCATATTAAATGTTCCCCCTATATATAAGTGGGATCACTACTATAGAATATATATTTATATATATATATATATATATATATATTATATAATATATATATATATATATATATGCATATAAAAAACATGTTTTGTACATTAACTAACATTAATATGAGTTTGTGATATATTAATATATTAATAGTAATTACTATTAATGGTATATATATATATATATATATCTGTAATTGGAATTAGTGGAAGTTTAGTACTAAAGAGTATACTATTAATATATATTAAGTAATATATTAAGTTAAATATTATATAATATTTAACTATCATAGAAGATATCTATAGATGCAATAGAAATTATTGAAATAAGTTATTAATGGTATATCTACATATGTACCTATTACCTATATTAGTTGTAGCTATGAGTTGTAAGTACAATTCTTAAACCATTACCTAAATCATCTCCTAGTCTATTACCCTTATTTAAAATAACCCTATATTTCCTTCCAATCATCATTTATCGTCACATATAAAAGTGTAAAAGAATTAAAGCGTATTGGTAATATGTATCAAGTTTAGATTCCAACCCATAGTTATTTAGTACCATTTTAAGTTTAGTTATACAGGTAACGTATAGATAGATAGATATCTAATTTATTGAGTGTTAGATACAAACAAAATTACATTAAACAATAATTTAATAACAAGTAATAAATGAACAAAAAAATAATGATGTTTAACACATTCCACTATAATAATGGGTCGTATATACTGAAAAAGTATTATGCAGTTATGTATTATGGGGAGTGGAGATATTCGTAAATATACTTGGGGTATACCCCTCTATTATACTTATAAGTATACTAGATATAACTATATGTATATAGATAAGTAGAACGATGTAGTGATGCGTGACACCCCGATATATTATAAGCTTCACAATACATGTCGATACTAATCAACAACACATCCAACACGAATGCTATCAAGTTATTAGGGGCATAGATTAGGTATAGCGCAACTATTGATTAGCTACACAAGCGAGTTATGCAGGAATGTAGGTATGTAGGAATGTACAACTATGTAATGTTTACCTTCCTACTAGGAGTATACTAGGAATGTAGATAGGATATCGATATGTTATTTAGTACTGCAGGACATAGCAATAGTATACTAAGCGTGTAGGTAGGTATACTATAGTATACCTACACGTGTTTTGTTGGTGTTTAGGAATGTAAATAAGATAGCCGTGTGTGTGTGTGTGTGTTATGTAGGATAACTCACGCAATGGTGGAGTTTAAGAATGTATACAAACCTATAGTTTACCTACATTATACCTATAGGTATGATGACCAATGTCTTGTGAAATAATGGAGATAGAAGCAAATACTTTAATTATATCTAAAGCTCATAATTTATAAAGTTATATGGAAACTTAGTGATTTATAAACCTTAAATGGAGATATTTATAAATACCTTATATATAAGAGTTTTTAGATATGCTGGTTTTTAATATATATATATATATATATATATATAGGCATATACATGCATGGCATGCGTCGCATGCGTTTGTGGAAATGTTTAACTTACCTTTCAGCATTACAAATCGAATATATGTTTCGGTTGTCCTTTATATTTACAGCGATGGATAAATGTCAAGTTATTATATTATTAAGTCTTAATAGTATACAGGTATCACCTATAATATATAATATATTTATTCATATATGAAATACCTATAGTCGAGGTTTAGCTCTATATCTATATACCACAGTTAGGTAGTATGTGTATACCTACTGTAGCAGTATACTATACGGTTAATACTGTTATACCTAAACACTCCAATACGATACTGTTATTATACAGCTTACGTATGCTATAGGCGATACAGTAATATCTAGTAGTACTACTCCCGCTTTCCGTGTGTTTAACAATTCTCTCGTTTAATACATTTATTAGGAGGTCATGCGTTACGCTCGACTGCGTGTGCGACGCACTGTGCATATGCATGTGTGTGTGAATGTGAGTGTGTGTGAGTGTGTGCATGTGTGTATGAGTGTGTGTAAGAGTGTCCCCGGTATAACTACTACTATTGTATGTACTGGTATAGTATTGTTATAGCGAGTTTAACCCGCGCCGACAGTTCGAAACAATGTACGGCCTATTGCCTCATTAGCGCTGATTGTAGTGCTAGCACCGAACACATGCATGTATTGCACCTCCTAATAGTCAATGCAGTGTAAGTAAGTTATATCGTATATTCTATATACTATATAGTATACTGAATACACTATATATAGTGTACGCTCCCGTTCACCTCTCGCTACCAATGCATTGGGATTAGAACAATGGAGAACAATATACAGCGTAATTATTATGTGGTATTCAGGCTAAGCAAAATGAGGATTAATGTAATTATAGAGAGTCGTATACACCAAGTATATATATATATATATATATATATATATATATATAAAGTTTATATTATAAACATACATACACAGATATACCGAATACTGCTAATTACTTGTATATTAGAAGTTTAACAACGCACAATGCGTGGCACATGTGTTATTAGTGAGTGATCTTATATATGAACTGTCTATAGATAAAAGTATCGGTATCCAGTAACTCCTTATTTCCCTAATATGAGAGCGGCTTCGAATGGATTTTATAAAAATGTTGTTATAAGTGAAAATATTATCTAAGTTCATTCATTGTATGACAGGAATTCACTAAAATAACAATACAAATATGTTACCGTATACGGTATATATATATATATATTTATATATCGAACATTGTGATGATTACTTCAATGATTTACTTCAATAGAGAATAGCAACGATATTTTATTGAATTTTACAATTTATTTCAAATAATGACTATATATATTTTGAATTAAAATATATATAGTAATATCACAGATTTTCCCGAGAATTTAGCATTTTTCATCATTAGAATTTTTTTTGGTAATATCAAATACCTATATATAGGTCCTATAGGAAGTATGTAATATAAATAAGTGTATATTACATAGGAAATGTAATAGGTAATACTTAGGTTATATATAATTCATTTCGGTAGTACGAGTATACTATATATAGTATACTATACAACTATAGTTGTTTATGTATACTCTAGTACTTGGTTTTTGTATTAGTTGTACAATGCTGTAGCTTTACTCTTAAAGGTGCGTAAATATAAAAATACCTTAAATGTGCATAACGTTATTTGTTATAAATGTTTTAAATTACTAGCTATAGATTAATGATTAATAAATCTTAATAGTTATATACCACCCTTTAAATGATTAATATAAAATATTTAAATGAACTATTTGTGGTTAATTATATAATCCTAATTAAAATATTTAAATGAACTATTTGTGGTTAATTATATAATCCTAATTAAAATATTTAAGAAATTATGAAAATGTAACACATGTGTTTAAGTGCACTTTAATGAGCTTATAATCTGTATCTACATAAGGTATAAGGTACAATATAAATATATACTAAAATGCAACAATTATGGTATTATTAACGACCTTGTTATAAGGTTACCTTCAATAATAGTATATTATAAAACATATTAATCATAATAGTATTGACCACTAATTCACAATTAAAATAAATATCCGGTTTACATATTCGTGTGATACCCTATATATATATATATATATATATATATATATATATATATATATATATATATATATATATATATATATATATATATATATATATATATTTATTTATATATATATATATATATATTAGAAATACCTCCTATAATCTGAGGTTATGCTATAATAGGTATTGTTAGAGAGCATCGTATAGTACCAGTATACCTGATGTACTATCAGAGGTATACCTATAGGTCGGAAATGAAGGTGACACCTATCAGTAATTCTTGCATATATGTTACTATAGTAACTCCGCGCGTACACACTCGTGATATACTGCAACCATTGACATGCGCAGAGTACAAGTTATAAGTTACATTATAAATATAACGATAGATCATATATAATCATTCGCTACTTATACGTTAATTAACATATATTCCTTACAACCTAAGTGTTAAAAGGAGTTTAATGCATGTATATATTTATAGAATATTATACATTATTATAACATTGTACATCCTATAATATATTTAAATAATATACATTTATATATATATATATACTATTGTTACGGTTGACAAAGGGAGGAGCGATAGGGTATACTGTACCCTATTTACTAATCATATGAGGTCACTGTATACCAGTGTTTCCCAACGGGGTCCCTACCGCCCCCCGGGGGGCGGTAAGGGGGCGATTTCAAGGAGGGGGGCGTTTGGGGGGCAATTTGTGAAGATTTGTGTGTATATATATATTGTTTCTTTGTCCCAGAATTACAAATGTATAGATGTGTAATAAATTATTACTAATAATAGCTCTGTTCAGTGTGAACAATGTAAAACTAGGTCATTTATAATATAATGCTAATTATTACTATATTATCTAATACTATTCATTTACAATAACATGCATTTATATTTCCCACTTTAGTTCTTACGTTCACTGGAATTAAATTTCTGAGACGCGTGCGCCGCCCTCCCCATATTTTTTCGCCATATCATTTCATTTGAGTTAAATAATTGCATATAAGTTAATTATAAAAAAAGTGTTATAGATTGTTTGGTTAGTTTGAAATATTAATAATATAATATAATAAGGATTATATATGAATTAGCAATACAATAATACTAATAATACTAATTCACAATAAATCGGGCATTCATATATCCTACTTTAGTTTAGCCCGCAACATAATTTTTAGTTTTCTATTTTTTTTTGCTACTTCGCATATCCCCATATAATAATACAATAACCAATTATAGATATTTTATATAATAAGTATGCCTAACAAGAAGAAGTGCCGTCAGTATTCTGTGGAATATTTTAAATTTGTATTCTGTGAATCTATTTTGAACAAAACTAAACCTTATTGTCTTATTTGAAATACATAGTTTAGCAATGAGGCTATGAAGCCTTCTAGATTAATTTACCATTTCAGTAAAGCGCATCATAATAAGGCTAGTAAACCTATAGAATATTTTAACTGTTGAAAAATAATTTATTTCAAAGAAATACAATAAATAATTGTTTTTAAAAAGTTACAAATACCAATAATACTGGATTAAAATAATCCTATACAATTGCAAAGTTGATAGCAAAAACGGGCAAACCTCATACTATAGGTAAACATTTAATAACAGCTGTAATAAAAGAAATTGCAGCAGAATTAAATAAAAATTCTAAAAAATTGATTAATTAAATTCCTTTAAGTAATAATATAAATGTAATTAATGAAATGAGTGACATTATTGAAAATAAATTATGTGACTATTTAAAAGAAAATCAATTCTCTGTGCAATTTGATGAGTCAACATTGGGAAATTCTGAGTCATTATTATTATGTTATGTTCGGTTTATTTCAAATGGAGAGATGAAGGAAGATTTATTATTTTCCAAGGTAATTATTAATTATAAAGGACTTACTGTGTATGAAGAAATTAAGAATTATTTTGAATTAAAAAGCATTTCAGATGGATCACCTTCGATGATAGGAAAATCTAGTAGAGTGGTATCTCGTCTGAAAAAAGATAACACTTCACTATTCTCAATCCATTGTGTAGTGAATATGCAACATTTTATAGCTAAAGAGTTGAACGTTAAATTAAACCACTCTTCAAACATAATAAGAACAGTAAATAAAATAAAACGAAGTAGCTTATCAGAGAGTATGTTTTCAAAATTATGTGATGACAATGACGAGACATATAATCATCTTCTATTGAACACTGAAGTCCGATGGCTGTTAAAAGGAAACTGTCTAGCAAGGTTTCATAACTTGTATTCTTCAATTTTGGAACATGTTGAGACAATCGATGTTGAGTTGCATGGAGAACTGAAGAATATCAAATATGATCTGGCTTATTTAAGTGATATATTCGAACATTTGAATATAAATAATACATCTATACAAGGTTATTATATTATATTTATATAATATTTTGGATCTATCCCTATCATTATTATATATAATATATTAATTACTATAATAATTATATATATATACTATAGTATAGTATAATATAATATTTCATATTATGTATTTTAAAATATAATTGGATTATATTATTAAATATATATAATTAAGTTTTATATAAGTGAAATATAAATTCAATATTACATTTTATATAGATAATGATTTAAATCTCATGAAAGTAAAGAGTATTATGTGTAGGATACATTTATAAAAAAGGTTGAAATCTATAAACATCAACTAGGAAGAAATGAATTGTTCCATTGTCCCCGATTACAAGACATGAATAATGAATAAGAGATCAACGAACATGATAAACTGGAATACATGTCACACCTTAACTTGCTAATAGAGAATATGAATAAACGATACCAAGATTTAATTAAGTTTGACATACCACCATTATTACTTTCACCATTAGATTCTGATATTACAGATTTTCCTCTAATTATAGATAATATAATAGAAATTCAATGTAATGATGAATATAAAGCATAATTTAAATCTATTGGTTATGTTTCATTTGGGATAAAGTATGGAATTATTTATCCAGAAATTTGAAATATATAAAGCTGTATTTGGTGGCATTTCCTACGTCATATTTGGTAGAAAGAGGTTTATTGAATTATTTATCTTTAAGAATATATTATAATATTATGTACTTACAGGTTTTAGCGCTGTTATGAATATAGTAACAACATCAAGAAACCATTTAAAGATAATAAATAGAGGAGATTTGATATTATACTTAACAAATATTGAACCAAACATAGAATAAATTCTAACATATCATCAACCACAAGGATCACAATATCTTATTATATAATATCACAATATATATTAATCTTAATATCATATTATTATTACAATAAATTCTGTTTATACTATTTAGCTTATATATAATGTATACATTATAAATAATGTAGTATTAATTGTAATAGGGTGGGGGCGACATTTTTTTATTTGTATAAAAGTGGGCGATTTGAAAAAAAGGTTAGGAATCACTGCTGTATACAGTATATACTCTATATATATATATATATATATATATATATATATATATATATATATATATATATATATAGTATATTCTAGGCGATATAGCGCCTTATGATATATACCCAATTGGGTTATAACCTTACTTATATGATATATATATATATATATATATATATATATATATATATATATATGATTATCCTATATCTTAACCTATAGGTGTAAAGCCTTACGGGTTCGCAATAATCATATTTATATGTATACCTATTAATATACTCATATATGAGTATATCGAGAATAACGGGAATAATGTTATGTATAAAGTTATTGGATTCTTGAAACATACTAGTATAAGTCGACTTATGTGGATCCGTTATATAAGGGTATAAGTAGTTATATAATTATTATGCAAGAAAGAGCTACTGTATCGCACAACATATATGTATTATAATACGTAATATATACAATATACATAATACAATATATACAATATATTGGTGTATATACATAAAATATAGATACAAGAAATGGGCGACTACCAGCGGTTTGAAATCTTATTGAACTCTATTTGACCTCGCTGTTTGAACTAAGATTGACCTCGCTGTTTGACTCCTTTTCGAAAGCATAGTCATTGATTGTTAAAGCGATCGCAGCGCATCGATTGATTAACGGTGGACGTTTTACATAGATTATAGTCCATATATAGTGAACCGATCTTACGCGTAACTTATTACCATATTCAGTGTGGACCAATCGGCGTTCAGCGCATTTTGTGAATTATGTCATAATTAGTAATAAGCAACTGTATACTATATACGTTAGCAAATACGTTATATATTAATACTGATTCGTCCCTTATATGGGCGTTAGGGTGTATGGGAGTGGATAACGGAGCTATCGTACCGCGTTGTGGGGTTCAAATGCTTATTTTAAATGTGTATTAATTTATTTCTTAAGTATAGTATAGAGATGATTATAATATTTACATAAGATATATATTTATATATTAAAAGTTCACTAAATCCATGGATAAATCCATCACTATTAATAGTAGGTACCTAAGTAAATATTTTCTATCTTATATATTATATTAGTAACCGCGGCAAGAGAATCATAATGTATGCACGACGGTAATGAAGAGCTGCAGATAATTAATTACAGTGTATTCATTACCGATTACAATATGCCAGTGTCATTCTTTTCTATCCAGTAATTCGTGTAAATGTGAATTTACATCGATGTATTAATATTAATATGCGTGGTAAGTTACCAAGCGAATGGTTTGCAGGTAATTATATATTAGACATGGCTATATGACTATATATGGGCATACAATTCTTATAGATATTGATTACTTGGTTATTAATTAGCGATACAGCCGAAGTAGTGTTTTTAAATATATATATATATATATATATATACACGCCTATTATAATGACGTAATAACGCCCCCTCGGCTACCACCATCATCGTAGTTCGGCCCATTATTATGTAACACCTACAGGCGTGTGTGTGTTATGTAATTGGACACCTACGGTTACACACACATGCGCAGTACAATGTAACACCGATACTTTAACTGGCCCGCTGATTAACTATTAATATATATATATTCTAGGATAATTCCTATACGATATGTAACTGCCTATAGGTGTGTATATGTGTATATAAGCATATATATGTGGCCAAGTTGGCTAAGCGTCAGACACACGAACAGTATTCCGATATAGGACACGGGTTATAGCCTCGTCCGGACCATTAAATAGGTATTAACATAATATTTAGAAGTGATCTTATATAATTGTATATAAATAAATGATCGGCTCTCATTGAAACCGTGGTTTTTGGTTTTTAACCATGCATGGATACCTTAACACGAGAACGGCTTCGAAGGGACATTAGAGTCATATGATATATACATATATATGGTTATAGGTGAAAATTTCATCTAAGTTCCTTTATGAGGTGAAAGGTCTCCACCAAAATAAAAATAACAATATATATATATATATATATATATATATACATATATACACAATATATATTTTATTGTACAATTACACATTATACCAAACTGACTATTAATAGAATGGAAATCTATACTCAATATAGACTTTAGACTACACTGGATATCTATATTTCGCGAGTCTATTAAATATTCATATTGTTACATGAAATTACTAAATTATAATTAATTATAAATATTCTCCAATTGGCATATATTAGATACACACACACGCACGGCGTGCACATACACATACAAACAATAACACATACACACATACATTCACACACACCCATACACATATATATATATATATATATAAATATATATATATATATATATATATATATATATATATATATATAGGGGAAAGTAACCGAATACGGACACTCTCGGTATCTCAGAAACCATAAATCTTACAAAGAAATATTTAATTAATAAAATATTCATAATTATATAAATAGTTTAAAAAAGTATCCACTCTATAGAGTGTCCGTCTATAGACATCTATATATGTCTTAATACGGACATCCTATAGCCAATCAACGCGCATCGTATGAACTGTTCTGATATTCATAAAAATCGCGTACGTTATAATATTAATACCACCAATAAAGATAAATTAAAAATGTTATTATTTAGATATTTAAATTGTATTATTAATTAAAAAAAAATAAAAATAAATAAATTAGTAACTAATTAAATTAGAATAAATTGTTTATAACATTAATTATAAATAATGTAATTGTAGTTTGTCTGATTGATTCATCAATAATATATAGTTTATCTAGTGGTATATATGGTGTCCGTATTATAATACAGGGTGTCCGTATTCGGACATGGGTACCGAATACGGACACCCACGTTATCTATGGAATTAAAAGATTAAATAAAATGTTAAAATCACAATAATATCTATAATCATAAAATATTAATATATTGTAATTTTTGAATAAAAATAATGAGTCATAAAATGTTAAGACCATTTATTGTTAAAGTGTCCATATTAGGTTACTTTCCCCTATACAATAGAATTTTCTCAGGTCTACATTAAATATACAAAGAAAATGAGAGAACGAATATTATTCAACTATAAATATCATCTTCGTAATTAATCTATAGATTACTATAGCTTATAATCTAATAATTTATAAATTATATAAGAGTGAAATAATTTATAATTTATTGCATTATAATTAGTTTACTTTTAATCATATATTATATATTATACATAGGGGAAAGTAACCTAATACGGACACTTGAACAATAAATGTACATTACATTACAACATTGTACATGTATATACAATTGTATTTATTAATAAATATAACTCATGATTTTAACAAATTTACTAATAATATTTACACAATAACAATAATTTTAATTATTATTAAATACATATTAATACATAATAATGAAATATTCAAATATATTTTAAAAATTTCTTAGATTTTGATAAATTTCCTGGACGGAATTTTTATTTCTAGAATTTTTTATTTTTTGAATCAATTTTATATTATTAAAAAAATCTATTTATTATGTAAAGTATACATATATTGAAAATAAAATATGAAAATGAAGTAATAATACATATACAATATTCAGAAAAATATGGAAATAAAGGTTAATTATTTAAACGGAGGAAAACGATACATTGAAAAACAAAATCCGGAAGTGACATACATTGTATTTTATCAATAATGTTATGATTTTATCTAAATAAATCACATTGAATACTTCACTCCATCTTAACGCGGGATTAATATATATTATACGCTTTTAATATATATTACGCGTTCAATCCCCGGACCAATTAAATAGGTTTTAAAATAATATTCAGAGGCGATCTTATAATTGTATACAATAATGATCCGCTCTTTTTAAAACTACGGATGCCTTAAAATGAGAGCGGCTTCGAAGGGATATTATATTCTTTCAGTTATAAGTAAAAAATCCACCTAAGTTCCTGAATGGGATGAAAGGACTCTACAAAAATACAATAAAAATAACAATAATAATAAATTTATATATATAGGAATAATATATATGTTATGTAATTACAATGTCAATTATGCAACTGTAATTGTTTATATATATAGCCTATATAATATAGGTTATACTTCTCACATGTTCACATACATGGTATACTAATGTATATAGGAGATAACTTTATTATTATACTATTATAGTATACCTACCATAATTACCTACAATGCTAATAATAATCGACAAAGGACAGATTTAAATTTAATAAATATATCGACATGGTCATATATAAGAATATTCCACGTAGGAATATCAGTAGGAATATTCCACTTAACCCTTCATTTATATTCGTAATTAAAGATACATATAAGCTCAGTAGAGGTTTATTTAACGAATTTACAAGTTAGTACACGTATACAATGCAATGGTTGCATATATGATACGTGCATTGCACACTGTAATCTAGTATTTAATTAGTAGGTGAACTCATTTAATAAGTTCGTAATATAACTATATAGAGTTCATACATACATGTATAATATGTCCTGCAGGACAATATCATTTATAGAAGATAACAAATAATAGCTATTATTAACAATACTGTTATATAAGCTAGCATAATATTATTGTGATAATAATTGTTACCATTAAGGGTCGGTATCGATAACGCATACAGAACAGATATATCCGTAGATGTATACATCTTATAGGTAAAGAGCCGGATACTTATATATATATATATATATATATATATATATATATATATATATATATATATATATAGTTTACCTATAGTTAATGGGTTGGATCAGAAGAAAAGGCAGCCGATCCTGAAAGAAGGATCGTTACCCACTACTTAAAATATAAATGGTATACCATATATGGTACTACTATAGAGGTATTGTCTATAATACGTATATATATATATATATATATATATATATATATATATATATATATATATATATATATAAATGAATTTAATATATAAATCTCGTAATTAAGTATCTATTTATTATTTGTATTATCCATTATATAGATATTAAAATACATATTCTAATTAGATATAAAATTAACATAACATTACAATATCGATCAAATGTTTATCAAATTTTACACATTGAAAATAATAGTAACGAATCCATTCTAACTATATTTTATATATATATATATATATATATATATATATATATAAAATATATATATATATATATATATTTATATAGGTTATTGCCAATGACTCATTGTATAAAAGGAATACATAAACATAAAAAAGTATCAACAATTGTTTAATATATATTAAAGTATATTATTATAATAGTAAATGTATAATAGTCATCCCATATAACGTGTTGTTCTTATACCAATATTATTTAAACTTATTTGAATGATTTCGTATAGGTTAGCACCATCGATATAAAGAAAGATTCTTTATATCGATGGTTAGCACGCGTGTTATCTTCAAGCTAAGCTGGACATAAAATACATATAGCTAACCTCTATTTCTAATATAACCTAAAGGTATATGTATACACATGTGATGTATATATATATATATATATATATATATATAATGTATACACTACTTGAATACATCGCATGTTGCAGCAATACTTACGAGGATCGAAGTGGTGATGTACGCCGAACTTGGTATCCTCCCGGGTGGATAAATCCGCGGGCCTATTTTGTTTGGCGGACGGAATTCTAGAACGCGCCTTCTCGAAGCCACCTAGCGGAAATCCTTGGTACCTGTGGTTACGGTCTAGCTGGCGAGGCCTATTCGAGGTGGAGTCTTCTTTAGTACCGCTATCATACGGTGTACCTAAGCGAGAGGGTCGGGGCATAGGTATTGTGTGTATACGTGTAATAGAATAGAATATAATATATTTATTGAGTATTAAATATAATGAGTTTTCATATATGTTATTATATCGGACTTTTCATTATTTTCTTAGCTCGACGGTTTCAAATTAAAACAGTTGTGGTTTCCTCGTTTTGACCAGATATTAATTATTAGCTGTACTAAAATGTGTTCCTATACTGTGTTCGGGTATGGTAGAATGATGTATCTAAGGTGAGAGATTACTACAGGTAATGGTTGGCAACTAGGTTGTAACTAGATTTATTATCTCGCGATTGTCGATATTAAATCCTATACGGATAGCCATAAATCGATGTCCTGCCTATCGATGTTTATATAGGTTAGACCTAACTTAGGCCTCGAGGCATTACTATCCTACTATTATAATTCTCAATCATATATCATATATATATATATATATATATATATATATATATATATATATATATGTGATAAATTGTTAATTAATATTAATTATTATATATATATATATATATATATATATATATATGGTATAGGTACTACCTATATATTTGCAAATTCAAATGAAGAATTGAGTAGTAATATGCAATTATATTTAGATAGATTATGTCATTGGTTTAATATAAATAAATTAAAATTGAATATTGAAAAAACTAAAATACTTCCTTATTTTAATACAAAAATTATAAATAATATAAATTTAAATAATGCGAACATAGAAATAGTAGATAGGTATACGTTTTTAGGTATTATATTAGATAGTAATTTAACATATTCGTTTCATATTATAAATTTGTGTAATAAATTATCAAAAATTGTATATCTTTTTCGGAAGCTAACATTTCTTAACATACGCAATTTAATTATATTATATAATTCACTATTTTTATCAAATATGTCATATGGAATAGAAATATGGGGTAATGTTTATGAAGATAGATTAAAAAAACTAGTATTAATACAAAAAAAAACAATTCGAATTATCAATAAAAATATGATAGACAAGTCTCAATTACCTCTGATTCGTTTATCACACACTAATAATATGTTTAAATATAATTCTATTTTAAAATTGAATGAACTCATATCTTTTAGAATAATATTATTTTTATATAACCTTTTACATAATAACTATAACATTAATCTAGATACATTTTGTATTTATAATAAAGACAAATCAAGATTTATTTTACCATTAATGAAAACAACGAAATTTCAAAACACAATTTTTTTTAAAGGCCCAAAATACTATAATAATATAATGAGTAATAATATATTAAAATCTGAAAATATACATAATATACACAAATTAAAAAAAGTATTAAAGAATTACTTTTTAAATAAATATTAGTTTTTATATTTTAGCATTTTAATAATTTTTAATATTTTTAATCTTCGTTAATTTTTAAAATTTTTATATTTAAAACTACTTGGGTCATATTTATGTTATTATATTTTTATAATTTTTTATTATTTTATTCGCACTTTTTTGTTATATAATTGTTTGCACAAGTTTTAAACATACTTTATTTTAATTTGTATATACTAAACCATTTGAATCATTTTATGTTATTACTTTACTTAGTTACTTAGTCCCGTGACGTCGCCATCGTAGGGGGAACACATGATAATGAATAGCACAACTTTCTCCATTTCGAACGATCTTTTGCAATATCTAAAAGTTGCCTAAGAGAAAGATGGGAAAATTCGAATATATCATTCATCCAATTTCTTTTAGGTCTTCCTCTTTTCCTCTCACCTTCGACATATCCATGAAGAATAGTATTAGCTAACGAATCGTGACGAGTTATATGTCCGAATTTGGTCATTTTTCTTCTCATGATAATATCCAGAAGTGGTACATATGGGCCGACTTTTTTATTAATTTCATTGCTTACAAATATATTAGTTTTTCTTTGTTTATAGCTAATATTTAAAAGTCGTCTGTGTGCTTTTGATTCGAAACTACGTATCTTCTTTTTAGATTCTTCTAGTAAGGTCCAGCTTTCGCATCCGTACAACAATGTTGAAATAACTAGAGAGATGTAGAGTCTGTATTTAAGTTTGAAATCAATTTCTCCACTACGCCAGATCTTCTCCAATTTCACAAGGGCTGTAACTGCTGTCGCTAGTCTTATTTGGATTTCTTTCTTTGAATTTCCGGTGTCGGTTAGCATTGCTCCCAGATATTTGAAATTTTGAACATTTTCAAGTTGTTTGCCGTACATAGTGATCACAGGTGGTGTTGAATGATCTCCATTTACAAGAATTTTACTTTTTTCATGGTTAATTTCCATACCGTATGATGTCGAAGCTTTTTCTAGAGAATCTGTGAGGGATTGCAACTCACTTTCTGAACCAGCGATGAGATCTATATCATCAGCGAATCTTAAGTTGTTGATTTTTCTTCCTCCTATTGCTATACTTGACGATTGATCTACTAGAGAGTCTTGCATTATTTTTTCTAGAAATATATTGAATAGAACTGGCGATAGTAAGCAGCCTTGTCTAACTCCTACTGTCGTATCGAACTTAGTTCCTATCTGGTTGTTCAATAGTACTGCGCTTTTTGCTGATTCGTAGAGTGACTTTATGATTTTTACCAAGTCGTTGCCTATCCCAAATTCAGACATCACATTCCACAAACCATCATGCCATACTCTATCGAAGGCTTTCTTGAAATCGATGAAATTGTGGTAGACTTGTCGTTGATGATCCATATGTTTTTCCATTAATATTCTGCAATTCAAAATTTGTTCTGTTGTACTGCGATCCTTTCTAAAACATGCTTGTTCATCAGCCAGAATATCTTCTGCTTGTGGTGTTAAGCGATTCAGTATGATCCGTAATAAAATTTTTATAAAAATTAAAAAATAAAATTTTGCTCGTGTGACTGATCAGACTTATAGTACGATAGTTTGAACATTTTTTGAGATCGCCTTTCTTTGGAATAGGTATAATTAAAGAAGTCGTCCATGCTTCAGGCCATGTTATTATGTTATTACATTTCAATAATTTTTTATTATTTTATTCGCACTTTTTGTTTTATATTTGTTTGCACAAGTTTTAACACATTTTATTTTATTAGTTTATTTAATGGATTGATGAAACATGATGAAATACGCTGAGGGACATTATTTGTATTATTATTATTATTCTCTTTATATATATATATATTTCTTTACTCTTATTATATTGAATTCTAGTACACAAGTCTTATTATTATTGTATAAATGTCCCAAAGCTATTATATTCATATACTATGGAGGTATCGACTTAATAAAGCTACTTATAGCTTTCAATGATCCTCCTTAGACAATTGTCTATAAACTGATTTCATTCATTCATTCATTCATATAGGTATATCATAGGTATATCTATTCATATATTTACCTATAGGTATACCTATTGTAAAATTAGTAATCTATTATAACTATCATATAGTATATAATCACAACGAGTATGTTAATATCCTACAACTATAGGTTTCATCTACAACTCCTAGTTGTACATGTATTATATATCTATTTGAATACGTACTACAACTATACAGTTATAGCATGTATACTATACATTATATATCCTATATAATATAGGTATATATATATACCTATATGATTATAAATATGTATAATATATAATCATTGTAATATTCGCTATGTTTGCACATTTAGAATAGGTAGTATACCTGTTAGTTTACTAGAGTTAAATAGTATATCATTAATATACCATACACCATGTATGTGTTATAGGATATGGCATCGGATAATTCCATAGGGAATATATTATGTAGTTATTGATAGCCTTAATACATTATTAAATTCACTCATCAACAAAATCACTATGATTATAATTAGTTTGCATGTATATGCCTATAGGCATATTATACATATTACTACACAATTACATGTATAGACATGAACATGCACATGCAATTAAATGTACACGTATATTTAAAAGTATACTTGTATGTATTGTAAATATATATATTTACAATACATGCAAGTAAAATACGTGAACAATTAATTACATGTATATTTCTATGCATATTATTATGCAGTCCTATGCAATATAAATGAAAACTAATAAATCAAAACTTCTATCATATTTATAATTATTATTCGAAATTCTTACTATGGCTATTCACCCATGATATTTATCATTATAATAGTGTTTAATTAAATACATGTTATATAGGGACGTACACAATACCAATAGTTTACCGTCACTATCTAGTATTCCCATACATATATAAACGAATTATACATATTTAACTTACTTATTAACTGGAAAAATATAAATAATTTTGTATTTGTTCACAAAGAAAATAAAAAAAGGTCCGCTAACAATCACAAATGTCGATACTCTCAACTTAATAATAATAATTATTGTTATTAGAAACATTTTGTTTGTTTTTTGTTTTATTTTCCCTAGAAAATAAACTATAGTTTAAAATATAAATATGATTTTTCTCCTAAAGGGCTTCAAAATAATATAGAATATTTTCTGTTGATGTCGCACTTTATAAACTAAAGACTTTATATATTTCTGAAATTGAAATTTAGAATTTAAATTTGTGTATCGTAATTAGTTGTGTAAAATAATCAATTTTAAGTTTAATAAAAAAATCTATATATTATTTATATACCCACTATTGCTATACTATTATATACTGATTATAAAATAACGAATGTTGGATATTTTAATTTTGTATAGGTGGAACATATTATTTACAAAATTAATGTAGCAACTTTACTTAATAATATGTTTATTATGTTTGAGATCATATATCGGCACCTATCGGATATTTCGGAACTATCGACCACACTCCTTCACCGTTGAATATATGATAGATAAGTAGTATTTTCATTTGAATAAATAACTACAAGAGGATATATACCTCATACCTCATCATAAAATATAAAGTAGGTACCTATAGGTACCTAGGTATAAATATACTTATTATACTTATTAAGTATACTTATATATGTATATAAGTATATAAGTATATATGTATACATATATAAGTATACCTATATAGGGGAAGTCTCCGATTACCGACCCATAAATGATTATTTGTAATAACTTATTCAATATTAAATATATTTATTTGAAATGTTGTTATTAGGGTAATAGTATGGCAATGAATAATGTAGCTATTTTAAATTTTTGATATTATTATATTTACAAGAATAAACAGGGGGGTCGGTAATGGGATACATGTGCCTAATACCGACCCCTTCTCCTATTACCGACCCCCTAAAATAATCGTGGTATAAATAATTGTAGTATCATAATATCCAATAAAAATAGTAGATATACATAAATATAATTAATTATAACATGCACGCATATATTGGTTAATAATTATTCAAATTAAATTATTTTTATAATAGTTATAAACATTTTATTGAT
Organism: Osedax fenrisi; assembly: GCA_964019155.1. Lineage (NCBI taxonomy): Eukaryota > Metazoa > Annelida > Polychaeta > Sabellida > Siboglinidae > Osedax > Osedax fenrisi. The sequence goes on from OZ025243.1 coordinate 58,415,764, forward strand.
ATACAATATTATGCTCAAAATTAAGTTTCTTTTAATTAATAAAGTATTTACAGTGATTTAAAAAAAGTTATTATTCAAATATTTTAAAACTAAAAACATAATATTACATTTTATCAAATAACAATTGTAGGATTACATATTTTTATAAACAAAATACTTATTCATATTTATTATTAAATGACTAACAGTTCATGTATATATAATTTTTTGATACCTCTTATAGTTACTGAGATACGAGAGGGAGTCGGTATTAGGAGTGGGTCGGTAATAGGAGACTTTCCCCTATAGGTATATAGTATATATACCTAAAAATGTTAAAACTATATATTATTAATATATATCTATATAAAAATAGTAAACGATAACATAATATATATTGATATTGTAATACATATTGATTGTATCGGCCATTACTCCATCACTTGCAGAGGAGTATAGCTATAGTTACGGTATTCTCAAAACCCTTTGTTATTTGTATGACTTTCATTTTAAAATATTTGCCGTTAATGTTTCAACATTTGTATACTTTCCTTTACAAGGAAAGTATACAAATGTTTACAAACTAACGGCATATATTTTTACTATAGTATATATATACTATAACATATGTATATTATGTATACTATAAAATATGCATTGAACTATAGTTAAATGCATATTTTATTATTAATAATATTTTTAATAATATCTAAAATATTATCCTGTTGCAATCATATTTTATTTAAATATAGGTGTATACCCCAGTACACTCACACACACACACACACACATATATATATATATATATATATATATATATATATATATATATATATCTATATAATACATGGACGTACTTCATTGCTGTATATACACACACCTAGGTGAGCTAATTAAAACATAATGTATAACTGTGTTATTTACATAGTGAAGTAGGGACCACAATGTGGGGTAAATCCTATATGGGTCTATAATAGGCTAGCTACTACTAATGATTACAATAATAGAGGGCGTGACTAGGAGATTACGTGAGAGGCCCTCTGTGTACACAACGCCCCCTATGTTCTGCTAGTAGAAGTTCGTCTTAAGATAATGAATAGGAGTGGTCTTAATAGATCTCGCTAATAAAATCCATTACCGCTAAGATAATAATAATATTGACCGTATGATAATGGAATTTGAAGAATGAAAGAGTGTATACATTGCACACACGCGCGCGTATGTCTATATCTTTGCACAGCGGTATCTAAATAATTAAACAACTGTCCTATAGGAAATTACTCCTGCAAGATAAGTATGCAATTAACAATCCTAGTTTATAGGTATACCTGTAGTCAGGGCCGGCTTAAGGGGGGGCAAATCGGGCAATTGCCCGGGGCCCCACATTTTGGGGGGCCCATGAATTATTTGAGACATTTTTTTTTACTATTTATATGAAAAAAAAAATGTTCTTAACTATTTTTCTTATATATTATTAATTCTAATTAAAAAAATAAAAATAATATAATAAATTAATTAAATATGAGTCATTTAGGCCGATTTGAAGAGTGAATTTTACAAAAATTTCTAAATTGACACGAAGATATGGTTGAAACAGCTACATGAAGATTTTGGAGCACATGCTAATAGTGATAACATAGATCTTCTCACACATCTCTGATTGTTAGATCAAATAGTATGAAACCGATTGATAAATAATTGTTTGATAAACTAGAAGGTGATAAATGATAAACGTATTAAGGTATTATTAACCATAGTTAAATCTTAACAATTTATAATGCTATAATTAGTAGTATGAATAGTATGAAACCGATTGATAAATAATTGTTTGATAAACTAGAAGGTGATAAATGATAAACGTATTAAGGTATTATTAACCATAGTTAAATCTTAACAATTTATAATGCTATAATTAGTTTACAAATCAAAAAGTATACTTTTTTTTATTAAAATTAAATATATTTTATAAGATATATTTTAACTATGATTTCTGATATTTGTAAAGGATTATATTGATTATAAATTATGAAAAAAATGATATTCTATATAGATTTATAATTGTTATAGTAATTAAAAAAATAGTTATTTTCAAAATAATTTTTCTCAAAATAATTAACTTTCTCTATCTTATGCTCGTATTAATCAAATGTGTATATTCTCATAGTGTATATATTATTATAGTTGTATTAGTACACATAATATATATATATATATATATATATATATATATATATATAATAGTTTTAATTTAAATAGGATTATTCTGTTTTAGGTTATTCCTATAGTATTGTTAATAATGTCTATTGATGAAAGGGAATTATGTACATAAAATTATTCTATTTTTCAACATACTATCATTACAGAAAGATATTATATTTATTGAAACAGATATTATTTATAAATATATATATATATAACATACATATAATACTAAAGGCATTTTTGCAATTATACACCTATTAATTGCAAATGAATGTTTAGATTGACATCACCCTCATCTATCTATTTACAAATAAATACACACAATGGCGATATTCTTATTGTAGAACAGGTGATAAGTTATCACTGATAACTTAATAATTGAAGAAATACAAAATTCAAAATATTATATTATATATCAGTGTACTCAATTCCATATATATCACATCGATATATATTATCGTTATTGATATCAAGTTAGGTAGGTATTATAGCCTACTATTATTATATAGGTATTTATTGATTTACTACGTAGGTTGCCTACGATTGTACGTTGAGATTCATTATCACTGATAATTTATCAGTTATAATTTATCACATTGGTCAATATTTAGCTACCGATCTATTAGAATTTTTTCAATAATAATATAATTATAATAGATTATAGAGCTCAAAGTTATGAAAATGCCAGCATATGTCTGGAAGATTCAATGACATGAAATATATTATAATAACCATAGTCCATTGTCAATATGGATTCACATATCTACACTGTGTATTCCTTAAATCTGGTTGGGAAAAATGCCGTTAAATCTTTGACAAGTGTAGCAATATTCTTTGCCTTCATCCCAAATCAATATAATTTATTTAGCCAAACTATATAAAGAATATATTAACATCTAGATTAAAGAAGAATATAATATTTTTTATTAAAAGCATTAGCGAATATAAAATGGTGATCGCAAGCAGATTCTGTTAGTTCAGACTCATGAGTCATGACCCATACTTGGGTCATTGAGTATTTTGTGTAGGTCCTGGTCCAATTTCTAAAAAATAATATAAATGCTTTTATATGCAAATTGGATTTATGGTCGAGAAAAATTTAAGATGGAAATATATATTTAAATATATGTATATTAATTTTTATATGATTATTTTATGATTAAAGTATAATAATAACAAAATAAAATTTGTCATTGGGTCATGGTATATTTTTTAATTAAGAATTATAAAAAAAGGGTCACGGTGAAAAAAGGTTGGGAACCACTGCTCTAAATATATATGCGAGAAAAGAAATTATTATGAGGAGTTGATTAAAGTATACAAACAAATTACAAAATAATTAGTATAATGATAACATATGATAAAATTGAAGAGTTATAAATATTAGTTTTTGCCAAAATGGCCCATTTAATATGTTATTAAATTATTATGGGGCCCATACGTTTTTTTGCCCGGGGCCCATAGTATGCTTAAGCCGGCCCTGCCTGTAGTAACAACCTTAGTTTATAGGTATTAACTATAGTTAATGAACATAATTTTTATTTTTAAAGTAGGCTAGTACCTACATGTTATAATTATATTTATTAATTCTAAATTATTCATCATAATATAAATTTAAATAAGTGATAAGATATATATATATATATATATATATATATATATATATATATATATATATATAGGGAACCTATAGGTAAACTAATAAACGATTGTAATACTAAATATTATAATTATAGTATAACATACTAGGAAACCTACTAAATATTACTTTGTTGATTTATTAGAAACGGATCATCGTTTGATCATAATTGTGAGACCTCCTTCAACCTCCTATAGAATAATGTGTATACAATTTCTCCGAAATTGGAGGTTGTCTATTGTTATTTGTCCAATGTTTCCGATACACGATATAAATGAATTGGCAGTTCATCGCTACATACGATTACACCTATGTATCTATCTATATCGTGTATACATATACATATACATTTACATATAGGGCCTACATATTATTTAATTTACAAATAAATATGTCTATACAAAGTAGAGGAAAGTCTCAAATTAACGTCCCATAAATGACTATTTGTAATAACTTATTCAAATTCAATATATTTATTTGCAATTTTGTAATTAGGGTAATATTATGGCAATACATAATTTGTCTATTTAATATTTTTAACATAATTGTATTGACAAGAATAAACAGGGGGCTCGGTAATTAGATACATGTGCATAATGCCGGCAATTTATATATCATTGAAGTTTTAATATTAATATTAAATGTAGGAATTGGTTACCTATAGGAATACCTAATTGAACTTTATATTTCAATATTACATTTTAAATTAACTGACTATGAATATAACTAGGCCTACATAACTTAACCTACATATACTAAATAATCATTGTTATATGAACCTATTGATTATTGATGCCGTTTAAATTCACTATTGATAAGTTAAAATGATACACACACATTACAAACAATTAAAAAGTAAAAAATTATTTATTTTGATTGAATATTATAAATCTCATGTAGTCGGTATTAGGGTAATTTTTGGGGGTCGATAATAGGAAACCATATGAGTTGCTATAATTAATATATCTTGGTTAATACTTATTCAAATTATAATATTTGTATAATATTTATGACAATGTAATCACTCTACAATATTATGCGTTGCATTACGTTTTCTTTTAATTAATAATACATTATTTACTATTATTTAAAAAAAGTAAATATTCAAATATTTAAAAAGTAAAAGCAGAATATTACATTAGATTAAATAAAATTGTAGGTTGAATTTTTTGAAGAAAAAAAATACTTATTCATATTTACAATTAACTTACTAACAGTTCGTGTATATATATATATATATATATATATATATATATATATATATATATATAATTTATTGATATATCTAATAGTTACTGAGATAGGAGACAGGGTCGGTATTAGGAGAGGGTCTGTAATTGGATACTTTCTTCTATTATAGGAGTCCTATACACTATCATATGTTATTTTGAAGAGTTCTATAATTTCTAGAGTTCAATATATATTCTAGAGTTCATAAATAATTTCATATATTTTATAACATGGATAATTAATTAGTAAAGAGAAATTATTAGATTTTATAACTGAATGTTGTCATTACTAGAAATCTCTCTAGCTCTATGTATATATTGAAGTAACTCAACATACATTTTACATATTTACATTGATAATTACATGTTAATAGAATCGGTAGAAATACTTTCTGTATATCAATGGTTAATATACAAAATAAATAGACGCATAATGTATCCAGCAAACACTGATACCCTTAACACATCATCAGAACATCAGGATGCACCATTTTGAATGAACCATTCAATAACAATCATAACCTCATCATAATATCATATATGAATCATATACTATGATTGATATATATATATATATATATATATATATATATATATATATATATATATATATATATATATATATATGATATCATATATTGATGTATTAATATCATCAATATCTAATGTATTATGTTTATATTATAGTTCATCATCAACAATCATCTATCTGCCTTGACTGATGAATAATGTATGTAATGATAATATTCATATTATGTCAGTATTATATAGGTATATAAGCTAAGGTAATATATAAAATATCCTACCATACACATAATATAGGTAATACCTACTACCCTACATATATCCGATACTACATACATTATATGGAATACTAAAATATGTGCTTAAACATTAATAAATTTATATTGTAAATATATAATAACATTTCAAAAATGAGTAATATTAGTGGTAAACCCACATATATGCACATGTTTCATTTAATAGGTAACCTATATACGCTAATATAATGATTATAATAATGAATACCGATAAGTATACTTATAAGTATAATATTTAGAATATATCTAAAAACAAATACCCATATTAAATACTTTTTATGTGGGTTTTAAACGTTATATATTTAATTAAACTAATAAGCGATATACTAACTATCGTACTCTAGCTTGAATGGAGCCTGCAATTGTTCATATGAAGAGACCACCATCGTTCTACATAACTATTGGATATTACCTATCATATCTTTTATATATTTTTAAATCTATTTACATCGGGTTGCTATGTATACGCCCGCAATTTATATGCGTCCTTAGTTTAAATAAAATATTATAAACATATATATTAAAACCTATATTTCAGCACTATTATAGTGACTATACGTTTAAAATATGGCTCAAAATGATGAATTAGTCACGGTTAACTATATATTTTTAATAGAAACTTAATAGATATTTATTAAACAAAAATATATAACGAAAGCCTATAATTCAATAATTAATTGTATACTATATTATCGTTCACGAGGATATTTAAAATTTTATAAATACTATAATGATATTTATAGATAATTTAATAATTAAATTATAAATAATGTACACGTAAATTTAATATATATTATATATATATATTTTAAATGGTTATATAATATAATATATTGCATTTATTTTAATAATATATACTTATTATAATTATTATAATAATAATTATTATAATAATTATAATTATAATGAATTATAATTTAATAAAATGCTTTTCAATTATTTCACATCCTTAGGATGATCCTATACGTATACATTATTATAATCATAAATTGTCTAAATAATGAATTTTAATATTATAAATATAAGATTATTATTTAACACAATTATAAAACTTTATTATATTTAATAAATAATTTAATTAACATATAAGTATTATTATAATAATTATATTATAATAATTATATTATACATTATATATAATATAATATATTATTATAATAATATATAATAATTATATATAATTTTTAATATACTACTTATATGTTTTCACTTACTTTTTTACTTTACTTAGCTTGAGGGGATGTCCCAGTGTTCAAAATGATAACAAAAAATTATTTTGTATTTATTTTTTATTCCATAATATTAATAAATGTAGTGTGTTTTAGTATCTGTATAAATATCAGCTGTGAATTCAATCTAGAAATGCCATAAAATTGATTTCTAAATTGCTATATTATCAATAGATATGTATACTTTCAACTTTCAAATGCTGTTTTCTCAGAATAATTATTTCGCGCTAGGTATGTGTGTATAAACTTAGGTATAACAAAAACTAGTATATGTATTCTACTAATTTTTATTTCATTATATAAATAACATATATATGAATACTATTACAGGCATAATTTTCTAAATTTGTATATGTATAGTTGCAAAAAATAACAATTTCTATAGAAATTCCGTAAATTAAAAAATTAAAATGTTTGCATATAAATATATATGTTATATAATATATATTATAAAAATTACGTCCTATAATAGTATGTGTATACATTTAATGAATAGAATATAACAACAATTAGCTCAATTCAATGAATAGAAATCTGCGCGCCTAGTTTTGCGTAGACCCATTATTTGCTATCTCTATACATAGGGAGGCGGGCGTCGTGTGCCATCCCCTTAATACTCTAAAAGTTTGTTATGTATATTATATACTATATATTTTAAAAATTTGAATTTAAAATATAAGAGCTATATTTTATTTAATATTTAATTTATTAAATTATGAACTAAATGTACCCTAATATTTTAATTAGAATATAAATATATAAAAAAAAACTTTCATAATGTAAACATTTGCGATTTTTTGTAGTGCGCTACATTTTGAACGTTCGCAAATTGTTTATCCAAATTATTGATTTAGTAATCGAATATAATTATAGGCAGTGTAACTATACATATATCTACACATATGTCTATAAATATCATAATCACAAGCATATAAGTCATAAGTAACATGTAATTTTGTATAATAGTTTGATATAATAGTATCATACTAAATATGGATATACAATTATAATACACAATTATTCTTATACTATACAATAATAGGATATTACATATAAACTATATATAATCACTAATTCGAATACATAATATAGCGGGCGTTTAGTGAATAGCTTATTTTAAAAATCGCGAAGCTTGTGACCATAATCCAAATGTTATACACATATATTTAAACTATATACTATAAATGGGCAATATTATCATAGATATACTAATTTAGTAGAGTAATACTACGAAAAATGCTGTAAATTATAAATCGTAGTTTAAAATATAATATCATGAAATTTCCAAATTAGTTATTAGTCTAATAATTAGGCGCTATATTATTTTAAATATATATATTAAATTATCAGTTTATATTGAAACTATGTTCGATATCGTATGCGATATGCGAAGTCTATATATATATATATATATGACGTATACAAAGTGTTGTGAAATTCAGCATTATATAGTGTGATTGCCAATAATATTTTATTTTAAAGTTTAAATGCTAAAATAAATGCGGAAGAAAGTGTGCAAATACAATTAAACGTTATATAAAGTGCTAGTGTAATTGTTATTACATAATATACAGATAGCTAGTGCGAGTGAAAGTATAGCTTAGATATAACAGTTGTCCACCATTGCTTACAAACACACATGCAGGGTTTGATAAACAACTACTACAAATATAGCTTAGATATAACAGTTGCCGACCATTGCTTACACTCACACATGCAGGGTTTGATAAACTACTACTGCCGTGAGAAGTACCACGGTCACATCAGATACACAGTAGACGAGGCCCTGCGTAAGTACGTCAACGACCCGCTGCTGAAGTTCTACTACGGCAACTCTCTGATACAAGAAGGTTTACTACTGTGATTCATAACTACTCTGATCACCATGCAATCGTATATAAATATAGTTTATTTTTTTAATGAACTTATCCTATTCATTTATTGTAATTCGTATTATCGATGATTGTAGTTATAAAGTATGATATTTTTTTTATAGAATATTTTAATATTAAATATAACGCTTATTATTAACGTTTCCAATTTAACTATATAGCAAATATTAATATTGTTAGGCAATATTATCATAGATATACTAATTTAGTAGAGTAATACTACGAAAAATGCTGTAAATTATAAATCGTAGTTTAAACTTATTATGTTACATAATCTATTCTAAATATATATTATATTATATATTCTATAAATATATATAATATTATAAATATACGATATTACAAATATTTTTAAATCAAGCGTTATCTTTCGTTTTTGACGTATCTATAAATAAAATAACGTCAAATGTCATAAAGTATTCATTAAATGTACTTAGATAGAACACAGGAAGGTATGCGTGAATTAGAAATTCTCAAAGATATGGATGACGTAAACATTTCGTCTATTCTAGCTCTGTTGGCAGCTCACAAGTCTAGCAAACATCAAGGTATAGGGGAACAAAACTAACTTAATGTATTCATATCTTTCAATAATTTTATCGTATACTATTATGATAACAACTCAATGTAAAAGTTAACTAAACTATAACTATAAAACTATTTAACTATTAAATATTACCTAAATGAAAAAGTTAACTTTACTATAATTCAATATAAAGTGTATATTTACTACAAATCAGCCTAAAAGTTAACTTTACTAAAACCCTATGCTGTATACATAGATAAAGAAGCTATACAACAACTAGACGCCAAGCTGAAATCAGAAAGAAAACACGCAGGAGAAATGGTAATTGTATAGCCCTTATTATCATCTTAGTTAAAGCTATCATCCTATACTATATTCATTTAATACCCCCTTAACGCCCCCTTTATAGGGTTTATTCTACGCTGCCCAATTCCTGTACTACACCGATAAACACGACAAAGCGAGGGAGTACATCGATAGATGCATTAAGATGTCACCCTCCAATAAACAGGTTACTTATTCGACTACGATCTAAGATGAATATTTAATATAATTTATATTCACATATAATCATTATACTTATGTGGCTTATTTATAATACGTTTTACATAAATGTATTATTTATTATATATATAAAAAATTAATTATATATGTTATCAAATTTAAAAAATATTCTATGGCCAATTCTTATTTAATAAAGTATAGAAATTATTCATTAGTTATTAAAATTATTTGTGGATATTATAATGTATTGATTAATACTCTACAATATTTTCAGTTAGTGCAGTTAATATATTATTAAAACCTTATTCCTGGATAGGCATTGACTCTTAAAGGTTGGATTGAATTAACTTGCGACAAAGAATCAAGCGTTAGAAAATCTATACGCTACTTTGATGAAGTTCTAGGGTTTGTGTTTTAATGATAATGATGATAACAATGATGGTAATGATAGTGATGATGTACTGATAGCAAAGGTGATGGTAGTGATGATGTAATGATGATGATGGTGATGATGGTGATAGTGATTATAGTGATGATGAGATAATGGTAGTGATGGTGTAATGATAGTGATGATGTAATGGTAGTGGTGATGATGTTGTTCATAATGATAACATCAGTGAACTTTTTAGAAGTGACTAATATGGCAGAGGATTCTCGTTATGAATTGTATACCTATAACTCAGGTTGACCTTGAATACGTATTTAAACATTGAAGAACTATAGGTATAGTGTTATAGTCATCCCTATTAACACACTCACCCATTATCTCTGATAAAGTATGTAGGGTCGTAATCAGTGATCATTCCCACTATTAACACTGATCCTCACTATTAACATCACAACTAACATTGGTAATAACCTCTGATAACCCCTCTTCCCGTAATCCCATACAGTATGGAAGGATGTAAACAGTGATATCCCCTATTATCATCAATATTAACACTATGATAACCCCTATTAACATCAGTAATCCTCCTATTAACCCTCCTAATATCTCCCCCATACAGAATGGAAGGGCGTAAGCACATCGACGCGGTGATCGGCAAGGCACGTTATCTCGCCCTCAACCGTAACTATAGCAACGCCCTCGACCTCATCAACTCGGTGGTAGTGGAACATCCCAAGTATCTGCCGGCGCTAGTCATCAAGGTCGACTACCAGCTCGCCCTGCAGGAGTGGGATCTCAGTCTGGAACTCTCGCACAGGTCTGTAGCATACGATTGATAGGTTTTACATCGTAAATAATATTTATAATATATAGTGCTATTTAAACTATCTATAAAAGTTATGACAATTATTTGTTTGCGTATAATTATTTGCCTATAATATAATTATTATAATGATGAATAGTGATGGGAATGGGTAGAGTATTTTTCCACTGGTTCTTGGTAATTTTAATTCATGACTGATTAATAAATAATTTTGATTCCTAGTTTACTTCCTACCCGACAGAGTAATTTACTTTGAGTCCGAGTATTTAAATCCTCTATGTAATACTAAAAAAATATCTATATCTGTTTAATTCATTCAAATATTAATAATTTTAGTTTTAAAGTTATTAAATTAATATTATTATTTGTAAATTAGATTTTTCTTTTACAGGATTTAATAAAACCCACTAGTAAGAAAATTATTCATTATGACATAAGATATTTAAATATTTCTGAAAAACTTCATTACATTTTAGTATAAAAAAGAATTATTACACAGATAATGTACTAAATATTAATGAGATATAATATATTATATATGTTTTTAATTTCAAAGTAATATATTACTTGTAATACTTATTATACTAATCTACAAAGATACCATTGGGAACAATTGATGTACTAGTAAAATACTACTGTATTTTTGTAAATATCCAATACCTTTATTCAAAAGTTAAATATATAGTTTATTATAATAAATTATTGTTGCAATTATTAATACTTAAGTAGTATTTAATGAGATTTTCTTGAAAAACTTCTATTGAAACATTTGTTTTCTTATTAATAAATTATACTCTGGTTGAATGAAACTGTTGAATGATGGATATTGAATGGTTGAATGAAACTGTTGAATGGTGAATGTTGAATGGTTGAATGCTACTCTTGAATGATGGATGTTGAATGGTTGAATGAAACTGTTGAATGATGGATGTTGAATGTTGAATGGTTGAATGATATGGGCTTGAAACCCACCTCTATTAAACAGAAACAGTCCTGAAACATTAATTTACTATTTAACTGAAACCTATCCGAAACCTTATAATTAGTTATCATTCCTATCGCATTATTCATGATTATTATAATAATAATTATAATTATATTTATAATATTATAATAATTATAATTACGATTTCAATGAAGAGTGTGAATGATAGTGTGCCATTACGGTATTGTTTATTTATGTAAATAACACTTGTACAAATAGCACTAACTTGTATAAACATTGAACACAACTGATATGCACTGCAGGATTCTGGCATTAGATAGGAACAACATAGATGCACTGGTATTCCAGATCCTTCATAGTATCTGTAAAGATGGAGATTACGATAATGTTTGTTCTGAACTTAATACCTAAATACTCTATAAATACTCACTGATATAATTATCAATATTTCTATTCTACATTTATGTATTTATAATTTATATAAACTTATTTGATTCTAATTAATTTATTCATTATTGATATTTTAAATATTAATTATGAATGTTTAATATGTTTTCTCCAACATCTCATGTTTATAATCACAGGCTTCAAGTCTCCTAGCTGACTTGATTGAGAAATTGGACAGGAGAGAATCGAAGAATGCAAAACTTTATCTTAAATTTGCACAAGTTTTCTCTAGAATAGTAAGTTGTAAAGATTAAAATGTGATATATAATATATGTTGATATTATATTATAACAATTGTTGTATTTATATTTCTTAATATTAATCAATAATTGTAATATTGATTGATTTGAATTTTTTGATAGAATTTTTAATTGAATTATTTAAATTAAGTGTAATTATTTAAAAATGTAGTACATTATTTAAAGATACTATAATTACTATATAATGTATAGTATAAATAAATTTAATTCCAATTATTATACAATATTTTAAATAAATTGTTTATAGTTTGTATTATAATAATATATGTGAATACATTCTTTATACTATTAAGGAAATATTGACGTCATCTTTGATTTCAAGTTGTAGTCATATAAGTATGATGACATTAGATATTAGTTAATTCAATACGTTTTTACTTTCTAATTAAGTTACAATGAATATGTTTATAAGTAAATATATTAATTAATATAATTTATTGCGGATAAGATTATAATGAATTGTAATCACGTTATTATCACGTTATAGTATCACGTTATTATCAATTTATTATCAATTTATTCATTAAATAACTCTCATGCTTGCAATATTCTATTTGTAATATATTAAAATTGAAGATTAAACACTATTCTATAATGATTTATAATAATTACATAACGTATTATAACTGACATAATAATAGCAATATTATACTTATAAATCACTGTTTGTGATTGCGATCGAAGGGTCTTCTACTTACAAAAGTCTATCTGACTATATTGTTGATCATTGTTATTTGATTATAAATAAAATAATAAATCTTATCTTATCTCATCTTATCTTAACGCTTATATCGATACGCATAATAGCTTCTAACTGTTATACTTACAATAGTCGTGGTGACTATGTTTAACGTGTATGTTTAACATGTGCTCACTTGCTTTCCTGTAGTGCGGTCGCAACATAGCGATCATACAACAAACTCACTGCCTCGTGGAGAGAGCCATCGCAATACAGTCAGGCACACCTACGGATATAGCCGACAGGTTAGTAGTAGGTCCCCCTATTGGATTGTTAGGGTGTATTAACACCCTACACGTGAATTCATAGCCACATCACTATTTATTAATGGTCCATATAAATATACTTTGTTTTCTTTTTAAGATACTAATTGTCTTTTGAAACGTTTATATGACATTTTATAATAATTATATTATTTACATATCGAATGAAAGTGAGAAAATCTAATATGTTGCACATGTGGTGGAGTTATTATGTGTATGTAGTATGCATAAAATGTAATGAAATATTATATATCTAGTTTGTAATACCTTGTAGGTTTATCATCTGAATATTCTAATGTTCACAAATTATTTTCAATACATTAATTGTTTTAATTGTAGTCTATTATCAATATTTGACTTTAATTATTTAAAAATTGTATGCTATTGGATATGTTTATCTTGACTAGTGTGTATAATTACAGTGTTCTAGGACAATACCCCCTTTTAAAATATCTAATATTCTCTATATAAATAAGAACATTATTATCAATACTATTATATTATATTATAAATATATATTATATATTATATATTTGTTATTTCTTTAGATTCATAGATTCATAATTTTAAAATTGAGAAGATAACAAAATGTGGGGAACAACTTACAATATATGCTCCTCTTCAATACTATGTAGATGATTATATTCCCCCCCTCAATCTAACCTATTAACTCGCCCATACAATATACAATTTAGGTATATTATATATATATATATATATAATTATATATTTTATAATGATTTATATAATAATATATGTAATAATATGATAATTTATTCATAATCAATTTTGTCAGTATATACATCTTATAAAGACATGATTCATAAATATTTATTTACTAATTTAATTTAATCCATACAGAATATGATGAAAATAACCAATTATTATCTTAAATAATAGATTCACAATAAAATAAACTAAAGGTCACAAATAAGGGTCCCCCCTGTTAAACAGATTAGTAGAACTGGGCAGACAACTGATGTTCCGACAAAGACATAGAGATGCGGTGAAATGTTACAGAAATGCAATGAAGATAGATGAAACCAATGTGATCGCCCTCACAGGTTTGTTCTCAAGCTAGAGAAATGCACTCAAATCATTAATTCATCATAATTAGGTATAGTTATATCTTTATATTTAGTATAATATAAAATAAGTTGAATGCTTTTTAATCTCATTATATTGTGTTAAAATATGTTAATTATTTTACTTATAAATGATAAAAACCATAGCATAAGATAGTTGTCGTAAATTGACTAATAAATTATGATAATAATATATTTGCTAAATGTTTCATTTATATATTAATGATAAACATATATGAATAAATGTTACAACTTGCTAATCTCACTTGTTCACAGGAATAATTAAGTGTCAGATCCTCGATGGTTTCCTAGATGATGCATCGCAACAACTCGAATTCTTGTCGGAAATACAAAATAATATAGGATTCTCATCTGTTTAGTAATTAATAATATATATTTCAAATTTACATCTGTATTTTTTTAAATAATATTATCATCATAATATATATATATATATATTGTATTCATATTATAATTTATTTGCATGCTTTAATTTTAAAATTGAATAAGAATATAAATTATAATTCTCATAAATATAATTTCTAGTTTTTTGATCGCTTATCTCTAATTTAATATTTATATATGTACCATTTGTATATGTATAACGATTATAATTATTATTATTAACATGAGATTTAGACATTGCCAGTATGTAGTTACTAAAGATTAATTCTCATCCGATTAATTCCCGTTGATAACACACACCTATGATTCCTAACAACGATTATGCTAACTCTACCCACCCCCCACAGGAGTTGTACTACCTGAGCGGGTTACTGGCTATGAAGAGAGAACAGGGGTCAGAGGTGGTGCTGGAGAAGTTCCACAAGGCCTTAGAGTGCCACTTTGCCTCACTTAAAGGCCTTCCTTTGGGTACCGCCTACTTCTGTAAACTTGACCCCGATCTCTTGTTGCAGATCACCTCCGACTATCTGACCTACGTACCTCAGAAGGTAATCAGCCAATAGGAATGCTTTTTATGGGATTAATCTGTGAATTATACACTATTCTTTATAATTTCCATCATATAATAATACAATTTGGTAAATCATTATTTATTATAGGTATTTAATTAGTTTTTAAATATATATATATATATATTTATATATATTCCTCTACAATATATTATGTTGTTTTTTTTTCAATTTATAATT
Organism: Osedax fenrisi; assembly: GCA_964019155.1. NCBI lineage: Eukaryota > Metazoa > Annelida > Polychaeta > Sabellida > Siboglinidae > Osedax > Osedax fenrisi. The sequence goes on from OZ025243.1 coordinate 58,431,890, forward strand.
ATTTTGTATTGAATAAATATGTTTTCATTCATATCATTATTTTTATTTAAAATATCGAAAACTTATTAATTTTTGTTAAATTTGTATGTTAGTAATTATGTTAGTTATTAATACACAAATGTTTATAGAATACAATATAATATATATATATATATATATATATATATATATATATATATATATATATATATATACTTGAATATAAACTAACAATAATTCATTAAATTGACAGCCATCAAATGAGAAGCAAAGCGTGAATTCCCCTCTAGTGAAGTGTGTTAAGATACTAGAGACAATCACCAATGCAGTGCCAGGTCTTCACGAGTGTCTGTTTCTTATCGGCAAAGTTAAGTTTCTCTCAGGTACTACCATCCAGACATTATACATCATACATCATACATGTATTATAATATGTAAGCATTACTGTTATGCATTATATGCTCGTGTAATAAATCTCTAATTCATCCATTTCATATTTTTAGACCACATAAAATTGAATAATATACAATATCTAACATGATATCATTAAATACATTGATTATATATTCTGTACGTGTATAAATCTAGTTCATCTGCTTATTTTATGATATATTTAATGTATTCTATATGATAAGTTATATCGTTAATATATAATAATTATGAATATCTTAACACCGTATTCATATATGTCTTAATAATAATCTATCTGTACATTATCTATCTATGCATTATCTATGTTCATATGTTATCTCTATGAAGGTGATATGGAGGCTGCACAAAGTATACTTCAGACGTGCATCACACAAGACAATACATTCTCCGACGCTCACATTCTAATGGCACAGATTCATCTTTACCAGAACAACTTCAAGGCTGCTAATCAGAGTCTTGAAGTCGGATTGAGTTATAATTTTGAGGTTTGTTCAGAGATTTCATCGTCATATAAAATTAATAGATAAATTGTTTATAAACATATATATATATATATATATGTATATACATAATACGTGCATGATAATTCTAACAGCAAGTGACTATCATATATTCTGTTTGACTTATCCGATATTCATGTTAACAGAAGTTTTTAAAATAATTTATAAAATAAATATTTATATTTGATTGTTATACTTGGTTACCTATTTACTTCTATTTCTACTTATATTATAGCTTATTAGATATTTCTATTATATAAAGAGTTAGTTTTGTTTTATAGGCATGATTTTTTATTTGTTAATCTCATAATAATCATATGCATGTATATTTATTTGGCATATATATTTATAGTGAATTTATGATTACAATTTATAACACATTGGTGAAATTGGACAATTTTAAATTATATATCAATAATAATATAAGCTGGTGATTCCCGCTCATTTAATCAAAGTTTGACTTATCTATTGAAGTAGTACTTAAGACACGCGACGCCCGCCTCTCTATGTATAGAGATAGCAAATAATGGGTCTAAACAAAACTAGGCGCATAGATTTCTATTCATTGAATTGAGCTAAATTTGTTTATATTCTATTCATTAAATGAATACACATACTATTACAGGACGTAATTTTTATAATATATATTATATAACATATATATATATATGCACACATTTTAATTTTTTAATATACGGAATTTCTATAGAAATTATTATTTTTTGCAATTATATACATACAAATTTAGAAAATCACTCCAGTAATAGTATTCATATATATGTTATTTATATAATGCAATAAAAATTAGTAAAATACATATAATAGTTTTTTTTATACCTAAGTTTATACACACATACCTAGCGCGAAATAATTATTCTGAGAAAACAGCACTTGAAATTATATAAATTCATTATATATCATATATAATGAATATATATAAACCACTTTTTATGTTATTTCTAGACTGTTTTCATAAATAATTTGTTTACAGATATTAAAAAACAAATAATAGAATATTATAATGAAATACAATTTTTTTTAAATAAACAATTATTTTCACCAAAACAAGGTGTGTGACATCCCCTTAAGGAATCTACTTAAGGGGACGAGCGCCACTCGTTTTATCATAAAAAAAAATTTGATTCTATTTTTTTTAATGAAAAAATATGTATAATAATAATTGAAATAATTGAATACTTTTACATATATACATCTAAAAACTGTGATCATCATATAAGTATCTAAAAAATGATTTTTTATAGACCCTATTTTTCACAATATTATTCAAAATAGTTAAAATTATAAGAATATATATTATATGATAACATTTTGAATACTCGATCGATTGAAACAATTTGAAAACCATTAGCAACTGTCATATTATGTTGTTTATTTATAATTTGAACTTATGAATATGTGAATATAGGCGACGCTACATGTCATTCATTAGCCAATGAATATTCAAGCTTTTATACCTGTATTCTCTGATAGTGTCATTCATTTAAAATAATATATTTTTTTATATAAAACATCTGTGTGTATGTATATATATATATATATATAAATTAGTGTATACATATTTATATTGATAATAAATATGTACTCATATATATATATATATATATATATAAACATGTGTTTTTTATTGCAATATTATCAGTTATTCCATAGTATATTGCACAATATAAATGAAAATCACCATAAATTTACCATAAAAATAACTATTTACTTTGAACTCGATTATCTCAGAACTTTATTTGTTCATGCATACCAACATTAAAAACACTAAGGATATTTTTCCCTTCATTGAGTTGTATTCAAATCTTCACAATTATAAAGATAATTAATTTTAGTTATATAAAAGAGTGAAACTTTTTAATTTTAGTCATAAAGAAAATATATTATATAAATAAATTAGCATACAAAATTAAAAAATAATAAGTTTTATAAAACATAAATATTTAATAATTGGTAATTGAAATAAAAAATGTTTCACTGTTTTCAAATAGAATCGAATAAACTATACACAAAAAAAAAAATTAAATGTATAACTATATTGTATAAAAAGTCTTAGGATGTTTAAAACACGTACCAATTCCCTATCTCCTACATGTTAAAATCTATTAATAGACCGAGTGGCGCTCGTCCCCTTAACTGAAATTTAGACTTATTCATGTTCAAGTTATAAGATATTTTTAACATGGTGTCAAAATTGATGGTACTACATTTATATTAGACTATTCGACTAAATACATTTTGATTTATGGTACGTCTATGGTATGCATATGTATATATATATAAATGACAGTATTTAAATTTTATTAATTAATTGAAAATTAAGCATTAATAAGGGAATTTTTGTATAAGTATGATTACATTTCTACAACTGTTAAATAGATTTATTTACCTTTTTAATTATTTGTGATGCATCTGTGTAATACACAGTGTGTATATGTAAGATAACTGCTCAGCTAGCTGTATATCATGGATACAGACTATTAAATAGGCTAATCTGTATCTTATGGATATTGAATATTAAATATGTCAATGTTCTAAGTATTTCATTTATTAACAAATATATAGATAAATTTAAATCATAAACTTTAAATATAAAACTCCTTATATACATATATTATAATCATATTCATACCATGCATCATGATCATATACCATCACTCTCTCCTAATTCTATAAGGTCAGAGAACAGCCTTTGTATCACCTGATAAGATCTAGAATATTCCGGAGACAAGATGATGTAGAGGAGGCTGCAAGGACCTTACAACTAGCGATGACTCTACCTGGAGTTAAACGTTACCAGCTATTATCTCTACATATCTCTATAACTCTTAGTATATATTATAAATATAATGTGATTTAATACTTATACATATATATATATATATACAGTCAACTCCCGATAAGTCGGACTCGCAAGGGACCGGGAAAAGTGTCCGACTTAGCGAGATGTCCGACTTATCCGTATTCAGAATATCATGCAAATAAGACATGAAATGCGCAGCGCGAGTTAAATGGTTACCGAAATGTGGAATTGTGCAACAATCAACAACATAAAATGTTTTATTCATTAATATTACTTACTAAAATTATAATATACATTATTTAAAGTAAACATTTCTGACAATTTATAAAAAGTCCGACTTATCCAGTATAAAAATCATAAAAATGACTATAATATGTGTACGACTTATAGAAAAGTCCGACTTATCCAACCAACTTATCCGACTTATCCGATTAATTTAACATGGAACTAGATACAAATCCAACCAAACCAACTATTAGTGTCCGACTTATCGAGAATTCCGACTTATCCGTAGTCCGACTTACCGAGAGTTGACTGTATATATATATATATATATATATATATATATGTAGGTTAAGATAATAATAGTATGTATCTAATCAGTAAATATTTATTATTATTATTTACTTATAAATTCTATTTATGTAAAAATATCTTATATTAACACATTTATACTATATTACTATTAAAATAAGCAAATAATGCCATTATTTTTATTCTCAACCAACTTTACATTGTTATATAGATGTGAAATATTTCATTAATTTATATAAATTAGTTATATTTGTAATTTTAATAATAAAGGTTTAAATTTTGTATAAATATCAAACTTTTTATTATTATTTATTATTTTTAGTATTAGTTATTAAGATTTTTAGATATATAAATACTTTATACTATGTTATTTATATGTAAATACTGAATACTTTATTATTAAATTATTAATCATATATAAGAATAATATTTTAGAGCTATTTTTTTATAAATAATCTCATTTACATTAAATTTATTCATTTTATACTAATCAATATTTGATATCATTTTTTAATATTTTCATTATCTAAATATTTTATTATTACAATTAAAGTACATTGTAAAGATGGTGTAATTTATAATAAATTATTAAAGAATTATTGCCATTATAGTAATACAATATTGATTATGAATATAGTTTAACACATAAATACCTGATACTAACAACACTGTCATGCAGGAGACGAGAAGAAGAAGGTGTCTGCTAACAACATATCACTGAATGACAGAGTGTCTGTATTCCTTGAGCTAGTCGAAGCCTATCAACTCCTCAAACAACCGGTTTCTATTCTAGTTACTACAATTGATTGAAACACATATGATAATGACCTCAAATGTATAATAATGCTTAAATGTCAAATGTATAAAATCAATAGCATTATTATTAGTTTCACATTAATTATTATTATAATTGTAATACTTTTATTGACTGGTTCTTAAACGAGAAATATAAGTTTAAAATTAACATCCTTTACATTGTGATATAACCTCATGAAAATATTATGTCATGTCTAGTTATATAATCTAATTATAATTCTTTCTAATTATATAAATTATTGTTCTAATTTTATTTAAATTATAGAATTTTCATACCTAACTAAATGTTTATATATATATCGTTGTTGATTATATATCGTTATATATATAGAATAATAATTACTATACATGCCTATATGCCTACATATAATATATACGTCAATACAGCATGAAGCTGCGAAGGTACTACAAGATGCAATACACGAGTTCCAAGGAACATGCGAAGAGGTCAGTAGTAGAGGTCACAATAATAAGATCGGTGTTAGGTGCAAGCTATAAGTAATACGCTGCAGTCACTGATAGCTCCAGTTACGAGTAAATAAACTTAACCTAATAAATACTGCCTTTTCTATACGGTATATTCTATAGAGTAAATAGCTACTAGGTTTAAATTAAGATATTGCATTCATAAAAAATATGCCAAATAAAGACTATCATTACTAAACAGTCTTTATTCTATATTGTAAATATACTAGGTTTAAATTTGTGTATTTGATATTTTGGTAAGATAGATTCCTATCTATCTACTATTACTTAGGATTAAATGAAAATAACACACAAAATAGATACAAACTTAATTCAATCGACTTACACACTCTTATATACCATATCCAGTATTGGGCAACTCTTAAATATTATCTACACTTGCACTTATTCTAGCTCTCTGTATATATATATAGTATATATACTATATAAATTGCAATTAACATTATATAAAATTTAATTAGATATGCCCTATTTAATCCGTATATTTTCAGCACTAACGTTATAAAATCATATAGTACTGTCCGTAATCGCATCACTATATAGTGATATCATAGCTCATACTGGCCCCCATACATACCTCACACTGGCCACCATACATCCTTTACACTGGCCGCCATTCCCCAGGTGAGAGTGACTATATGTAACTGCGACGTAACCCTGGAGAACGGAGACGTAGAAGCTGCTCTATCTCAGCTGCAGGCCGTCCAATCAGATCAGGCGTACTACGTTGAGGCCAGACAGAAGATGGCTAACATCTATCTGAAGTATCGCAAAGACAAGAGACTCTACGCCAGCTGTTATAGGTGTGCACTTTACCATTGCGTTTAGCTATGGTTTCAGCTGATTTAGCATTATTATCATTATAAGTATGAGATTAGGTGTTGCCGAGTTTATTGTAAAAGAGTTGCTACTTAACACAGAGATAATTCTGATAGAGATCATTCTAATATATCGATAAGTTTAAATATCATTAATAGCTACTATATACACTATATAAATAGTGATGTGAAATAAGAAGGCATTGATGTCTGTTACCATACAATACATTACATGATATGTGTGGGCATGTTTAATTCACGATTATTAATGCTTACAGAGAATTGGTAGAGAAACATCCCAGCCCGCAAACCTTCCTCTTATTAGGAGATGCCTATATCAGTATCCAAGAGGTTCGCACTTAATGATGTATATATATATAATAGTAATATAATGCCCTAATGTATAGGTAGTGTTATTTGATTACTGAGAGGTAAACTCTATACATGGTTATACTAACTTCATTAGTTTAAACCCTGTCCTTCATAACCTCTGTATATTGATAGCAATGTCTACAGCTCATGTCAGAGGTATATTACGTACAATACGAGGAAAAACAAAGAATTTGGACATGACAGAAGGGGAGGTTTAAACAATGGGGTTGTCAATAATAATTTTATTTAGTCTTTTTCTGAATAGTGTGATGGTGATATCTATCTTTATTAAATTTCCCGGTAGTTTATGCAAGAGAATCGAAGTCTACCTGTGAAAAGTTTTTTTTCCAAATTTGATAAACTTGTAAGATGGTTCTTCTAGGAGGGGTGTAGAGGAGGATTGAAATAGATGGGTGTTATTAATACATGTAAAGTCGTCAAATATAGGAGTGGGTTCGGTGGTTATCAGTATTTTATGGAGTAGATTCAGTGTTTTGTAGTTAATTTGTTGAGTTGTAGTAAGTCAGTTAAGTTGTAGTCGCAGGTATATATATATATATATATATATATATATATATATATATATATATATTTATATGTAATAGATATACTCGCTATACTCTTATTATTTATGAAAATTTATTATTATTTAAGTAATATTTTATCTAATCTCTATCTTAAAATGGATATAATATATACAAGGATAATATGTTTATTAGTGTACATAGTTATAAAGTAATAGGTTTAATATTATATATATATATATATATATATATATATATATATATATATATATATCTCTATATATATAATATATCTATATGAAATATATTCATTTATTAAAGTTAATTTACATTCACTATATTATTATTCTTGTATTTCTCTCATAGGATATATTTGAGAACAATAAGTAAATGATTATATTGTTCTAAATGAACACACACACTTATGTACACAGCCTGAGAGAGCTATTGAAGTTTACGAGACTGCCTTGAAGAAGAATCCGAGAGAGAATGTGTTGTCTTGTAAGATAGGCAGGGCACTTGTGAAGACACATAACTATGGCAAGGTTCACATTAATACATCCACATAACCTAATATATATATATATATATATATTTCATTAACAAAGTATTGCTGTTTATTATTTTATGTTTCTAGTTATTATTTATTTTAAAATATTTATAAATAATTGATTAATGCTAAATAAGATATTAATTATATGTATTTGAATTAATAAACTATTAGGTATGATGTAATATGTAGTTAAAATATACAAAAATACATCTATCAAATTGTATAGGTGATAGATTTTGTAGATTTATTATTACACAATAGCAATCTCTATTCATTATTCATTATTCGGTATTAAATACTTATACATAAATACATATTAAACATTAATTTACTGAGAATAATTATAATTAATAATTATTTAAAAATATTTATTAGTATATTAATTTATTTATATATATTAAATATATTAAAAAAAAGTACTTTTTTAATAAAGCATCATATTAATTCAAATTTTCAAATAAGTCATTTTATCAAATAATTAATTTATTAAATGTTCTGTAATTAAAATATTAATAATATTTTGTTAAATTATGGAATAAGATATATTTATTTCATAAAGTTACAATAATCTGTCATCTAAATATGGATAATATAACGTGAAACTTTCATATCAACTGTATACCTGAATTCATACACACCAGAACACTCGCAGAACTGCACATACACACATACCTAAAGCTCCCCCCTACGCTATTTCAGGCGATCAGTTACTACGAGGCATCTTTGAAGTCGAGTGATCAACCCGTACTGAGACGTGATCTAGCTGAACTGCTGCTACGACTGAAACAGTTTGATAAGGCGGAGAAGATTCTCACCCAGGCAATCAAGAAACACGAAGATAGTATGTATTCCATCCATAAAAATCAGCTATTGATCACCAGTATCTCTGTATCATACACCTGTTAAAGATAGCTATAGTTATCAAGATACATGAAGATAGTACTTGATCCATAACAATAAGCTATACAGTATTAGTATATCAACGATAACCAGTATAGATAGATAGATAATTATTATTTAAACACTATTTAATTATACAATTTGTATAGCGCGCAAGCATTAATAAAGATAAATAGACATTGCTAATAGTGATAGCTTGTACAGATGAATTTACAAAATGGTGAAAACGGATATGATTGAATGTAGATGTCGTGAGAAAGGAGGTAGTTCTTCAGATTGTATTTACCATACTGTTATATGCTGTATCCCTTCATAACAGATATATTAAACCTAATCTAATTTAATTAATATCTATTATAAGATACTTTCCTATTTATAAAATTATCATCATGGTGAATTTATTATACTAATGAACATCAATAATAATAGAGTTGACTATATCGATGGTAGTTTAGGCTGTTTTAACTCGCATCACACAGGTACTGACCTAGATGAGCTAACGGAACAAACGCACTACTACCTGTTGCTGTTCAAAGTGATGGGGCTACAGGATAGAGTGAACGAAGCCACAGAGTGTCTCGAGTTCTCCAGAGATATACAGATCAGGTATACACCACCACCGTATGCCACTCTAGCTCTGTTGTCGATGTTATAGATATAATTAGGTGGTTTTCATTTCAAATATTTGTATAAGTACTTATGGATAATTCATATTTCTATATCTTTTTACATAGAAATTATTAATAAAAAATCTTGATCAGCATTATGTTTCAATATAAATAATATGACACTCTGAAAATATTCTTAATGCATAATTAATTTATATTATGATATTATATAATTATATTATTTATTTAATTTCACTTTAAATTTTTAAATGAAATTGTAAATATTATAAGATAAACATCAAGTTGGACATAATATTATAATAATTAAAACTAGTTATAAAATATAATTATATTTAAAATCAATACAAATGATTAACATATACATTTGTAGAGTGCTGAAAAGAGTTGAACTTGAACATTCCGAAGCCGTTACCAGCCATAGAGATTTACTTTCAAGGTTTAATTAACATCATCTCAACCATTTATTAACTGTGATTAATATATCTACGTTATTATATATGATTGTAATGTATGATGGTGGTTGTTAATGTTGCAGCGTTGAATAGTAGGTGAAAAAGTATTAAGTAATAAAAAGTAATACATTTTAATCCATAAGATAATATCTAACTAAATTAGGAGATATATAAAAATAAAAAATTATAGAAATGGATAAACAATATAATTAATTACATTTTGCATGAACCATGTTACAATGCATGTGACATTGCATATTATCTAATCACCATGAGAAGTGTGCGCTAGAACTAGGGAAAAGTGAAGTTTGTTTAACCCTGATTGATATAAAGTGAATTCACTGTACTATATTTACTAACTACTTAGAATAGATTATTATTATTTAAATGAATGCTATTATATATAAAAATTATAAATTAGTATTATATACTTATTTATAAATGAGAATATATTTATAATATTTGATATATCCAAGATATACATGAAATGAATTATGTAAAGTATATTATCTAATTATTTTGAACTATATTAATTTATATATTATATGAAATATAATTTGTAGATCCATTAATCTAATTTTAGATTCTTTTTTCAATAATAAAAATAACTTTTTCATTCTAATCATTTTATCACCATTGGTCATATAAATAAGTATACTATTTGTAATTCAATATTGATTTTTGATCAATATTTCCTAAGTATTTTCTGACAAACTAAGATTAATATTAAGTATAATGTATTGTTCATATAATTATTGATAATTGTTAATAATATTAAAATATATTTTAATAATATTAATAATATATTAAACATTATTTATAAATGCACTACTGTTCATTATGTTTAATTTTAATTAATTACAATTGAGGTTTAAAATTTATTTATATTGACTACATTATGCATAAAGTACTATGTAAACTTTATTGATTTATATTTAATAATTAATCACATTAGTCATAATGTTATTTTAATAAATTAATATTCAATTTATCATAATAAGATTACTTTCCGGATGATGTAAAACTAGTAATTTTCTGTATTTATAATATTGTAAAGCAAACCTCTATCTAAAAGTGTTCCATTCGATTATAGGATATGTCGGGATTTAGCTAAACAATGTAACCTGAAGAGAAACTACGAGAAATCTATACGTTACTATAAAGAATCTCTTATATATTCACCCGAAGATTCTGAGGTAACATTAGTTTAGACAGTAACAACAATCATCTATATATATATATATATATATATAGTAGAGGAGTTTATCTAGTATATATATACATACTAGAAGTTGTACAAATACGGTTATTTTTATATATTTAAATTAAGACCCTCTCGATAAATCATTCAGTTTTATAAAGTCTCGTTCCAATACACCCGATGATAGTAATTCTACAGAGCATACACATCAATATCTAATACACATAACCCTCATGAATGCTTACTACAGACCAGACTAGAACTAGCGAAGCTGTACCTAGTGATGGAGGATGTCACCTCGTGTGAGAAACAGTGCATGATCCTACTACAGGCGGATAGTTCCAATGATCACGCTACCATGGTGAGTCATACTTGACCAGGTACACAACCTACAGTGTATCTCCACCCATACCTGTGTGTCTTAGGTGTATTATGTTAATGCTAAGCCACCCGATATCTACCACACATATCTTAGTCGCATTCTCAATATGTTTAATTTCTTATATTTATTGATTATTATTATTAAATGTATTATATTGTGTTCTCGAATATAAATAATATATTAAGTTATGTTTTTTATTATAGGTTTTTTTAGTTTAGATTTATTTATTTTTGAAGTAAAAATAAAGTTTACAAATTTAGAAACAGGGCTATTTATTCTCAATTTCATTCTCTATATAAGTGTAACTTTTTCATCTGTTAAAATATCATTAATTATAATTTAATATCATTATTATCAGTATAAACATACCGTTTTGTTTATACTTATATAAGATATGATTCATTACCCATCACTTACTCTGTTTGTCAACATTATTTACCACTTATCATTTGTTGAAGATGTTGGCTGACTTGATGTTTCAAAAGAATGACTACGAACAAGCTATGCACCACTTTCAACAAGTTCTCGAGAGATCTCCAGGTTATTTTCATTAAGTAGGTATAAACGGAATCATAAAGAATATGTGTACCTTCAATAGAAGTTGTAACTGATAATCTTGTGAATAAACGATTATTATTATAATTATCATCAGATTTAGGTATTTACAGGGTCAGAAGCATTGATGTTTATTTAGAAAATTGCATTAATAAGTTAAACTAACATATTTGTAACTAAATGACTAATACCACATATGTTGCCTACAATCGCCTCATACAATCACCTCACAACACAACGTAGATAATTATGAAGTACAGGCGAGGTTGGTTCGTTTGATGAGATGGGCGGGCAAACTGTCGGACGTTAAAGATTTCCTTGACCTAGATAAGGACAATGAACGTAACGCTGGATATAATTATGTTCGCGGTTTATATGAATGGTTAATGTGATGTATAGAATGTCCTTTGTGTACCATGATACCGATATAGTGAGCACTTTATATGTTATTATAGTAATAGATTGATCTGTAAATAGTATTATTATGTTTAATTACTTTTTTAAATATAAATAAAATCAACCTAATTTTCTGAATTTTTAAAATATATTTTAAAATAATTCAATATACGATATAAATACTAATATTTGAACGCATAATATATTTTATAAATGTATTGTTCCATTAAAACCACTATCTAAAATACAATTCATAATCTGATTAAAGTTAGTATTTATTTCTAATCTAATATTAGTAAACTAATATATATATTAATATAAATTATTATATAATATAAGAGTAGAAGTATTTTTGCCTGATATGCATTGAGTGGTCATATATATGAGTTTATAAAATGTAAGAAATACTTGAATATTTGAATGTATGAAATGTATATATATATATGAAAGTATGAAATATATTAATGTAGGATATATTTAATATAGTAATTATTATTGTAGTATGTATGTCATGATGTGCACACTGATACACTGATACACACGTGTGTGTGTGTGTGTGTGTGTGTGTGTGTGTGTGTGTGTTATCACCACTGATCATCCAGCACTACTACCTCTGCCCCTTACTCCCCCTCACTCACCCTCACTGCCCCTCACTCCCTTCACTAGGTTCACTGGCAACACTAACGTAGCCCTGAAGTTCTTCAACAAATCGCGTAAGGATGACGTCTGGGGTCTACAGGCTGTCTACAACATGATAGAGATATGTCTGAACCCCGACAACGTTACCCTCGGGGGCGAGGTGTTCACGCAGGGCGAGTTCACCGATAGCGAAACGTTTAGTATGCTCTCCTATATAAACACGCTAGCCTCATCTGATATCATGCAGTGTCACCTAGAGTATTCTGTTTAGGCTATGCCCCTTTAGAATACACACACATTTATTTTATTACTTAGAAATTATTATATTTATTTATATATTTAAATAATGAATCGTGAAAAATAAATAATAAATTAAATTAATTATTACTGTAAATTATTTATTAATACTAAAAAGAAACAGCTTCATTCAAATTATAACAACATTAGATTATCCCTACACGAGCGCGCGCACTAACCCCAAATTGGGTACAATGCTTGAATATTTGTGTACACAATACAATACAATACCTAACTAGACATACTTTAAATCACGCAGGGAGAATATTGACCCCACTGACCAGTTGGCGATTAAGACCGCTGAAAGGTTATTCGATGACCTCAAATGTAAACAGTCGGACGCTAAATCTCAGATACTACACAATATGCTGCTGGTAGCGGGCAAGAAGAAACCTAACATAGAGAAGGCTCTCAATACATTCACTCAGATGGTTGAAAATGATGTTAGCATACTATATAAGAGTATTGTCTTATGTATTTAGATAAATATATATAGAATTACCTTACCTTACCGGATCAGGATAGTTTCCCGAGCACTTTCAACAATTTTCTTCCACGTCATCCTGTCTTTCATAGCTGTCTTTAGTTCTTCAGTCGTCAGTCCCGTATCATCACATAGCTGTTTTACATAGGTTTTTCTGGGTCGTCCAATCTTTGTTGTTCCATGGTTCGGTATCCACAACAAAACATCTTTTACGATTTCTTCCTCAATTCGATAACAATGGTCTGCGAAACGTGTTCTTCGTATACGTATTATACTTGTTAATGGTGGAATATTTCCGTAAAGGCGAATCTTCGTAGGTGAATCCTCATATATAGAATACCAGTCATTTAGTACGTAAACAAATTAAGATATGTTACAATTTGAATTTTTCAGGTACAAATTGACTATCTGGTTACGAAATTACTTGGTATGAAATGACTGGTACCCTAAATATATATTATTATCTAATATATATATATATATCTATATATCTATATAAGAATTAGTAATTCTCCGATACAATAACGCTAATCTTATTCACATTCAACATTAATCTATGATATTGTAGAATGAGAATGTGAGCGCCCTATACGGAATGGCAGCTGCGTACATGATGATGAAACAAACACCTAGGGCAAGGAACACCCTTAAGAAACTCGCAGAAAATACATGGACTATACAGGTATGACCCAATATGACCTATTATGCAATACAATACTCTAATGTTATTCTAATTATATTATATAATTATAGGAGTAATTGTCTCGATAAGCAACACTGCTTCTATAATTACCCTGGCATTGCCTAAATCTGATAATAATAATAATAATAATAATAATAATAATAATAATATACATATATATTGTAATTTAAATATCATCTTTAAATATGGTCATTATTCAAGTAATATAACTTAATATAACTATCCATTGATTGGCCGTTACAATTAGGATGCTGAAGATTTGGAGAAGAGTTGGTTGTTGCTGTCCGATATCTACATCCAGTCTAATAAATACGATTTAGCAACGGATCTACTACAGAAATGTCTGAAATACAATAAGGTTTCTATTGGCACTATATTCAACATCTCCATAGTGAGTGAGAAGATAATGTTCTCTAGTAAAGAACATATCTGCTTTATAAATAGATACGTACATCATATTATGCACGATGCTGTTGATACACATGTGAAAATATTTTATAATTTATTTAATGTAATTTAAATATTGTAATTAATAAATAAAATTGTAGTTGTTCTTATATTTATTCAATTATAATAATTATAACATTATAATATAAAATTATAAATAATAAATAAAATTATTACTTTTTCGTTTAGTAAATTTAAAATAAAAATGTAATATAATATACAAATTATACATAATAAATAGCATATACTGCCCCTCACCGTACACACACATATATGCAGACATGCACTAAAGCATACGAGTATATGGGCTACATCGAGGAGAAGGAACAGAATCACGACAATGCCTCTAAGAACTACCAACAGGCGTGGAAGTACAGCAATGAGAACAATCCGACCATAGGTAGCGCATACATTCACGTTGATTATCATTATAATCATCACTCATCTGTAGGCTACAAGTTATCGTTTAATTTCCTGAAGGCTAAGAGGTACACAGATGCTATTGATACCTGTCAAAAAGTTTGTATCTGTACATTCATTTTACTAACTATGATATGATTTTATATATCTATAAATAATATATCTATATAAATAATATATATTATATCTATAAATAATATATATCTATATATAATATATATTATATATATATATATATATATATATATATATATATATATATATTGTTATTTTTATTGTTATTTTTATTTGGTGGAGTCCTTTCATCCCATCCAGGAACTTTGATGAAGTTTTTACTTATAACCATATATGGCTCTAATGTCTCTTCTAAGCCGATCTCGTGTTAAGGCATCCACTTCCATTTTACGGAAGAGGCTCGAACCCGTGTCCTACTGCTTGTGTGTCTGTCGCCTTAGCCAACTGAGCCACACAGGCAGTTTATATATATATATATATATATATATATATATGTATATATATATATATATATATATATGTGTATATATATTATCTATATATATTAATCATATTTGATACAATTTTATATTACAGGTTTTAAAATGTCATCCCAATTATCCGAAGATAAGAAAAGAAATTTTAGATAAAGCAAGATCAAGTATTAGAATCTAAATTATTTATCAATCAGTTTACGTTGTACATATTTTATATTATAAATATTATATATTTCACAATCAAATTAAAAATTTATCTCACTTTGTCATCCCTTTTTGATTAAATATAAATGTAAGACAATTTTAAATATAAAATTCTGTAATAATTATAAATTTAATATGTATATATATATAAATAATATTTGATAGTAGAAAATATTTAAAGTAATTAGTTTTCATGTATTTATAATTTATATCAATAAATAATATAAATTGAAAAATATTAAGATCATCTAGTTTTATATTAGTTAATTTGATTTAATATATTAAAGTAATTTATTTTATTAATTAGATATTATTTATTAGATTTATTTATATATTAAATTATGAAAAATGCATTATAAATTAGATTAATTGTTAATGTTAATTATGTTATGCTAAAAAGCTAAATGTTCTAATACATTATAACACAAATTAAATAAATAAGGTTGGGGAAGCGTTGGTTTTAATTTATTATAACAAAATATTTTACTTGATAATATTACAAAATAATTCAGTATGTTTAAAATTAAGTATAATATGTTATTCAAAAATACTCATAAGTGCATTATTTATAAATTTTAAATATACTCCTCGACACAATATAATACAAATTATTATGTAATATTTATTACACAACAAAATTAGAAGCTTATAACTCGGAATTTATATTTACACGATTTATATAAATTTATTTTATTAATTGAACATATAAATATGAGATTTCAAAATTAAATATTTCCAATGATAAAAGTATAATTAATAATAAAGTACTATTAATTAGAAATGTTCTTAAAGTTCCTACTCTTAGTAACATTAACGAACAAGAAAATAGGTATCGTTATCTGTTAGACTGAATAAATTGATGTATATAAGCAGTGATTATCTAAACAAGACATAAAAGTAATAATTGTAACATATGTTATCTGTAAGTTGCTACATTTACATAGTCAGCTTGTGATCTTATAGTTTTGCTTTGATATCCTATAGATTTTACAGTTAAGGTAAGTTATTTTCTGCTCATTTACAGAAATCTAGCTACCTTTATTAGATGATAAACTATATCACTATCAATTAATTTTTAGATTTATTTATATATCTAGAACAAATTATATAATGGAATACCTATTGGTAATATCAGGGGTATTTTATAATCGTGAAAAAGATAAATTTATTATGAGAAACGAACAAATAATAATAGTGAGATATACAGAACTTTTTACTTAGGGAAAATACTTTTGATCTACTTTTAGAAAGTGTAGAGATTTTTGACCTTTCTTATATTTATGGAATATAATTACAATTCATAGAGGAAATACATTTAAAATATTGACCTCCAAATAACATTAGATATAATTATAATTATATCTAATGTTATTTAACTATAGTTGAATATCACTAGTACACCTAATATACATTAGTGTATGAATTGTTTCTAGGAAATGATATGGTAAATATGTTTGTGAATACATAGTAGTAGTTAGGAGTAGAAGTTAAATAGGCAACGATATTTAATAGTTACCTTTACATATGGTAAGGAGATAATAGATAGATGTAGTATAATAATAATGAGATAGGTTAACAGTAAGTATATTATAAATGTTAATTATACGATAAACTTTAGTCATTATTATAGAAGGTAGAGATTTACAGAAGTATGACGACAACAAATAAAATATAAGACACGAAGAAGATTTGTTTGTTATACATTTTCTGATAGAACATATAAAAATTAAATAATATAGATATGAGCCTATTCAAATTAATATTAGTATAATAAATAAGGCGGAGATTTTAGTGAAAGGATTGAATTATGAGAGATTAATACATTATAATTGAGAATGCGAAATATTGACGACTTAAGTCTAGTTACAGTTAACATAAGAACATTATTAAGCAGCTAATTTTACATATATATTTTGAAAGGGATGCATTGAGTCAGTGATTGAGTTAATAGATATAACATATCTAATTTTTATCAAAATAAATATTATTAGACATATCTTGAAATGATTAAATACGTATATAGAGTAACTCATTATTTAATGTAAGAGAAGAGATAATGGGCCAACCATGGATAATTTCACATGTTATAGGTACAAGACATTATGGATACACCTATAGAGGAATAATGATCAGCAAGATAAGAGACACATAGAGCATAAATATATGGATATCATGGTTTATAGTGTCACAATCAGATGATATGTTTAGAAGAACTATCTGTTTGTACTACTTATCATCAAGAATAATAAGTAAGTTATTTAGAACACATGTTGGTGCTGTCAGTGATGGAGAATATAATTATGGTTTCAAAAAAAGAACATTAAGAATTTGAGTAAAGGGTATGCATTGGTTTGAATTGCCACTTATATGAATTGGAATATTTACATTGTGTACTATGTAAAGAGAGCAAGTAGGAGCTAAAAGAAGAATATGGAGGAAAAAGGTTTTCAGAACGGAAATTAAAATCACTAGCAATATGAAAATTTATATTATTAATAAAATGAATAATATCAGTAGTCATTAAAAAAAGCAACATTTTAGTATTATGAGATGGTATAATAAACAGTAAGAAACAAATATTTATTGTTATTTGATGTTATGCATAAAATAAGATAACTATATATAGATTTACTATTGTAAATCTAAATATAGTGTAGGTATTAATAGGCACCTATATTAATTTGTTTAACAAAATCAAATTATTCAATATGTTCATATGTATTTGACAAAAACCGCGAAGTATGAGTAGGATATGAGTAACTACTTTCTTTTAAAATATCATATATAAAGCCTATCCTAAAAAAGATTAATATTGATACATCGGTTTTAACTAATTTTAGACCAATTTCTCAAATTTCTTTCACGAGTAAGATTCTCGAAAGAATTGTTTCTAAGCAAATTTTTTAATTTCTTTCTGTACATAATATCCTTGACCCTCATTCAAAAAACATTATTTAACTAATATTGCAATAATATCTGTTCTAAATGACTTACTTACTAGGATGATTAATTACTCTTGATGATAGCCAACTTATGCAGATAGTTATTTTAGAACTGTCATCTACTTTCGATACTATAAATAATGATATACCTACATATGTTATATGATTTAAGTATATCTGGGGCTCACCTATTTTGTTTTAAATCTAATCTTTCTGATCGTTCTTCCTCTGTACAAATTGGTGAATCACTCTCTTCAACTATACCCATTACTTGTGAAGTGCTTGGTCCGTTACTTTTTACTCTATATATTATTCAACTATCTATACTAATTCAATTATTTATGATATATCTTATCATATTTATGATGATGACATTCAGCTTTAAAACTACATCGTAACTCCAGCTCTGACACTAATTCATCTCTTTCAAAGTTAATAGGTCATATTAACTCGATTTATGTTTGACGAAATCGATTTTGGTTTACCGCATTTGCATACTACAATGTTTTCATTAAAAAGTCTATTAAATTACATGCAATATAAATTAGCTTTTACTCACAATATAGATATTTATGCATTTAAAACTAACCCATCCCATTGCTTTGTTAGGGGAAAGTAACCGAATACGGACAGTGCCCGAATACAGGCACTCTCGGTATCTCAGAATCCATAAATCCTACAAAAAATGTTTAATGAATCAAATATTCATAATTATATAAATAGTCTAAAAAAAGTATTTTTTATTTTTTAATTATTCAAAATATTACTGATATATCCAATAAACTGATTTTTTTATTACGTTTTTAAATTTATGAAAAAAATGTCTACTTAAAACCTTCTCAAGAATATAAAAATGTATCGATATAAAATATATCACTATATTATTAAAAAATAAAGCATTCTAAAATTATATATATAATTTCTATATTTGTTATCAAATATTCATTAAGTTATAAGCATATATCTAGAGATCATATAAATTCCTAATACGGACACTCTAGATGTCTTAATACGGACCCGTGTTGATACGGACAGTGTCCGGACACCCTATAACCAATCAGCGCGCAGCATATGAACTCTTCTGATTTTCATAAAAATCGCGTGCGTTATAATAGTAATACCACCAATAAATCTAAATCTAAAATTTTTATTATTTAGATACTTAAAGTGTATTATTAATTAAAAAATAATAAAAATAAATAAATTATTAACTAATTAAATTAGAATAAATTGTTAATATATAAAATAAAATTAATTATAAATAATGTAATTGTAATTTATCTGATTGATTCATCAATAATATATAGTTTATCTAGTGGTATATAGAGTGTCCGAATTATAACACAGGGTGTCCGTATTCGGAAATAGGTACCGAATACGGACACCCCCGTTATCTATGGAATTAAAAGATTAACTAACATTTTAAAATCACAATAATATCTTTAATAATATAATATTAATATATTGTAATTTTTGTATAAAAATAAAGAGTCAAAAAATATCAAGACCATTTATTGTTAAAGTGTCCGTATTAGGTTACTTTCCCCTATATATTAGTAATGAACACTTAGTTTTAATAATACAAATAATAATTTAAAGTATATTATTTTTCATTTTAAAAGTGCTTAATTTTATACGAATTTACATATAAAAATCACATAGATACGAAAATTGACCCTATATAGGTGGCGGTGTTTGTTTTTGTGTGAAAAATAAAATTACACGATTTCACGCGAGTGTTATATATTTCATTAGAAAAATCTTTGTTAATACTTTAACAATAAATGTTCTTAACATTTTATGACTCAATGTTATTATTAAAAAATTACAATAAATTTATATTATATGATTATAGATATTATGGTGATTTTAAAATTTTATTAGATAACGTGGGTGACCGTATTCGGTACCCATGTCCGAATACGGACACCATGTGTTATAATACGGACACCCTATACAGGGCCGGCTTAAGCATACTATGGGCCCCGGGCAAAAAAAACGTATGGGCCCCATAAGAATTTCATAACATATTAAATGGGTTATTTTAGAAATAACTAATATCTATAACTCTTCTATATATTTATATATATAAATATATATATATAAATATATATATATATATATATATATTATTATTATGATGTATTATTATTATATTATGCGTGATAATTGATTAAATTATGTAAAAATATTTATAATCTTTAAAAAATTGTGTTTTTTCATATATATTTACATGTATCATGTGAAGGAGACCCACTTTAAGATGCCTATAATATATAGGGGGGTCTCCTTCACGCTATGGATGTAAATAGGTATCACGGTACACACTTAAAATCATTGCAATGTACTATTTTATATTTTACAAATTAATTAATAAAAATTATATAAATATAGGTTAAATGATAGAATTAGTAGGTAATTACCTACATATTTATTTTACTCGATTTCCTCTTATAAATCATTATTATTTATTCAGTATCAATTTAAGTAGTTAGCTTTGATTATAAATATAATGTTACAGACTTGAAAGTATTTATTGTGTATTTATTGTATTTATTGAGATAATTTCATAGACAATTATTTATAAGTTTAAGTTTAGAAAAGCTTCTCTCTCAAGTGTAATTAATTTACCATTCAATATATTAGGATGACAATTTCTACATTTGGATATATCTAGCCCATCATATATATATATATATATATATATATATATATATATATATAGGTATACTATTAATATTTGTATAGTCCATTCATTTGAGGTGTATATCAATATGGTATAATATATGTTTAATAATGAATTATCTTATATACTAATCATCTTAATTGGTGATATCAGATGATATATATATATACATATTATTTATATAATTAGTAATAACTACATGATTATCTTTTTTAATATTTCCTATATATGTATAAGTATATATAAATTAATTTGTCAAATATTGTTAGAAAATAGTCATTTTTAACTTCTTATATGATGTAAATTCATATGATATTATCATATGTTATCATTATACTAATTATTTTATAATTTGTTTGTATACTCTAATCAACTCCTCATAATCATTTATTTTCTCGCCTATATATTTAGAGAGTGTATACATATTTTTTAATACCACTTTTATCTAAATTTAACCTAATTGCAATACTTTTCTGATCGACTTTAGTCTACAAAATAATTAGCTCCACGGTTTTCATAATATTGAAGTCTCAAATTCTTGCATTTTATTGAATAAATACGTTGAATCTAGTAATGTTATTTTAGTAGTATTTTAACATATATAATAGCAGATATAAATTATGTAATTATGAGAAATCCACAAGATACTGCTCTAATAAAATCTGCTTGCGATGACCATATTATATTTGATAATGCTTTTAATAAAACATATTTTATTCTTCTTTAATATAGATGTTAATATATTCTTTATTTAGTTTGGCTAAATAAATTATATTTATTTGGGATGAAAGCAATTAATATTGCTACAATTGTCTAAGATTCAACGGCATTTTCCCAACCAAATTTAAGTAATGCACAGCGCAGATATGGGGATCCATTGACAATGGACTATGGTATATTATGATATCTTTCATTTTATTGAATCTTCTTGACATATTGCCGGATTTTTCATAACTTTGAGCTCTATAATCTATTATAATTATATTATTATTAAAAAAAAATCGACTAAATCGTTAGCTAAATATTGACCAATATGATAATGAATCTTAACGTACATCAATAAATACCTATATAATAATAATACCTAACTTGGCATATATGACGATGACTGATGACTTATCTACATGTGATATATCTGGAATTGAGTACACTGATATATAATATTTTAAATTTTATATTTCTTCAATTATTAAGTTATAAGTGATAACTTATCACCTGTTCTCCAATATGAATATCGCCATTATGTGTATTTATATACTAGTACTAGTTTGGTAATTGCAAAAATGCCTTTAGTATTATATTTAGATTATATATATATATATATATATATATATATATATTTATAAATAATATCTGTTTCAATAAATATAAATATAATTTCTTTCTCTAATGATATATCATTATCGACTATAGTCTGTTAAAAATGTTATGTAGGCAGCATTCCTACATACCTACAGCATTCCCTTTCATCAATGGGTTTATTAAAAATACTATAAAGCAGAATATTCCTATTTAAATTAAAACTATTATATATATATATATATATATATATATATATATATATGTCTGGGGTCGATGGCTCAGTGGGACAACCAAAAGCTAGTAAGCCAGATGTCCCGGGTTCGACTCCAGGCAGTTCTTGAATTTCTCTTGTGTTTATAAAGAACTTAATAAACAATAATTCAAAACACAAGAAAAAAAATGTTACTATTTGTATTGTATTGTCCAGGGCCTCTCACAGTTAATTATAACATGTACAAGTCTATGACTTCTTGAGGGGTCCATTTGTATCCGCTATTTGTATTGTATTCAATATATATAAGAGATTTCAATAAATAAATATTATTATTATTATATATATATATATATATTATTTACACTAACAAAATAATAATAATATATACATTATGAGAAGATACACCTTTTATTAATACGATATGTAGATAGAGAAAATTAATTCTTTTGAGAAAAATTAATTTGAAAATATCTAATTAGTTTTAATTACTATACAAATTATAAATCTATATAGAATATCGCTTTTTTTTCATAATTTATGTTCAATATAATCCTTTACAAATATCAGAAATCATAGTTAAGATATATCTTAATATATATATATATATATATATATATATATATATATATATATATATATACCTATCTCATATTTAATTGTAATATAAAAAAGTATACTTTTTTTTCGTAAACTAATTATAGAATTATAAATTGTTAAGATTCAACTATGGTTAACATTCCCTTAATACGTTTATCATTTATCACTTTCTAGTTTATCAAACAAATATTTATCAATCCGTTTAAAATAGTATGAATTCATACTATTTTATCTGAAAACAGAGATGTGTGATATGATCTATGGTTATCACTATTAGCATGTGCTCCAACATCTTCATGTACCTGTTTCCACCATATCTTCGTGTAAATGTAGACACTGTTTTCAAATTCACTTTTCAAATCGGCCTAAATGACTCATATTTAATTAATTTATTATATTGTTTTTATTTATTTAATTATAATTAATAATATATAAGAAAAATACAGTTAAGAAAATTTTTTTTATATAAATAGTAAAAAAAATGTTTCTCAAATAAGTCATGGGCCCCCCAAAATGTGGGGCCCCGGGCAATTGCCCGGTTTGCCCCCCCCTTAAGCCGGCCCTGACCCTATATACTACTAGATAAACTATATATTATTATTGAATCAATGAGACAAATTAGAATTACATTAATTTGATGAACTTATGAAATTTATGAATTTATTCTAATTTAATTAGTTAATAATTTATTTATTTTATTATTTTTTAATAAATAATAAAATTTAAGTATTTAAATATTACAATTTTTAGATTTAGCTTTATTTGTGGTATTAATATTATAACGCATGCGATTTTTATGAATATCAGAATATTTCATATGCTGCGCTCTGATTGGTTATATATAACAAATGACCCTATAGGGTGTCCGTATCAAGACATCTAGAGTGTCATTATTAGGGACTTATATGACCTCTAGATATATGCTTATAACTTAATGAATATTTGATAAAAAATATAGAAATTATATATATAATTTTAGAATGTTTTATTTTTTAATAATAGTTTTTTATATATATTAAATATTTTATATTCTTGAGAATGTTTAAGTTGACATTTTTTTTTATTAAATTGTAAAACGTAATAAAAAAATCAGTTTATTGCATAAATGTTTTTATTATATTTTAATATTATTTTATTGTTATATACATGATGATTTCTTGGTATTGATAGATATATTTAATTTTATTGTATTGATTTTTTTATGAGACAGAACACGAATGAACAATATAGAATTGTAAAATGTTTATTTATATTTATTCTCTTAGTATTAATTCTCTCATTACCAAGAGCAGGTTGGTATCTCGATAAGTTCAATAGAACTTCTATACCATACCTGGGTTTTTGATCTCGGTCATCAACTGAATCTGATATTATTATTATTATTATTATATATCAGCACTATTTTGACTAATTAAAAAATCAAAAATACTTATTTAGACTATAGTCTAATATATTCATATAATTATGAATATTTTATTAGCTAACTTTCCCCTACCTATGATTACCGTAGTAAAGAACGCCTTATTCGAGGCATTGTCCATGCAACTTCAAGAGGGGCAAATATAGACTGTAAATAAATAAGGGAATTCCAGGATATCTGATGCCTCTATAGATGAATAAGCTGCCTATAGGCATATATAGGGTTATAACTATTTCCTTCCTTGTTAATCTTCTGTTAAGAATGAAGATAATTTGTAATGTAAATATTTGTTCTCTCATTA
Organism: Osedax fenrisi; assembly: GCA_964019155.1. Lineage (NCBI taxonomy): Eukaryota > Metazoa > Annelida > Polychaeta > Sabellida > Siboglinidae > Osedax > Osedax fenrisi. Next base: position 58,457,387 of record OZ025243.1, read on the forward strand.
TTATCATATTACTATATAAATATACAATTCCTACTATTTCGAGAATACATTTATAATTATCCCCATACTGGTTTTAATAACTACCGTCATTTAGACGAAATATTCATTTATTGCAGTTATAATGTTTTACGGGTCATTATATACAATAAAAGTCATTACAAATATTTAACATAGATATTTAGTGAAATCATTGTAATGTATTTGTTATTTTCTAAATAATTAAGATTATAATTTAATTATTACATTCCACAATAAATGCATTCATTTAACGAATTATTAAATTAAATTAAATTCGATATAATATAATATATTATATAATAGGTATACTTACCTTACCAGGTCTAGCATGCTCGGCAGTAAAAAAAAGAAGAAGAAAGTAATAGGTATAGATATATATATACATACAATTACATTAAAATAGTTCCATATGAAGATTTTTGCACCCTGTTATCAATCTTATGCATATCGGTTTATCCATTATGTATCCTATATTACATTTTGAATTTAAGATGTTATTAAGTATATTATTAATTAAGTATTATTTAATTGTATGGAATGTTAATTTAAAATATATATATAACAACTTTAATTTATATATATATAAATATATATATATATATATATATATATATATATATATGTATTATTAATAGATAATATATCAAAATATATACAGGGAATATAAATAATGTAACTATATTATAAACATTATGTTTATTATTTTATATGATAAATTAGTGTCAAAGATAATAAGATTTAAAATTTCTAAATAAATTATAATTTTAGAATATTCATAAATTTAGTTATCCATGGCAACCACAATAACATAATTATTTAATTTAGAATTTTTATTTATGTAAGTAATAAACTGCTACCATTTTAGTATAATATGAAAATTAATTAATTTACTATGATATCATAAGTTTCATATATATTTAATAATATGCCAATACAATATATAATTCGTTATTAATTAACCTATTTAATATTTAAACGATAGTATCGTACCATTTAAATAGACAAAAGTCGCATATTACTAACGACGCCATTTCTTCACTAGTCGGCGATATCTCTTTGATCGTTAACGAAGCTATTACGACATGGCTAACAAAAGAACCCCTAGCGACCTCTCCCGTTACAACCGCAAATCGTTCACTCTCTCCGCTAGAAGGCCTAAGAGTCTATTCCGAATCGCATGTTCCGTAGTCGGTCAAGTGAAATCTTCGCAAGATATACGGGAATTCGAATCGAAGAGGCCTTCAGAAAAGATAGACACCTACATGATGTTGCAGGTTTATATACAATTAAACTAGTTCAATATTCGATGATCACAAATAACCAATATATATATATATATATTCACGTTCATTTACTAAACGATATTGCAAATACCGATTATTTTGTTAGTGAAATCCATTGACTGATAAATTAATATTTAAACTTAATACATGTATTATTATTAATATTAATACATTTAAGTATGTACTAATGTATATAGGTATGTGTACTATGTACTTATATATATTAGAATACAATATTAACTATGAACAGATATGCAAATGTTCCTTCCCCCCAAATGTCGAAGCTATCCGAATAATGACAAGCGCCGTAATGAACGAGTCGATATGGAAGGAGGCATTAGATATGGTGAAAAATGGAATCATAATTAATGTCGTTCAGACCGGTAATATATATATATATATATATATAAATATTATAGTATCATAGTAATATAATATCTATACATATAATATGAAGGCTATTTATTGAGCGCTGAGATGCTCAACAAAAGAATTGTGGCAGATGACGATGAACAGATTAGAAAAATAAATATTAATATCGAGTTTGAGAAGAAGGTTACGTAATAATATATGAAATTTACAATAGAATAATATATAGCGATTGTATATAACTATGATATGTATAATACAATCAAGTATTACTCTAGTTATTTATCATATAATAATGGATGCCTATTACTTTACTGATATACTATAGTATATAACGAAGGAATTGTCCTTATTATAACTATCGATCTAGGCCTATATTGTATATATATATATAGTCCTATAACAATACAAATACAATATTGCAGGAAATACAGTGGTCAACATGTAACTTCTGTAGTAATACTAAGGAGGAGGGGGGGTCGATACATGACATGTGCGTACACGTTATAGCTGTTTGTATCTTCAGAATTAATAGACCAACAAAGGTTATTGATTATTGATATTATATTGATATATTTATGTGGTAATATGGAATACTATTAATAATAATATTTATTTATTGAATTTCGGATAAATATTCCTCAAGAAGTGGTAGATTTGTTATAAATAACTGTGAAATAAATAACTACAAAAAAAATATGTAACATTTTGTTTTTTTTATTTTGAGTTATCATTTATAAGTTATTGATAAACACAAGAAAACACATAACTACATGGGACATCTCGACATCTACCTGTTGACTATTCACTGACCCGTGACCCCATACACTAGCACGCCCCTTTATCACCACGCCCCGATTAAAGCGGGTTACACGACCACACACAGGTACAGTATCTTCCCCCGGTACATGACATGTTCGAAGATGTAAATACTGAATATATGTATGTATTATTGAACGGTATATTAACTGAGTCTTGTGCCAAATCAACGCATAACACTATTACGAGTACGGAAATCTTCCGGAATATTGGTTATTGTTGAAGTAATCATAATTAGTTATAACACAATAACTATAACCGAAACCTTTAACAGTGTGGGTTGTTGTTGTATTATATATTAGCATACTGCACTATTATACACACAAGTATTATAGTATAAATATTAGTCATACTCGGTAATTTTAGTTTACAATTTTATTATTTAGAAAGTAAAATTATAGAAATAATAATTTATAAAGTTGATAATATGTTTTTCCAATATATCAAGATCGATAAAACTTATAATATAGTTATTCATCTAATAATATACATATATAATTATACAATTTTAATATAAAATAAATTAAAACTAGATTTATGAATTTAGTAAAATCTGAAAATTAGATATTCACCTACTAATAAATATCATAAATCAAAATACTTATTATATATATATATTATTTATAATTTAAAAAACCATTACTTTACGGAATACCAGGTAACTTAAGATTTAAGAAAGGAAACAAAACCGAATTACAAAATCCGACCAATAATAGAAAACAAAATGAAATATCAATATGGAGTCATTCAATGGCGATATTAAAATATAAGATATCGAACAATAGTTCATTGTTAACCTCTTTTGTGTGGGCAGATAGCGCGTTGGTATTTAGAATGTTATGATTCTATATTCCATAATATATATATATATAGATTAGTAACTACAGTATTATATATTCCATAGTGGTACTCGATTGGCTACCATTAGATACATGGCGAATGTGTTATCAAACGAAAAGGATGTGTATTTCTGGACGGTAACCTTCCATCGGCTATACTCTGCTGGCTATCATGAGAAAGCTATAGAAGTGGTTACGGCCGTCATGAGGGTATTGCTTAAAGGTTAGTTAACGGTTAGCTTAACACCCTTATTTAGTTATGTAATAACCCTTAACCATTTTTATTGTGTACACTATCATATATATATATATGTATATATATTTTAGAATTACACATAAATATAAACTGATTTTTAAAATATTATATCCTATATGTGATTGTATTTCTATTATGACATCTACATATATGATATAGTTACCATGTTTAGATTAGCGTACTTAATACATATATATATATTACGTATGTGATAATGGCCTATAGTTACGCCTAAATCTAACACGTGACCTATAACCTTTAACAGTACTGAATAACGCCTTCAATAACAACGTTCACACCTCCGTGGCCTATTACATAAGAGTGTGCTGTTCCAAGATGCTAATGCTGATGCTAGACCCTACAGTGAGCCGCAACGTTAAGAGGCTGCTGTTCGAGGAGTGTCTATCTATAAACCAGTTAGACTTTGTGTTTATTAATATAACTGTATTTATTAACATTATTATTATCTTAATTATTTTCATTTAAATTATATATTCATTATAATTAATATATCTTATATATATATATAAATACATATATAATTATTATAAATATTTTTTATAAATATTCTCTAATTTTATAAATAATATTTGTTATATTTCAATTGTAATTTTCTAACCAAGAAAATAATATATAATATATTGATATATATATTTAGAAGTATTTAGATATATTATTATAGAAAAAATATTAATACGTGATGATATTTTTTTGTAAATTTATATCATATTGCTTTTTCATTTAATTTTCTTTATAACATTTTTCATATAATTTTCATTTATAAATAGGTAATATATTATTATTATATAATTATATCCTATTTATAATATTACACATTTATTTTTATTAGGGATTATATAATGTAGTTAAGAGCAATTTTATCGTTAAGGATTTATATTTTTACCAGTATTGTTGTATACGTATATATGTATTGTTGTTCTAATAGAGGAATAAAGACAATGGGTACTAGAGGCACACCTTTAAGCGCATGTCACTGGGCAGGCGATATCTCTATTGCCGATAGCACCACTCGAGAAAAGGTTTGTGTTTCATAAATAACGAGTACTAATCTTTATCTAGTATGTTACCTATTTAGTATATATATATATAATAATAATATTTATTTATCGAATCACGTATAATAAAAGCGGATACAAATGTACCCCTCAAGGAGTTGTACATGTTATAAATAACTGTGAGGGGCCCAGGACAATACAAAACAAATAATAGAATTTTTCTCTCCTGTGTTTTTTATTAATGTTTATAGTTCCAGTAATGTTGACTAGCTTTTGACTGTTCAACTGAGCCATTGGTCATGCTCATATTATGATAACCCATGATCATATTATGATATATATATATATATATATATATATATATATATATATATATATCATATCCGTATAATATCCAAGATATATCATATCTGTAGAGTATCCAAGATAACAATAATCAATTCGATACGGTATTCTTACATAGTATACGTGTACAGTGTACACTATACACGATACTTGCACCATTACTACGCGTATATCATGTGACATGTCATGTGATATCACGTGTCAGATATCACGTGTCAGATATCACGTGACCCTCCCCCTCCTCCTCACAGTACGGTACGGTACTAGCCGATGTACTATACGCCTACGAGATGCCATCCTGTCCTCAGTATCTGCTACGATGTTTCAACAGCAGCCACATCTATAATAATCCAGTTCACGTACTGTTAGTAGTGTAGTACACATGCGCGTGTTATTGAGGTGACCTATGACCTTATAGTAGTGGTGGTGGTGGTGCTAACGTTAATGTAGTTACATGTGATTAACTCGTATATTACTACCAATGTGCATAGCGTAGTAACGCTAATGATAACAGTTAATAGACATTTAAATTTGAAAAGTTATAACTCACGACTTCATATATATTCCATATGTAATCTGATTTTGTCAATACGATAATTTCATCCATGTTGACATTTATAGAGCACAAGAACATATATTAGTGGAATGTGTTTGTATTTTAATTCGAATTTTAGTAATCATGAGTCATGGGATGTAAGTAATGCGAGTATATCACGTGATGATTTATGGATGATGTCGGCTAGATATATTTCATTAAAGTAGTCAGGTATATAGTAGGTAATGCATGTCTTTGGGTGTGCGCAGTAGACATTTGTACAATATAGGTAAGCTTATTGGTAGCTAGTTTAGATATGATATATCATATTGTATATACACTATAATATAATCGTATAGAATTTGAAACTGAGATACTCGATGAGGGTAGGTTAAATACTAAAAGTTATGAGAGTCAACAAATTAGGTGCATATGCGAGGAGGAAATGGTGATGGCAATATGTTGAGGTTGTAGGGATTTATCTTAAGGATCAAGTAGATAATGTATATATTGTATCAGTTTCATTATATATTTATTTCGTTATTAATTCTATATTTCGTGTATATCGGAGGAATAACGTATAGTTTGACCTAGTTACATTAATTAATGCAGGTATACCTACACTATAGTGTGGTGATAATGATTTACGTACGTTTTGTTGTTGTTGTATATATGAGAAACATAATAATTAGATGGCGTTAACCAGGTACATCTCAATTCTGAGGTTAATTGACTATTAATTATTATTACACTAGCATATATACCTCATACATATAACTTAAATGCTTAACTAATGACGTAATCCAATAGAGAAGAATACGACGGACGGAAGGACAATCTCGATGTAACGATATTACGTAACTACCTGGCCACCTATCGGATGGATGTGGTTACTAAAAGTACCGAGGTATTCATGTCCGATGCTTGCATCCTTCACAAACTTCCGGTGAAACTTCTGCTGGACGTGTTGGCCGATATATGTTTGCAACTTCGTCAGGTCAGTGCGGATCTAGGTCAACTCGGGCCGTTGCGTCATTATCGATGATTCACCGCTAAATATAGCTCTAACTTTATATCGAAGAGTTTCTAAGGAAATATATAAGAATTACGCGAAATCGTGTAATTTGAGTTTCAACACAAAACATGTACAGCGGAAATGTGTGGGGAAATGTTTATCATAAAAGCTGTTTATAATGTAAATTCGTATCAACTTTTAAAATGTAAAATAAGTCATATTACTATCTATTATTATTTTAGTATACGATACTACACGATGGAGATTTGAATATGGATAACGTAAAGATCGAAGCATACGGATTGTTTTATTGTTAGTAGTATCACTATAGTAATACTGAGATAACATATGTAAGAAGTATATGTGTTTTAAACTATATAATGGTGTTAGTTATTTTCTAATTAGCAATGGTATATATTTAATTAAATTGATACTGTATATACTCTATATATAAACCTACATATACCAAAGATATAATTATAAGTATATTTCATAATTAACATGAATAATGAACAATATTAATAATTAATGAATAGTTGTTATACTTTAACGGCTCCCTATCACATGCCATATCGTACAATTATCGTATGATGATTACCTGATAACAATACAATATTAAAGTAAGGACATTGAACGTGTCGGGTGCACCTCCGCATAAGAAAGGCAAGTACGTAACAGAACGTGACCTTGAGGAAACACCGGAAACACCTGAAAGTAACCTATCCAAGGTCATAACAACACATACAAGTAGTGATACCACATATATGTATTGATATACATATCATTAATTCACCAATAAATCATAGTTAACATAGCATAATATTTATAATATATATAAAACTGCTCATGTGGCTCAGTTGGCTAAGGCGTCAGACACACAAGCATGCTTGCAGTTGGACGCGAGTTCGAGTCTAGTACGGACCATTAAAATAGGTATTAATATAAGATCAGCTTCGAAGGGACATTAGAGGCATATATGGTTATAAGTGAAAACTTCATCTAAGTTCCTGGATGGGATGAAAGAACTCCACTAAAATAATAATAAAAATGAACAATAAACAATATATATATATATATATATATGTCTAATAATGACTCCTACCTAAAACCTACATACACCAAATAGAGCCCCGAAGAATGCTTCGCCAATCTCTGTACATACACACACTAATACACACACACTAATACCTTACATACCGCCTCTCTCGTGTACAGATACAGCTGACCTATCACTTACTGTCGTATATGAACGCGTTGATAAAGAACAGATCAGAGGACAAAGAGAATGAGAGTAGGGTGGATGGGTACGAACTGAAGCAGATGATGTCCTGCGCCCTGCTTGCTCTCGAACATTCCAGATACGTCGTTAGTACCCTTATATATACATATATACATATACTATTATATATATATATGTACTTGCATATAATACATAGGTATACTAATAACTTTATCTAAATTCCTGGATGGGATGAAAGGACAAAAGTTTTGGAGTCCTCCACCAAAATAAATATCGATAATAATAACAACATATATATATATATATATATATATATTTATGATAACTTTACCTACTTATAGTATACTTTATAGTTAATATTAAAGATATATTCATCCACGTATTCTATATTAAATTATTTATAGGCATTTTAAAAATGTCGCAGGTCGAATACTGTAATATAGTAAACAAAATAAACCATTGTGGTAGAAATACTCAAAACATTATATTATAACTTCTCTATAAATACCTGTAAACTCTGAACCGGATTAATATAAACACATACACACCCAAACGCACACGCATAACACTCACACACACCTACAGCACATAAGTGAAGACACAGAGCTGACGTGTAGGTTAAGGGCGCAGTGGAAATATTTGACCGATGTGGTCAAGACATGGACAATCGATCACATCAACACCATATCGACCTTCACTCACGATGAATACCTCGAACACTTGCGGTCAGTCTAGTGCATCTTGTAACTCGCGTTGTAGAGCTATAAATAGATATGTGTATAGATAGTCTAGTTACTCGTATGAATTGTGTATGTTTTATGATGACTTTCAAGGTACTATTGTATATTATATATATTATATATGTATATACAGTCTGTATTCATGTATACGTTTAGTGTTAATATTTATTATTGTTGGTGAATTATAATAGGTTGTATAATCCTACATGTTATAACGTAAATTGTTAATTGTTAATCTATACAAGTTTTTTAATTGTATGTTTATTATCCACGGATTATTATCCATATGCATATCAAATAGTAATTTTAGATGTAAACGAATTTACACGTTTATCTGTATAAGTATTGTAATGGTTATTTATATAGATTAAGATATATATATATATATATATATATATATATAATATATAATATAGTATAATGTGTGACACTTTTACAGTGATAACCACGTATACTACCAGAAAACCACACCCCCTTACGAACTCGTAGAGGTCATGCTGTCGGTAACGTTCGTAGTGACCTTGAAGCACGTATTCCGCTCGTTAGGAAGCGGGGGAGTAACGGTAGAGGGCCCGGGTAGTAGAGAGCCCTTCATCGAAGGGGAGGGTAGCGTAGAAGATAGGTCAGAACGACGCCGCCAGCACGTTCATAGAGGTCATCTGCTTGACCTCTGTTACCGGATGTTGACGTTACAGCAAGTACCGCTGCACAACGTGACGCTTCATCTTCTCGACCACATTCATCCCAGTTAGTAGTAGTTCATAAAAATAGTAATAATTATAATGATATTTATTAGAAGATTTTGTTTGTTTTCTGTATGGTTTTCTATAGTTATAATCTCAATATGATTTGTACTCCTAAAGGACATCAACATAATATAGAATATATTCTTTTATAATTACCCGTCTAGTTATGCATAGTTAGGTTGTTGTTTCCCTTCTCAGATGTGTTAGGGTGTACTTTGATGAGCAGAACAACTGGTCAGGTGGTTAGATGGACACTCAGTTGATACATTGCGTAGATACAAAGGCAGTACAGGTCCATGTATCCCCCTGTCCCCCCTGTACAACTTCCTATGCTACAAATAGCATATCCTTAGTAACGGAGCCATTACCGTTAACATCTATTGTTAAGTGATCTATTGTTAAGTGATCTATTATTAAGTGATGTATTGTTAAGTGATCTATTGTTACTATTTGTAACGTCCGTTAATGACGTCATCAGGAAATGCGGAGAAAAGGCTATACGAGGAGATCTCCAGCAATATATACGACGTTTACACTAATATCGCGAAGATCTATATCCTAGCTAGGGCCTCGGATAATGACGATTTCCAATCGGTTTTTAGACACACACACATATACACACCCATACACATACATTGTACATATACGTACATATACATACACACACAACCATAAACATACATACACGTACAATATACTTACTATAGGATTATAGCCTTGCAAATATATGTGCACACACACACCCACACACGTTAATGTGTGAAGTCATACATATACACATATGCACACACATACACACGCACATACACATGCGCTCAAGATACACTCATATTCATATTATAAGTCGATACATCTTACAATAATAACATTTAAATATTTAGATACACGTTGAGTTGTATCCATTGCAATTATAATAAACATAACTTATAACATATACATATAACTAGATCGAGAACGCACAGATTTTTTAATTTTATTATTATTATACTATACTGAATATTACAATTATATTATTAACGCTAGCATACATAATATACAGTGAATTTTTTAAGTGGTATTTGGTGGGTTTATCCCCACTATTATTTTTTGTCCTACACTTGTAAGTTTTTTCCAATAAAAAAATTATAAAAAAAATATTTTATTAATCAATTATATCGTAATATTATTTATTTATTATAAAACAGTAGATGTATTTTATAATATTTAGTTTTTCTTATACAATTGAAAACAAAATCATTATTTTTGGAATTTGCCTTCCCCATTATCAAATCTTTAACACGTAACTGATAAGATGGGCTCTTATTAATATTTAATACGCGATAAGAGATAAATTATTACGTATTACGATATGTTAATTTTTTATGTTAATCACGTGATCGCATAACTCGCATTATTCGATGACGCAACACACCATGTTGTTAAGACATATGTCCTTATCTAACACGAATACATCTCGCTACAGTTGTTGAGGTACCTCTCCGTAGTGAAGATGGACATTTCGGAGACGAGGTCTCTATTCATGATGCAGGTAGAGATCCACAAGTACGTGCAGACTGAGATATCCGCTAAATCTCTGACCAATAGAAAGTACTCGAGTACCGAGCAATGCACTGGTGTAATGGTCGATGTGCTTGCCTTCCTTATCAACGTACAGATATCAGAGTATCACGTTGGTATATATATATATATATATATATTATTATATTTTAAATATTACATTTATTTATAATACACATACATGTTTGTACATTTACATGTACATTGTAAAACTATGTGTATAGAGATACTTATATGTGTGCGTATATATTAGATGTAGGGGAAAGTAACCTAATACGGACACTTTAACAATAAATAGTCTTAGCATTTTATGACTCATTATTTTTATTCAAAAATTACAATATATTAATATTTTATAATTATAGATATTATTGTGATTTTAAAATTTTATTTAATCTTTTAATTCCATATATAACGGGGGTGTCCGTATTCGGTACCCATGTCCGAATACGGATACTCTGTGTTATAATACGGACACCCTATATACCAATAGATAAAATATATATTATTGATGAATCAATCAGACAAACTATAATTACATTATTTATAATTAATTTTATGAAAAATGTATTCTAATTTAATTAGTTAATAATTTATTTATTTTTATAATTTTTTTATTAATAATACAATTTAAATATCTAAATAATACATTTTTTAAATTTATCTTTATTGGTGGTATTAATATTATAACGTACGCGATTTCTATGAATATCAGAATAGTGCATACGCTGCGCGCTGATTGGTTATAGGGTGTCCGTATTAAGACATCTAGAGTGTCCGTATTAGGAACTTATATGACCTCTAGATATATGCTTATAACTTAATGAATATTTGATACAAAATATAGAAATTATATATATAATTTTAGAATATTTTATTATTTAATAATATAATGTTATATTTTATATCGATACATTTGTATAATCTTGAGAAGGTTTTAAGTTGACATTTTTTTTCATAAATTTAAAAACGTAATAAAAAAATCAGTTTATTGGATATATTAGCAATATTTTGTATAATTCAAAAATACAAAATACTTTTTTAGACTTTTTTTATAATTATGCATATTTTATTCATTAAACATTTTTTTGTAGGATTTATGGTTTCTGAGATACCGAGAGTGTCCGTATTTGGGCACTGTCCGTATTCGGTTACCTTCCCCTACATGTATACATGCGCAGAACATGTGTTATATATAGGAATCGCATCATAAATTATGATTCATAATTATAAAAGTTATATTAATATTACTATATAATTACATTGATTTTCTTAAAGGATTACCCCCATTATTACATTTCGTATGTGAATTATATCTCGCACAGTATGCGCTGTAAACCTACAATAGTATGTAGTAATGAACGCGCACACGTACCCACTCACACGCACACACAGTATGTATGGCAGAACACACCGAACGGCTACGGAAACTTCAACAACGATATGGTAATGACTAATCGCCAGAACGAAATCTACGATATTTGTAAACTCCTCGGACCTCAAACTTTGACCTACTTCCATAGTCAGTGGTCAGTGGTGCTCGGGTCTAATGTAAGTATTGCATCATCTGTTACGTAATGTGTCAGTGGGATAATGAGCCAACCGCCGTATAGACAATATACTCGCCATAGTATAGTATAGGTATACCATATATTGTATACTATAGGTATACTTATATATATAAGTATAAACTATAGTTGTATACTATTACGTATTAGTAAACATAACTATTTTAATACTACTAGTTACATAATGGTATCTACAATATAATGTAGTGCATATATACGTATGACTAATGAGGAACATCACATTACTATGATGTGTATTATACACTGTAGTACAATGTACAATATACGTTAACACACTTATATTGCTGTGAGGGGCGGAGTTAATATATTAGGCCACGTCCCCCTTAATGGAGAATATCATAGCGACTCTAATCCATCCCCCGTATCCGCTACGCAGACTTTAGCTAACCTCGTGAAGTGGGCGGTACTATACGAGGACACGCCTCCCGCCGAGGGGGAGGAGCTAGGGGACGAGTCATCGACCTTGAAACGACCTCTACAGCACGACGTCGCTATTGAAGTATGCCGCCATGTTGTGACCCGGAGGAATGAGTTCAACGAACGCGTACCAGACCATCTCGTGCCTATGTTCTCTCAAGGTTATATCATATTTAGTCCGTTAATCTATAACTCCTATAGGAGTATGTGTACTATATGAATATTACATAATATATATATATATATATATATATATATTGTTTTTGTTGGAGTAATTTCATCCCATCCGGGAACTTAGATGAAGTTTTCACTTATAACAATATGGCTCTAATATCCCTTCTAAGGCGCTCTCATATTAAGGCATCCATGATTTTAACAAGAGCCGAGCATTTATAAATGTATAAATGATTAAATCTCGTTTTTAATAATGGATGCCTTAATGTTAATAAATCTATTTTATACAAATATATAAGCTCACTTCTAAATATTATGTTAAGACATATTTTAATGGTCCTAATTGGCATTGAACCCGCGTTATACTGCTTGTGTATGACGCCGTAGCCAACTGAGTCACACAGGAAATTATATATATATATAATTATTATACAATCAAATATAATCTATACATGTATAGATTATTTATTTAATATTTGTAATATACAAATATATTCATTAGATTATAATGTATTTTCCACAGTATATACTTGATTGCTTATTATTATTTGAATTTATGGGCTGTTTATTATATATATACATAATTGATTATGACGGATATATTATACGAACCTATAGGTTACTACATTCAACCTATAGGTATATATTTTACCCATGTTTACATGTATTGCTATCTTCTATTCGTGCTATCTTTAAACTCTTGACATGTATATACCCTATTATGAACATATTTAAATAATGTAATATTACTTAACAAATATATATGATAATATACCAACTAAAGCTGCGTTCACATATAGCAACTTTGCTGCAAAATCGCAGAAACTTTGCAGCAAAAATCACGACGAACAAAATCGCCAGGTGTGAACACCACGGCAAAATTTGCAGCAAAAAACATTCACGTGCAAAATCACTGCAAAATCGCAGCAACTTTGCAGCAAAATTAATAGCAAACATGTTTGCTATATGTGCAAAATTTTGTCCAAACGCAAAAACTTTTCTATAATTATTGATAAACAATAAATAAGCATTATTAAAAATATCGGAAGAAATTAATAAAGTATCAAATATAATCTTGTTTTACGAGAGTCACATATGTTTATGGGATCCCGCGAATCGGGACTATAGTATACTATAATAAAATAATTAAAAACAAGCTGTTGCAGGAAATAGCACTAGATGTCTTATATTTCTTTTTATATTTAAATATTCACTTAATAATTATTTTGCTATAATTTTTCTATTATTAACATTATTATTATTATAATTTGAGTAATACTTATACTTAATGAAATGCATTATAATAAAGAAAATGTCATGTTATATTTATACGACTATTATCTTTAAGTATAAACGTAACAAATTATGTAAATCAAATTTTATAATAATAAAATAAATTTATAATTGAAATAATAAATAATTGTATTATCGCAAGTGTAACGCCGGGTTTAACGTTCAAAGTTCAAAGTTCGACAAAATCGTAGACGAAAATGTTTGCTAGGTGTGAACACTCCGGCGAAATCGCTGCGATTTTGCTGAGTATTTTGCTGCAAAATAGTTTGCAAAATTCTGTCTCGACGATTTTGCAAGCAAAATCGCTATATGTGAACGCAGCTTAATATATATATATATATATATATATATAAATAGAACATTTACACTATTAAAATTTAAACTGTTCCCATGGCTGCATATTAATTACAGCCTATTTCCACCTAACAGGTACGGAGAAATACACAGAGTTGGTAGAGTTGTTCATTGAGAACATCGGTCTCTTCGATCCTGACGGTGTTATCGCTCTTATTAAACAGGTTTATATTTAAATATGCATTATATATATATATATATATATATATATATATATATTGTATATTTAAATATATATACTATAGCATATATGCATATAACTATAGTTAAAAATAAGAGTAATATATGTATGAGTTTGCGATGTTCATTATGAGTGTTTGGATATAATTAGGTTTTAAATGAATCGAATTGAATGTTTATTTATACACTTATATAAATCATAAATAATTTCTCAATAAAGTACATTTTAAATAAACTGCCATACGAAAAGCTGGTGTACGACCCTGCGCAGTCACCCAGCGCGGACCGGAAGTCGCAACACGTCACGTGGCAGAGGACGCTGATGAAGATAATGTACCGCCAGGTGAGGCGACGAAATGGAACCCCACCCGTAGAGACTAGCCCCCTATTGGCTAGTAACATGGAGTGGTTATTACGTCATCACCTAGGAGAAGGGAGCCGAGAGAATATCGTACACTTCTACAAGGCTATCGCGTGTAGCGAGGACCATCATCTCATCAAGGCTATGCTGGTACATGAGCGTAGTGGTTAGTGATAGCTATGACGTCATAATGTAACCGAGCATGACGTAATAACGCTGTAATCCATGATGTAATAACTGTACTTTATTGTATATTCTTAACCTGATGGTTCTCTCGATATAACAATTATGTAATAGCTAGAATTATTATTATGGTGCTGGTTATGTCGGAATTTAAATATCCGTCGAGTAAACAGTTATTCATATTAATAATTATTGATTAGGAACAATTAAAAAAACACAAATAATTGTAACTATATCAACAATAGCATTATTATCATACCTTTGTTATGTAATACCTCTTACACTAGTTGTAAATATCTCATTGTCTCCCGACTCCATGAAAGTAGTGAACCAAGTACAAGATATGCTAGTTTATATACACGATAAAGTACATCAGTTCATTCGTATAGTATTACAAAGAAGGCAAAGTTTAATAATTGTTATTATAGTTTATGTTCATAAGTGTATCGAACGCATAATAATGATTGTATATAGATATATAATAAATGGATAACATATATGATAATATATATGATAACATATACTATAGATATGTAGCTGTAATACATATGTTGCGAAGCGAATATATATAACTCCCTATCCATGCAACTTAATTATTATTAAGTCGTTCGCTGCTAGCAGTAGTGTCGGAATTACTGAAATACACGTATAGTTTGATACGAATTTAATTTAAATAACACTTTCCCCCCCCCCGAAAATTACCCTACATAGGTGGAGCTGTCATGTTTTGTAAACAAAATTGAATTACATGATTCCGCGTGTATTATGTTTTTCCTTAGAACAATCCGTGGTTGTATTATTGTAATATAATTATATACCTAGCCGTGAATAAATCAGGAATGTTAGCTATTTATGAATACGTATTCTATATATGTATGGTAATATAGCGAAGCCTGCAGTATCTGTAGACAACCTATAGATATACCTATACGTAAGAGGACTATGACTTACGTAATAAATACTTAACAATAGCTAGTCACGTGGTATCAACATACACTAATACGGTACACTAATTATAGGCGCGGATAAGACATTCTTCGATGAGAAGTATAAGTCAGCATACCTAAACCTCTTAATGGTCAGCTATAACTCTTACTTCATACATTTCTTTAATTCTTGGGGCCGTCATCATTTCTGGAAGGTAAGTGATTTCTTACATATAAATATATATATATATATATATATGTATATATATTTAACATAGTAGATAACATAAAATAATACGAACTACCAGTCTTCATCTAAAATTCCCGTAGTGTGATCTCCGATATTGAATTATTTAAACAAAACTCCAAAAATTGAACTTATCTTCCGTAAATTATTCCTTCTCACAATAAACTAATTTAAACATTTTAGAAATTTAAAATTTTTAAAGACTAATCTTCATTCTACATTAAGGGGAGGCCGCACACCGCCGCCATTTTGTTTATTTTACATGTGTTAGATAGGAAATTCATAGTGTTATTCAAAAGCCTACTACTCAATGGATATTGTATAAATATATGAGAAATTTTTAAATTATACTAAGGGTATATATAGCTACAATACAATATTAATTTTTTCTAATATATGTTATAAATTATTTATATATATGTATTTATATATTATTTATATATATTTTTTCATATAATGGCATAACAAATAAATGTATAAAAAAAATACTATTATTGAGTTATTACTATATTCTTATAAATGTTATTTATATATATCAATACAAATTAGATAGATTGTATTCATATTCAGAGAGTGGTAGGCAATTGAAGTCTATATGTATTGATAACAAATTATTCTGAGTAAATTGCATTCAAAGTTTTTCAATTATAATTCAATAATTCAATAAATAAAACACATTATTTTATATAAATATATTATAATTCAATACACAAAATACATTATTTTATATTTATTACATTTATATACATATTATGAATTCAATAGTTATTGTATATATATATAATATATACATATATTATATTTTATATATAAAAACACAATATTTTACAATTATATGGAAATAAATGAGTAGATTTCAATATATAAAAACACACTATATTACATTTATATATGTTTATAATATGTAAATAAATTATTACATATATGCTATATTATATATATATATATATATATATATAAATTAAAAATAATAATAAATAATATTTACATAAATAAGTAATTATATAAATAAAATATCAAATATTTATAAATGAAAATATACATAAATACATAGATAGATGAATACAATAAAATATATTAAAACACACTATGTTACATTTATATATATATATATATCATATGGAAATAAATTATTATAAAATAATAAATAAGTATATTTTTAATATATAAAAACACAATATTTTACAATTATATGGAAATAAATGATATCATAATAATTACATTTATATTATATAGTGGTCCACAAAAGTTACTTTTTATAGTAGTTCTAACACGATTTCGTTATTAATTTTTTGATAGGTACTAAATAACATTCTATAAATGTATATTTTATAATAAATTTTTTTTTTTTTTTTTTTTAATTTTATCAAATTTCAGCTATGCGGCCTCCCCTTAATAATATCGATTACATTCCTTCCAAGCATGCATGCTTCCTTTTGCTTACAATCTGTTGACTCCATCATTACAATCTAATATTGTTGTCTACCTACTACTCCAAATAATAAATTATGTATAATCTTCAGAAATGACTTATCTGAAAAAAATGTATAGATTTGCATTCTTTATACTAAAAAATATCTAATATTAATATATTTCCTTGTAAGTAAACTAATCCTACGTTATTTCTATAATTTTTCCATCCCATCGAATTAAACTATATATTAAGCTATATCTACTATTATTATACTATTGTAAGTATACGTCATCCTATTATAATAGGTTATATAATAGGTTATAACCTCTAAAGTAAAGTTTAAAATGTTATCTACTACCATATATAATTAACAAATTAATGTTATCTCTCTTTATTTATATGAATGCATGTATCCTATTTCATTAATATATATTCTATTATCACTCTATTAATAAGATTGACTCCCTAAAACCTATATAATCAATAACTATCGTCCATTTCCTTGACTTATGTTGATAAATACTAAATAATATCAAAAGTGTATCTCAATCTATATATTTCTAACGTATACTATTATATCTATCATGTAATTTTGATTCATTAATAAATTCCATTTTTATCTCAAGACTAGACATAATTGATCTACGCGAAACCGTTCTCAGATAGTATCGTCCTATATATTAAATATATTATCAACTGTGAAATATTAACATTTCTCTACTGTTCTCTTCCCTTTCATTAATGTATTACGGTACTATCATCTTCTCCATCTATATCCTTCCTACTAAATTGTGAACCAATTATAATATGTCCACTATCATATATATATTCAAATAACCTTTAAACGTACTCCTATTATCTCAATACTCCAATCTCCTACTATAAGACAATTCCCAATTATTTCTATTAATATCTTCGATCATACCACTAACAACTATTCTCTAACTGTATCCTTTTAAAACCCATTCCCTCTTGAATATCATCTCACTTATACATACATCTATACGATAGCTTCCTCTTATGACTCACTCACTAACACGAATACCCACAATAACCTCTTTAGTTCCAATATACGTATTTATCTAAATATATTTATAGACTATAGTCCCAAATTATAATAATTTACATCTCTAAATTATTCTTTTGACTTCAAGGAACTTCCGTCATTTCCCATTTAGATATATCTATTATAATCCATCCTTCACGATGTACTAATATCATAATATATATAGTAAATATACCCAAATAGCGTATGAAATTAATATAACATAATTATTAACTATCATTTTAAACTATATTGGTAACATAATACGGACATGTTAACAATAAATGGTCTTAACATTTTATGACTCATTATTTTTATTCAAAAATTACAATATATTAATATTATATGATTATAGATATTATAGTGATTTTAAAATTGTATTTAATCTTTTAATTCCATAGATAACTGGGGTGTCCGTATTCGGTACCCATGTCCGAATACGGACACCCTATATACCACTAGATAAACTATATATTATTGATGAATCAATCAGAAAAAGTACAATTACATTATTTATAATTAATTTTACGAACAATTTATTCTAATTTAATTAGTTAAGGGATATCGCACAACGCTATTAATAATGTGCCATTCAATGTATAGAGATAGTAAAAACATTACTCCGTATAAAGCTCCGCATACAAAAATCTATTCTATGAATTTTATTGATTTTTTTTTGTGATATATAGAGGAAATACAAAGCTACAACAATATGTTTGCTTATTTTTACATTTCAATATAATTCATACATAAAAGTATACATTTTTTTAAATAATATTTCATAGAAAATAACTATTATAAAGTATTTTCTAATACATTATAAAAATTATGGCAACATATTATGTTGCGCATGTATGTAATTTATATATATAACAAAATAATATTTTGTTTAGTTTTTGACATATTCTATTATGCGGTATCCCCTTAATGTTTATTTATATTTATTATTTTTTTAATTAATAATACAATTTAAGTATCTAAATAATACAATTTTATATTTAGCTTTATCGGTGGTATCAATATTATAACATACGCGATTTTTATGAACGCTGATTAGTTATAAGGTGTCCGTATTAAGACATCTAGAGTGTCCATATTAGGACATTATATGACCTCTAGATATATGCTTATAACTTAATGAATATTTTATATCAAATATAGAAATTATATACATAATTTTAGATTGCTTTATTTTTTAATAATATAGTGTTACATTTATTATATATTATATTCTTGAGAAGATTTTAAGTTGACATTTTTTTTCATAAATTTAAAATCGTCATAAAAAAATTAGTTTACTGGATATATCAGAAATATTTTGAATAATTAAAAAATAAAAAATACTTTTTAGACTATATATAATTATGAATATTTTATTCAATACACATTTTTTTGTAGGATTTATGGTTTCTGAGATACCGAGAGTGTCCGTATTCCGGCACTGTCAATATTCGGTTACTTTCCCCTATACCTTTGTATAATATATTATACTTATTTAAATCAAATTTGGTAATTAAAAATATAAGTTAGGAATACCAGTTATTGTTGTGGTGATTACGATAAGATTAGCTAACAATACAAACACGACTATCTATTATAAGCGTACATGTATTATATGTATAACAATACTGATGTTATAGACAACTTACGTGTATGTATTTACTGTAGGTGATAGCTCATATGAAGTCGGAAGAGAGGTTTTGTGAGGAGAATATCGAGGAGGGGAAGACGTATTTCAGGTTTAGTTGTTTATGTATTATATTATATCATAGTTATTGTAGTCTGTCATTTATAGGCATAGATTTATAGTTTACATGTAAACTATAAATCTATGTTTATAGGAGAATTTATAAATACACAATCATTACACTTATTAAATCTGTTATATATATTTATGTTTAAATGATAATTGAATTGCATTATATTATTAATAATTATTTTATTATTATAATATTAACTATATAAAATATTACCTATTTATTAAATTTATAAATATTTATAAATAAATTGTTTATAATAATGAAAACTAGTGGAGTTATGATAATATACTATTCGTCATAAAAACAGATCGGTGGTGAGTCACGTACACCGGTCATTTATTCCGAAATGCAAACTCGTTATTATGATGGAGAACTTCTGGAATTTGTAAACATATATAATATGTTAAATTATATTTATATCTGAAATATATTATAATTCTATATTTGTTTTGTATGCGGTATATAATATACATATTATTATTTTTATGAATATATATATATATATATATATATATATTAATAAAAATTATATTAAAAATAAAAATATAAAATGAATCCATAATTAATATAATTATTAGTAATATTAATCCTGCCAATATCATATATGATTGAAATTAAAAGTGATTCTACATAATCTTATGATACATATGTTTTATTATTTTGTAAGTTACATATGTTAATATTGACTATATTACCTACTACTATGGAATGAACCCCTATACATAATGTATACAATAATATAATTCATTTGTATTTATACTTTTTTAAACTAATATCAAATTAATAATATAGTATACAAGAATATTTAATAAATTATAATTAAATGTTAACAAATATATTTTGATATAATATATTAATGTAAATTAATACTAATAAAGTAACCTCTTCACTGAGTAATTTGTATTTGATACATAATTATTTCCTTAAATTATGTCTTCATATATACCAAGTTGAATTCAATTATTTAAAATATTATTAATTATCTATATTAAGTATATATATAGGAAATATAATCATTAAAGACATATGTATGGTCTGTAAAACATTATTTATTAAATTATGATTTATTTAATTTAAAATTATATAAAATTACTTTCGTTATGTTTATAAAATATTTTATTTAATAATTCATATTATAGGTTGATATAAGTTAAAACTACAACGTTTATTTATCTATTTATAGATTATTAATACTCTGTTACTTTATAAAAATTCAATAACAAAAATCTTAATACCCCATTATTAGTTTTTCATAATTGTATACAAAAAAAATACATTACTATTTTTTGTAAATATTGAATATTCATTTTTTTAATTTATTTTTATATTTATTAAAATTTGTAAGACATTATATAAAGATATTTTATAATAGGCGATATTAATATTCTTTCCCAAACTTCACGAATGTAGTTGACATCATTCACGAATTGCTTATAGTGAGCTCATTTATAATAACATAGATTAATTTTATATTAATATAAAGTGCAATCAGGAAATAAAATATAAATATTTATATTATAGACCGGAAAGAAATAAATAACATTAATATATTCCTAATTAATGTATATAGGTCAAGTAGTCAAACATATTTATATGGGTTATATACATATAGATTATATAATAAAGTTTAGTATCATTATATATCAGATACACTTCTTAATTTATAATACATGAAAGAAAATAATAATGTTTAAACATATAACATTTTATTTGCAAATATATTTGAAATTAATACTCAGGCTAAATAATAATTTCAGCGGAAAAAAAGTATATAAATATATATATATAAATCTTACCTAACATTGATCATACCTTTAACTTGAATACATTGAATACACTATTAATACATATTTATTTAAATAAATTATATGGTCAATAATAAGAATACTATATAATAAAGATAATTAATAATCAACCTATATAGTATTTCTTAATTAATTGTAAACAATTTTATAAAATATTTAGGATATAAATAGAAATTCTTAAGTAACATGATAGATGTATTCCACACAATTAGTAATACATCAATTTACTAGAATTATGTTTCAATATGTAGATACCTAAATAATTATTTGATTAACTCTACATTCTAATTATAATAGCTATAACATAATATTATAATAATAATTGACAACTCTATTGTGAGTTACTAATAATAATCAAATTGGTTCCTCGTAATAAATGAGAGTGAACCCAGGTAGATATATAAGTTCACTGAACTTATCGAGATATATACCTCTCAGAATCCAGTGAAAGTCAGAATATGTAGAATCAGTATCAGATATAAAATATATAAAACCTCAAGTTAAGTTCAATTTAATTATAATATATATATATATATATACGTATACTGACGAAACAGGTATTCTAAATATAGGAGAAATTATTGGTATATTCCATGAGGATAGCTATAAGTGTAAACTGTATAGTACTAGCTAAAATATTACTATATTTACACTATATTATAATCTACACAACTAAATAATATTGAGAATAAGTTGAATTCAATTTTAAATGTAATATATTAAATAGAGATGTGATGTATCAGTTACAAAGCGGTATTAATAGATACTAAAGTTAAGAAATACAAAGTATGTCATCAACAACACTTGTAGTTCATTATTAATATATTCATTTATATGATATTAAACAAATAATACAATTATCAATATATTCAAATATTTATATACACATAATTAATACATTAATAGGCTCGCGGTAACTATATATATATATATATATATATATATATATATATATATATATATATATATATATACAGATATTATATTATATTATGATACAAATGCTGTTATACATTATATTAAATACAAATTATTGAAAATAATTACATTTAAAATTAAATATATTTCTTAGAAATTATGCATGATAGCTATAATATTAGTATTTAAATTCAATGAATGTAGTCTATTTATATAAATGTATATAAATTAAATAGTTATAGTATCTATATTTATATTATAGCAAGCACCTTGATTAAAGTATACTATATTTTATTATTATTTTATTTATTATTTAAGTAGATGTACACAAATTATTTGGAATATATAAATATATATTATATATTTGAAATACATTCAGGATTTATAGTAACACAGTAATAAACTATAGATTAATATCTATTATTTATATTAAATAATATATACAGAAATTATATCGAAAACAATACGTGTATATTTGTCATTGTTTGTGACACTGAACATAAGTTACGCATTCATAGAATACGTGTTCATCGAAGCGTATCCTTTAAATACTACATCTATAGCATTGTAATCAATTATCATTTTACGTTATAACGGATTGCACGCTTTTAAATTAAAATAAATTAAAGTTAGTATACTATAAATAGTACCTTATACAATATTTAGTATCGGTATATATGTGTTATAATATAGTGAGTTAGCTAATAAAAAAGTAATACGTTTGTAAATTAAATAAAGGAATCCTATATTAATTAGCTTTTATAAATTAATAAACTTTAGTTTAATAATTATAATCAAATTAATATATATATATATATATATATACATATCTCTATCATCGATAATATATGCTATATTATAATTTTTATTAAATTAGGAATATATTTTCAGTATTTTTTTGATTCATTATTTACGTATCATATATACATATATATACGTGTATATATATATATATATATATATATATATATATATATATATATATATATATATATATATATATATATATATATAATATTAAATTATAGTGTTACTTAGAATATTTTATATAAACTATTTCGGAATCATCTAAGATATCAAAGTTGAAATATTTTTATAATGTTATATAAATATAAATATTTATATTTATATTTATATAAATATATAATTATTTGTATACTTTACCTCATACAAGTAAATGCATTTATATAATATATTTATATTATTTCTTTATCATGTATAATGTAAAATGTATCAACTATGATATACATACACTATTACATTATAATATAACAATGCTATTATTACATTGACTATTTATAAAACTATAGTTGACTATATTATACGTATATATATATATATATATATATATATATATATATATATATATATATATATATATATATACATAATGTAATTAATATTGTCAGTTTGTTTCTTGAAGAACGATTAGAATAACATTTTATATAAATACATATTCAATTAGTAATTATATTGAACATTATTTCTATATATATATATATATATATATAATTTATGCTTATCCCTCTTTTTTCATAATTGATATTACGCACATACATGCTGGTAGGATGCCCTATAGGATACCGAGATGGGGCAACGATATGACATGCAATCAAACCCAAATCGCTCCGGTGCGCAGAGCTACCGCACCACCCGCTCCGGCACCCGCACCCGCACCTATGTATCCCGGTGCGGTCGTCTGTCAGCCTACTGTAATTATACCAGGCCCTCAGGTTTCTACCCACTCTTTTACCCAACCAAATACCTAGAACAACTAACACAATTTACTAATTACACATTGTAATATTATATATAATGATATACTATTACCTATAGGTATTGTATACAATGTTGTATGTGTGTTCTCTATAACAATAACGATTATTCTTATTAAGAGGATGTCGCAAAGTAAGCATCATTTTGTATCAATTCAATTGGGTCGAGAATATTTTTAATTTCATTTATTCTAATCGAAATAAATGGACAATATTGTATCTAAAAAATCATGTATTATTTATTAAACTCATTTACTATAGTATAATTATATTTAATATACATCATTATCCAAATGATTTTAATTTATTTAAGAAATACATTTGATCACTGGCGACAATATATGCCTTATAATAATTACATAACAATATTCTGTTGGTTCCAAGGCATAATCGATGTAGGTCCTACTGTTGTACTATACCTACTGTTGTACTATGTTAATACTGTGTTAATATGCCTACTATGTTAATACTGATCATTATCGATACTCATATATTTATAATTTACGGTCAACTATTTTCTTATACTATGTATAGGTATAATGTTTTCCTATACCTATTGGTATATATGCATGTATACATGAATATTTAGATTATCATTTAAATAAATACCCTTCACCTTAATTCGTAACTGAATTGCATCTTTTAGATATAAGATTTCATTTATTCGTTTTATAATGAAAATTTATTATGTTTTTTGTAAATCTGACTAAATCGATTATTTTAAAAATGAGACAGACTGCAGTCTACATGTATATACATGTATCGATAATCTTAAAAATCATACAGAGACTGAGTCAATGCTTTAAAAATGAGAATTATTTATACTACTAGTAAATACCTATTATAATAAATAATGTATACATTATAGGAGAAATATCCATGTACAGACATATTCCAAATTTCGACCGCCTCTCGTATACTATATATCTATTATCAATTATATATCAAATAATGATATATGCTAATATATGAATAATGTAATGGTAAACATGAATAAGTATATTGTTTTTCAAAATATGCAATCCTACAATATTATTTGATAAAAAGTAATATCCCGGGTTTACTTTTAGATATTTGATTAACACCATATTTTAAATCATTATAAATACTTTATTAATTAGAGAAAATGTAATGCTATGCATAATATTGTACATATAAATTAAATTTATATAATTTTTTTTAAATAATTGAATTTTAATACGTATACGTATATATACTTATATATCTTATATAAATATATTTATCGAAATATATATATATATATATATATATATATAATTAGAGCAACCAATATGACTTTCCAATTACCGACCCCATAAAATACCTAAATAACCGACCACATGTTATTTATAAATATACTTTTATAAAAGTATATTGTTGTTCGTAATTTGTTCGTTTATCATTTTAGCATCGTCAATAGAATAACAAATGATTCTTCATATCATACATATAGTAATATTAATCGTCAGTTAATTTTAATTTTAATATACTAATGTTTAAATATAAATGTAATATGAATATCAAGGGAATATCTTCATGGAAGCGTAATGGCGTACATTTACATGTACAATATATGAGATATGTAGCAGTACATATCGTATAATTTATTCACGGTATTTGGAATATTTCTATAAAAAAGTTACCATTATATACTAGAAATATATGTAATACTATCTTTTTTAGTTGTTTATAGATATATATATATTATATATATATATATATATACATAATTTATGATTTAATAAAGTGTATTTTTTATGAAAATGTTATAAAAAATTAGGTATAAAGTTATATATATAATAAATAAATATTTATATATAATACTGATATGATCATTTATAGGTTGATAAAGTATTGAAAACAAATTTAGGATTTTTATAACACCATGTAGATACAAATAATTATTCTGAGAAAATTAAGTCTAAAGTTTATCAATATTTTGTTTACCACTCAATTTAATATATAAAAAAAAAAATAATATAATTGTATTTATATTAAAGTAATTAATATACTATTATAAGTTAATTTATATTTATAATATTAGATTAATACACATATAATATATGTATACATGTTATTATTATTATCAGATTTGGTTTTAAAATCCGGTTATTTATATATAATTATACATATATATATATATAAATATATATATATATATATATATATATATATTATCTTTGATTACTATAAATATAAATTAACTTATAACACGAGTAAAGTATGAGTAAAGATAAAATGTATTAAACTATTACAAATATTAAACTTATTAACAATTTACAAATATTAAAATATAATTTGAGGTATAAACTATAAATATATAGCTATAAATAGTAGAAAAAAAAATCACAAGGTTACAAAATAATTAAAAATATTATTGCTGTATATATACCATATAGGGAAATATATACTAATGTTATTTTATCAATATTTAATTCATTCCAAATTCTTGGTCCATGTGTCATTAAAGAAGTATTCATATAGTTATATTTATTATAAGATTGTATGAAATTTAAAGTATTTCTTTAATTAGTT
The DNA here is from genome assembly GCA_964019155.1 of Osedax fenrisi. Lineage (NCBI taxonomy): Eukaryota > Metazoa > Annelida > Polychaeta > Sabellida > Siboglinidae > Osedax > Osedax fenrisi. The sequence continues at coordinate 58,485,141 of OZ025243.1, forward strand.
TTTCTTTTATAATGTTTATACATGGATTACAAGTTTTATAATATATTCTATACATAAATATTAGTGTTTTATATTTAAACAAATCAAAGATATTTAATAACCGATGATCTATAAATAGTTTTTTTGAACTAAAATTAATAGGTTTAGAAAAAACTTATTTCAATATTTGTTGTTGTATAACATGAATACAGTTTATATTATATTTATAAGTATACCCCCATATTTCTAAATAATAAATTAAATGGGAATAAAAAAAAAGCATAATAAAGTTTAATCATAGCCTATTCACCATACTACATAGTTACCATATATTTTATATATAAAATATATTTATAGATGGGATTAACTTTAAATTTGGAAAAATGCACTTTTCCAAATTGTGTCCAATTGTTTTCACACGAAATCATTAATTAACACGAGATCTCTCCACATAAAATCACATGATATCACTGGTATTATTCGTATACAAATCTAAATTAATAGTTTGTTAGGGAGACGATCAAAAAGGACGAGTTGAGGGTTAAAGGTTACATTTTAAATACGAGTTAATAGTATATACATATATTTTGTATAGATATTTGTGGGTTATTTGTTTTAATTGGTTTAGTTTTGTTCTGTTTGTTTTTTTAGCTGCATTACATCCCAAAATGAGCCTATACAAATTTATTTCGGATTTAAGATTTAACCATTTCGCCTCAACTCGTCCTTTTTGATCGTAATCCGTTTGTTATATTATTAATTTATTACATCAACATTAATTTAGATATGTATAACTTATACTGTTCATTATTCGTCAACTATTGGTATTTTAATTACATTTTAAACCACATCACATTTTTATATAATATATAATACAACAACATTCAACTTAGATTTACATTGCTAACATGAACAACAATCAAAATCAGCTAAATATTAAAAATAACGCCAAGGGAGATGGATTCTATTACTATAAAGGTTTATATAACATATTAATTTTGTAATAGGTACCTACTAAAGTATTTAAACTATTTTATAGTAATATCTATTATATTACAGTGCAATATTTAATTAACCTAATACATATACGATATATACGATATATACATGTATACATGTTATAGAGTAGTTGACAATAAATACATGTATGTACTGTTAATATTGTGTGTATTATATATATATATATATATATATATATATTTATTAAATAATATATTTCAATAATTATTTTATAATTATCAATAATATTTCAATAACATATTATAATTATAATTAATATTATTTTTTTTATATTTTGTAATTTACTCAAATAGTTCAAATATCTGTGTATAATTTATAATGTATTTGTCTATTTTATAATTTATTATTATAATCATAATAATCATATTGATTAAAATACGATTTATATTATATAGATAAGAAGTTTGATATTTCAATTTTCGGATGCATGGAAAACCCGTCTCATGGTAAGATGTTTAAATTAATATAAATATTATATATATATATATATATTATTACATTTATATTGGAAGTGATCCTATACTATAGTCGTAATTATAATTGTAATTAATGATTTAATAATATATGTAGGAATACAAATACATATACAACTATTAATAATAGATTTTCGAAGCTTATTAAGTTGAAACACGAAATTAAATATATTATGTGGATTAAAACAGTAAATTATGATCCAAATTTGTTGATTATATTTATAAATAAGACTTGGAATTAATTGTTATTGTTTAATTAGTAAAAAACCAGGATTCTACAATACCTGTAACCTGTAACTAATTTAGCTCATATCGTGTACACTCAATTTATTATTCTGTTAATATTTATGTACTATTTAAAAATTATTCTACAGTATTTATACTAAAATATATATATATATATATATATATATATATATATATTTAATATATTATATTACTATATTATTGATATCACATACTATAGTAATACTTTTTTGTAATATAATACTACTTTTTCATAATGTGCTATAGCAAATATATATTAAAAATATATTTTTAATTATAATACTAATTTTATGAAAATTAATATATAAATATTTTAATAATTATTTAATCTAAACTAAATAGGTTTTGTAATGAAACTAAACTTACTAATTATTTTGTTGATATATAATATTGATTGTATATACTATGTATTATAAGGTAATGGGTATGTTATGGTTATTTTTACTATAATAATGATATGGTTTATATTCAAATATGAATGACTAAATAATGTGAGTTCAATAATATGACGATACGTAGCTTTCTGCGCTCTGTTCTGTCCTTTCTGCTACGCTTGTTACATCGCTGACGAGATAGACGAGGGCATGTGTTTACCTATCTGCTTCCAGCCTCTGTGTTTCGGGGTTGCGGCTATGAAGTCTAAGCTTAGAGTTAAGCTACGGATACCGGTTAGCCCCTTACTTAGCCCCTTCCATGTGATAGGTGATGGCATATTTAACTTACTTGTGTTTCCTTCGATCGATTATTTGTAAATACAAGATTGTTGTTTATTAATAAAATAAGAATTTAACGAAGGAACAGGCAACATATTATTAGCCTAAATGATTATTTCGAAAGTGTACAAAATTAATTATTTGGAAAAATCAAATTGGTAATATATTTAATTGACAAAATCGTCCTAAATGTGAAGATTCAATAAATAAGGAGTAATGAATTTATATAATAAGATAATATTGTTATTTTAAAATTAATATTATTTAATTATGAATTATCTTCACAGGGATCAATATGTGGAGATGCAGTAACTACATATTTCTGTTTCTTTTGTGTTCTTTGTCAATTGAAGAAATTGCATGATATAGTCTGGCTTCTCAGTACTACCCCTACAACACCTGGTGCTTTCGGTATCTAGACACCTACTATTATATAATCTATTGTTATATAGTTGTATATCATTGTATTATTACATTAATATAATAATATAATTATATACATTAATAGAATTACTATAGTAATAAGAGGTATTTGTTAATTTAAGTTGTGTGTTTAAATAAAATTATTAGTTATTTAATTTAATTTGTACTTATTATATGTTTATTAATATAAATTAAATTGTATGCATAGGTATACTTATATGCATATCTATATACATTAATAATATAGAGATTTACAAAATTCATAATTGATTTATACGTATTACATAATATTACCTTAATCTTAATAATATATATCATAGTAAAGTATAATATCTATAAACAATTTATATTAGACATATATTATATATTCAAATAAGTTTAATATTTGACTATATAGTATTTGAGTATTTATTGTTATTTTTATTGGAAAATGAAACCCACTTAAAAAAATTAAAATAAAATCAAATTAATATTAATAGAAATTATTTCAATATTTTATAAATTAAAATATAATTTATTTCCATTTTATTAAATTTATATATTAATAAATTGATTAATATAGTATACTGAATATTATATTAAATAGTATACATAAAACATAAGTAGGGGAGGGAAGGGAGTAGTTGCCTATAATTAATATGCCTCAGAAGATTTCTAATATATCGATAAATACTGAATTTGGGGCTCTTATTTTTTTGAATTAACTAGAAATTATATAGTTCTAAAATACTGTGATTTCATTTTTATATATAATGTGTTTAACCTAATAATATAAATGATTGATTAGGCATTACAAAATCACTCAAATAAGGCAAGGCCGTAGTAGTGACCGCTAGTACCAGAAAATTGTCTCGTAATGTATTCGATTTATATATTTTTAATTATGTAATATTATATAATTATATTTATGATGCATACGCACCTTATTTGATTCAATAATTTAATTATATATACACATACTCTTACACATACATAAGCATACATATATAATCATGTTTTTTGTCAACATTTGTAATTAATTAATTATTTAAAAAAAAATGTACTATATATTATAGATATTTTGATTATTTAAAATTTTTTAAATATTGTATATAGAACTTTTTATCATATCAATCACCATTTAAGCGTTAATTAATACGGCCACTACTCCGTCCTCGGCCACTACCCCCTTCCCTCCCCTACAAATTCTTATAAAGAAAAATTCTTATAAAAAATAATATTATATATATATATATATATATATATATATAGTATATTATATACCTATATATATTACACAACTATAGGTTAGAAACGCGATACACCTATAATTTATTAACGTAAAAGATAAAAAAGATTAATTTTCAAAGAATTATATCTTATTATTAGTATATCATATTTTATCATATATTTAACATTTTTATTATTTATCCGTTTTTATCATCTTATGGATTTTTCTACAAGTTATGCACATAATTTTAAAAAGAAATACTGGAAAAATAAGATATTAAAATTAGTTATTTTTAATAGAATACATTAATATTATATATTTAAACGTACGAAATAATGATTAAAATGTTTAATATAATTATTTATTATTACTATGTTATACATATATGAATACAATTTAAAAAAATATTAATTTACAATTATTACAATTTTAATGTACTCTTTATTCATCGTAAATCGGTAAATAATATTCATCTCAAATTATATAAATTAGTAGATTTTAATAATGATAATTTATTTATTTTATATTAATTATTGATAAAAGATAAATAATTGGATGAGTTAATAAATAATATGCGTATCTAAATAATTAATACAATAATACTACAATAAAATAATATTTTTAAATTAGTGATCCTATAAAAATTCATTCGTACGTGTTTGAATATTGTATATGTAGGTAATATAATTGTATATGTATATGTAATATATACTTATATTAATGCATTAATGCACGCAATACAAATATAATAACAAGAGAGCTATAGTATTATAAGTGCATTAAGTGTATTCAATTCGTGTGGTGTTCGCCTTCACACCTAAGGAATCAGTAAGTCAAGTACAAGGCATATATCTGTCTATATGGGTGAGATATTCACACTGAACGGGTTCGAGTGATGACCCTTAGATCCCCGTCGTAGGGGTTCACTCTTCCTCTGGATATCCACGTGTATTCAATCTAAATACATCGGTAAGTTTATCACTATAATAGTACTATATATAATCGTTGTGTGTAACTTAAATGTAATATTTAAATGTATATTTATATCAATATCTGTATCTGAATTTAAATGATGTAATCGTACGCAAGATATATATGACTAATACGCATGAGGTATATGACTAATACACATGAGGTATATGACTAATACGCAGTAGATGTATGCTAAGCATAGCATAGTATAGGAAATGTGCGCTAATTGTAGTAATTATTTTTAACAACGATATTATAATACTAATTTGTGAACAAGATAGTATTATTATCTCTGATACATCTATAGATATACTTATAAGTATATATATATAGAATTATATTATATCGAGATCATACAAACACATTTACAATGTTCTGAATATATTAAATATATATACTTTTATTAGTGAATTTCATATATATAAAATCTTATATTACGCTAACCTTAATAATGTATACGAATAAAGAGAATCCCGTACATATAGCACACAATAGAGTGACCACTAGCACTATAAACAATACATCAACTTGTCCGTAGTTATGGTCAAGAGTGCTAACGGTATACGTATACTTCGCTTTGATCTCCTTTTCGATAACAATGATTTCGTTTATCTCTAGCTGAGACATCAGTTGCATGTTGAGTTTAATCTTAGATACGCGTGATTCTTTGTGGACGTTGCAATCGAACCACGCCCCTTCTATATAGTCACGCTCACTTTCATAGTCTTTTTGTATTAGAGTACACGATGTCCAATTACCTTTGTACACGTTCGATTGAACTTCTATAGAACTACCTTTCATTGAGTTACTTTTTTTATTATTAGACGATGTAAAAACTCCCACGCTGAACTGAAATCTACGCGGAATGTAGAATTCGAATTGTAAGCAAAGTGAATCAGTAGTAATATCAGCATCTGCAACTGTTTTATATTCACTATGAAATGTGGTATCGCAGTTCTGATGTAGTTTACTGAACGTAATACCCGACCAGGTGCCGTCGAAAAGCCGAGTTTCTACGCAATAGTCGAGTAAAGCCGATCGCTTACTCGTATCATAGTGTATAGGTATCACACCATTAGGAAGTGTAGCGATAGGCGTGGTTAAGTCACCTATGTCCTCTATTTCACAAAAGGTTGTATTCTCAGCTTGGGATGATATATCGAAACCATCGGCTAGTAAACTTGACTCATTGAAGAAATACGTGACTTTTGTTTCTGTTATATAGGTCATTATATTCTTAACCTCGCATAGAGATAGATCGTTACTCTGACGGATGTTATTGTTTACTCTGTATCGATATCCCAACCACGTGACATCTCGTTCGGTGACCTTATTTAGCAGTGTAATTATTATCTGTTTTATTTTGATTGCCTTTTTTAAGTAGATCTTTAAAGTTACAGAGTTATTTATACCTGTATCTGTTGCATTCTTCTATGGAATATTTGTGTTATATTATAATTTAATTGTAATAGATATTATAATAGTATACTATATAATATTCAATATATATATATATATATATATATATATATATATATATATATATCTTAATAATTATTATAAATAATTAGAAAATGTTATATATTGTTATTATAAAATATAATTATATATAATTTAAATATTAGTTAATATAATAAATAGTAGGAAGGACATGACAATTCAAGGACATGAAATAGACTATGGATATTTTTTACACCATTATTTTGCTATATAAATATTTTATTCATATTGCATTGTTGTCCAGGATTACATATATTTAATGTATTTGATTTACAATGTAAAAACTCGTTTTAAAATTAAATATGATTTATATGAATGTTTTAAAAGCATTATTACATTTTATCAAATAAAAATTGTCTAATTGAAAATTTTGAAAAACAAAATATTTATTCATATGTATAATTAAATTACTAACAGTTTATGTATATATAATTTTGTGATATATATATATATATTATAGTTACTGAGATACGACATGGGTATTAGGAGGGGGTCGGTAATTTGAGACTTTTCCCTAATTATATATATATGAATTAGTAATTAATATATTAATTTTTATTATTTTATTAATTAATAATTATAAGTTAAGTATCTAAATAATAAAATTATTAATATATCTTCATTGGTGGTATTAATATTATAATGCACGCGATTTTTATGAATATTAGAATAGTTCATACGCTTCGCATTGATTTGTTATATGGTGTATGTATTAATGCATCAAGAGTGTCCGTATTAGGGATTTATATGACCTCTAAATATATATATATATATATATATATATATATATATATATGTTTATAAACATATATATATATATAAACATATATGTTTATAACTTAATAAATATTTGATAACAAATATAGAAATGTTGTATATCATGTTTAGAATGCTTTATTTATTAATAATATATGTTTATGTTTTATGTTAATATTTATTAATACCTATAAACTTCAAATAACTACTAGTGGAAAGGAACCGAATACGGACAGTCTCGGTATCTCAGAAACCATAAATCCTCAAAAAAAATTAATGATTATAGATTTAGTCTAAAAAAGTATTTTATTTTGTAATTATACAAAATATTGCTGATATATCCAATAAACTGATTTATTTAATACGATTTTAAATTTATGAAAAAAAATGTCAAATTAAAATCTTCTCAAGAATATACATATGTATTGATATAAAATATAACACTATATTATTAAAAAATAAAGCATTCAAAAATTAAATATATAATTTCTATATTTGTTATCAAATATTCATTAAGTTATAAACATATATCTATAGGTCATATAAGTCCCTAATACAGACACTCTAGATGTATTAATAAGGACACCCTATAACCAATCAGCGCGCAGCATATGAACTATTCTGATTTTAATAAAAATCGCGTGTATTATAATTTTAATACCACCAATAAAGCTAAATCTAAAATTTGTATTATTTAGATACTTAAATTGTATTATTAATTAAAAAAATAATAAAAATAAATAAATTATTAACTAATTAAATTAGAATAAACTGTTCATAAAATTAATTATAAAAAATGTAATTGTAATTTTTCTGATTGATTCATCAATTATATATAGTTTATCTATTGGTATATATGTGTCCGTATTATAACATGGGGTGTCTGTATTCGGACATGGGTACCGAATACGCTCACCCCCGTTATCAATGGAATTACAAGATTAAATATAATTTAAAAATCATAATAATATCTATAATCATATAATATTAATATATTGTAATTGTTGAATACAAATAATGAGTCATACAATTAAGACCATTTATTGTTAAAGTGTCCGTATTAGGTTACTCTACCTAATGAATATGAATAGAATCAATCTAATTGTTCTTGCTATAAAATACATTTATAATAATACATTGTTAACTCAATTTTTTTATAAATTTCATTTATATGGTTAATTATATGAACAAAAATAGAATGTAATGTTTGAATGCATAATTATATATAAAATACAAAATTAATAGGTAATATGATTGCCAGATTATGTATATATATATATATATATATACCCTTAGTATAGTGTATACATTTCACATATATTCATACATTAAACATAGAGTAGATAGTCTTTGAATAATCCTATACATTTCCTATCAAATAAATGTAAAATAAACAAAATGTCGGCACACTAGGACCTCATCTTAAGAAGGTTTTAAGGTGCATTTTTTAAAATTAATTTATAAACGTAATACAAAAATCAGTTTATTGGATATGTCAACAGTATGTTAAATTATTAAAAATTAAAAAAATATTTATTTAGACTATTTTTCATATAATTATGAATATATTGAACATTTTTATGTAGGATATATTGTTTCTGAGATACACAGATTGTCCGAATTCGGGCACTGTCCGTATTAGAAAATTTCTCCTATATATATAGCAACTATGTTAATTGGTTTATAATTTATTTTAATTTATTTTGACAAATTTAGTAATGAATATCAATTAAATGTGAATATATTATAATATAATCTAATATGCATACATCGCTTTATAGTTAATATACCGGCTAACCTGTTGTGATAAATTTGTACACGTGTCAATAGACCCATCATGTATGATATTAAGTAATGGCCCTTCGTAGTGTTGTGAATGCACCGTATACACTATGCTAGAGATGTGCTGGTAGGAATGTGTTCGTATCCGCTGTACAAATAGCATGATCATGCTTACTATCAATACTTTACTTTGTCTTATATCCATGTTAATAACGTAACTATTTATTTCAGTTTTTGTAAATAAACAAATAAACGAATATTATAAATTAAAACATAAATAAGATAAATATACAATATATTTATATGAATATATATCTACGAATATATAATAATAATAAGTATTTTTATTTTTTGAACCATGATATTAAATTAGTACAGAAATCAGATATATAGACCATCTATAGATATGTTCTCTATGTACAATGTGTACAACTACATTGTACAATGTACATTGTACAGTGTACAATGTACAATGTACATTGTAAATGTGATAATTATTCTAGAGGACTAGAAAATAAAAACAAATACGTAATATTTATTTTCTTATTTTTTGATTAATTTATAATTAAGTTCTTGATAAACATAATTCTGTTAATATAAAAACAAGAACTTGGATACATGTGATAAAACAATTGAGCATCTAGATTTATGACTATCTATAGATAGCCAGAACAGTATACTGTTCCACTGTAATATATATAATACAGGCTTAATATGAATATATATATATATATATATATATATATATATATATATATATCATATACATACCTATAGGTATACTCCATAAATATATAATATTTATTTAAATATCTATATAAAATACTTATTAGAGTTAATAAATTATTTAATATATAATGATAAATATATATACTTGATATCATTTTTTATTTTATTTATTTATTTGAAATATTGTTTATAGATTCCTGAAATAATAACATATTTGTAGGCGTTTTAATATTACTAGCATAATATATCATTTAATTATTGTCTTCTATATATATATATATCGATGATATATATTTGAGATGATCTAGAAGTATTTTCCATCGTTGATGCGCTAAAATTGAGAATGATGCTTCTACAAAACGATTTTTAACTGAAAGCACAACCGATTTAAATGATTATTATAAATTAACTTTATCTTATTAAATGTTCTAGAAGTGCAGGATCAGTGTAGTATAGAGTTGTATGAGTCATCACGCTATACTATAGCTTATCCTATACGATATACTGTTAAATGTTAAACTGTGTTTTTTGAAATATGTGAATAACAAGGTATACATCGATATTATGTTATAACATGAAAATATATCTTACTCAACGATATTTTACAATTTTAAAATATTACTATTTTTGCTATCAATAGTACACGATGACAAAATGACAAAACTAGGGAGTATATCATAATAGTTTAATGACAAATTAATTGTTTCTAATTAATCGAATATCGTGAAGATGGAAGTTAGTACCACGAATGGTGCTACAAATATGAGATCAATAATTGAGAAATGAATATAAGGGAATACTTAAAGTGTTGATTTAAGATGAAGATGGAATGGCAATGAGAAGTGGATTTTTAATTATCAAGGAGGTTGTAGAACGATATATAACTATTGAAAGAGTTTCAGATATATTAAGAGATGAGGGAATTGATAGAGAATCGAGATTTAAGTTCAGTTAATCATTCATATATTACATATTCATAGTAATAAAGATCATTGGACATAAACATATAGTTGAAGATCATCAGAATTATATATGATAATATTCCCTTAATACCACCAATAAATCTAAATATAAAATGTGTATTATTTAGATACTTAAATGGTATTATTAATTAACAAATAATAAAAATAAATAAATTATTAATTAATTAAATTAGAATAAATTGTTCATAAAATTAATTGTAAATAATGTAATTGTAATTTGTCTGATTGATTCATAAATAATATATAGTTTATTTAGTGGAATATCGGGTGTCCGTATTATAATACAGGGTATTCGTATTCGGACATGGGTACCGAATACGGACACCCCCGTTATCTAAGGAATTAAAAGATTAAATAAAATATTATAATCACAATAATATCTATAATCATATAATATTAATATATTGTAATTATTGAATACAAATAATGAGTCATACAATGTTAAGACCATGTATTGTTAAAGTGTCCGTATTATGTTATATTTCACCTAATTAATATATACACAAATAATAAATCAAAACTATTACACATTAGTTTTTAAATTGGTTTAATGAAATAATTTCTAATTGATCAACTATTATCACCAGGAATATATACTTAAATATACAATTCAATATTATAAAAGAGATAAACACAGTTTTACATAAATAATATTGTATAAGACATATGTGGCTAAACACGTATGTCATGTATGTCAGGTATATCATATATGTCAGGTATGTCAAGTATGTCAGGTATGTCAGGTATTTCAATATATACCAAACAACACAATATAATGACATGTATTATAATATGTAAATTATAAAATAAAAAGTATTTTATATTTATTGGTTATTTATGTACATCTAATACCCTGGTGGACATGATGAGAAGCACATAATGTAGTGACCACTTCATTAATAACTAGATAATAATTCTCCAATAATGTGGAAATATACTCGATTTGAAGTAACCCATAGATACATATGTATAAGTAAGAATAGTAAGTACATACAAATAACAATAACAATACTTATGTAAACGGAAATATTATATAATAATACGTAGTCAATAATATGAACTGATATTAATATAGTAATATATATATATATATATATATATATATATGTGTGTGTGTGTGTGTGTAGGTATATACCTACATATAACAAGTACATAGGTATATTATATATAAATTAGTTATTTCGAAGATATATATATATATATATATATAATATATTATACATTATAAATTATATACTATATAATTTAAATGAACATGATCTGATTACAAATATCACAGATACATTTTATAATTATTTATGAAATTAAAATTAAAAATAGTTCCTCTAACAAATATTTAATAACATCAATATAAATAGTAGTTATTAATATAAAAGTATTGTATAAAAGTAATAAAATACTGCAAGTGCATAACAAATTAATAATAGGTTATAGATTATATACAATTAATACTGAGATATCGCTACTTAGTTCTGAGATATATCGTGAGTGTTATTATTAATATCATTAGAATGAAATCGAGGTGTATACGAGTGGCGCCATCTTTTAGAAATTCGCCTTTAGTATTTAATTTCTTCTTTACTAGTGACGACTTGCTCTGTGCGACCACGATCGTTCCCGGATATGTGACAGTACCATTGGGCAATGAGTCGTAGTCTAATATCTGATCCGCTAATACCTAATGGGGTATTATGTTATAGGTAAAATATTAATATAACAATTATACTATAGGTGAAATACAATATAGGTAAAAGGTATGAAGGGGACATATATTATATAATATATAAATTAAAATATTTTATAAAAAAATATGTAGAATTTAAATCATTTCAATTATAAATAATATAATTGTTGAACAATGATTATATTTAATGTATGGGTACTCAGAGATTCAAATGTACACCCATTTTATAATATCGCTTACAAGGGTTTTAAAAGTCATACTAATTGTATGAAAAAGGTGGGCCTGAAAAATTTATGATCTAAATTTTTAGAATCTAGATTTATTTAGATTATTAAATTACTAATACATAACTAACTCTCGAGGTTATACAATTGCGTACATCATATAGACTATTATATAATTAACTATAGGCGTTGATTTATTACGTATGTACATGCATCTATTACCTTAATGGCTGCGAACATTTCTTGACCAGTGGGTTGGATGTGTGACCGGTCAAGAATAAATCCGGCATTACCCTTGTTATGTTTGGTATGCCTGTCTCTAAGCTCTACAGTGATAGCGTACTTAATCCTTGCAACACCCCGCGCCCAGTCCCCACTGCCACCGGAGAATGGGTCTAAGGACACATGGTTAGGGTAACAAGTATAGGGGTATAGGGATAGTAGGGTAGTGTAGGATAGAATATGATAGGGTTAGGTAGGGTATACCCATATAGGGTATGATAGAGTAAGCTGAGGAATTCCTAATCTTTAAGGATAGAATATTATAGGATAGAAAAGTTATTATATGATAGGATAGGATAAAATAGAATAGGGTGGAATTGGAGTGGATGGGATATGATAGGATAGTATAGGATAGGATAGGAAATATGTTATTATTGTAAAAAGCATTAAATGGATAAATAAAAATGGCCAGTAAGACTTATATAGTATTTGAACATAACAATACCCTATGCATATTATATAAAAAAAACGTGTTATAAAAAAATTATAAAAATTATAAAAATTACATTAGATTATCTCATCGAATAATTGAGTACTACTAGCACTATTAGTTATTCGTAATATACTGGAGGGATACATAGGGTGATACTTACGTCATCTTATTGCATGCTACACTTACATAACAAGTTGGGAGCTGTTCCGGTTTTGTATTCACGACCGTGTACCGATTTAATCACTTCAGCCATCTTATTTATCACCATCATCTGCGAGATATAACGATATATTACATCTATAGCTCATCATTGATAAGTATATACTACTTATAAATATTAATACCTATACTTATTGTTATAATGAATCATGTATTAATACAAAATATATAACATATATATAACCTAATAATAATATTCCGTATAACATTTATTATATATATATACATTATAATACTTAAGTAAACAACCCGAAAATGATACTGCTAAACATCAATATCACATATGTGAATATAGTTATGGTTTTATATTCAACATTTGTATCCCATAAGCGAAAGCTTGAAACCGATAAGATTTTTATACAATTCAAAAAGGTTGGGTTTTAGTTATTTACTTTTTACTTCTAATTTTTTTAATTAATATCTTAATTGATTTCTTAATTATATACATTTTTGAACACCTCTTACCGGTTTTAAAGATTTCAAGCTTAATGACGGGTCAAAACCTATAACTAAAGTCATCTACATGATATAGATTTTGTTTACAAATTTATTTTACTGTATTTATATTATCAATGTATCTATAGTTAAATATATATATAATATATATATATATATATATATATATATATATATATATATATATATATATATATATATATATGTTTTAATAATATATGTTTAGCTTATGTATGAATCACCCATTGGTTTGTCAATACCAGTTTAACTAGCGATTATATATATATATTGTTTTAAGAGGGTAATTAGTTTTTGTAATTTCTATAATTACAGACATAGTTAATCAATAGTTGATTGGTTAGTTATCATCATGGGTATGAGTATGATATATAGAATACATGTTACAGACAACAACTTATATTTAATACATTACGAATATCCCAGCTAAGAGTAATAACCTCATAATAGCAACATAATAGCATAATAACTAATAACCTCAAATGTTTACATTGTGCTAGTATGTTTACAATAAAAGTATATTATGCTGATATTAATTTGTAATGATATTATGCTGCTATAATGTTGCCATTAAAAGTATATTATATTATTATTATGCTGCTATTAATTTTAAAAGTATGTTATGCTGCTATTATTATGCGATTACTGTTAGCTACTACTACTTTTACTGTTAGGCAACCTTGCGAATAATCATAATTTATTTAATATATCTAAACATCTTTGAATTGATATATATATATATATATATAATATTGACAACTGAGTAACAGACCATGTGGTCGTGATCACGTGACTTGTAGTACCCGTAGCCCCACCTGGAGGTTATCATTTGTCCGTAACTATGCAACGTGACGAATGCTCTGAACGGTGTCGCCCTCTTGCGGAAGAACTCGGTAATGGCGTTAACTTCCGGTTCGCTGGCGGCTCGAGGACCTCGGTAGATTATGGAACAAGGATTGTCGGAAGCCATCGCACCTGCGGGTGTAATAGGTTACTTCATTTTGTGCAGTATACTATATATATATATAATGTTTATTATATATTATGTATTACACATGTTATTTAGATTAAAAGTCCTTAATAGATTACACTATTTATAGTAAAAATCCAATATATTGAATGTTTTGCTTCAAATATTTTATATAAATTAATTAAGTAATTAAAATTCTGTACGGTGTGTATTTTAAAGTATAATAATATTATAATACATATAAACTAGATTCTAAACAATGTTAACAACTAGGAAATAAGAGATATTTAAAACAAATATAAATCTTTTTTAATTAATTTTAGATTTGTTATAAAATAATTAATTATGTATTATAATAAATATTTACTTATAATTTATAAGTTTAATAAGTAACAATAATTCATAAATTAAATTATATATATATATATCATATATTATATATATTATATTATAAGATATATTATAAGATATTATATATATATATATATATATATATATATATATATATATATATATATAATATCTTATAACGGTATCATATATTACACTACTAACCTCCCCATTTGTAAGACCAGTTTCTATTTAGATCCACTCCAGTACATTTATCTGTTATCTTAAGTCTGTTCTTCCTCCAAAGTCGATCCTTAATCAGAGTTAGAATTGTAGATGTATGAAATGTGGAATTTATAACATTATATTAATGCACGGGTACACATCATATTCTAGACTTTCTTCAAAAGTAATCGCATATATGTTCATTGTTTGTTTACAGATATAACTGATGTTACATCGTGAAGATTAGGGAGAACAATATTTGTTAATGAAATTGCAAATTTTCATAGATGGTGATCTATTTAATATATCATATTTAAGAATTATCTATTTAATATATAGTATGTGACATATTTTAAGTGTTTTCACATATACAAGTATATAGATTAATCATACATGTATAGGGGAAAGTCCCAGATTACTGACCCCATCCTAATACCGACCCCCTATCGTATCTCAGTAACTATAAGAGATATCAAAAAATTATATATACTTTAACAGTTTGTAATTTAATGATAAATATGAATAAGTATTTTATTTAATTTTTTTTTTAAATCATTGTAAATACTTTATTAATTAAAAGAAAACTTAATGTTGTACATAATATTGTAGATCAATAAAATGTTTATAACTATTATAAAAATAATTTAATTTGAATTATTATTAACCAATATATCTTAATTATAGCAACCCATATGATTTCCCTATTACCGACCCCCTAAATTACCCTAGTACCGACCCCATGTGATTTATAATATCCAATCAAAATAGATCCGTATTTTACTTTAAATTATGTTATAACTTGTTTGTGTATCATTGACATAGATCATGATTCCAGTTATTTATATACATATTGATTAATAAATAAATATAATAATAATATACACTATTTTAATATAATTACTATAAAGTTTAAATTTAAATTTTGGGTAAGATCATCAAACAAGTAAATGATTTCAAGTATCTTGGAAGCTATGTCGCATCTACTGATCATGAAGTCAATGTAAGGATTGGACATACTTGGGCCGCACTAAACAATATGACATCAATATGGAAATCTAATCTCTCTGTAAAGCTGAAGAAAAATTTCTTTAGGGCCACAGTCGAATCTATCCTTGTATATGGCTCCATCACATGGACATTAACTTCTTCTCTATAGAAAAAGAATGATGGAGCATATACAAGAATGCTACGCGCTGCCTTAAATAAAAGATGTCAAGATAATACGTCTAATAATGAATTATATGGAAATATCCCAAAGATCACGATTACAATTAAATAACATAGGATGCGTTTCTCAGGACATTGTTGGCGAAGCAGAGAATAGATGATTAGCGAAGTACTTCTATGGGAACCTTTACATGGGCAACGAAAACCTGGACGGCCGAATAAGACATATACTGCACAACTTAGAGAAGACAGTGGATGCACTACAGATGAACTGAAGACGGTGATGGGAAACAGAGATGAATGGAGAAAACGTGTCATGCTATGTCGAGCAAGCTCGACCTGGTAAGGTAAGGTAATTCATATTATCAAAACAATTGTTTAATAACCATTTAATAATAAAAAAGTGATAGCTCATAAATTATTTTTGTTAAAATAACTAGGTTTTAGTTTATAATATTTATTTATGTGTATTCTTACTAATAAAAAGTATTATATTTAATATCAATATATGTATACTTTTAACATAACACATCACATATATGTAATATGATATATGTATATGTATCTATTTATATATAAATAGAATATAATACGCTTATATAAATCTCGTTATTTCAATACTAATACATATATACTAGTAACCACAGTATGAGTGTAGTGATAGCCATCTGGATTGTGTACTGGAAGTATGTACCAGTCGATATCATCTAGAAGCCTCCTGTCTTGTCCGGTGGACTGGTATGATCTCAACAACTAAAAGCAGGTAGGTCGTGTAGTTATAATGGTTACGCATACCTCTATCTGTGTAACTATGTGTAACTATTAGTTACTTAGTTGGGTACTATGTAACTCCACGTACGTTTATTGTTAGGTATAGTTTTATGTATATGTTTTATATATTGTATTCTATTTATCATGTGAGAATGTATATGACATATTCTGTAAATAAAATACTCTTAAAAACCTATACTATATTACGTCTAAATATACATAAATTAATTTACTTATAGGCTTTATGATAAGACTGTTGACTCATCATTGACAAATTAAAAACCGGTAATAGTTTTTTATTAACAATTAATTGATTCAGGGGTTGTATTTATTTATATGGTTATGGATTTTATATAATTAGTGTTAACATTTTGTGTCAACAATTGTTATGCATTGTAGTAATTTATATGGTTATGATATATACCACACCTATAGGAAGTATATCACATCTGTGTATGATGACTTAACTAATTGAGATATATATATAGTATATCATATTTAATATATATATACTATATTTAATCTATATATATATATATATATATTTATATATATATATATAAATATATAAATATATATTTATATATATATATAAATATATAAATATTAATATTTATAAATTGTAATTACATACATACATATTATATTATAGTATCTATTTACATAGTTATGCATACTTAATCAGAATAATAATGAATTAGCTGATATTACTTCATTACAATACAACCATATGATTCATAATACCCGACCTGTGTAATGATATGTAGACACGTGACTGGGGCTATCCACTCCCTGGCGTGTATTCCGCAGTCTATCCAGAACGCCCACTTGTTAACCCCGCCTGTCCCCATCTGCAACACATCGGGTAACATATCGGTATTATACAGATAGGTAGGTAGGTAAGTAGGTAGGTAGGCAGGTAGGCATATTATTATTTTTAAATAAAGTAATTATTAAGTATTTATTATAATAATATGATTTAAATATATAGTAAATGTTGCCGAGTTTAAAATAGGCATACACGTATAACATATTTTTGTAACTTTCAAATTACAACATTTATAAAGGTTATATATAATTTTTTCTTAATAAAAAGATTTATAAATATAAATGAAATCTATAATAATATTATAATTACATAAACAAATGACTCCATATTACTCTTACTACTATTGTAATTATTATAATAATTAAATTATATTTGTATTATCTATAAATAGTTGATTCAAATGTTAATATAAATTATAATACATATATATATATATATAATATTAAGAAAAATGTAATGTTATATTAACTTTTAAAACGCGCAAAGAGCGATTCTCGTGAGATTTACCGATGTCTATGACGGAGATGAGATCGCTGTGTTTGGCTGCCAAATCGTTTAACCATCTCATTATCTGTATGGCATTGCGTCATAGATTATGTAATACAGTTATACGTGGGGCCCGTAATAACCGGTTATTCAACTAGATCTGTCTAGAATGTCTAGTTTAACAAATGTGTGAATATACGTATATATGATGAATTATAAGTAGGGGAAAGTCGCATATTACTGACCCCCTCTTAATACAAAACCACTATCGTTTCTCAGTAACTAATGGAGGTATAACAACATTTATATATACATGAACTGTTAGTAATTTAATGGTAAATACGAATAAGTAATTTAAAAAAAAAATATAAAATACAGCAATTGTTATTCGATCAAATGTTATATCAGGAAGGTTATATCTCCCTGGTTATATTCTGGTTTTACTATTTAAATATTTGAATAATAACGTTTTTTCAATAATTGTAAATACTTTATTAATTAAAATCAAACGTAATACTGTGCATAATATTGTAGATCAACTAACTGTTTATAAATATTAAAATATTATAATGTGAATAAGTATTAACCAATATATCATAATTATAGTAAGTTACTATTAGTAATCCATATGATTTTCATATTTTCCTACCCCATTTTATTTATAATATCCAATAAAAATAGATCATTTTTGTACTTTGAAATTATTTATAATTTGTGTTTGTATCATTTTAACCTGTCATTATTGTATTTTAACAGCGTCAATAATACTTTATAATGATTCTTTAGTATATGTATACTATAGTTGATAATAGGAGAACCAGTAGGGGATTAATGTTAATATATATTACAAATAGCGGATACTAATACTACTAAATTATATTACATAATTTATATGCGTATATTAATATATATATATATATATTTATCAAAAATAGTGGAAAACTATTAAAAAAATCAAAGCTTATTGAGATTACATCATTCATGCTAATTACTTAGGAATGAAGACAAATACCAATACATCAATTATAATGATAACAATACATACACGTTTATAACACGGTTACATAATATAACTTAGGTTTTAACATTACACTAATACATTATACAGTTAATAAGTAATACATAGTACCAAATAGTGAATATAATTGTTAAATAAATCTATAAAAATATTTATATTAGATATAGGGGAAAGTCCCCGATTACCGACCCCCTCCTAATACCGACCTCCTCTCGTATCTCAGTAACTTTAAGATATATCAAAAAATAATATATACACGAACTGTTAGTAATTTAATGATAAATATGAATAAGTATTTTGTTTTATAAAATATGTAATCCTACAATTGTTATTTGATAAAATGTAATATTCTGTTTTTACTTTTTAAATATTTGAATAATATCTTTTTTTAAATCTTTGTAAATACTTTATTAATTAAAAGAAAACTTAATTTTTTACATAATATTGTAGATCAATAAAATGTTTATAAATATTATAAAAACAATTTAATTTTAATAATTATTAACCAATATATCTTAATTATAGCAACCCATATGATTTTCCTATTACCGACCCCCTAAATGACCCTAATACCGACCCCATGTGATTTACAATATCCAATAAAAATAGATCCGTATTTTACTTTTAATTATGTCGTAAGTTGTTTGTGTATCATTGATATAGATTTAGGATTCATGATTCCAGTTGATTATATACATACTGATTAATAAATAAATATTACATAATAATATATACTATTTTAATATAATTACTATAAAGTTTAAATTTAATTTTAATATTACTTTTAAAACATAAATTCAATACAAAATAAATTTCGTGCATGTTATAATTAATTATATTTATGTATAACTACTATTTTTATTAGATATTATAATACTATAATTATTTATATCACGATTATTTTAGGGGGTCGGTAATAGGAGAAGGGGGTCGGTATTAGGTACATGTATCCGATTACCGACCCTGTTTATTTTTGTAAATATAATTATATCAAAAATTTAAAATAGCCACATTATTCATTGCCATAATATTACCCTAATTACAAAATTTTAAATAAATATATTTAATATTGAATAAGTTATTACAAATAATCATTTAGGGGTCCCTAAACGGGGACTTTCCCCTAATATGTTATATTTATGCTAATCATAATATATATATATATATATATATATATATATATATATATATATATGTGTGTGTATATGTGTATGAGTCCGATATAATCTGTGTATACATATCTACATATAATTACCGAAGCCAGATTCGGGAACGTATCCAGCACATGATCAACATCACGTTTACGACGAAGCGAGCTGCGCTTTATATCCGCGTCTTCCCTAGAAATCAGATCCCCGACATTTCGTATCAGTACCTCGAAATGAACGCCGCGAGAGGTCAGCTTAGAGGTCACTTCGTGCAGCCTGTCACGTTCCACCATTACGTGGGCAATGCCTCCATTACCACGTGGTTCTTTCCACACATCCTACAAAAACACATGGTTTAGGCTTAATAATATTTAACACTTTTTTATATATATATATATTTATACATATATTATATTATATATTGAAGATGTGAAGTTAAATATTAGAAAATATTTTAATATCTTATAAGAAAAGAAGAAGTATACTTCTTCTTTTCTTTCTACATCTATTCACTAAAACATCAAACTTATTATTTTTTATTCGTTATTTCTGTCTCGTTTTATCTTCAACGAATTATTATTATCTAATTGTTATCTAATTGTTATCTAATTGTTATCTAATTGTTATCGTATTGTTATCGTATTGTTATCGTATTGTTATCGTATTATTTTTAAATTATTATTTTCTTCCCGCACGAGCGAAGGGGTTTAATGGTCTACATGGCCATATTTTAGTTCTATTAAACCTAATACCATTATCATCATCATCAATATAACCATATTAATCAATCTAATAATATTAAAGTACTATTATAATGATACAATAAATTACTATTATAATGATATTTCAACGCATAATTGTACAAAAGCTTATACATTGTAATGTTAATATAATACTACTTTTATCCTACTTACTATACTTTATTATATAATTAAAAGGTTATATGTATATGTATATTTTATATCTATGTTTGTGTATATATATATATATATAAAATATTTATTTATATTAAAATATATAGTAGATCTATATTAATGTATTATTAACTTTAATTCATTATAGTTACTCGCACTTGAAAATATAGTTTATTATTTTATAGTACATGGATACGATATATATATAATATTATTTAAAATATTTATATTATATATGTATATATTCACATATATAATATAACTGTATCTCTTACATATATAACACTACTCTCTCTGAGAGATAATTTGTTTGTGTTAAAAAATGCACACTACTAATATTTCACATCATCTGCGTGAACTTTACTCGTCTACATTTACATCAATTCTAAGATCTTTGTATACACGATTATAATGACCCTATTGGTTACAGATGTATAACCTATCGTATAACTGTCGTCTGTTATTAATTATATGTTATAAAAAATATATGTATATACAAATACTACTTATTTAATACAGTATTTATATGTAAATAAATATTTTTTATAATAGCATAGTTTATTATATCGAATTACTTAATAAATTATGAAACTAATTTTGTATATTATATACTATTTCTAAGTATACAAATATGTATTTTCATATACTATTTTTGTTTACTAAGATAAATCATGCATCAACATAGCCCATGTATATATATATATATACTAATGTGAGTGTACACTTACTTATACGAATTATAAGACAATCTTTCAATAGAATAGATTCAAACTACCCTAAGGGGTTTGTTATGTATGATCATGTATCTTCAAACCCACACACACAGGCACATTATTATAGCTTTTAAAGTATTTCTATGATATGTTAATTTTATTTATGAGGTAGAATATAACTATAGTAGTAAACCAAACTATTTTACTTTAAAAATATGATATACAATATCTTAAAATATATTTTATATAAAAGTATACTTATATAATTGTATATGAATATATGAGGTGTAACCACTATATTTATAATATATATATAATGTAATTTTTTTAATTTTTATTTAGTGGAATCCTTTCATCGGAACTTAGATGAAGTTTTCACTTATAACCATATATGGCTCTAATGTCCCTTCGTAGCCACTCTCATTTTAATGAATCTATGGTTTTAACGAGAGCCTATCATTTATGTATACACAATTACATAATATCACTTCTAAATAATATTTTAAGACCCATTTAATAAAATTAATTAATGATCCGGACGAGGCTCGAACCCGTGTCCTATAGGTATTATTTAGTATACTGATTTGTGACTGACGCCTTAGCCACTGAGTCACACAGGCAGTATATATATATATATATATATATATATATATATATATATATATATATATATATATATATATTATATACAAAGATTGATCTCAGGTGGCAACCTGAATTCTATAAAATTAAAGTAGAAGTTGAATATTTCGATGCCACTTACAAAATAATTTATTTTATTTCTATTTTCGATTATTTTTTAATCATTTTTACGGTAACTGTAAAACGTTTTATATTCTTTAATTTTTTAATTTCGTATTATTCTTTGTTTATTTCTATAACCTATGTTATCGTTAGTAAATATTTATACTTTATAATCTCGAGTAAATGTTTCGACTATGTATTTGCTTAAATGAATTATCAATCAATATATATATTTATATATATATATAATAAATATATTATATATATAGGTGTGTGTATATTTATATAGATTGTATATGTATGTTTTATATGTATTTATAATTAAAACATAAGTATTGATTATATCTACATTTATTTAATTTGTCAATTTAATTCTTTGTGAGTATCTATAATATCAAAAATAAAATTTGGGAATTTAAAAAAACATAAAATCATTTATAATTTACATTTTGTATTCTAACCTATTAGGTAATACATTATATATTTGATTAATTTATGTAATTGTATATAGATATACTTAATATTTATATAATACAGGTAGGTATATTAATAATGTTACCTAAAGGTATGATGTGCATGCATGGTGTGCGGTGTGCGGTGTGCGGTGTGCACACCGGTATCAGTATTTATTACACATCACATATAACATAATATACCACTATATATAATGATATATCACTACAGTATATACACTATACATTCTTCCCATACGTATATAAATGAGCCCGAGGGTGTGACATTGTACTCACTGTACAGTGTCCACAGTGATGTTCCCACACATATTATCTGCAGATCTACCATGGTGGTATCGATATGATATACCATGATGATACCCTAGTTTCATTATACCCTAGCTTCACTTTACCCTAGCTTCACTATACCCGAGCTTCGTTATACCCGAGCTTCATATATTACTCTGATAAGTTGATAATATGTGTTCCCCAGGG
This sequence comes from Osedax fenrisi, assembly GCA_964019155.1. Classification (NCBI taxonomy): domain Eukaryota; kingdom Metazoa; phylum Annelida; class Polychaeta; order Sabellida; family Siboglinidae; genus Osedax; species Osedax fenrisi. Next base: position 58,509,526 of record OZ025243.1, read on the forward strand.
ATATACTTATACAATTTTACAAGCATTAATGCTTTTTAAATAACATCAAATTTAAAATAAATTAATAGCAATAATTGTTTACAAATTACGGGGGTTGAAGTAAATATTACCATGTCTCCCCTATATTACCCACAACTTTATTTAATAGTAAAATAATAAATATATATATATATGTATTTATTTCCCATGGAATATTATTTTTATAATATATAGAATTCATTATTAGAAATCGAATTATCAATATGTATAAATTAAATATTAATTAATATTTATTTATAAGATTTATTTTAATTACATAAACAAATGTTTTAGTATTAAATGTATGTTATAAAATTAATTATTGTTTAAATATATTAAAATATTCAATTTAGTAAATGTTGATTTTATTAAATGAACCTATTGCCAATTTAAATGTTATATTTCAGATATAGGAAATATATTATATCCTTTATTATTTAAGATAAGTAAACTTATTATGATATTAATTGAAATGAATTATCATATATAATAAATGAATATCGTATCATAAGTTATGATTTATAACACATACTACCTATATACCTACCATGGATTAGTTTAACAAATGTTGGCATCATGAATAATTACGGCATTAATATCCTCTATTTGTTAATCATAGTAACAATACCGCTTTGATTCGAGTGAAAGACACCCGCATATATATTTCGCTAAAAAACTTATTTCATTATCAAATAAATAAAATAATATATCTATATATATATATATATATATATATATATATATATATATATATATATGACGAATTTTCTCATGAATTAATATTTTGATTTACTAGATATTCTAACCTACGGATATATTATCTAAGGAAGTATATAAATAAATTAAATTACTATGACGATGCAAACATTCAGAGTATATGGACATGAAATATAACGCATCAGAAAATTCAGTAAATCCTAATGTTAAGGGAAAATACAATATATGGTATAACATATCATATATTACATTTATTAACATTATTATAAATGTAATAATATTCGTTTTATTAAAAAATATGATATTTCATACATCCACAGGCCTCGTTAAGCATACATCATATAGATAATACATTCATAGTATATATATTAGACGTATATTGTATGTATTCTAAATGCTTACTATATAATGTAACGTATATATATATATATATATATATATATATATATTTCATTTAATAATGCATCAGAATTAATTATTACACTATTACCATAACATATATATGTTCGACATATATGTATTAATATATATATATATATATATATATATATATATATATAAGTGTTTATATGTGTGTATGTAGATATACATAATGGATTTATGTATTATGAATACATATATAAGAAATAAATAAAACTAAAACTATCCAAACATTATCCAATAAAAATGAAATAATGAAATAGTGGAATATTTTTATAAATAAAATGATCATATAAAATAATTATCTATCCCATTCCCTCACCCGATCATTTGTCTGATCACGGATCATACATGACACTGGATATATATATATATATATATATATATATATATATATATATACATATGATAATGATAACATACATATATGCAATAAATTAAATGATATCGAATAACTTGGAAGTAGTGAAATTAAAGATAATAAATTACTAAAGTAATATGGTATAAAAAGATATTCGCTTACATATAATAAATGATACAACTATAGTTGTTGTTATATCTACAAAATATAGTATATAACTGTAGGTATCTCTTTCTGTATTTGTGTTATCATTAACCCTAAACCCTATGTCATAAACGATAGAGTAGGGTATCACATGGATACACCATTGCTATAAATATTTAGCATGTAATGATAACACCGGTGATAATAGTATGTGGGGGGTAACCATTAACCTTTAACCTCTCTATCGATATGATAAGTAGTAGTAGTAGTAGTAGTAGTAGTAGTAATAGTAGTAAAATATCACGCGATGAAGTAAGTTGAACCTATTATATTTACTTTCAGGAAATATCGCTGGTCAGTTATATCGAACCACACCCCTTTTAATACTTCCGGGAATAGTGGTGACGTAATCGGTATGCCTAATGTGTACTGTACTAATCTTTAATACCAGTAGAAGTAACTTGAGTGGTCAGCAGTGGTCAGTCGAGTGGTCAGTAGTGATTATTATACTTATTATATTATTTAAAGTTATTGAAACTATTTTCTGACATCCTATTTTTATAAACTCGCCGATTGTATATCGTATATAGCTCATCATTTATGCGTTATAACATTCATTATATTTATAACAATAAGGGGTATCTATCTATCAATCTACCTATATATATATATATATATATATTATACATTACTATAGTACGATTAATAATAGTAGCATATATCGCCAGAACATCTAGCGTTTTAGTACTACAATAGTCACGTGACTATAACATTTGACCTATAACGCTTGACCACTACGAAATAAGCATTACGTAATGGACCTCAAGGACATGTCCAACTCTAGTCGAACCGCTGGACATATGGACGTTAATCTCAGTGGACTATGTGGTCTTACCGTAGAGAATGGTTTAATGACCAGGGTGCACTCGCCTGTCTCCGATAAAGCTGACGATGAACCCCGCGTTTCACGAAAACATCGGTGTTTATATGTTCGTGTACCCCATTGATAAGTACACTATTTTACAATATTGTTCACATATATAGAATGTACCAGATTTCAATAATATAGGTATACCTATCTAGTATACTAGAGTGTAAATGAGTGCAATAGTATGTATACATATTATGAACTGTGAATATTTTATGTACTCTATTAGATTTTATAAAATCTTGTTATAAGTTTTCTGGGTAATTTTTAACATGACATAACATTTCAATATTATCCTATATAATTTAAATGTTGTTATGTGCATAATAATATTTATGTAATCTATAAAATATAATTTCACATGTTCACGACCAAGTCAATATTAATAACATTGTGGTGAATTGTTCAACTGTGGTAGAGATATAGGTTCAACATTTAAATAAAATCTGTATATTAATGTTAGCATCTCGCCCACGTTGAATATAAAATGATCTATGACGACCCCATTATGAATATCTTAACCTAACATTCCGCAAACATCATTATGTTATACATTTTTTATATATTTTGTTGATTTCAAATCTATTAATACATTTATTCAATTAAATTAAAATTCGTCGTACAATGTAATATGAATTCAACTTCGCGCAAAATCTATCCATTTAAGTTAATTAATAATAATAATGATATATAATGATATTTATTTACAATAAAATGATGTATATAATATAAATATATATTTATATATATATTTAATATAAATTTAAATATATTAATATACTTCAGTAATATACTTCAGTAAATATATAATTATTTCAGAATAATTGCAGTAATTATACCTCTGTAGAAATAATTCAATAATACTTTATAAGTAGAGAAAGACATATATGTCAGTTTACAATAGGCATTATATTAACAATACGATTGTCCTTATTTTGTAAAATAGAAATCACAATAATAATACGATTAGCCCACATAAACACCCGAATGAATAGATTATTACGTAAGAGTACATAAAGGGGCGTAACGTTGGACTGTTTGGTTAATCAGCATAATGGGCGATATTATGATAGCGGATATTTAGTGTTGGACTTAGGCTGAGGCTAGATTAAGCTAGATTGAGGTTAGGTTATGCTAGATTGGGGTTATCTTAGGCTATATTGGGGTTAGCTTAGGCTGCTACTGCTGGTTTATGTTTACATGTCACGCACATGCGCATTGTATCTGTTGTATCACGTGATCTAATATCATCAGCAGTAGTCACGTATGCGTGAGTGTGTGTGTATGTATGACAGCGGTGATAGCATGCCAGTTTGTTCGTATGCATATGTGTATGCGGGTGAGTGGGAGCTCATGTATATACGTATACTTATCCGGGGTTGTATGTTTATGTGCATTTGTGTATGTGTGTATGTTTATTCGTGTATGTATGTATATATATATATATATATATATATATATATGTATATATGTATGTATATATATATTTCTATCTCTAATTAAATACTAATTATTATGTATTTATAACTGTGTAATACACCATACATATGTTAATTTCGATATTTAATTTGTAATTTAAAACATATTATATATATAAATGTATATATTAATATAAATTAAAATATAATATATTTAACATTACTCTGAATACATTATAAATTAATGTATACACTTAACTATAGTTATATTGACCCGAGTAAAGCAGTATTACGCAATACTAACGAGCTCCAGTATGATGTCATTGTATAGCCGTAACCACTGTTTTCCGGATTCTATGTTCAGTGCTAACACTTGCGCCCTGTTAGTGTATTAAGATGTAGATGGTAATCTGGTGAGTGGATCAAGTGAACATTACTACTGACTGTAATGTTCTGTATATTCGGGTGCCGTGTTATGTTGTTGACTTGTACACGATAGTGTAATACGTTATTTACATTATTAATATTTCATAATAATAAGTATATTATACATTATTTAATAGTAATGGTTTAATAATATATGTCATAATCATAAACATGATTAATAACTTCAGTAATTAGGCGGGAAAATATCGGATCACGGACTAAATATACGGATTCATACGTGTCCGTCGATATTATCCGTCGATTGTAATTTTTACTTGATAGAATTTTATTAATACATTAAATATATTTAATGTTACCACTACATTATCTAGATTAATTGGTCAGTGTTATTATTATAGGGTATACCCCTATTATATATCATTATTCAATTTAGATTACATAATATTTAAATATATAGATAATAATGGATTATAAATTGTGTAGGCAACATAATCCGATTTATATATATATATATATATATATATATATATGCAGCCTACAGGTATACATTACGCAAGTATATGATTACAACAATTTAGTATATATATATATATATATATTAGATTGTATACAATCTAATCTATTATATTGTAATAGAATTATAAAAAATTGGTGACCATTAAGTTTAATTTATATATTAAATAATGGATTATCTGTTTATGACTTTTTATAAGGTAGCAAGTTATTTATTATCATCGTACTACACCCTATAGGGTGGATATCTATAGGATGGATATCTATAGTTACAACATTCCTATTGTATCACACATGGTAATAGCTTAATATCGTATGCATTATTACGTATATTCCATTGTTCAATTGTTAATTAAGAACATATAGGAACTATAGGTACATCTTACTTATACCTATGTTGTGAATAATCCTATAGGTTTTAATTGTCCATCATTATTACATCAACACTATTCACTCGATTTGTAGACACCATATATATTGCATAATAGATGTAATGGGTACCGATAGACTGGATAACAATGTATACATTGTGCATAGCCTAGTTGATGTTCTCGTTGTCTGTTAAATAGTACATTTGAAAAAGAAAAAATAATTATATTAAATACTTAATTAAATAAATTTCATTTTTCAAATGTTATAAATATTACCCATATGATATATAATATATATTATAAATAGTAAAAACCGATATTATTGATTATTGATCACTGAATAACGAACGTATTAATAATATTTTGTTTTTATGAGTGAATTAAGAGAAATATTGTCTGTGAAAAATGCATATATTTTATAAATATATGTTGATCAATAAAGATATTTTATTTGAATGATATATATTTTATTTTATGATTCATTATCAATGACTCGTCGATAAATATCTCAATAATCACATACCATATTCAAATATAGATACCTATTGTAAAATAATAACAATATCCTAATATGAATATACAACTTAACTTCTATTAATCATTATTTAACCCTGCAGGTTACGATTATTATCGCATATATTCATTTACGATAACATAATAATAATATTAACAATAAATATTATTATTATTATGGTTATTGTAATGATAATTATTATTAGTACGTTGTGTAATATAATTATCATAATTAAATAAAATATTATTTTAAAATATAATCTTAATGTATTATTATTATAAATAAGTCAGTAATCTGTTTAATCCTTAATATATCCTAGAGGATATATTATAATATATTATACATTTGTTAATAATTAAAACCAATGATAATATATATGATACATTGTTATTATTAAATTAAGTAAAGTTTGTATAAATAATCGGATTAATTATTTGCTATTTGGTAAATAAAATTGTTTAAAATTGTTGTGATTTAGTGCAGTCCGTCACATCCAATAACTTAAATTACGTTTTTTGTATGTATATTAAAATGTCTCTTAGAATCTACTATCGTGTTAAGGCATCCATAATTTTAAAGAGAGCATCTAATTATTGTATACACAATTATATACGTTCACTTCTAAATGTTATGTCAGGACCTATATGAATGGCTTGAACCCGCGTCTTAATACATGACCCCTTTGCCACGTGAGCCACACGGGTTTTTTTTTAAATATATATACATTCATATATGTAATACATATAGTGATTAATGATACAAAATTGACATACACATAGTCTATGTGACAAAGATATGTACATACACACACACCCATATATATATAGATGTACATATGCACCTATGTGTATGCCACAAACACGGGAATATGAATGCGCATGGATATGGTACATGCGTGTGTTCATGCGCACAGAATATCTATAGGTACTATAGTTCTACAAGATTCTTCTATCTACAAGGTATACGCGTGATATATACTGGGTTTACAAATATTATACATACTGGGTGTAAACTTGGTATATTAATTAGGTATATAGTAGGTATATAGTAGATATGACCCTGTATACCTACCGGGAATACTTGTATATACTAGAGTGAATTCAAAGTATGCGGAGGTATTGTAATACTATTACAGTGTTACATAATAATATACCACACACGTAGCGAACAACAATAGACACATTATATGTGGTATGATAACATCGGCCATGTATTACACACACATATACTCATACACACTCACACACATACACACACATACTACTAAGGGGGTCGGGTTGTCATAATCTGAGCACGTGATATGCATAAACGCATCCATAGTCTAATATTAACATAGTACTGTGTGTATACTAGAATATTTATGTTTAATTAAAAAACTTATGTATATAATAAAATCGGCTTAGTCCATCACGTGATCTATCATGCAGATAACATCCGGTAGGGAAACATTGGTAATCTAACTCTTATTACTAGCTCCGCATGGCGCAATTTGATTAGTGATTCCGTCGGAGGTATAGGAATTATGGTAGACAGATCTTCAGAAAATGTCATATCTGGAATTAAAAAATGGAACGAACGTATATCGATAGTAAATTTCAATGGAAATCCATTGACAACAATAATAATACCATATTCCCCATGCGAAGGTAGAAACGATATACTACTATCAAATTACACAAGCTACTGAAACTATCCCGAAACAAAACGTACTACTATAAGTTAGAGATGTTAACGTTCACATTGATAGATATGATACTGTAGTATTGGTACTGGCAATAAGTTCACATTTAACCAATCTATAAATAAAAATGGAAAAATCTTTATCGATAATGCAGAGGAGATAACAACAAGATATCAACAAAAACCCACGTCCAAAAAAGAAAGGTTAAGTTGTGGACCTTCCTCTCAGATACCGGAGACATACAAACCCAAATCGATTATATAATAATATGGAAATGATATAAAAATGGATGAACAGTGTGAAAACTGCGAAGCATATACTTCCTTCAGTAGAATTGGTTCTGACCACCGGATAATTACTGCAAAGGTAAAATTAAGTTTAAGATCTAATAAAAAACGAACAAAAAGAATTAAACATGACTGGCATTCTCTTAAAAATAAAAATACAAGTAAAGAATATTCCATTATGACTCGAAACATATTTGAAATGTTAAGTAGAAACAAAGATTGTGACGGGAGAGCAACATCTATGTACGACAACTTTGTGAAAGCCAATGAAGAAACATAAAAACTACTAATTCCAAAGAAAGCAAAGCTAATAATAAAGATATAATAATCACTGTTACCAGAGATAAAGTTAACGTAGATTTCAGTATTTACTCAAAAACACCTACAGATAGTAACCAAGATACCATTAAACATACAAAAGAGAAACTATAATAAGAATATGATAATATTGAATCTGAAGAACTCGATAGAGATATTCAATGGATTGCGAAGGCAAACAAGCTATCCAAATACGCAGCCAGTTGGAAATTAATTTATAAGATTACTGGTCGGAAACTCTCGAATATATGTATTATCAAAGCAAGAAATAAGGAAGACCGATTAACAGTATGGTATGAATACTTTAAGAAATACCTAGGTGATAAACATCAAATAAATAATACTGAAATCCAAGTTATCAACCCTGAAACTCTTGATATAGCGTATATTGATACACCTTTTACGAATAAGGAATACAATAGAGTAGAGAATAACCCTATCGATGGTAAAGCAACTGGTCTTGATGGCATACCTCCAGAAGTTTTTAAATATACTCATCTTGATGATATAATACTCGAATTTGCAAATCAAATTCTATTACAAAGTAAAAAACCAGGTCAATGTGATATAGTTCCTATTCCAAAATCTGACAACCCATAGGTGGAAGAATCTATAGAAGAAGTTGGTAACTATAGAGGAATTGCATTATCTGCAGTCATCGCAAAAATAATAAACAAGATTCTATTAAATCGCATTCAACCATATATTTACCTCTATTAAGATCTAACCAAAACAGGTTAGATCCGATAGATCTGTAATATCATACATTATTGCACTGAGAAGATTAATTGAAGGAATTAAAATCCCTATACTAAATCCCTATACTATAATTTCAATTTTGTTGACTTCAAAAAAACATTCGATAGTATTGATCGAGAAAAAATGCTAGAAAATTAGCAGCATATGGTATACTATCTATCATAAACAATGTAATAGCACTGTTCTATAAAAACACTGAAACGAGAATTATAACATCTGATGACGAAACTTAATTCTTTAAAATTTCACAGTGAATTCTATAGGGATAAACTCTAGTACCATCATTATTGATCATAACTCTATACTACGTAATGAGTCAAGTAATTGGAGACAAATATTACAATCTCGATTTCAAGATAACAGAGAGAATATGCAGCAAAGAACCAGCAGTCGCTATAAATGATCTAAGTAATTCTGACGATATATCACTGATATCTCAAGAACTATACTAAGCTCAAGAACTATTACATAGAGTTGAAATAGAAGCTGTAAATAGGTATCACACTAAAAATTAGCAAAATAGAAATTATAGGATAAACAATCAACAATCCCCATTCATTAAAACAATAAATGGTGAAACAATAAATTAAGTCTCCAATTAAAAGTATCTATTATCATTGATTGTAAGCTCTGAAAAATACTTCAAAATCAGAAAGGTTATCGCTTGGACGGTTATTCATATAATGAAACGCCTATGGACATCTACAATGAGGAAGACGTTAAAGATCAGGGACTTTAAAGCTACTGTTGAAACAGTTCTATCATATGGTAGTTAATGCTGTACCTTATACAGTAAGCTGATACAATGGATAGATGGATGTTATACTCGCTTACTACGTATGGCTCAGAATATCTCCTGGTAAAGCAAAACCAGCAACGAATAACTATATAATGAATCATCGAAGGCAACATATATCATCTCTGAAATAATGTTAAATCTTGCTGGACACTGTATACGTCACAAAGAAGCAATGACCTATAACCTAATTATATGGACACCCACACGAAGAAGAAGAAGTCGTCAATAGTTTACGTTTATAGAGGCTCCTAAACTTCAGACTGGCCTTGAGGATATTGATTAAATACTATATGTGATGATGGATCATGGTGAATGGAATAAACATTCAAAATGTGTTCGAGAGAGAACTCGATGAAAGTAAAGTAAGTAAAGTAAGTATTTCTACATTTAATTGTAGAAATAATTGTATTTATATAGATAATATAATATATATTATATTATAATATAATAATATATAATATATATATATATAATATAATATCAAATAAATAGATGATAGATATTAAATATTAAATTGATAATATATATTAAATATCATAATATATTGTCAACTAAATTAATACAAAATAAAATAAGAATACACATACACACGCATGCATATTATAATATATATATATATATATATATATATATATATATATATATATATTTATATATATATATTATCAGTAATATAATAGATATATTCTATTATAATCATATCCTATTAAATTATAATTGTTCGCATTAACTATGTGTAAATATACTATAGATTGCCACAGTGATAACATTACCTTCATTACGTCACGTGAAGAGTAAGTCACGCCCACTAATGTGTTTACAGGTCTGTGAATATTAACTATATGTATAGTAACTAGTAGCTCCCCGCTAGGGGTTACTATAGTTACCACTAACTCCGCACCAACTCATTGACTTGTTCGCATTACTCTTTACGCATGCGCATGCTATGATGTATCATAGGCATATCTGCCATTTAATCAGCAGCAGTAGTAGCATCGATTACAGCTAAATATATTATTTAAATATCGAATTCACCTCAATTTAATTATAAACTGCAGCCTATAGGCTATATATATATATGTATATATGTATGCGTGTGTGTGTTTGTATATACATATATAAATCTAGGGGTAAAATTACCATCACTACCCTCGTTCACCCTAACTAATTCATATGCAATATAAGGTCATAATTATGTAATCTATTTGATTACGTAATATATCAACGTAGTAGTTATGAGTACGATACCTACGATACAAATATATTAACGTTAACCAATGTATTCATTAATTACGTCATTAATATATATATATATATATTATTCTGTATTTTATGCCATGTGATTTATTTTATAATATAGTGGACAATGTCCACTGGGCATTATATATATATATATATTGTATATTCTTGTATACAAGAATACTTGTTATATTTTCAAAAATACTATATTATTATTAATAATAGAAGTAAAAAAAAATATATATATATGTATATTTACTAAATATTATTTAGTTACTCCGATTATTAATAATATTGTAAATAATTAATATAATACATTTATATTTTATTAATAAATATATAATCTAGATAGGTGTCTAAATACATCTATGTATATAGATATGCACATTATTTAGTTAGACGATATCATCACGTAATGGTATACGAATGACGTAAGAGGAATGACGTAATAGGAATGACGTAATAGGAATGACGTAAGAGGAATGACGTAATAGGAATGACCATGTGACGATACCTATGATGACAGTCCTACCAATACAGTCACGTGGTTAACTGTTATTGCGTTATGAGCGCGATACTCGCTAGGGCTAAACTTTAATTAATCGACTGCACTAGTAGTAATGGTATGCCATTGATAGCTATAGACTACTGTTGATAGCCTGCATATCACGTGTTTGACATCGATATCACAAGGGTTAAGTCATGTGATCATATTCAGCGCCGTTTAAGGTTATGGATGGGGTGACAACGTTAACAATAGCACATACCTACCGGTCATCTGGGTTAATAACAACTATTGCCATTAATAATGTTGTTGTTGTGCATGTGATGGGCGTTGACCACTGGTCATTATCGCTATTTATTAGCAATTTATTATTATTTGTTATTATTATTATTATTATTAAAAATAATAATAATAATAACAAATAATAATAAATATATACATATAATTTATATATATTATATTATAAGTATATTATAATATTATCTTTTTATAACAACCAATATATGTGTAATTATGTTTATACAAGTAATATAATATATATGTTTGTATAAGTAATACTTATGAAATATATATATATATATATATATATATATATATATATATATTTGCTGGATAAGTACTATAGTACATATAGTAAATTTAATTACTGTATTTTTAATTATCACATTTAATATAATTTACTATTATTTGATATGTATGTACTTAACTAGAATAGTAGTATATGTATAGTGGCAGCCTACCTACACTGTTGTACTGTTCTGGTAATACTAGTCCATTAGTAATTAGCCATTACTCTATATCGAGCATTTGTATATGCGAATAGTCTACAAAATTAATGAGAGAATTGCACATCCGTGATAATGACAGGTCTAACTAATAATGCTTACATGTCAATGTATAGTGGCAATGTTGTACCTCATTAACCCCATATGTCCTATAGGAGGTTACCATTAACTCTATAGTTCACACATTATTATTAAAGAATTTTATATTGTTAAGTTTGAATTTCTATATTACAAGTATCTTATAATACACAATATTTTAATATATCGTAACGTATATTGTGTATTTAATTTACGTATATTATACATTTAATATTATTTATGATTGATTGAATAAAAGTGTCTACATATAATACAACAATTATTATACATTTTATTATAATAATACAAATGATACAAATGATACACCACATTCTACACGTATTTCAGTGTTAACTATTATATGACGTATGTAAACATAAACACTCACACACACATATATATGGATACATATTATATGTACATAGTATACTATATATTATACAACATACATGATAAATATATATATATATATATATATATACATTTATTTATTATATAATAAACATAAATCAATAATGTTAATATTCTAATTTTATAATTTTCTAAATTTAATATATAATACAACACTAATATATATATATATATATATATATATATATATATATATATACTAGGGTGGGTGGCCGGCGTTGCCCGTGAATGAGACTATTTTAGGTGTGGGTGTAATGGGTTAGTTGAGACCATTGGGTCTTTTTTAGATTTTTATATAATGTTTTCTAGCAGTCAGTGGGCCATTATTTATCTTTATTTTATTTTAATGAAAAAATTCAATCTAACCACAACTGTGAAAATAACAATATAAATAAATATTATTTTATAGGCTCACTCGGGAAGTAATTCAGCTAAAAAAAACCACCAATATTAAAACTTAATCCAATTAACAACAATGAAAATAACTAATACTCCAAATATCAATGACAACACACAAATATATCACTATACTTTTATACGCTCACTCTGTAAGTAGTGCAGCTAAAAAAACCTACACAAATTAAAACTTATCCCAACCTAACCACAACTGTGAAAATAACAATATAAATGAATATGATTTTATAGGCTCACTCGGGAAGTAATGCAGCTAAAAAAACCTACACAAATTAAAACTTAACCCATCCTAACCACAACTGTGAAAATAACTAATACTCAAAATATCACTGAACACACACACTCATATATTTTTCACTTTTTCGGCCGTAGCTCGAAGAATATTAAACATAAGAAGTCACAATTTATCAAAGTATATTCTATTTTAATTAACTATTTAATAAAGTTAAAATTATTGAAATATAATAATTATTATAGATTTTGATTTTTTACATCACCTATGTTTAATAATTTATCTTTACATGGCGTAGATAGGAAATAATTAATATAAACTCGTAACGTAAAAAATATTAACTCGATTTTACTCGTTCGTGAACTTTTTCTCAATAATACAGGTAAATAAATTCCGATTTACCAATTGTTATTTCGATATTCAAAACGGAAGTACCATTTCGTAAATCTACGTAATGTATTCTAAATTAAAGAAACTCATTTTTACGAAATTATTTACGATAAAATTCTCCACGATAAAGTTTGTTATTAAAAATTTGCGTAGAATTTAAATTTTTCGATTACGTAAATCGATTAAAAAATGACACTATTTAACGATTATTGGTATCGCGTGAATACATATTCAAAAAAGTAAATCATTCATGTTACCCCCGCTGCCCCACTTTATCTCCCGACGTTTTCCGAATTTTAATTATTTGAATTTATATAAAATATTAAATATTAAATTTTAACGATAAAAACCCAAAATACTACCAGAAATATTGCCCGTAGATGAAAATGAGTGTGCGCATACAATGTATTCCTAAATATATTTCGAGTAGCTAACCTCATATGTATACATTGGCAAACAAAAATTTCAAATCGAGCATTATTTGAATTTAAGTATACTCTTTGTTGAGATTTTTGACGGAAAAAGACTTTTATGGGAAAGAGATTTTGAAAAATGTTGAAAAAAAATCACACCTCAATTTAAAAAATTATTTTCCTATCCGTTAACGTCGAGGTGGGAACGGCTCGGCATGCGGCCTCGGCGTACGAGCCCGCCGGGCGCCACCTAATTAAAGTATGTTTAGACGAATATATATATAGATATATATATATTCTATATCACGTATACAATGTATACAATGTAATATGCTGATGTGCAGATAGTAGACTACATTTGCCCATTGTTTACAATGTTAATACCGAATGAGATGGATATAGCTGATTGCAGAGGAGGCATAGCTTGTTTATAAATACCCGTTGTACACCCATTGTACATCCCGTTATACAGTTACAACTACTGTATAAACACCAGTAACTATAGCGTGTGATATCGAGATACCCACACACACATACATGTATAAGAATCACGTTATCATTGCATGTATACATACACATTCATGCACGCATGTGTGTATGTATGTGTATGTGTGTGTGTTTGTGTGTGTGTTGTATATGTATTTCAACATAGTTTATATATATACCGTATTGAAATAATGAACATATATATATATATATATATATATATATATATATATACATATATATATATATATATATATATATATATATATATATATATATATATATGCATATATATGCAGGCATGTGTTTTCATGTGTATATGTATGTATTTATATGTTTGTATATTTTTAATATTTAAACAAATTTGCAATGAGAATTAATATATATATATATATATATTTATATATATATATATATATATATATATATATATATATATATATATATATATATATATATATGATAACATATTAATAAACACGATCAATTAGTATGTCTATATATGTGTGTATTCGTGTTTGTATATTTATACCATAATCAAGGACACCTGTCCTTGCCATAACGTTGTGATTGAGTTAATATATTTATCCTTATATAAAGGATATTTATATTACGAACCTTGCCATACGCATGTCAAGTTAAGCAACGAACATAAGTGGTCACGTGTTTATATAATTAATTGTCTACACTGCAGTGTGTATACGTATGTATACGTATTCGTGTATATAGTATGTATACATAGTAGTGTATATAGTAATACTGTTATACATTAACGTTTATAGTAATAAGTTATTACTATATTACTAATAACTATTATGCAACCTAGTATGCAACCTAGTGTGTAATACACATTGTGCATAAAAAGTATATACATTAGTGATGTTTTCTTCTCTCAGGAGATATGCGAGGTGTATATACTATAGTATAATAACGAGACGAGTACTAGTGGCGGTTATACAATATGTATACAGTTGTACATATCACTCTATTAGTTAGTATACAACTGTACAATGCAGTGTGAGTTACTTAATATGTATACATGTAATATGTTATATATATATAGATACACGACATAATGAATAGTACAGTGTACAAAGTATAGTGTAAACTGTAGGATATATATATATATATACTGTTCACTGTATACATTGTTAATTGTACACTATGCAATATACACTATATTGTGTATATACAATGTATATTAATAATATAATTATACACCTTAAATAGACCTGTAAATTGTCCTGTACGCTGTACACTGTACAATATATAATGTACAATGTATACAGTGTACAATATACAATATACTGTATATGATTTCGTGTATATGATACTTGATACAATATTTCTTATACATTGTATACCAGAACGTCCTACACGACATGCATGTTGCTGTTTTATACATAATTAGTATGATATAGTACCAACAAGGATATTGATATCCTTGGTACAATATATACACACTCCATGATACTCACACTTCTGCGCATGTGCGGCGCAGAAGTGTGCTCTAATTACTAATTAGTAATTAGGTATATTTTAGTATTCAATACTTATATATATATATATATATATATATATATATATATATATATATATATATATACATATATGTATAATGGATTATATAGAAAACGTATATCACATAAATACAGGTAATTGCAATTATCAATACTAATCTATTAATATATGTTTATCTATTTATCGAGTTACTATTATATACAATATACAATGTAAAAATACACGGCATTCATACATACAAGTATAAAATAACACACACAAATGTATAATTTTATTTGTCAACATATTTAACCTATACTATTATAATACCTCTCCTATCTCTCACATAATCACCGTTATGATTATTAGTATATATACTAATACTATATATATATACTAAGTATACTCGGTAAGGTTATTTTATAACACTATCGCTAATAACACTTTCAAGAATATCTATTTTGTATATTACAGGTATTTTTATAAATAAACATAATTTAATAAAATTGAATATATATATATATATACTATATACTATATATATATATACAATAATGTATAGTTATTCAATGCCAAGGTAAAGTACATTAGCTCATATTATATTAGATTGGATAGATAACACAATGTGTGAATGTATTATAAACAGTATACAATTTCCTATAGTAGAGATAGTATCTTAATTACATATCCTATGATGCATAATACAAACTAGTATATGCATATATTATTATATATATATATATATATATATATATATATATATATATATATATCAAATGTAATTAAGTATTCATTATTTCAATTGTATTAAACAGAATTTGTATATTACATGAGGTAGTAGTAGTAGTGGTAGTAGTGATAGTAGTAGTAGTAGTGGTAGTAGTAGTAGTAGTAGTAGTAGTAAACATTGTATCTTATATCATTCAACAATCATTTTATGAACATATTTATTAATTCTTCATCTAGTGCATCTCTACTGCAGTATTGTTCTATTTATAGGAGGATGAGGAGGAAGAGGAAGGGGAGGAGCTATCATGACTGGTGCTGCCATCTGGGTGGTATTCCATGTAATTACATTACTACAGTTCACAACCTAATAAGTAATTACAACATCTACACCAACCATACCCACGTCAACGTATACTACTTATCTAGAAGTTCACTAATTACTAATACTATTATGGGTACGTTGATGAGCTGCTAGTGAGTGACATAATAGCATTAACGGTACGTACTGCACGCGCACGACATACTTGTATGCGCGTGCGCGTGGGTGTGTGTTACATACGCTGTATATGTACGACGTACATTATATGTATTTACATATCACCATTCATGGTAACACACGCATACCCACACATACATGTATACACACACGCATATATTCGTACTCGTTAACCTATAGGTCACGTGACAAGATAAATAATTCTATTAATGTGTGCAATAAAGGAAACAACAGCCAAGTAACAAGTCTACTATATTATATTATAATATACTATAGTGAAATATAGCACTGTTACTGTGAGGGATAGAGATATAGGGTTATACCGCTATACCCCAGTGAAGTATACCTTAGTGAAGAACGCATATATGCGTATACGCATATATGCGTTCTTCACTAGGGCATAGCAATATAACACTATCAGTAAACATGCTATAGTATACTATATATAGTACTATAGTATAGCGGTTACTTGGATACTGTTGTTTCCCGTTATCAAGAACATTAATAGACTTCTTTATCTTGTCATGTCGTAAATATATGTTTGTATACAATAAATATAAATATATATATATATATATACAATATATATATATATATATATATATATATATGTGCGTTTGTGTGTGTATGTATGTGTATGTGCGTATGTGTATGTATGTTTATATGTGCATGTGTTTATGTATGTGTATGTGTGCGCATATAAGTATATGTATGTGTATGTCGGTGCTTGTGTATGAGTGTGTGTTTAAGACTTGTTGGAGTTTATTGCTAGATAGTATCTAATGAATAATGAATGTCATCTTTGTATACATGCAATGTATAAAATTGTATATATTTATATATGTATATATATATAAGACATATATGTCTATATTATTGGAACACAATTATATATTTAATTTAATTTAATAAGTACATTATTTTGTTAAATAGTTAAATTATATAAACATAATTATGTATAATTAATATATATAAACTATGCACCTTACACTAAATGTAATATAGCATATCAACATATATTGTATACATGTATACCTAGGTACATAGTGCACCCTATATACAATATATCTCAGGTATTATTCCGTTTGTGGCCAGACATGTATGTATTATGGTCAAGGTGTGCCAATGCCAATGTGGCGTTGCGAACATATTGTTGACCGGTCAAACTTAAGTATATATAAAATATATAACAATATTTAAAAATGTGTTAATAATATTAGAGAGGGTGGATTAATACAATTTCAGAAAGATGGCCCCATTAATAAAACAGTGGAGTAGCGTCCCTAGGAATCCGTCCCCTCCCACCCCACATAGTTCTGCTTTCATAACTAGTAATATTCATATTGGTATTGCTACATGAAATTCGTATGGCTAAATATAATAATACATATTAATATTATTATCAGATTTAGGCAATGCCAGGGCAATTATAGAAGCAATGTTTCTTATTGAGACAATTACCCCTTTATTAACATGTTAACATATATATATATATATATATATATATATATATATATATATATATATGTATATATATATATATACTGTATATATATATACATTGTATACTCTAAAAGGATTACGTCACACATTGGCAATATGACTTACCCATCATAATCTTTGACCGTGATTACTAGTTTAATTAAGCAATAAAATACAAATATTGACCTAACAGGTTCACTTCCGGTAATAGAAAGTATCATCTATTAATATATTAGTAATTACTAATGTTTACGTTAATCAATTCATTTCGACTGAATTAATGTAATATGTTATTTATATTATATAGTCGAAAACGAGAAATAGGGCGTGGTTTAGAAAAGTAGGCGTATTATTAGAAATCATACTCTATTGCATATTCGTATAGGATTGTTGATATACGTTATATTATATACATATGATTGATATAAAATAAAGTACCATATAAAACCATAATATATATATATATATATATATATATATATATATATATATATATATATATATATACTTATAAATATACTTATAAGTATTATTAAATTCGATTTAAATATAAATATATAGTATTAAATAAACCATATTTCTTACGATCAATATATATATATATATATATATATATATATATATATATATATATATATATATATATATATATCTATATATATATATTCTATATCACATTTTTCATATTTGATATTTGATATGTATTTAATTAAAAATTACAAAAAATTATTTTCTATATATATCTTCTTTATTCCATTTTTTATGTTTGATATTTGATATGAATTCAATTAACAATTG
Organism: Osedax fenrisi; assembly: GCA_964019155.1. Lineage (NCBI taxonomy): Eukaryota > Metazoa > Annelida > Polychaeta > Sabellida > Siboglinidae > Osedax > Osedax fenrisi. Next base: position 58,529,119 of record OZ025243.1, read on the forward strand.
TAAAATATGTATCCTGTTTTTAACGAGATAAACATACGTTATATAAATATGTATACGAAATACAAATACATAATATGAAATACAACTACGAATAACACTGTCTCCATCGCACGTGTTGCATATCATCCACTATGTAATATTAGAATAAGTGTAGTTAATGTTGAGTATTACGTAATGCAACATAATTAATAAAATACATACAATGACGGCTATTAAATAATCGGTATAGTGATATATATATATATATATATATATATATATATATATATATATATATATTATAATATATATTATATATATATATATAAATATATATAATACCCACGATATATGTTCAACTAATAGTAGGGGAAAGTAACCGAATACGGATACTCTCGGTATATCAGAAACCACAAATCCTACAATATTTAATGAATAAAATATTCATAATTATATAAATAGTCTAAATAAGTATTTTTTATTATTTAATTATTTAAAATAGTTCTGATAATCCAATATACTGATTTTATTACGTTTTTAAATTTATGAAAAAAATTATAACTTATATACCCTTAAAACCTTCTAAAAATATACAAATGTATCAATATAAAATATAAAACTATATTATTAAAAACTAAATCATTCTAAAAACTATATACATAATTTCTGAATTTGTTATCAAATATTAATCGAGTTATAAGCATATATCTAGGGGTAATATAAATCCCTAATACGGATAGACTCTAGTCTATAATCTAATATAAACTAATCTATAGATGTCGTAATACGGACATCCTATAGGATGTATATATAACCAATCAGCGCGCAGCGTGTGAACAATTCTGATGTTAACAATTCGTAAAATATTAATACCACTAATGAAGCTAAATCTAAAAATGTTATTATTTAGATACTTAACTTGTATTATTAATTAAAAAAATAATAAATATTAATTAATTAATTTCCAATTAAATTATATTAAATTATTCATAAAATAAATTGTAAATTATCTGATTGGTTCATTAATAATATATAGTTTATAGTGGTATATATGGTGTCCGTATTATAATACGGGGTTTCCGACGGACACTGTCCGTATTCGAACATGGGTATCGAATCTGGACACCCCCGTAATCTATTGAATTAAAAGATTTAATAACATTTAAAATAACAATCATATCTATAATCATATAATATAATATATTGTCATTTTGGAATACAAATATTGAGTCATAAAATGTTAAGACCATTTATTGTAAAGGTATCCGTATTAGGTGTCCACTTTCCCCTGTATATTTCGTTATCCCACAGCCGTCCAAACTCCCATAGATTCCAGAACGCTAATTCTCATATATGATAATATATATATATATATAGATTTTATAATATATATATCTATAGATGATCTCATCATAATTTCATTATATTATTATTATATTTTATATTTCGTCCTTCTTACTTCCACTTTGTTTCGTTACTTTTTTCATTTTGTTGTGGTTGTTGTGTTTTATTATTATTATTTTTTTTTACGTGTACTTACGAGAAGTGTTATCACTTTGTAACGGGGCCTAATTATCCTTAATTCATCATCGTCATTTCATAATATATATATTATATATCGGAATTTATTTCTCATGTATGTTCTAAGATCTCAAATAAATGCGAGAGAGATATTAATTAGAATTATATCTTTTTAATAAGTATACTAAAAATCAAATACTAAGTTTCAATTACGACTACTTTAGTACATTACATCATCTATCAACCACATTCCCTCGCCTATGTATATATGTGTTTTCTCTCGAATATCTTTATATTTACATTAAATAAATTACAATTAATGTATTAACTTAATCATATATATATATATATATATATATATATATATATATATATTTATATAAATAAAAAGATAGTATATATTTAATGGATTTAGAAATAGAGAAATATAAACACAGATTAAAAAAAAATAGTTTCATTGTTAGAATGTAATATTATGATCATAATAAGAAAATATAATTATAAATAGTTTGTTGTTCTAAGTATTATTCTAAGTATTAACCAGAGTTAGTTATAATAATAATAATAAAATTGTATAGAATAAATAACTAGTTATTGTTATAATTATATAACTATACCTATAGCTATAGCTACATCGATATATATATATATATATATATATATATATATATATATATATATATATATATATACATATTTATATATATATACCTATATATATATATATATATATATATATACCTATATGTAGATAATATCTATAGGTATTAATGAATAGTTATAAAGTTCTATATATATATATATATATATATATATATATATATATATATATATAATATATATAGTTAAGCATTTAGTCTGACAATTTTTTTTATTTTTTTTATTATATTAAATGTTATATGTTCTTGATTAAATTATTTTCGTGAACTGCACTATTATTCTTAAGTTTTTAACGGTGCAATATTAAAAGTTAAAATACAATAAATTGCAATAAAATGTACAAAGCTTATCATATTAAAAGTAAAGTTTAAATATATAACATTCATTATAATTTAGAGATAATTATATCTTTAAGGTAAACAAATACACACTTGATATTATATATATATATATATATATATATATAAACGTCCTGTATGGCTCAGTTGGCTAAGGCATCATTCATATAAGTATACTTATATATATATATACTATAGGACGGGGATTAAATGTGCAGAGTCCGGACCAATAGGTATTCAAATAATATTTAGAAGTGATCTTATATGGTTATCACAAATGGTCGGCTCTCGTATAAACATATATTTCTTAACATAAGAGCGGCTTCGAATGGACATTTGAGCCATTGTATATAAGTTAATATTAGTATATATTAGTATATTAATAGTAATACAAGTTATATGATTTATGGATGGGATAAAAAGGATTCCACAAAAATAAAATGGAAAAAATAATTAGAATATATATATATATACATATATTTATATTAACATTAATAAGTACAATACTATTATATATTTAAAGAGTGGATACATTACATTTCCAGGTTGTACGTAGCTCTTACTCTAAGCTCTTTCTAATTGCTAACCTATTACCAATAGTGTACATACGTTGTATTAATGGTCTGTAATACACTACTACAATATATATTACCTAACATATCTAATAACCCTATTGCCATCCATTATATATATACATATATCATAAATGACATCGGTAATTAGGAGTCGTGTTCAGGACATGTGTTCAATTAAGTTATACCACTTGGGTACATTTTATGTTGGTAAATTGGTACTATGGGACGTTGGGACGTTGGGACATTAGAATGTTGTGGCGTTGATACTAGTGATCTAAAACGAGACGAGTTTTTCGAGCCGGACCGGGTTAGTGAATGGCTCGAACGAGTCGAGTCGGTCACATGGCTCGATCGAGTTTATTATCTTTGGAATTAAAAAAAAAAAAATTAAAAAATAAATTTTATTTAAATTCAACAAAATTTAAATATATTTTATCAAATGGATGCACCAATTATTATTATAGAAGAGGGTGATTATACAATCGCTTATATGTATAACTTGTTTATATACTAAGCTATACAATTTAGTTTTATAATAATATATTAGTTAAATGTCTATAAAAATTACTTTTGAACTAAATATTTTAAATTAAAATTTAATGGACGATATTATAATATTGTAATTAAAAAAATATCTTATTTAATTTTAAAATACAATTGATTATAATTGATATTATTATAAATAAAAATCTAGAGTTACAATATAATCAGAAAAAACTAGTTTTAAAATCAAGTATTATACGAAAATCTAATTTTACAATCCATTTCGACAATCGAGTATGACAAATCGAATCGAGTATGACAATTTAGTTTCCATTCAAGTATGAAAATCTAATCCGATAAACAAATTCGACAATCAATTACGATAATTTAATTCAATGAGAAAATCTATTCTAGTATGACAATCAGGTATACTAAGACAATCTAATTTTGTAATCAAGTAGGCAACGGAAAATCGAATCAAGTATAAAAATCTGGTTTGCAGTCAATTTCAAAAATATAATCATATAAACAACTTTGAAAATCAGGTATGATAAATCAAATTTGAATAATTAGCTTATATATGTTACGAAACATATTTGTTGATGTTTTTTGAAGCGATAATTGTGAATGTGTCAGATGTTTCGAAACATACATTTTGATGTTTCAGCTGTTTCGAAGTAGGACATGTTGGCTCATTTAGATCACTAGTTGGTACGTTAGGACGTTGGGACATTGTGATGTTGGGGCATTGGGACGTTGGGATATTAAGATTATGGGACGTTGGTATATGGCATGTTGGGACGTAGAGTACATTTACCATATCAAAGGTGACAACGTACAATTATAATTTACATATAATGAATACAGATGGTATTTTGGGACATTGGGACATTGGTATGTCTACGAAAAACGCACCCTTAGATATGATTACGGGTAATATTCTATAGAATGACTCATATAATTCTCATATATGTACATGTTTAGCTATAAATACATACCTTTATGCATATTTTTATGCAATTATGCATTTACGTATGTATTCAGTGTAATCACTGCATGGAATAATAGTTTCATTATTAGCATTATTTTTTATATTATTTTTATTTTCGTTATAGTATATATTTTCTCGAATTTTTTTCAATAGTGTAAATATATAATAATATAATATATTAATACATATATATATATATATATATATATATATATATATATATATATATACATTACTTTGGGTAGGTAATACCTAATAGGTATATAATAATATAGTTTCTATAGTTGATCATATAACACTTGTTATAACAAATAGTATTTATATATCGCCCTCACGTATCAGCACGATGCATATGAACATGCGGATTTAGTATTCACAATATACACGTAGCACGTACTGCATTGCACACATACTCGTCTATCACGACATACACATACACACACATATACACACACATAAACACATTATAAACTTACACACACACATATACACTACGTGAGATTATTAACCATGGGAATATGCATACTCGTAAGTATTGAATTACAACGTAGCGCCCTTAAAGTCGTAGTAGTATTAATCTACTGACCCGGCTACTGACTACATTCAGCACGTGACAATGATTTATATCTAAATCAATAGACAACATTGTACCTGCGCATGCGTACACTTATGTGTGTGTGTGTTAATCACGTGATTTATCACGTGGTCATTAAGGAAGAGGCTGACAACACATAACCCATTGTTATTAACTTGTTCACGAATGTACTCGCTTATTATTATTATTGTTATTATTGTTATTATGATATAGTTTATTAACAACAAAAATATATGTGATTATGGGCGTGGTTATAACGACTTAACGTTATAGATAGTCAACATTTTTGACTCAACAACAACAAATATAAAACGGTGGTATGAATACAAAATACAACATATATTATATGTAATATATATATTATAATATAAATTATAAACATATTTTATATTTATATATATATATATTTAAAAGGAAACCCGACGTTTTCCGGTTATATCTTAGCTATATAATTACAGTTTTTAAACGTGTATATTTAAACATATATTTATTGTATGTTAAATTAGATACATATAGATTATACAATTTTAATTCTAAAAAAAAATTACATTTAAATACATTTAAAGGTAGTTGTACCATTTATAATAGGTCGTTTATTATAAAGCGTTTATATTTTTATTTAGTATTATTTTATATTAATATATTAAGTTAAATATAACCTAAATTAAAGCATATTTTAATTTAGTTAATTTCACTAATACTTTTAAGGACTTTTAGTTTAGTTTTTCGTTATCAATTTATTTATTGAATTCGGTATTTGATCATTTTCATATTCACATATATATTTATATATATATATATATATATATGTACCCTAGTATATTTTTTATGAATATATGTGTATATATGTATATATAGTATACTATATATTATACTATATAGTAAAATACAAAATCTAAATATAATTACAGTTAATATAATAACATATATGTATAGATTAAATAAAATTAATGTCACAATAGAGCAATAAATACATACATTGGGGATATAATTAGAAACGTTAATGATTTTAATATATCTATAGATATCAGATATGAGATGTGGGGGGGGGGTCGATATAATGTGACACTCGCTATAATAGCAAGTACTTCGTGAATATTGAATCGTAGTATTTGAATTTTAGTATACAAATTACAAATATATTAATTTAATAAATAGATATATCGAATTTGTATATTATGATATCAAATTTATGTAGGGGAAAGTAACCTAATACGGACATTTTAACAATACTTACTTACTTTAGTCGAACTTTTGATCGACCCGATTTTGCAATTTTCTTCCAAATATCTATCATCATCATCACATTTATAATGTCATCAATTTACTCCTAGTCAATATCTCCTTTTAAATTGTCTACAAAGTCAATACACGCCGTCCTTGTTTTCGCTTTCATTTTGGTTACTAGAATATGAGGTTATGGGCATCCTCTTCCTTATGACGTATACATTGTCCAGAAATACTTAGACGACGTGTAGCTATTTCGTTAGTAATTTTTGGCATGCCATTATATAGTTTCTTATTGGACCATTTATCCTTCAAGACACATTTAAAACCATGCGAAGAAGTTTGATGTAGTATCCATTAATTCGTTTTTCCAGCGATTTTTGATAGTCCAGGTTTCGCTTCCCTATAATAAAATGGTTTCTATGGTAACCTTGACAATTATTATCAATCTTCATAGAGCAAGAATGTGAGTTATTGTTGATCTCCCAGGCCTAAATCCATTTTGATTATTTCGAAGAAGAGGGTTGATGAATGGATTAATTATATTAAGAATCATTTTGTTTGTAACTTAAAGTGCGACAGTAGATAGAACGATGCCTCTATAATTATCGACTTCATTTAAATTAACAGCTTTGGGAATAGGTATTATATTACATGAGGACTATTGGGTTGGTTTTTTGCCATCAATTATCACTCTATTTGCATATTCAAGTATAATATCATCGAAGTTGTTGTATTTAAATGCTTCGGGTGCAATACCGTCCGCCGGACGGCGTCCGGTCCAACATATTTTCCATCTATTAAGTTATTATTTACTACTAGATATTCTTATTTGGTAAAAACTTCAGTATCAATATCTATTTTTCCTTCAAATATAATTTCAGGTTCAAATGTATCAGTTTCATCTATATTTTCTCCACCGAGAAGATTTAAAAAATGATTGAACCATTTATTAATTCTTTCTTCGTTGTTGTATCCTTTAATTATTCCTTTCTTGGAATATTTCCTCCCTGTCATATCGTTTATTAGTTTCCAGCATTTTGCATGTTTTGTCATTTGATTTGCATTTTATATTTCTTTTACTGTTTTTTTTTCAATTTTTTCATTTTCTATTTTATCGTATGTTTCCTATAGTTTATTTTTTACCTCCTGAAGATTATCGTAATCCTCTTCTGAATTTGATATAACATACAGTTCATAATCTTCATTCACCATTTTGCGAAGTTCGGCAATATCTACATGTTGAGCTGGTATTCAAATTTCCGTTTCTTTGGTAAGAGAGTTTTGGAAGCATCTTTGTTTGCTATGATAACATTTTCGTAAGATTTAGAAGGTTCTAAATTGCATTCCTTAACATTAAGCTCATTATATATCACCGTGACCATGTTACTGTATTCAAGAGACGTCTTCTTATTTTTTTGCGTACCATTATGAAGTCGATTTATGTCTTTGTACCGTTACAATCTAATATGAATGTCCATAGTTTTCCATTTCTTTTTCTAAAATGTGTATTTGCTATCAAAAGGTCAACTTCTTGAGCATAGTCATATAATAATTGTCCATTTAGATTTGTTTTATCACAATATGAATATTGGTTTTCAGGTGTTGAAGCAAGATGAGCATTAAAATCCCCTATAATAATCAGAAAGTTATGTTTGGGAATCGAAGCAATTGTTGGTTAAATCGGCATAGTGACTTTCAGCTGTGTCACTACCCTCACATGCAGAATAGTGTGTAATGATAGTTTTATTTGGATTGCCATCAAATTTAATAAATAAAATCCGGTTATTCCATTTTATCACACCAGTTAATGATTTGAATGCGTCATTGTTAATTAATATGCCAATTCCTCCAGATGATGCGTTATTTGAATTCCTCCATGCTGATGTAGTTATTATAGTGTATTCTCCAAATTTCTCTAGTTTTATTCCTCGTCATATACAAGTTTGTGATCAACGATACCAATTATACTTATACCATAAAATGATGATAACTCTACTAATTCCTGTCTTTTTGATGATGTCCGTAAAGTTATGACGTTAATTATTGTTATGTTTATATAACTACTGCCTACAGCTGATCAGTTTTGCCTTTTTGCCTAGGTTAACGAGATTATCCCTTCCTTTCGGGTTTGGAGAGAATCTGTCATATTGATTTGATGTAGTTTAAATCACTTCAACATAGGGCAAGGTATTATCAGGGACTCTAACCCTGGTGTTGTTTGGTTGTGATTGCATAGTGGGTTTTCTTGGCTATTTATTTCAGTGGGTGCCACTCCTACTGAAAATCTCTCTTTCATTTAATCAGACTGTTCATCACATACCTTTGTGACATGCTTGAAGCTACCAGATAGAATATACCCGACACATAGCTATGTGAGTCATTACAGTACGTAAGGCTTTCCACAACGGCAAGGCGAGAGTTAATTAGAAAGCAAAATGGTGATAACATTTTATGACTCAATATTGTTATTCAAAAATTACAATATATTAATATTATATGATTATAGATATTATTGAGATTTTAAAATTTTATTTAATCTTTTTATTCAATATATAACAGGGATGTCCGTATTCGGTACTCGTATCAGAATACAGACACAATGTGTTATAATACGGACACCGTATATATCACTAGATAAACTAAATAGTATTGATGAACCAATCAGATAAATTACAATTACATTATTTATAATTAATTTTATGAATAATTTAATGTAATTTAATTATAAATTAATTTATTAATATTTATTATTTTATTTATTAATAATTTTTTTAGATTTATCTTCATTGGTGGTATTAATATTATAACGCACGCCATTTTTATTATAATCAGAATAATTCACACATGAATAGTGACCGCTTATTGGTTATATGATGTCCGTATTAGGGATTTATATGACATTTAGGTATATTCTTATAACTTAATTAATATTTATAACAAATATAGCAATTATGTATATTATTTTTAGAATGCTTTAGTTTTTAATAATATATTGTTATGTTTTATATCGATATATTTGTATATTCTTGAGAAGGTTTTAAGTTCACATTTTGTTCATACATTTTAAAACGTAATAAAAAAAATTAGTTTATTGATATATCAGCACTATTTATAATAATTACAAAATTAAAAATACTTATTTAACCAATTTATATAATTATGAATATATAATTAAACATTTTTTTTGTAGGATTTATGGTGTCTGAGATACCGAGAGTTTCCGTTTTCGGGCACTTGTCATATTAGGTTACTTTCCTCTATTACCAGTTCTAATAATACTGGTAAATATCGGTGATATATGGTACGTGAGGGGATTAATAGATACGAATGTTTTATCAGGTGTCGCCCTATATACTCAAATAATAATTAACTCATTATAATTAGTTCGTTAAAGTACATGTGATGTTCATATCTATTACCGATGTGAATTATAACTTGTGATATTATTGGCGTTATCCAAAACCCCCTCACGTGCCCAATTATTTCAACATTTATATTTTAAATTATTGAATATGAAAGTTGAAATTATTAATTATTACTATGTATACCCGAACATTATAGCTTAATTACCTTACCTTACCAGGTCGAGCTTGCTCGGTAGTCCATGACATACATCCTCCAACCTTCTCTATCATTCATCGCCGTCTTTATTTCGTCTGTCGTTAGCAGATCGGTATCATCCCGCAGTTGATCTATGTACGTCTTCGCTGGGAGTCCACGTGTACGGTTACCATGCTGTGGTTGCCAGAGTATCAGGTCGTTCGCTACTTCATCTTTGCTTCTCCAGCAGTGACCAGCGAACCTCAGCCTTTGCATACGTATAGATTTACTATATATCGCCATAGAGTTGCTCATTTGTTAGATGATCTCGCCATGACTTGTTTGTTACGGCTCGGAGCATGCGTGTGTATGTTCCATCAATCTTTTTCTCTAACGAGGTTGTTAGAGTCCAGGTTACAGAACCGTAAACGAGCACTGATTCGACTGCCGCTCTGAAAAAATGTATTTTAAGATTTGTGCTTAGTCTTGATTTCCAGATTGTATTAATACTATTTAATGCTGCCCAGGCTTTAGCAATCCTTATATTAACATCTCTTTTAGTTGATCTAATATAACTTCCTAGATATTTAAAATCTTCTACTTCATTTATTATACTTCCACAGATACTTTTCATTTGCATGTTGTTATTCTGATTGATATTGATATATTCAGTTTTGTCAGTGTTAATGAAAAGTCCAATTTCTTTGGCGGCTGATTCTATTTTCAGTAATAATGTATTTGCATCTTTCAGAGTATTACTTGTTACGGCGATATCATCGGCGTAGTCCGTATCGGTAATTTGTTCAGCTGGATATCGTCTACTCTTTCTCTCTGTTAGAGTAAAACCTAGATCTCGATTATTATCCAATGACGTCTTCAGAATATAATCGAGACAGATTATAAAGAGGAACGGCGCAAGTGTATCACCCTGTAAGACTCCAGTTGTGATTTCAAAGTAAGGTGTATCTCCATCTGGTGAGCGAACCATTGAACGAGTATTCTTGTAGAGCATCATAATTGCACAAACTGTCTCTTCTGGTATACCATACTTTAAAAGTATTTCTTTCATCTTTTTTCGATTTATCGTGTCAAAAGCTTTTGAAAAGTCAATAAAGAGTAGAGTTAGTGGCAGGTTTTTAGATTTGGCTCCTTCTATAATTCGTCTGATAGTCAGTATTTGTCCCGTTGTTGATCTATTTGTTCGGAAGCCATTTTGATTTTTTCTTAGGATTGGATCAATTTTTGGCCTAATCCTGTTTAATAACATCAGGTTATATATCTTTGCGGCGATTGCTGTTAGAGTAATTCCTCTGTAGTTTTTTGTGATGGAGAGGTCTCCTTTTTTAAGGAAAAGGAAGGATACATCCATTGGTCCAACTTACTATAGGTTCCTGGAAATAAACACGATTACAGGATTCTAACAGAAATTCTTTAAAATCATCTAATTTCCAAACTTCTGCTGGAATTTCGTCCAAACCTACTGCTTTTCCATATGATATATTATTTGTAGCTTTCATAACTTCTTCTTTCGTGAAATGGCCGATTTTTATATCAAGATTATTCAATGTATTATCTGAATTTTTACTATCAATTGTCGATTGGATATTCTTGCCAAGTAAATCTTTGAAATGTTTATGCCAAAGTTTGATTCGTTCATTATCATTGTTTGCTTTTAGTTTAGATTTATTTGATTTCGTTCTTCCGCTGATTTCATTTATTGTTTGCCAGGCTAGTGCAGATTTCTTATTTGTGGCCGCCATTTGGATTTCATATATCTTTTTATATATGTAATTTTGTTGTTCTAAATCATATGAATTAACTAACAATTCTTGAGCATTTATAAATTTGTTGATATTCATCTGTGTAGGCGAGCTTTCTTTTAGTTGTGCTGCTTTGTGAAGTATGTCACGTTTTTAGCAGATTTTTTCATTTTCCCAGGGTATTCGTTTCTTTAATTTGGGTTTTAACGGAATTACTTTATTGGCTGCATCCTTGCATGCCTTTTCAAAATATGTATATCTTGTACTTGCAGATAACGTATTTTCTGCATCAGAATTTTGAAGGCTCAAGAATCTCTTTTTCACTGTTACAATAAATGCATTTCTAATTTCAGTATCATATGTCAGTCTTGTCCAGTCATATTGTTTGCATTTACTATTTTTCTTTTTATTAGCTCTTAGACTAAATTGTATATCTGCTGTTATTATACAGTGATCAGACGCAATGCTATTAAAGGAGTAGTAAGCTCTGCAGTTTTTTACACTATTTTTCTATTTCTTATTTATTATTATGAAGTCAATCTGTGATTTAAAATCATTTGGAGAATTGTGCGTCCATAACTGACCATGTATTTACTGGAAATGAGTGTTTAGACATAGCATATTATTTTCTTGAAGATAGTCTTTGAGCATTTGGCTATTTCGATTTGTAGTTTGATGATAGGCATATTTATATCCACTGTCTTTTCCGAGGTGTGCATTTAAGTCTCCTCCTATTATTAGAACATTATGCTTTGGTATCTTTCTTGTTAAACATGTAAGTTTTGTATAGAATATCTCAGTTTCTTGTTCGTCACTAATATTTGTTGGACTGTAACATATGATCACCGACGTTTGTGGATTTCCTTGAAAGTTCACTATCATAATTCTAGGTGATATCATTTCGACACTAGCGATTGTGTTATAAGCTTGGCTTCTTACGAGCATTCCAATTCCACCAGTTGCGGCATTTATGCTATTTTTATAGCTTAATTAGATAATAGTAAATATTTATATTTGGAAAAATAATATATATATAATCATCATTATTAATATAAAATATAGCATATTTAATAAATACAAAAATACGATATCAGATATATTTGTTAAATAAAAAAATAATATTTACAATTATAATGATAACATTGTTTATTTATAATATATTACTTTAGTACACATATTACCGATTGTCTCATCTATGTATGCATATGCTGCTTCCACTTTTGCTGCTTGGAAGTACTGGAACAGTCTTTCCGATGAATTACGGACCATATCATCATTTATTACTTTTAAATGTCGACTACATACATATATATTATCATTATAATGTCTTATTTTTAAATGTATTATTATTTGTGTAACTATTTATTTGTTTTATTATTTCAACTTGACGCACATAAACGTCCATCGTTTTCTGAGTTAATAAACCTTTCAATTATTATTATTATTATATCAGTTATATTTGTTAAATACAAAAATAATATTTACACTGATAACATTTTAAAAATATAATGTTATATTACTTTACTTACTTTTACTTTTACTCCCTTGACTCTTGAATCGTAGGGGGAATCATCAAACAAGTATCAACAACAAATTTCTTCCATTTTTTGCGATATTCCGTCATCCGTGTTAGTTCGCTAGTACTTCTATCTGTCCATACTTATGTTGTGCATCCAATTATTTCGTGGCCGGCCTTTTTTCCTCTTGCCTTCTACTTTTCCTTGTAGAATGGTTTTGGCCAGTCCAGCGTGTTGACAAATATGACCATAATACTTAAGCTTTCTTCGTTTTATAGTGCTTAGGAATTCATATGTATGCAGCTGTTAATGTGTTAAGAGTGGTAAGAGTGGTTCATATTTGCCTATTAGATTTATAATTTTTTCATGGATATTACTTTAGTAGTACATAAGTAATAATATATATTAGTATACACTTTCTTAGTTACATAATATATATAACTGAATATACTCAAATTTAATAACAAACAAATGTTGTACAATTATATAGAGATATATATAGCTCAAAAACTGTAGATTATAATCTTATAAACTTATAAGTTATTAATATATAAATACTAATGATTTATATATATAAAAATATACTATACTACGAATTTAAAAAATATATATAATATTAATGTGTGTTAATTTAATCGTTAGCCAATATAAATGAAAATGCATAGTTATTCGAGTTATTTACCCTTTGAGAATATGAGGAAAAGAACTTATAAAATAAATATCATAGTTAATTTATAAATTATATTATTATAAATTTATAATTAAATTATACTTAAAAAGTATTACAAAATATATAATTATATAGATATATGGATAATAATAATATATATTAATGAATTTACTAATCATAAAATGACACTCATTTAATCAAATGATTACTAAATAGTTTAATAATTAAAAAAATATCTTTCGAATATTCTAGCATCAACACAAATACTCAACGAAAAAATGGCGTATAAACTAGTATATTTAGGTTAACTTTTGTTTCCTATCGCGAATTCCATAAGGAATAACTTGCCTTAAACCAACGTATAAGAATATGAATACTAGCAACATTTATATACTTATTGCAAATGAAACCTCTTCACTGAAACCACCTGACACCACCGTTCGCAATCTCTCCAACACAACCAGAGTGTCATTCAAAGTCCTTAGCCAGATTACAATTAAATTAAATAGCCTTGCCTAAATAGATAAATAATACTGATAATATAAAAACTGTATAATAAATTCAAATTGTATAAAATAGTTAAAAGAGAATATATATGTATATAAAAAATACAATAAATATAAAATAAAAACAAAATATAATAAAATGCAAAAAAAACCAAAATTCTTACTAATTATATAATAAGAAGTAATTAATAGTTAGTATACATATTAATAATATAATTTACTTAAATTTAATTTAATTAAACATATTAAATTATACTTATTTAACTTTGTATTATATTTAATTTAATCTTTGATAACAATTAAATAACCTAAAACACATTACAATACTATTAATTAAACTAAATAACTAAAAAAAACTAAAATTATAAATAATGAATGAATATACTAACTGAAACATATAATATTAATTACTTAAGTAAATAATTGATAAATCACATAAACCATAATTAGTATTTAAAAATCATGAGAGATTAATATTTATAATTTATATTATCCATATATGCATAGTGTATAAAGTATACTTGTAATATGTATTGTATTAAAAGATAGCCTATTCCATAACAAGTGACCAGTATTATAGACAGGACATTTTTTCCCGATCAGTTCTTACCTTTATTCTATTAAATAAATATCCATTGTATATTTTAATCTTGTATAACCCTTGTAAATTACCAAGTATTAATTGTTTCTAGATCTATCATAAATGTAATACTATGTATTATCATAATATCTTTAAATTTGAGATATTTGAAATTAGTATAGAAATGTGTGTAAGTATACCGACCCCCACCTAATACCGACACCCTCTCGTATCTCAGTAACTATAAGAGATATCAAAAAATTATATAAACATGAAATGTTAGTAATTTAATTATAAATATGAATACGTATTTTGTTTTAAAAAATATCTTCTATTTTTATTGGATATTATAATACTACAATTATTTATACCACGATTACTTTAGGGGGTCGGTAATAGGAGAAGGTGGTCGGTATTAGGAAAATGTATCCGATTACCGACACCCTTGTTTATTCTTGTTAATATAATTATATCAAAAATTTAAAATAGCCACATTATTCATTCCCATAATATTACCCTAATTACAAAATTTCAATTAAATATATTTAATATTGAATAAGTTATTACAAATAATCATTGGGTCGGTAATCGGAGACTGTCCCCTATATGGGTCTTCGGTTGATATAAATACAAGTTAGGTGCTAAGTTAGGTAAGGCTACGGTTAGCTAAAGTAAGCATTGTCAATATTGACATCGGAAATGTTAATAAAATACATATGCCTCAGGTTGGTCTAAATGTATAATGTTATTCTTTTTTAATTAATTAATCTCGTTATTTTAGTTTTCTCAACTTATAAAATAAAAAGGAATACATTTAAAAAATAAATACCATTCTTTTTATTTTCTATACCTAGTTCATTTACATACATTAAATACATTATAACGTAATATATTATTTATTATTTTAATCAACTATATTATCATAATTGTGATAATAACAAAAATACACCATTGATTTATATTAAATTATTATATCGAACAAATGTATATCGAGAATAATTTAAATATATAATTTAAAAATACAATAACTAATATATATATATATTATAATATATACAATATATTCATTATTAATATTAGTTATCATGTACAAAAGTATGTCAAATACAGAAACGAATATTTTAAATTTGATCCCATAAAATGTATGATCAATCATAATAATAACTAATTGGTTAACAAATGTTAACATATAATATACAACATATAAAATAAGCAATATTCGCTACATACTGAATAATATGTTCGGTACCATTCACACTGATCATAGATTTCCTCCATTGGTGACACTCTTGGTCAACGAATTATTATTAATCGAGTCAATCAGTAGCACCGCCCTCTTTTAGTCATACTTATCAAATCGCTCTACATCCGTGTACATTAAATCCCATTGCTTAGTACAATGCACGCACCATGACTCACGCACTATGACTCATGCACTACGACTCTCGTACTATGACTCACGCAATATGACTCACGCACTATGACTCACTCACTATGACTCACGCACTATGACTCACTCACTACGACTCACGCACTACGACTCACGCACTATGACACATGGTATCCCTCGAGGCTCCATACTCGGCATATATCTCATCTTCAATATATACCTAACCACTCTTCTTCATTATATATCCTTTCTCGAAATAATATTGCTATTAAATAATTGCTTTTTTACTTTATCATACATATAGTTATAACTATATTTTATTGTAGACCATATACATTTCATATATATTAATTATTTATTTATAGTGTATAAGTAAAATAAATATGATTTATTCATTATTGTTCATTCATATCTAACCTACCATCCATATATTATCACTCCTTCGCCGATGCTATTCAATTACATATGAATCGCTCCGATCATTACCGACGTCGTCCGGAATCCTATCTCTACATACTGTTGACATTTCAATATATCACTCCAATACGTATCTTTCTTCTAATGTTTTAAGAATGAATATATCTGTCTACGTATCTCTCTATAAAAGGAGTATCATTACCAGTATTTCTGGAAATAATTTCCGGATATTTTTTAGCTTGAAAGTGATTTTCTAGCAAGTTGTAGTGTGAAACCCCCTTTAAAGTAACGATATTTCCGGAAAGTTGCCGAAAAGTAAGGGGGTAGTTAACTTGCTAGAAATCTACAATTGCAGTTAACTTGCTAGAAAATCACTTTCTAGAAAGAAAATTCCGGATATTATTTCCGGAAATACTAGTAGTGGGATATCCCCTTTAGAAATAATCATTTACCATATCCGATAGGTGTTAACATTTATGCTTGTCATTCTATCTTAAGGGCATCCTAGTGTCCTATTCCTATGTCCTATAACTTTGCAATGAAGAACATCCGTACGATACTTTTAATTACCTATAAATATAGCGTAACTAACGAAGAGGTAGGACACCAGATATCTAGAGCATGAGCTTATATCGAGCTATTCACCATCATCAAATGACGACAACTGGGAATGTCACCAGATCGAAGGAGATAGGCAAACTAATCTTACAAGGAGATGTAGAAGTATAAGACATCGCAGCCGGCCAACACATATGTGAATAGAAAGAATAAAAGGACATGACTAGAAAGTCGTTAGATGAACCCCAACGAATTACTTACGAAGAATGACATCGTTACAAATTGTGAAACAAGTGACTCATTCCAGCGGTTTAAAAGCTAAGGGACCAACTTCAATATTTATTCATACCGAGGTGATATTAACAATGGTCATGGAGTGATGGTTTATTGTGGTGTATTATCCATTTGTGTAATGTGCTATATTGTTCGTTGGTGTCTATTTTTTGTTATTCACCGTAGTTATATTCCTCGTACACCTTATTGTTATTTTCGTAGTCGGAGTTCTGCTCTGACTTGTAGTCTGGCCCCGCGTAGTCATCCCTCACTACGGCAGGGGGCTCCCCCGTCGCGGTGGGGGTGGTTTTAGTGGGCGTGTCTATCTTTACAGGAGTCGGATCTTTGTTATGTTCCGCCTTCTTTGTAGACGTATCACCCTCCTGTCCCTTGCTTTTCTGATTTTTCTGATCATTGTAATAGATATATTATTTAAATATATTATAAATATTATATAATATAAATATTTAGTAGTTTTATATATATTGCTATAGCAAAATGTAATATATATATATATAAAGTCAACTCTCGGTAAATCTGACAAATATAATTGAGATATTTAGATATTTAGTCCCATATTATCGGATCGTAAATCGGATTAATAATTTTAACTATTCAAAAAATCAAACATATATTATTTTATGCTTTTTATGATTTATATTGAAAAGTCGTATTTTATAAATATTCAAAAGTTATTTACTTAGAATAATGTAAGATACTTTAAGGGGAGGTACGACGTACCTGATACATACGTCGTACCTGATATCCTTCATGCGCGCAATGTATACTATTAATGAATACTATTACAATTCAATACTAATAATATAAACTCATTATGAGGCTAATCAGAATATAAGTTAAGGATATAATGGAATTATTATACTGGTAATTAATATTAATATGCATTATTAAATATAGATAATTTTGTAATTTATTAATGATAATATAAATTATTATGAATTGTATGTAAACAAAATATATCATATTCCTGTAGTGTTTCATTGGATTACAATTTCGTTTATAATATTGCAAAATAATATTAAAATTATATTACTGTAACACACACACACATATATATATATATATATATATATATATATATATATATATATATATATATATATTATTGTACATATATACATATTTATAAACATACAGTATTTTACATTTATACAATAATTCATTATATATATACAAACTTTAGTTACTATTTCTTTATAGTTAAGTTTACTTTTATCTATGGCTTCTAGAACGCGGATTCTACTTTCAAAGTCATCGAGTTTGCTGTCTACTTCTTCCCTGTGAAGTAATATATATATATATATATATATATATATATATATATATATATTATTTTTGTTAATTTTTATTTGGTGGAGTCCTTTGATCCCATCCAGGAACTTAGATGAAGTTTTCACTTATAACCATATATGGCTCTAATGTCACTTCGAAGCCGCTCTCATGTTAAGGCATCCATGGTTTTAACGAGAGCCGATCATTTATTTATACACAATTATATAAGATAACTTCTAAATAATATTTTAAGACCCATTTTATAAAATTAATTAATGGTCCGGACTAGGCTCGAACATATGTCCTACTGCTTGTGTGTCTGACGCCTTAGCCACTGAGCCACACAGGCAGTATTGAAATTAGAGCCATATGGTTATAAGTGAAAATGTCATCAAAGTGCCTGGATGGGATGAAAGGACCAAAATAACAATAACAATAACAATCACAATATATATATATATATATATATATATATATATATATATCTATATAATATATAGATAATTGGAACATATGAATAATTATCATGAATCAAACCTAACAATGTGCAAACAATAATGTATTAACATAATCATGACTATTAATATTTGATAATACATAATGAGATCAATATTCATAAATACGTTGATTTAAATACGTATAATAATATAATATATATATATATATATAAATATATGTATATCCTGGATAGACATTTTATAATCAAATATTTTAATTTGTTATCTGATTTCCCCCACCCCCATCACATTGGTTGAACGACTTGATACGCTATGATTTTTCGTTCATCCAGGCTAATGCCTAAACTTATTTTATATATATATCTTTTTATTATGATTTAATTAAATATATATTTATTAATATATATATTTATATTTATGAGTATATTATGTTGTTATTAATTAGTAAACGTCATATGTCACATGCAATTATTACATGTGTCAGCATCCTAAAATACGGTTATGTTGATGTAATATAATTATTCAAATGTTACAATTTCTATCGAGTCTCATAGCATGCATTTAATATTTGTGTTTAAAATAAGTTGTATATATATATTTATATGTTACATATATAAGTAGTGTTTTTAAAATCGTGATGTATACATAGGTAGCTACGATCAGTGATCGTGTAAGTCGAGTGTTTCGTCATGCATGAGTGAACCGCACTAACTTGACGGACGACTTCTGCAGGTTTCCCTTGCTGATTATGTATTCGGCTAGAGCCTTGCCCTTGAGTTTGATGGTACGTGTCGTCTCCTGATTGGCTATCAGAGTGTTCATGTGCGACATAGATATGGTGACGAAACTGCAGCCCAAGGATATCATCTGCGTGTGAGCGTAAGTGGGGTGCTAGGTATGCGCATACGCTTACCACTGTATTACGAGAATATACATTATAGTTAAATATTAATTAAACATATATTATATACTATAGTATACTATTATATACAATTAAATATATACAAATTTATATATCAATATTTTGTAGTGACAAATTAAAACGTAATCCGTAGTATCATTTAGTTTTGTATAACCAAAACCTTTGGTTATACTAAAGTGTAACTACATTCATTAGAAATTCTATCATTAACAATCTGTTTAATATATACATAGTGTTACAACTTTAGGAATATATAAAATATAAATATATATATATATATAATTTTGTATTTATTTTTTTATAAAGAATATTATATGTATAATATTTAGATAAATGGTTTGAAATAATTGAATATAATTACTACGTCTAATAAATTCATAACAATATAACTAATATTACAACTTTAGAAATATATAAAATATAAATATATATATATATATATATAATTTTGTATTTATTTTTGTATAAAGAATATTATATGTATAATTTTTAGATAAATGGTCTGAAATAAATGAATATAATTACCACATCTAATAAATTCATAACAATATACAAGTTAAATAATAAATAAATATTAGTGATTAACCTTTACCCTGGTGTTATATTATATTACTTTATATAACTATATAACTATGTAGAGTATTAATGTAATATGTATATCATCTGTAACTTATCTATGGACACCATGTTGTACTTTTAATGTACGTAATTAAACCATGATGATTATTGGAACACAACACATGCATTTATAGGATGAACAATATATTGTATTGATATATATAGTTTAAATATGATGTATAATCATCAGTAAGCTGCATACATAACAACACGAGTTCACTGCGAATACTTGATACTAACATTACTAATGATGATCGTCAACCAGAATATTATACCGAATAAATGTAACATGGTTTTTTGAATAATCTCCGTAAAACATCCCTTTAATGATACATTTCGTTAATACAAATATTATATATATGTGTGTGTATGTGTTTGTGTGTTCATGTGTGTATGTGTATGTATATATATGTGTTTGTGTATATATGTGTGTGTATGTGTGTATGATATGTGTTATATATTATATGATATTATAAACAAATATATATATTTCAAATAACATTACATTTGAGAATATATATATCAATAATATATAAAATTAATAACTATACATATTACATGTACAATTAAAAGAAGTAATATATTGATTAATATGTAATACAAATATGTTTAACATTTTAAATGAACATGAACCTCCTATTAGGTACATCCTACATGATGTTTGTAATCAGTATGCCAACGTTTTGTATAAGTATTAGTTATAATACTGAACAATACTGAACATTATGTTATTTATTGACATAATGTTTAATATGATACTATCATAATCAGTATCATAATTGTCACCATTATTATCAGCATTAGCAGCAGCATCATCATCATCAGAATAATTATCATCATATTAATAATCATAAATAATGTATATTATCAATACTATATAGTGTAAACAAATAGACACATATATATGTAACCTTATTATTGGTGTACTTCTTATCCATAAGTTGGGTGCAGTTGATAGTGTGGTTTAATCTATTCGGATTCTGCGTATATATGTAATGTGATATATTATAGATATTATGTGTATACTTTTATTATAGTATATATGTATAACTGCCTGTGTGGCTCAGTTGGCTAAATCGGCATACACACAATCAGTAGGACGCGAGTTCAAGCCTCGTCCGGACCATTAAATGTAGGTCTTAAAATATTATTTAGAAGTGATCTTATATAATTTTGTATAAATAAATGATCGGCTCTCGTTAAAACCATGGATGCCTTAACACGAGAGCGGCTTCGAAGGGATATTAGTGTCGTATGGGTATACGTGAAAATATCATCTATATTCCATGGTGGGATGAAAGGACTCCACTAAATAACAATAACAATAACAATAACAATAACAATAACAATAAGCACAAGAATAATACATGTGTATAACTAACATTGTGTCCGATAGCCTTAGCTCTACAACAGCTCTCGGGCAGCATGAGATTCTGTGTCTTGGAGAAATCGCTTCCCACGTAGTCTCTAGCACCCATGTATCCACAGCATTGGTACTGGAGGTATGTGTGTATATTTGTGTGTATTCGTGTGTGTGTGTGTAGGTATGAGTATAGGTGTTTGGGTGTATAGGTGTGTGCGTGTGTGTGGGTATGTGTGTGGGTATGTGTGTAGATATGTGTAGATGTGTGTAGTCGTATGTCAGACCTAGACTGTAGGTATGTGTGTATGTGTGTGAAGAGGTGAAGGGTATGGGATGTAGGTACACCTAGTCTATTTACTAGCAACATATAGGATATCGCGCGGTGTGACGTATAATGTTATAGGTACATGGTTGTGCATGGGAAATTTATGGTAGTAGAGGGAAGATAATGTTCATTATCGACAATGTATTATTTATCAAGTTAGAACATTGTTGCTAACAAATAATTATGCATAACTTATTATTATGATATATACTTATATATATATATATATATATATATATATATAATATATATATATATAATATGATATATAATATATTCATTATATTGACGTATAGAGTAATATAAGTGAGCTAATCATCACTACCTTACGTTGTATTATGTTAATGCCCTTCGTGTACAGATTGTACTCCCTATTATTTACGCCTGTTGTAATATATATCATATTAAATATAAATCAAATGTACATAACATTAATTATAATACATTGTATAACTTACCGTAGAATTTGTTAATGATACCTTTAATTCGGGGTGTGAATTTTTCAACCTAATTATACAAAATTATCACTCTATTATATATATATATATATATAATATTTTATTGATGATCATATATATTATTATTTATGTATATAAATATAAGTATAACTAATATTATAATCATATCAATGAAATAAATAAATAAAATCATTAATAAGAATATTTTGCATTCAATACTTTTCAAAAATATGTATGCATAAACCCGAGGGTCATGTTAATTAGTATTCAAGTAATACTATCGATAACAAACATTATTGTATAAATACATATATTAATTAATGTAAGCTTTATTTTATATAATATATATTTCTTAATCTTCCACATAATATTTTGCTTAGAAACACGTGAGGATCAAAATATTAGAATTGAATAAGATAATTTATATTAAAAATTAAGTAAAGAGATATCTAAGTTAAATAACTCTAGTTATATCTAGTGATATATTAATGTGTTAATGTAGTATCATAATAGACATAAGCGTTATATTACTAATAGATGTATATTTAAATATATAAGTTGAATAATTATTCAAATTAACTTACTAACGTTTATATTATTTATTAATAATATGAGAATGCAGGATAATATTATTATGCAGATGGATAACACTGATACCTATTGATTTGTAATTATATATGATATACTATATATATATATATATATATATATATATATATATATATATATATATATATATATATAATATGTATATTTATAATGTTATTGTACAGTTTTTAAGTTTAAATGGAATTAAGTTATAAATTACAATTATTTAAATAAAACATGTTAATATTATAATGGTAATAATAATATGTTTACCATATTATTGTATATTAAAATGAAGTCAATATAGTTAACAAATTATTTACAAATTAATAAATATATAGATTAGATAATGTTACTTAATATAATTTACCACTATATAATTATACAATTATTATAGTTTATAAGGCAATAATAGAACATAATACTTATATATATATATATATATATATATATATATATATATAAGAATACGTAATAATAGTGATAGCTAAATAGGTACAATATATACTAGGTCTTAAATAGTACCTATCTAGTACAGATAAATGTACAAAATATTAAAAATAATAGAATAAAGAATAAATAGCACAACGAGACGTACATTAATATGATAGAATTTATACAGCATTCTTTATCAAAAAGTGGTTCTTCAGTTTATATGTTATGGTTTTAGTAGATATTGGTGGTTTTAAGTTGGGGCGGGAGTTATTTCGAGAGGGAGATAGTGAAAACAGAGTATTGTCGATTTCCAATTTTCCCCATGATATGAGGGTTTAATTAGAATTGTATAGCTTGTTGATCATATGTAATCACGTGCAGAGTGTAATTTAATTATTGTATATGTAATCTTGTTGATTAGTCAGTAAAGAGTATATAGAATGGATAGTATTTTAAGTTTGGAAATTGTTGTTGAGAATATTAATTTAAGTTAGTTGGTCAGTGATGTTTGTAGGATATTCAGTTTTTTTAGTCGGTAGATTAGTTGAATAGGTATGTTGGTTATGTGTTACATTGTTTTAGATAATAGAATATGGATGAATTTAGTGCGGTGTGTAGTGGTGTATACCACCACCACACACACGGCACTAAATGGACGTATTTTGTTATATTGAAGAGGAGGTGGAATTTTGAGATTTTAAAGGTGAGTAGATTTTTATCGAATTCCTAGGAACTCGGATATAGTAGAGTGTTAGAATAGGGTAATACATAGGTAAAATTGTGGGATTAAGGTGGAAATGTAGTTCATAGGTGAAAAGTTCATATATATATGTCTAGTTAGGGTTAAGTAATATGTAGTTAGTGATGATACACTAATTAATAGTAGTGAGGCAGGATTGAATATTCATGTTTTAATATTGTAACAGTCGGCGTGAATAATTGCGCAATATCGTCTGCATAATTCTTGTACTTGACGGAAGGAAAAGATTGGCTACGATGGATTAGGTAGATGAAGAACGATATTGGGGATCGGGAGGTTCCTTCATTTAGTCCAAAGATCACTCGATATTGAGGTGCTTATGATTGGTTTATATTAGAAATATAGGTTATGTTAGTAATGTATTTGCGATATATATATATGATAACTTCTAAATATTATTTTAAAATCTATTTTAAAGATCCGGACTGGGCATGATCCCATGTCTTACTTCTATGTATATGACGTTTTAGCCTGCTGATCTACACATACAATTTAGATATATATATATATATATATATATATATATATATATATATAATATATATGTGTGTTTGTGTGTTGATAATACTGATGACGATGATTTTATTTAAACACTAATTTAATTATAACATTCTTATAATGTGAAAATAATATATTAAAAATAATAAATACATATAATAATTATTACATATAAGTTTACAAGTGTACAACTTGGCGAAAAAGTATATATTTGAAGATCAGATTTCATGAACAATGAGATACATCTTTAGTTTATTTTTGAAGGTATTCGTTGATGTATCTATGGTTTTGAGGGATGGAGGGAGTTGATTCCAAAGGGGGTTGGCGCAAACAGAGTAGCGACGTTTCCCAAGTTTTTTCCAGAGAAAAGATGGTTCAGTCAGGACCGTATAGTTAGAGGATCATAGGTGGTGTGGTGAAGTATGGAGAGAAATTAGTCGATAAAGGTAATCAGATTGTTTAGTCAGTAGGGAGGAATATAGAATGGATATTAATTTAAGTTGGACTATTGTTTTGCGGATGGTCAGTTAAGTTGTGTTCGTAGGTCAATTATACTTGTATTGTAGTCAGTTTTTTTAGTCGGTAGATTAGTCTAAGTGATCTATTAGTTAAGCTGTCGATGGTTGTAAAGTATTTACTGTGAGACGAAAATAGTATGGGTATATATATATAGTAGTGTAGTCGAGGCAGAATAAAGTCTGGGAAATAGTTAATGCGGTGAATGTTGTGATATAAGGATGTTTATATTGAATAAATGGTGGAATGTGGAGGTTATTAATGTTGATATGTATTTATCAAAAGTTAATTTGTTATTAATATGGATGACTAGATATTTTGATGTATACTATAGTAGAAGAAGGGATTAGGGTATGACTTAGGTACATTTATGGGAATATTGTGGTGGGAATGGATTTCGGAAGTGAAAAATTCACAAAGTCTTATTGGTATTAAGTTGTAAATATTTGATGGTGAGTCAGTTATTGATATTAGTGAGACATGATTGAAGGTGAATATTAAATGATTGATGATAATCGGCGTGAATTTCAATGTCGTCTGCATAAATATTGTATTTGACGGAAGGAAATGATTTAATAAGTTTTCTAAGGTAGGGGTAAGTAAATATAGAAAATAACGGTGATTGACAGATATCGACAATGACGTAATATGACGTAATATGACGTAACCATGTACGAATAGTAGATTTTACCGAACGCCAGTCCATTGTAGCCGGCGTAGGAGGATAGCATGAACACCACTCCCAGCACTATCAGTATCACAGAGATCGTCTGTATCTCGAACACATCTGTCCACGTGACGTTGTCCAGCTTCAATACCTAGCGATAGGTGGAGCTGCTTTACATGGCGGTTATTTATAGTCTACATCGCGACGTAAATATATATATATATATATATATATATATATATATATACAGCTATATCCGCGATGATTAATTGTTAACCTCTTCGAGTGTGCGGAACTCCGCCTTGGATAGGTCTCTCATGTAGGAGATGTTCTTCAAGTACACCAGGATCCAGTCGACCTTATTAGAGGTCATGCAGTATCCCACGTACACAACGATAGTGCCTATGAACTGAGGGGAAACACGTTACTATTGGTAAATACGGGTACTTGGGTATATTATTAAATATATCATTATATACTAGTATATATAATGTATATTTTAGTTGTTACACTATCTTAGTATCTATTTAACACTATGTTTGTATAATATTATATCATAATAATACATTTTGAAATTTTACTTTAAAGTTATATAATAATTAGTACATGTGCAGATGTTAGTTATATTACGTTAAGATATAAATATATATATATATATATATATAACTATAAACATAAAACTATATTTAGAATTTTATATACGTTAATTAGATATGAAACATAACTATTAACCCATATTTATATACAATTAATTAAATGTGGATAAAATAAATCTTAATATAGTTTGATAATAGCATATTTATTTAACTATTTTATAAAACCGCTTTATTTTAATTATTTATTTTTAAGATAACTTATAAAATTTCCAAGTAATTGCCATATCGGTATGTCTTACCTCTAAATATTTTGCTAACGTAACTTGACTTAATATTGTTCACAATTGTATACAAAATTGTATATCAATTTTTGTGGAAAATATATTGTTTATATTAATATTAAAATGTGTATAATTATTTTACGACATATATGATATGATGATATATGTTTTATCTATAATATATACTTTATTAAGGGTTTACACTATAACATATTATCACATGCTAATTGTAATTTATATATTAGAATACATTTGTTGATCCATCATTAATAATTAAATGTATTATCACTGATAATTTATCAGTGAATACTATAACTTTATTATGGAACTATACCATACTAATAATTATGATAAATAGTGGTCTAACAATTGAAATTGTATTATACATGATTTTTCCACTTGTATTATATTATACACATATGTTCTATCTTTAAGATAACTTTTCAGTCAGGTTAAAATATATAACATAATAATTAATTTTCTGATAATAAATAATGATTGACAACATCAAAAAGTCTTTTGTGATCAACAAATGAATCACACAATATTTATTTGAGTACAAAGAATCGATAACTTTACTTTCCATAGTTTCTATTACATTAATAGCATTATGCCTATAGGCATTATATATATACTAATTATGTTGGAATTATGTTACTATAGTTATTAATGATATGTATATACTATAACATATAAGTCACGCCTTCAAATGTAGCCCATGTTAAATCTCAACTGGATGATTGTGTCAATACGATAAAGTCAAGCATACTGAACTTTAACTTGGGATGTATCTGGAAATGTATATGCTATAAATATCCATAACATTAAAAAGGAGTGTACTAAAATGCTCATATAATAATATTATTTAATTTTATATATATACACACACACACATATGTATAAGTTGAATTTCTAACGAAATTAAAGACGGCCATGAGCAGAAGGAAGATACGTGACAATACATCCAAACAGATTCCTTGCGAAGAGAGTTGCCAGGGTTTGTTGTCTATGATAAGTCTGATCCTATTCTCGGACGGACTTGTGGCCGTAGTGGTATTCATCGTAGCGGTGGTCTTAATGGTCTGGTTGGATATCGGCCTCGCAGGGTAGGCATCCGTACCCGGGGCCACCACGGACTGTACTTTGGACTGCACTTTGGGCTGTACTTCGGGCTCGTTGTTCATCGTTGTAACGTTCACCGGCGTCCGCTGAATGTGTATAACATCTACGTGATGGAGCTACTGGTGAGCCGTGTGTGCGTATGTGTAAGCGCGCCTACGTGTGCGAGTTATGTATGAGCGCGCGTTTAAATGTAATAGCGGTATTATTGGTTTTATTTCAAAATTATTACGAACAAAATAAAATCAAATTATTATAAATAATAATAATAATTATTAATATCAATAATTCATAACATTTGTTTACGTTTACGTTATAAGTATCATGAGACTTCTCATAAATACTAGAGTGTCCACGCGTTGACAATATCCGTAATCCGTTATAATATACTATAGTTATATATTATACCATAGTTACATTATCACATATGATATATATACCAGTTAGAGCTTTCGTAGTGCGTGACCTCCATTCATCTCTATCGTGTATCGCAGTAGTTAGTTCATCACTAGTGAACATTGTATCATCTCTTAGTTGTACAAGTATGTCTTCATAGGTCATCCTCGTGATCGTTATCCGATGGTTGGTTCCATAGAAGTACTTCGCTCGCTACTTTACTTCTGTTTCTTCATCAATGAGCGAGGTAAATTAACGCTGTTCATGTATTGTATGTGTTACTCTTGGAATACTGCCGTACAACTACGTATTAGTTACTATATTTATCCATGATTTTTTAGCGTATCTCGAAGTATGCGTGTATAGCCAAGACCTCCTATAACCTCGAGGTTATAGGAGGTTATAGGAGGTCTTGGTATAGCCCCATCAGTTGGGTTCTCTAATATTCAGGTTAAAGTCCAAATAATAGAGCCATATACAAGAACAGTCTCAACAATAGCTCTAAAGAAGTTTCTATTGCGTTTACTTGACAGGATATATGTCTAGATTATTTACAGATTATTCAAGTATGTACATGCATGTATTATTATTATGGTTACATCATGTTAAATTGAGTCAATATATTATAGCCTGATGCACGTTTTATAGCATGGCATGATAAGCTTTTCATATGTATCTGGTTTTCTTGATTTAAATAAATGTACCCCGTCTTGTCTGGGTTTATATGTAAACCGATATCTTTAACCATACCTTCAATTTGGTGTAGTCGTATATTTGCATCTATCAGACTATCAGTTATTACAGCTATATCGTCAGCATAGTCAATATAAGTAATATGTACTGCAGGATATATCTTTCTTTTTCTTTTTGTAAGAGTGACACCGAGATGTGAGTTGCTATTAAATGATTTTTCAATATATAGTCGATACATATAATGAATAGAAATGGTGCAATTATATCTCATTACAGTAATCCAGTAGTACATATATCGAAGAATAGCATGTCACTATCAGGTCATATTATCATGGAGCGAATATTATTGTAGAGAATCAATATGGAATTTAAGATTTCAGTGGGTATACCATATATGATTAAGATATATTACATATGTTCTCGATGTATCGCATCAAAAGCTGTTGATAATTATAAATAGAAGAGTATCTAATATGTTTTTAGACTTTGTGCGATAAACATTTTTATTTGTCCTTATAATAGGATCTATATAGATATATATATCTATAGTCGTAATCTATATAATAACATCAGGTTATATCTAAGTTGTAATTGAAGTTAGTATGATTCCACGAAAGTTCTTTGTAATAGAAATATCTCATTAGAGAAGGGCACTAAGCAGCCTTCATCCCATATGTCTATTGATTTTTGGAGTATATTATATTACAAGAGTTTTAAGATTTCTTGAAATTCTTCTAGTTTCAATACGTCTGTTGTATTATATCTTAGCTAACAGATCTTCCAATTTGTATGATTTTATTAGCTTTCTTTGAATCTTCTTGTTTAAAAAGTCATTTTTAAATATCTAGTTCATTTTGTATAATTACTCTATTTTCGTCATTTGATGAGGAAACTGTTGGTTTACCAATCAGTACTTTGAAATATTCAGACCATAGTTTAATTCGTTCTTTTCCAATTTTAGCTTTAAATGTTACTTTGTTAGAGTTCTTTCTTCTACTAATTTCGTTTATTTTTTCCAGGATAAATCTGATTTTTTTACAAATCTCACTTTGAGTTTAATTTATTTCATACTGAATGTATTAAGTATGTTCATTTTCATATGATTGTACTAGATAACGGTGAGCTTCGTTGAAATGTCTGATATTTTCTGGTATCGGTTAATTGTCATTATGTCGGGCTGCAGGTGTAGTATGTCACAACTTGGATAGATATTAGTGGTTTCCCTCGGTACATTTGTTCAACTTTGGTTTCAATTGGAATACTTTAGCAGATGTTTCCGTGCAAGAAGTTTCAAAATATGTATATAATATATTATTAGACGGTTAAGCTGTAGTGTCCTGAATATATTACTTATATACTTATACATAACTTTTAATTAAGCAATATATACATAATATAAAAGTACAGATACCGATATCGATTTTCAACGAATTATTTTCAGCTTATTTTATGTAATTTATGAAAACTTATACGTTAAACTTATATGAACTAACTTTAACATAAATAATAACTTTATAATATTTTATTTACGCTTCTATATAATACAACGCATAATATGTAATGTATACTAATTAGTACTAATTATACTGATTCATATTAATATTAATAAAATATTATATGAAAATATATTAAACTTATATTTTAATCATAAAATAACTTCAATTATATATAAGTAGGTATTAATTGACATGTTATATTATATGACATAAACCTAGTATTAATTGACATTTTCATTTGTATTATAATTTCAATGGTATGAGTTGTCAATATGCATTTTCACCGAGCATCGTGTAATTATGGAACTTTGGTCAACGTAAAGCTATATTTATATATATAATGGGAGAATTCAAAAGAAAATATTTTAATTACCTTGAAGTCCTTTATAAGGAAAAACGCATATAATATAAACAACTAAAGAGAAGAAAAAATGTATTATAATACATTATTATTATTAGGTAGGTATTAACCTACATGTAATGAATTATACACCTTTTTATATTAATTGAATAGTATATTTCATACTTTTATAAACTACTTAAATATATATTTTATAATATGTTATACTTGAATACCCATTTCCAGAAAAGATGGGGACAATCTGGACACACAACTCTCCAAATCGTTTTAAATAACAATTGATGTCCTATTCATAAATAAAAAAAGGGTAGAACAGCGCAAATTACTGTAGAGCCGACAATTCTTTCATTAGCGTATACGCTATACGTGATATATCATCTAAGCTGAAATACGCCTAAGTATCAGATCCAATACAAATAAAGTCTGAATAGTAAATATTTTGATTGGACCAAACTCAATTACGAAATAATTGTATAACTGAAGTAAAAAACAGATTCACAGCTCTCCAAGAAACTGATACAACTGACTCATATGCAAACACTAGGTATAACTATTTTGAGAATTCATGTAAGGAAGCTGCTACAAAAATAATCCCGTTAAAACCAAAACTGAAAAAAAGATAACCCTGGGAATCACATTATATCTACCAAAGCGTGATATTCTCCATCAAGCTGCTAAACTTAAAGATTGTGAATTAACACCAGAAAATGTCAAAAATGTCAAAGATGCGCAGAATTATCTTATTAATACTTATGAAAAAGAACAAGCGTAGTATGTCACTAACAATATAATAGTAATAGAAAATGCAATCACTAATACAAAATCAGCACTATCTTGGAAAACGATTAACGAAGTCAGTAGAAGAAAGTATTCAAACAAAGCCAAACTAAAAGCACTTAGTAAAAAAGGATGCATACAGTTATGGCATGATCACTTCAAATAATTACTTAGCAAACCGATATAAATTTCAACATATAATGAAAGAAATGAACAAGTTATCAATCAACTAAATATACAAACTGGTCTATTTACGGCACATGAACTGACAACAACGACTAAAAGTATTCAAAATGGAAAGGCGGAAGTACTAGATAAAATAACCACTGAAGTTTGGAAATTAGACGAATTTCAAGAATTCCTGAATTCTGCAACATAGTATATTATCAAATAATCATAGAAAGATGGAGAGAAAGTTGTATACTTCCTTTCCCTAAAAAGGGAAACCTGTCCATCACAAAGAACTATAGGGGAATAACACTCACATCAATCGCAGATTAAATATTCAACCTAATACTAAACTAATTAAGACCCGAAGTTTATTTAATACTACGGAAAAATAAAAATGGCTTTATAACAAACAGATTCGACATCAGGACAACTACTGATGATTCGACGAATACTAGAAGGAATAAAAACTAATAATTTACCAATAACATTTCTTTTCATAGACTTATCAGAAGCTTTCGACTCAATAAACTGTGAAAAAATGAAGATTATTCTGAGAAAATATAGTATACCAACAGAGATAATTATTATAATCAAAAGGTCAGATCTTCCTATGGAGACACTCCTTTCTTTGAGATTACCACTGGAATCCTTTAAGAAGATACACTAGCTTCTTTCCTGTATATTGTATGTCTCGATTATATTCTTAAAAATGCCTTAGACCATAATACCGAACTAGGTTTAACAATGACTAAAAAAGAAGTAGAAAATATCCTGATACATACATAACATACATTGACTATGCCGATGATATAGCTGTTACAACTGATACTTTAAAAGATGCGAAAATATTGCTATAACCAAATTGAGAAAATAGCAAATGATATAGAACTCAAAGCAAATACTGATAAGACTGAATATATGAGCTATAATCTGAATAACGATATAAACATGATGAGCAGGAATGATCACTGTATAAAACAGGTTAATAATTTCAAATACCTCGGCAGCTCTATAGGATCAACAGAAAGAGATATACAAATCAGAATAGCCCAAGACTGGTCAGCACTGAACAGCATGAATACTATCTTGAAATCCATAATGTCAGATAATCTCAAAAGAAACTTTTTCAGATCAGCTATAGAATCCATACTTCTATATGGCTCTAATACATGGACACTAACTTCGATTCTAGATAAAAAATTAGACGGAGAATATACTCGCATGAACAGAGATGCGTTGAATACACTATGGAGGGTACATGTGATAAATAAAGATATATACGATATAATTCCCAATAGTACAGTATCTATACGAGAACAAAGATTAAGATTCATTGGACATTGCTGGATAAGTAAAAGTGAACTAGTAAGCGATTTACTTCTCTGGCAATCGTTCCATGGTCAACGACCCCGAGGACGACCAGCAACACATGCATTGATCAACTGAGCGAAGATAGATACTAAATGAACCCTCAGTTAACTACTAAACGTGATGAGTGATTGATAAAGATGGAGAAGACGTATCATGGACTGTCGAGCAAGCTCCTAGTAAATATATGTTATCTATTAGATATTACTGAATTTACTAGTATTGTAAATATAGGTATAGATAGCCTTCTGGTTCTATTGATCCTATTGATCCTATTGATTTAATTTTAACAAACATTAAAAAGTAAATATATAGCAACAATTATACTTAATTATAAAACAGATAACTTCCCTATAAAGAATAAATATAAATATATAAATATTAAATACAAATATTATATATAAAAGGAAATAAAAAAAAAATATATATATTTATTTAATTGAACTAATAAAAATCGAAGATTAACATTTTTAAAGTTAAACTTATCCAATTTCAGTTTATAATAACGTAATGAATTAACAAATTCAAGTAATAAAGCATTGACTATAATATATCATTTATGTCTATAGGTAAAGAAATAAAAATAAAAATATGTGAATGAAAATAATAATAAAAACGTAAAATAATAAATCTTGAAAATATAAATAAAAAATACAAAAAATATGTTACAAAAAGAAATGAATTTATTCTCATATCATACTATAATATAAAATATCAACTTACAAATCTAATAATAATAAAAAATAATACCCCCTTGAATTAAATTCATCTAATTCATAAAATAAAAATTGGCAAATATAAATAAATTATTAAATAATAAAAAAATATTGTCTATATATTGAGGGTCATTTATTGATTCTGGTGAAAAATATTTCTAATTGGTTTAATGATTATTTTATTTATTCTATAATAAATTAAACTCAAAATTGTAAACAAATAATTATCCAAGAAATATTTTCGAATTAAAAAAAATAGAACAACATAATATAAAATAATATCCTCATACGAAAGGTATATAACTAAAATATAAAGTATCGACATAATGTGTGAATACAGATAATATAAATATATGTATAATAATAAATATCTCAACGATATTTTAAACCATTAATATTAATATTTAATATATCATTAAGTGGTGGAATTTAACATATCGTGAAAACTTTTATATATTATATATAATAATTTTAAAATTTGATTTAAGAAAGAAGATAATAATTTATTTTCTAATTATAGCTTAATATCAATATTTCCTCAAATATCAAAAATTATTTTAATAGACTAACATAAGTGTTATATGAACATAGAATATTATCTAAATATGATAGTATCTACATTATCTAAAACCAATGAAAATTCGGATATTGATAACACATATTATTGTGGATGCGAAAAACTCTTAAATAGTTAGTATAATTATAAGATTAATAAAAGATAATATTGTATCAAATCATAATTATTTTAGATATATCAAAATATTTTGATAAAATAAATCACGAAATGCAATATAAAAAGGTTGTATTTTATTGTAGTATTAGAGATATTTCATAATATTTATAACATTTTATTTTCTAAGTGCATAATCTAGTACAATAATAAATAGGTAATATGATAGAATGTCCCAGTGTAGAACTCCTGTTACTATATCAAACTCTTCAGATACCCTATCTGGTGAGTATACTTTCATTATAATATTAGTATAGCTCCCATTTATTGCATTAACAAGCTTATCAGGTATTCCATATAATCTAAGTACATTAGCTAACTATATATATATATAGAATAAAATGCCTTATTGAAGTCAATAAATGTAAAGACAGCTGATAAATTCTTATTCGTTATTCCCTCCAATATCCTTCTTATTGCTAGTATATGACCGACCGTTGATCTTTTCTGTCTGAATCCATTTTGATTGGGTCTAAGAAGAGGATCTAATAGTTGACGTATTCGATTGAGTATCATTACATAGGTAATTACAGAAGTGAGTCTAATTACACGGTAGTTATCAGATTTGGTGAGATCTCCCGATTTAGGTAATGAGACTATGTTAGAAATGTTCTATAGGTCAGGCTGTTAATTATTTATATAATAATTGTTTATGATAGCAAGCAAAATGTCATCAATTGGAATATATTTGAGTACTTCTGGTATTATACCATCTTCTCCAATTCTTTATCCACATTTTATTGATACTTTCGCTTTCTTATATTCATCAAGTGTAAATATGTGGTCTTTTATGTGCTAGTTTTCACAAACTGGAGGTATTTCTTCGTTGTCATCTGTCACTTCAGGTGAGTTCCCGAGAATTTGTCTGATGTATTCATACCATAGAACAACTCTATCCTCTGCACTATTAACATTTAACGTTGAAGACTGGGTGACTTTCCTGCCAGATATTTCATTGATCAAGTTCAAACTTTATAGATATCTCCTACCCAGATCAGCTTGCTCAATTATAATAATAATAATATTTAATAATAATAATAATAATAATAATAATAATAATATTTTTATTTTATTTTATTAAATCTCGTATATATATTGAATAAAATACAAATAGCGTATATAAATGGACCCCTCAATAAGTCATAGACTTGTACATGTTATAAATAACTGTGAGAGCCCCAGGACAATACAATACAAATAGTAACATTTTTGTTCTTGTGTTTTTGATTTGTCGTTTATTAAGTTCTTGATAAACACAAGATAAAAACAAGAACTGCCTGGAGTCGTACCCGGGACCTCTGGCTTACTAGCTTTCGGTTGTCCCACTGAGCCATAGACCCCAGAATTACAAAAAAATTCTTTTCCACTTCTTCGTCATAAATTACCTTATAAATTTGGAACACCTCTATTCTCTTTTGCTTGTATAGAGTATGATTACTTTGATATGTTGTCTTATAAAGTGCTTTATGTACGGTAGTTATAGCGTCTCGAGCATTATTAATTCTTGGATCTTGAGAATTCAATTTCATATTAAGTTTCGGAGCTTGCCTCATGCATCCTACCGCTGTCACATTGATTGCTTCCACCAACCGTTCATACCTTTCAGACATTGTTTCTTCATCTAATCGTTGAATGTTAAACTTATTCCTTACTTCAACTGCATACCTCTCCTGTAGTTTGTCTAGGTCCCTTAAATCTTTCCAAACATACCATAGGTTAACGCAGCGCAGTCTGCTTTGTTGCTCGGAGACTTATTGTCATATTCGCTACTAATATTCTGTGGTCTGATCTCAAAGACATGAAAGTGTTATAGGATTCGTAATTTCTTATGATTTTCCTCCATTTCTTTCTCGCCAGTATATAGTCAAGTTGGATATTCGTCCTGTGAGGTGATATTCATGTCCATAATTTTCCTATTTTCTTTTGAAATTGTGAGTTAGCTGCTAATAGTTAGTATTTTTCTATAATTTCTTTGAGCCTATTTCCATTATTATTTATTGATGTGTTGTAAGTTTATAGTACATCTTATGGTTCAATCCTTGCATTCATGTCGATTAATATTATCAAATAGTTATGATATGGTACCTGTTTAATAGTTGTTCAAAGTTGCGCATAGAAAATATGCTTGACTATTTCATCTTCGTATTCACATGGTGCATATGTCACAATAGTAGTTCATACATGATTAACTTGAAAGTTACCTATCATAATTCTATTCGTAACTCGTTTTATGTTTATTAGACTTTTACTTGCTCTTTATTATGATATCCACGCCATCATTTGCTGTTTGTAATTTATTTCTCCATGCTGATATGTTGTATAGATAGTATCCAGGGTCAACATCGTTCCGGTTAATTTATTATTCAATATATGATGAGTGTACTTTTCTATGTACTTATATACCGCATTTAGATATATAATATATCTTATAATATATAAGTATATAAGTATAATATATATATATATATATATATATATATATATATATATATATATATTATACTTTCACATGGTAGATGTCATCTATTCTATTTTTATTTTGTAGTACCTTATCAACTTCTCTGATAGCCAGAGTTTGTACATTGAAATTTAATATTTTTAAATTTGTTCTAAAATATAATAATTTCTCGGCACGTCTCAATATCACTCCTCCCCGTAGGATGTATGGCATTTAGGGAGTATGTAGGGCGTCTCACTGAATTGTTAGTATGTTGTGTTACTTATTTCATTAAGATATACTAGGGTATCATCGAAAGTATCAAAACTTCTAATATCCTATAGTTACTTAATTATTATGTCATCCTCCAATAGAATATATTAATATATATATATATATATATATATATATATATATATATATAGGTTTATAGTGTATTCATATTTTATAGTATTATATATTTTTTTAAATTGTATGTTTGTATACAATTTTCACGAATGCATGGAATATTTGAAACAATAATAAAGTTATGTTGTTTATATTAAACTAATTATATACGATATTGATCTGTCAACATATAAACGTAGTTCACTCTCTCTCTATAGAGTGTGTTTATATATAAACATTGCATTGAACTTAATAATTCGTAAACAAACCACAAGTGTATACACATATAAATACTTCATGGATTATAAGTAGGAAGTGATGGAAGTGATCGTGTAGGGTAAACAAAGGTAGGGAAGCCGGACATAGGATATATAGGGTTAAGGACATAGGCATTATGTCCTATGGGGATACGTAGGGTAACAATAGCGTATACTAGGTACGGCATTCCGATGAGCATTCTGCTTAACTGAATGGGAGAATAACGATACATAGTACTCCTCTCGCCCACTACCGTATTACGATAGTGGGCGAGCTGGTGGGCGACAGCGGTGACGGATTGTTGAAATACCGATTGTTTACTCGCCCGCTCTCACTTTATTTATTATAATAAGTGTCACGTGACTGTCGATTAAAACTAGGCCGAAGTGCTTTCTATGTATGTGCAGCCCGTGCTATTACGAGTGGGCATTCGATTTGTTCACACCAATCTACTAAGGTACTTTATCTAAAGTATATATATAGTATAGTTATTATCTATTATTTATGTTTATTATTATTCATTAATATATTACAACATATGGGTTAATATGAAATTTATGATATTATATTAATTATAAATAATTATTTTTATAAATAATAATTAACTAATATTAACTAATATATATATATATATATATTAATGATGTACTTATCTCAATAAATTATTTTCTATAGGTGTTTATATTAATATATTAATAATTACATATTTAACACATTAACAGCTGCATAAATATGAATTCCTGGGATTAATAAGGGAATTTATATGTTTCATGATAATCAATAAATTTATGTTATACTAATTTATTTATACAAAATATAATTTGCCTTGAAATAATATTATATAATTTGTACATTTTACATCGTGAGGTACATTACATAATACCTATATAAATCATATACATATATTAAATAATATACTTTATCATTGTGCAATCTATTATATAATACTAATAAAAAGTATTATTATTATTTATTCTACCTCGATATTAATATATATATACATATAATACAAATAACGATTACAAAATCACGGCTCTAGAAGTATTACACTACAACGTAGTAACATATATAGTAACATTTATTGTTCTCGGATTTTGATTTGTCTTAAGATTGTTGATAAACAAGAAAGGACACTAATTATTTAGCGTTAAACCCATTGATGTGTGACTCTATCTGTCACTCAACCACTCTCTCTCAACCTATCTATTAACCTCTCTCTCTCAATATATCTCTCCATATTACTCTCTATATCAACCTCTCTCTCAACATATCTCGATATATTACTCTCTCTCTCTCTCTCTCTCTCTATTTATCAATATATCGCTCACTCTATCTATCTCTATTTGTACAAGTATCTCTCTCTTTATCTGTTCTATATATTTCTTACACTGTATCCATCAATCTATTTAGTTCTCTCAATTATTCACTCTATAGATATATAACACACTCTATATATCTCTATCTCTCACTTTTCCTCTTTCTCATTTTATTCCATCTCAATCTCTATCAATATATATATATATAGTTCTCTAAATATATCCTTTCTATCCCCATATCTCTTCCTTCATATAATGTCTATTTACCTCACTTTATCCCTCTCTCTATTCCATTATCTCCTAACTATTAGAGTACACCCTCTCATTATACATATATATATATATATATATATATATATATATATAAATATTTCTCTCCCAATATATCCCTACTCTCCCTTCTTCCTCACTATTCTCTATCTATCTCCTTAGCTATCTAAATATCTTACATCTCCCTTACTCTCTCTCAACATCTCACTCCCTATAGATATATATATTTCCATCTATTTTCCTCTATATATCATTCCCTTTCTTTCTATATATCTTTCCCTCTTAATAGAGTACATAAATAGAGCTATACAAATCACTAGGTATTGTTCATCTGGGCTAAGATATATAGATCTATAAACATGTATATATCGCATTATGATGTAATATACATATTAATTATATACTTTATTCTAGAGTTAGTAACCACTACACAAGTCAATAGGTTGCATAATACAATATAATACAACATTACAAGGTTATAAGCTCTATTGATATTTCATTAATTCAAAGATACCTCCAATAGAAACATCGCTAAAGAAAGTCAATCAATCCAATATATATTTTCCCTCAAATGATATCACGTATATATTATGTTATAAATATATCATAAAATTATGATATATTATGATGTCATATATCATAATGTTTTACAATTTAATGTATCATCTTTAAAACATATACGAACAATATATGACATGCATATATATATATATATATATATATATATATTGAAAGTAGCGTGTATTAGTTGATATCACAACCTATATGTTGAGATAGTGACGATATTAGAGGAGATACGGTTGTTATTACAGTGGTACTGCAGTATCGAGTGAATTCATATACGTACTGCACTCGATATCTTCACACACACATACACACACACACACTCATACGCTCCATCGTACGTGTGAGACAGTAAGCATATTTAGTTGTCGTCACGTGATTCTATTGTCATCGAACATACGTGTGTGTATGCTGTGGGTATTGTTCGTCGATAGAACTTGAATATCGCGAGCTAGCGAGAGTGCAGAGTTTTAATTGCCATTCGATGATGACTAGTTTCAACTACACTACTTTATGTTGCTCGCCGTGTGATAGCACTGTCATCGTAGTTCACCCTTCACCTCTCACCCCTATAGGTCACTATGTCGACGTCTAGTGTATAGTGGTCAAGTTACGCTCGCCTATTATAATTGTACACCTTACACCATAGTTATGTATTTCACAAGTTATTAATAGAATATTTCACAAAGTATAAATATTACAATATACATATATATATATATATATATATATATATATATATATATATAGATTCGCGCGCGTAGTATATCTATTATATTCTAGACTGTGTTATCAGTGAAATTATTATTTATAATTAATTATGCAATATTTAAACCAAAGATAAAATATGAATTTGTTATCTAAGTTAATTAATGATACTCTATATCGCGTGAATGTTTAGCGTTACGTACCGAATTCAGTACGTAATATTAGCTATGTACACCACTTTTCTGTTGAGTATAATACTGGCTCATGTTATTTCATTCGTCAATGGACGAATTATAAAATATTCAAATTAAACTTCTAACATTACGAAACGAATTATATTCAAATGTTCATCGATTATATAAAATTCGATAAACATTCGGATGATAAGAGTTCGTTATGGGATAAATCGAGGTTAAAAGAGAGGGGTTAAAGTAATAAACTAGGGGTTAAAGAGGGTAACTAATAAACAGGTCGGGTATGGATGATCGATGTGCGATATATGCGAGGAAATAGCGATATGTTTTATCTTTGATAGATGATACCTCACTAATGAGACTTGTTATCTATGTGGATATCAAACGAGTGTGAAATATCAAACGAGTGTAATATATCGTACGTTACATACAATATATATGTTATCGAGATGTTATTATATCGAGAGTTATGTAATGTTTAAAAGGATATTCAAAATATTAAATTAAGTTATAAACATATTATATATATATATAAATATATATAGACATGTATATATAGTAATATTTTC
The DNA here is from genome assembly GCA_964019155.1 of Osedax fenrisi. NCBI lineage: Eukaryota > Metazoa > Annelida > Polychaeta > Sabellida > Siboglinidae > Osedax > Osedax fenrisi. The sequence continues at coordinate 58,571,010 of OZ025243.1, forward strand.
ATGTATAAATATCATAGGTTTTACAACCAAATACCAATATAATATATATCTAAATTGTTAATATACGTTGATAATTATTATATTCATGCATTAATACTCCATTTTCTAACTATAGTTAGAAGAGTGGATATATATATATATATATATATATATATATATATGAAATATATGGGTCGTAAAACCATGTCTAAGGAGGTATTTCATTTAAATGTAGTTTTATGGTATATTCAATTAATAATACATATTCTATACATCGTGTATTGTATAATGTTTGTTATTGCTATATTAATAACAATAATAATAATAATTATTATTATTAATAAAATTATTTCATATATTATATTACCAATTTAATATGTAAATAATATTAAATATTATTTTTCATAGATACATCTCTAGCATTACAACCTGTTAATATATGCTCTATATAGTTCATGAATTTATGGATATTTTTAATCTTTTAATTAACTTGATGATTTTTTTAAATGTTATGATTTGGTATTATGTTGTTCTTATATTTAGTCTAGACTGTTGTTTTATTGAGCTGTTAATTATCAATAGTTAAATTATTCACTTGAACATATGTATACTATTTTATTAAATGAAATATTGATATTTTATTAATAATGTAGTAGGGGTAACGAGGGGTAATACGGCCAGTTTTATATAATATTGTATACATTCATAATTAGTATAGTAATAGTAGTCTTAATTCGATAATTTGTGCAATGTAGATACATATTATTATATTCAATATGACTGCCGAATAATTTTTTAATTTTATATCACCTTATTGAAATTATTAAGGTGGCCACATTACCCTCCTAGCTACATTACCCTCCTGGCCACATTACCCTCCTGGCAACATTACCCTCCTAACAACATTAACCTCCTGTCAACATTACACTCCCTGCAAAATTACCTACCTGGCCACATTACCCTTCTGGAAACATTACCCTCCTTTCCGAATTTTCCTCCTGGTCATCTTGCACTCCTGTCCTCATTACCCTCCTGGCCACATTATCCGACTTTCCCCTATATCCTAGTATTTTTTATTGGATGATAATTAATTTGTTATTTTAAGAAATTAAAGTTTATATATAACGTCTAAATATGTATTATCAAATGTAATATTACATAATATTGTTATAATTAATATGGTTAATGTTAATTACAATTATGTTTAAAGTTCATTTCAGAAAATATTTCAAAGTACTTCGTTAATAGTATTAACTTAATACTTAGTTAAAATACACGAGTTAATATATACGGATAGATTTCAAATTAAATCATAACATTTTGATACATGCGTATGTTGATATATACGATTACTAGCAATACAAATAGGTTGAGTTAAACAATAATAGTGAGCCACCATGTTGTTATAAGAGTTGTTGATATAAGCGGTGTTCACAATAGTTATTATATAATCGGTAAGCACTATTTATTATACAAGCGATACAAGATAATTTTATTATATATATATACAGTCAAAGCTCGATAACTCAACATTGACGGGACGGAGTTTTCATGTTGAGTTAGCGAGTATGTTGAGTTATCGGATGTATAAATTAATGACTTAATTAATGTTTTGTTCACATAAATGCATTCACAATAGTACTAGTATTATAATATAATAATTGTAATTGTATTTTTACGTTTATATATTTATATCCATATATTATTAAATAAAACCATGTTGAATAATGTATGTTGAATTATATTTGTTTGATAACTTATATTTGTTTGATAACTTTACATGTAAAAGATACGAATCCAACAACATATGTTTGTGATATTTTGATTTTTCATAAATGTTGAGTTATCGGATGTATATTTACATGTAATTTATAGGCTAGGATTATAAAAACGATGTTGAGTTATAAGTATGTTGAGTTATATTTGTTGAGTAATAGGGTTTTTGTTATAATGTAAAAGATACGAATCCAACCAAATATTTGTTGGATGTTGAGTTATCGGCAATGTTGAGTTATCGGCATGTTGAGTTACCGAGCTTCTACTGTATATATATATATTATAGATTACACTATCTATAGATATATATTGATATACATATTGATATACCCTGAAACTTAATTTAAAAGCGAAATTTACATTTGGGAAAAGTTGTGGATACCGATTACAAATAAAATAAACTAATTTGTCTATAAAGTATACTTTCAAAATTAATTAAAATATATTATTAAATTAAATCTATAACAATAATGTAATTTTATTGTGTTAGAATAATATTGTTTTAAACATAATATATAAATAATATTAATATAATAATATAAGTTTATTATTACATATTATAAACATCAACATTTCAATATGTATTGTAATCTACCTTTAATAGATCAGTACATCATATTACATATATAAGGACAGATTATTTATAATGATTTGCATTTATATAGTATCTACAAAGATTTTCCAAAGGAAAGATATAACACTTACGCGAAATCGTATAATTCGAATTTGTATACAAAATACCCCAGTGCCACCTATAGCGGGTTACTTTTAGGAACTATGTGTTGTTTATAATGTAACTATACACTTTTAAAATGTTAAATAATATGCTTTAAATTAATATTTATATGATGAAAACTAAGTGTTCATTACTAATATATAACACACAAATATGATATGTATGTTTTAAATGCTATAAGTATATATTTAGTAAGTAAAAGCTAATTTATATTGCATGTAATTTAATAGAGAAATGAAAACATTGTTGTATGTAAACAGAGCCGAACCTAAATCTATTTCAGTGATTTCGATACTACTGCTAGAGGCGCCAGGGGATATTACTAAATTACATTGCATTCATAGGGAGTGTTATATCTTTGCTTCGCAAAATCTGTGGTATCTATATGCATTAGTATTTAGCTATTTATATAAATAAATATAACATTTAATTATACATAGTTTAACATTATTGACTTATTAAATTTGAGGTATATGGATTCAAACCGCTTGATGCTAATTTTGATATCGACACTTTATTACACTATTATTAATTTATATTAAACATATTTTCACAATAGGCGCTATTATTTTAAACTCAGCTTTACTATCGCTCTCTACGTTTTACAGATAACTTTAAATAGCATGCTATTTTTAATATGTGTATGTATACGTATATACCATAGTATGCATACATCATATATACTGTACGTGACTATTTTAGGGACCACCCATATAACGTCGTTTATAGTATATATATATATATATATATATATATTCATATATACCCTATATATTATAATATATAATATATCTGCACCCTGCACCCATGAGACCTGCAGGTCTGCACGTTTTAAATTAAATCCTACTTTCATTATAAAACGAATATAATAGTTATAATGTATTTATTCTCGTAGTATATAATAAACATGTTTTGTGTTGATTAAACCATGTATTCCCTAATATACCGCTATTTCTATGGTAACAGTAGTACAGTATACTGACTATATTAACTATAGTCAATACCTGATACATGCACACTACCTGACAGGTATGGATTTCGACGGACTTCTCTCTCGCGTTGGAGGTATGGGCCGCTACCAACTAGGGCAGTACGCTGTGCTGTGTGCTTCAGTGCTTCCTATAGGACTGCAGACACTGGCAAATAGCTTCATAGCAGACACAGTGGATTCGAGCTGTATCAGCGTTAGTAGGCGTGGCCTGATAGTGGCAGGGGCGTGTTAGGAGGTGTGGTTTAGGCGTGACTCATCTACTGTCAACTTTCCAGGGACTACAATTACGAATTTACTTTACGGTAATAATTCCAGAGATACTGTAGTCGGACCCCATGATGGTGTACTACTTATATATTACGTAATAGTAATACATAATGACAACAAGTGTGTCTTCAATATAGGTCTTGTCGAGACAATTTAGGATTTTTTATCGATTTTATAGCTTCTAATTACTAGCCAAAATTGAACTTAAAAACTATTTACAGATCATACGTGATTTACAAATGTAATGATAATATATTTATGTCATTAAATTCTTATAAATCAACATTTACTATGTAAACGTATGAACATATGTGTATACATGAACATATAAATCTGCTTATAAAATGGTTCACATAGAAGTATACTTGTCTATATGTCTATAGACATAAAGGGTGACCTACATTCGGTAATAGTAATGGTGATGATAATGGTAGTATTGTTTATACTATTGAGGTATACCAAAGTTGTGGAACACTTATAAGCTATATCTAGGTATACATTCTAGTAGCGAACAAAAATCTAAATAACTTCTATGTTTATAAATTCGTATATAAGTATATATATATATATATATATATATATATATATATATATATATATTTGTATATTCTATATGAATACGTAGACATATATGTACTGTTAGAACTATCAGAACTAGAACAATCGGTACAAGATTATCGTAGAAACATTCTCACGATAAAAAAATCATCAGTAATGTTTATATGATTTTTTTTTAAGTAATTTGTACTATATATTACGATAAAATATAATTAATAGTGTAAGCAATAAGATAATAAGTACTACCATTATATATATAGCATCGTGTATATGCCACATGTGTTACATATGTTACACGTGTTATATAATATATTTATGAGAAGAGATGAATAATGTAAACTTTGTATAACTTTATTTCAGTTAATTTATTGTAACTATAATTATGTAACAATATATATATATGTGTGTGTGTGTAAGTATATTTACATATCTCACGAATTAATATCAAATTATACTTTATACTATAATATGAAGTATAATTTTATATTAGTTTATGAGATAGATATATTGTATAAGAAGTTAATTTTCTTTAATCGATCATAAGTAGGTAAAAGTAATGTAGGTCAAGGTCGTATATATAAATATATACATTTAATGAGTATGATATACTTTCGTACGAATAATATCAGTGATAGTAATCTTATTTTTAGAATTTTAATTTATAATTTAATAAAGAAATATATTTGAATATATATTCTACTATAGTAAATAAAATACGTAAACAGATTACGTAAAACAGTCAAATGAATCCGCAACTTAGTTGTATAATGTACGATATATAGACACATGCACTGTATATTACATATAATGTATTGCATGCTACATACAATGTACTATATATTAGATATTGTAGTGCGTAATTGACATAAATATAACGCTCTTTGAATACCGTGATATATCATGTCTATAGACATTAACAATGTTGTAATAGTGATGGGTAATACTGACATGTGTTACGTATTAGCATGTGTACAGGTGGGTGTATGTGCTGTAGTTCTTAGACGTGTGTCCTATAGGCACACTATAGTGTATACAGTATGCTGTAGACAGTATGCTGCTGTGTTTACCTATTACACTCAACTGACACGAGTGTCGCTTCCTACTTGTCATTGCATTGTTGTCGTAATGTATTGTGTGCGTGCTAGTATGTGTGTGTGTATGTATGTGTGTGAGTGCTTATTCATGTTACTGTATTTGTATTGTACAATGTTATATTAATAATTATTCAATTTTAATTAGTACATTGTACATTATATAATTCAATGTACAATATACATAGTATAGTGTACCCAATAACTGCTACAGTGGTATATGTATACAAGGTTAATCCCATGTTGTATTATTGTTAATATGAATCCAGTGATACACACACAACTATTGAATTGATATACGTTATCCCATATGTGCTATGACATCACGGTATATCGATTGTGATTGTGATGAACTCGTCAGGTGATGTTAACTCTTATGTAACCCAGCCTTATTACGTCACCCTTTATTACAGGCGTACACGCATCACAAGAATAGATGTAACGATCTGCACCCGTTGATAAGGGACAGACCGATGTGTGCAGACAACCAGACCCTACCCGACTACAGCACTACCGTATCAGATGTTAGTGTTCGAGTTTGTGTGTGCGCGCCACTATTAGTAATATATATCCGCACTATTCACTTTAGTGTGTAGATAAAGTATACTTAAATCCACACATCCCATACACGATATATATATATATATATATATATATACAATATATGTTAATATAATCGTATTATTACTGGTACAAGCACAATAAAAACTACATACATTCGCACAATACTACATAAACCCGCATTCTAATTAAATACACCCGCAGCATGATTAACTACATGACCATATATGGGATGTGATTGACCGTATGCGTACTTCATTATAAGTAGAACATTGTAATGTTATCTACCAGACGCTGAACTTTTAGCGCATGCGCTTATCATCATAATGTACACCAGAACTATGAACATATTATTAATAATTTGTTTGAAATCATATTATATTTTAATTAACGTGATCCACGGCTAACTTATATATAAGTATACATATATATATATTACCATATATATATATATATGCCTATATATAATTAACTTTAATATATATATATATATATATATATATATTAGTAGACATATGTATACATTAATTAAGACTGCGGTAGATATTACTTACTATGCTAGTAGAGTTAAGTGATAAGGGTTAGATTATATACACTTATGCTGTGACAAGAAGCAGCGACATTCTCCGTGGAATAGTGCCGTAATCTATAGATGACAAATCACGTACTTAACACTTAACACTTAAGACTATACTTATCAACTATAAATAAATCATCATTATATAATAAGTAATATATATATATATATATATATATATATATATATATATATATGTACAATATTATAAAATGTATAGATTTTTTATTTTAATTATATTTTATTTACTCATTTATTACACACACTCGGTAATGATACAATGAAAAAGTACATTTGTTTTAGGAATTTTAGTATCGCATTGTATTTAGTATCACAAAAAACGTATTAGGTAGCCATAAACATATTATATACTAAATGAATACGCTAGTTATGCATTTCTCCCTATACACGATTACCCCCCCCCCCAGTTCGACCTGGTATGTGACCGGGCTAGTCTTAAGCATTGGTCTCAGAGTATCTTCATGTTGGGCTTCCTCGTAGGGGCATTCGGTCTCGGTATTGTGGCAGACAAGTTAGTATAGTAATTCTCCAGCTATCCATTTCTTTCTCTTTCCCTCCATACACTCCTATTTATCTCCATCCCCTTATCTCCGTCCATACCCTCCTATTTCTCTAAATACCCTTCTTATTCTTTCCATACCCATCTCCTATTTCTCCACATCCACATCCCCCTCCTCTTTCTTATATTCCTATAGGAATATATAGGAAATAACATTATAAGGGTATATATATATATATACCCTTATTGCAGTATATATATCCTTACTCCTCATCCTCCTCCTCCTCTTCACATCCTGCCCCCTCTAATATAAACTACCCCACCCCACCCATCAGATACGGTCGTAAGCTCACGTGGTACATCGCTATCCTGAGCTCCGTATTGACCGGTGTGGCCGCTGCAATGGTCAAGCAGTATTACCTGCATGTGATCTTCCGTGCGTTGACAGCTGTAGCCTGCGCCGGGGCATACACTGTCGGTTTCGTGTTGTGTTAGTACGCGCAGAGGTCACAGAGAGGTCATCGTTACGTAATAGTATTGTTATCGTAAGTGTGCACATGTATATAGTTATGTATGTATATATATATATAGTTTTTTAATATAATCTATAAATATGCTATTTATTGTATAATTGTTAATAAATATAACGATTAACATGCATACTTATCACTTCTAGCAAATATAATAACGTATGTCATATAAGCAAAACAATCACTAATACTAATACTATAGTATACTATATTCAAAGTTTTTCTGAGGAAATTGTTCGCTTCGAAAAATGTATGTTATATAATTATATCTTTAGGACATGATAAATGAGTTAATCTTACGCAATACATATATTACCTAATGGAAACCATTATACAAATGCATCATAGGCTATCACTAATGTAAGATAGCCCAATTAGTGTAGATGTACATACATGTATATTATGGGATGTGTACTTTATCCTAATTAAACCATCATTTGCAACACTTCGGATTATCTGTGTTCATCTTTGGTCCGAATATATATACGTATTCGATAACTTCTTTATGCATTATTATATTGAACTTTAGTACACACATGTATGTACCTATGTTATGCAAATGTTTATGTTTACATATTAATAATTATATAATATATATATATATATATATATATATATATATAATAAAATATCTTTGTAATCATCACATAAGCTTATGTAAATAAAATAAAAGAGAAATACAACTAATATTTGTAGTATACTATATACAAATATTTATTATTTATTTTACGTTATTTACAATATTATTAATGAATATCTTTTATATATAAATATATTCCATTAAATATGAAAATTCTAATGTATAAGGATATTTCTAATTAAGTTATTAACATTTATTTAGGATATTTTTGTATTCTGACAAATTCTTATTTTATATAATAATAATAATAATAATAATAATAATAATATTATTATAATATAGTAATAATCATTTTGAGTGAATTATTCGCTTGGGCTTAAAATAGAATCTTTATAGGTTTTCAAAATATACAACTTCAAAGTAATGCCATTTAAATAGTTATGAAAGATACATGGATTCATTTTATATGAATAAAGTAGAATCACCCGTAAACATTTTAAAATATACTTTATTTGTAACATTTTATATTTAATTAAGATAGATCAAGAATAAAATTGGGCATATTAATATTCCATGAGTAATTCCACATTGTGGTAAATTTGTGGATGATACAAATTTGAAGAATTTTGGTATATTTCGAAAATTATTACTAAATTATTTAAAAGTTAATATTATGTTATATTTTATACTAATATTAACTTACAATGCAGTTTTCTTTGTTTCATACAATTCTTATTCATACAAAATGCAATTGACCTCTAATTATCAGATTGTAGTAATACACACACTATAGTGTAGTACTATACATAGTAATCAATGTGATATCATATATATATATATATATATAGGTATTAATCCTTACATAATATACACCTTATCCATAAGAAATACCCTTTATTTACGTATTGCAAAGAAATATATTGATAAGTTATGTTGAATATCATATATGATATAACTGCATACTATAGTATGCAGTCCAGCTAGATGTTCTCACGTACTGAACACTACTCGAAACTTAATATTCTAATTGTAAGAAAGTAATATTAAATTCGTTATTATTTAATTAAACTATAGTTTAATTAAACATATATGTTCGTATGCGAATTCGCATACGAACATAGTTTGCTTAAAGGTTTATTTAAATAAGGCGATTATTCGTTAGATTACGCGATTACTCGTGAAAGTGCGATATTACTCGCGAAAGCGAAATAACATTACCATCTAGTTAACTTACCCCTCCCCCTCACCCTCACCCTCCCCATCCCCCCGTTCCTCAGCTCTGGAGATAATAGGTAAGCGACATCGTCTGATCTACGGTCTGATGTTTCACGCGTTCTTCGCTGTCGGCTACATCCTACTTGCTCTGTTGGCCTACTTCATACGAGACTGGCGACACCTACAGATCGCCATCTCGGTGTACAGTATTATCTTCCTGCCGGCCTACTTGTTAGTAGTCACGTGACAACATACTTGTTATTGTCACGTGACATCATACTTGTTAGTAGTCACGTGATAGATTACTAGTTTGTAGTCACGTGCCAGGTTACTTGTTACTAGTCACGTGACTGACTACTATTTTGTAGTCACGTGACAGCTTACTCGTTAGTAGCAATATGGTCACGCGGTCGCATATTTGTTAGTATCGATGATGTCACGTGCCCGCCTACTTGTGTAGATGCCGCGACACGTGCTCGGTTACGACATATGTGTTACGCGTCATTGCGTAATCATTGATTATGTCTATTTATAGAATACGTATATTATAAGACAGTCTTTCAAATAAAAGCACGGTCATACAAACATGTGTCTGTGCTATTGATTACATTTATTTTATAATAAACATTCTTTTGAAAATATACACATATATATTTATACATAATAATATACTATATATATATATATATATATATATATATATATATATATATATATATATATATATATATGTATATGATGTGCTTATCATGAATAACTCGTGTAACCTGATATAACTTTAGTTAGTTACAACTAATTATATTTTAATTATTCATATTTTTTATTTTCATACATCATGAAAAAATTGTTATAATGAATTAATAGTGCACTGTTATCTATAACTTAAAAATGAAGTTGAAATGTGGAAAGTTGTGAATACTAGTTATTTAGGCATAGTAGTATACTACTATAACAGTGTTGGTTTATTAATTAATTAATAATATTTCAATATGATATATATATATTTATATTATATATATATATATATATATATATATATATATATATGAACTATGAATGAAATTAAAATACTATGGAATATATAATTTATATGGAATATTATCCTAAGATATTAATAATTATATTCGTATTTTATTAAATCTTATGTAAATATATATTATGTTAAATTACTCTACTATATATATATATATATTCCATAATATTATAATATTCCATCGTGTTATCATTAAAGTTTCATCAACGAATCTCCACGCTGGTATTTGACTCAAGGTCGTCACGACGATGTCAAGGTCGAACTGAAGAGAATCGCCACCTGTAATCGTAAAGTGTACGATGAGATCGTCATCGATAAGGAACTGGAGAGCCTCGAGAAGGTAGGCGTGGTTTTGCCTACAATGTACACGGCCAAGTATACTCATGACTATCATCATATTAACTAATTACAATTAAATTAAACATTAATATAAACTAATGATATGCGCATATTTTATTAGTTCATTATGATAGAATAATTTATATATTTATCTAATATTTATAATGTATATATATATATATATATATGTATGTGTATGTGTATGTGTATGTGTATGTGTGTGTTTGTGTTTGTGTGTGTGAACATGTGCGGATGTTTGTTTAGCGAAGGACATACGACGTATGTATTTAGTATTTGTATACACTTAATATTTATCTATGTTATCGTTATTATTGTATTTTTTATAGATAAATCTAAAATAAATTATTATGAATATTATAAAATATATACATGGGATAATATAATTATTAGTGCTAAACATTATGTAATCACTATATGGTATATTACAACTAAGGTCTAACTAATATACAAGTTTACTTTGGAGATTACTTATATAGCGCTAATATAATTATTTGTATATATATTTTATTTTATTTAAAATTAATATATTGATATATATATACATATATATATAATATATATATATATATATATATATATATATATACATATATATAAATATTATATATATGGATATATATGTATGTGTACTTTACCATGATCTTCGTTATACTATAATCTATAGAATATCCGGAGGGTGTGATATCCATACTTATTATCAATAATAATTAATAATTATTGATAATCGTCAATAAAAAATGAATGACTATAAACATATATTACGTCACAAATTAATACACGCCATTAAATACGTAATATTTTATATTGTAATTTATTAATATGTATATATTGGACATGAGTTATTATTATAAATAAATTCAACAATTAGGTCATATATTATGGCACACCTCGTTATAACGTATACAATATTAATGACACCAATAAGTAATAGTATTGTATATAATAAAGAGTGAAATGATGGACTGGGATCATGATTACTTTTCTTATTCAAATTCTTGAAACTCTTATTTTATACTAGTTTATTTATAGTGTGAATATATAATATATATAGTATATATGTATAGTGTAATATAATGTATGTTATATAATGATAATTAATATATCGTGTATAGATATAGATACTAAACGTTACTTAAAATTCAACAGCAAAAGTTGAGAGACTCCACCAAGCAAAAGAAATCCGTGATCGATTTGTTCAGAACGCCAAATCTTAGACTGACCACCATCAATATATTCTTTAATTGGTTATTACATAACTATTGCGTAACTATTTCGTAACTCTTGCGTAACTATTACATAACTCTTGTGTAACCACTCTATAGATAACTATACTTATGTAATATTATAATATTAAACATTTAGAATATAACTTATTATGTATACTTACAAAATAATATTATACATATTATTACATTTATTTATACATATATTTTTCAATAGAGTATTTAGTATTATATACAACAATATATAAATAATATAATAAATAAATACTATATGTAATATATTATATATATTTAATTTAAATGTTCTTATTTTTATATATATGTCCTTATTTTTGTATGTGTGTATTTTCTCATGTCTGCGTATGAGTGAATGTGTTTATGTATGTATGTATATATATATATACATATATATATAAGTATACTTATATATAAAGTTATTAAACTACATAATAACTACATGATATCCCCATACGAAGGTTTGTGAATAGTCTGGTGTACTACGGATTGTCTCATGGAATCTCAAAACTCAGCGGTTAGTTGTAGACACATTATTTTAGATTAATATCAATATGCTATATGTATTGTATTACACAGTCTATATATATATTATCATAATTATATAATGTATTGAATTATCTTGTAATTGTATACGAGTTATTAAATATATATTTTCATAATTTTATAATAAATAAACTATTGAGAAATAAATATAAATATTTAAATTACTAATAAAATTCCCATTGAGGAATATTAGACTACATTTAAATATGTACTTATATAATCGCCATCTTTAGAAATATAGCTTTATTTCTAGTAGTGAAGCGATTAAATAGGTTTCATTTATTTTTTACAATAAATTGGATTACTTAATTTCTTCCTTAAGCACTTACTATATCTTAAGCACGTTCACCTATAGGTCTATCCTATAGGATTTCAATAGCACTGACAAAACCCATAGATACAATTCAATAATTTTTATAATTTTAGTAATCTTTCAAAATACCAATATTCAATGATGATGTCTCTCTAATTTCTTCTTTAAATTAAGTCCCTATTTATTAGTTCTCCACTTTTATCGAACTTCATCACATCATTTTTTTTTTCAGAATGTCATTATTTAATATATCAACATACTACATATAATATAATACTTAGTAATTTCAACATGCCCATACATTCTGATACTAACATTCTCATATTTACTTAGTTCTTTATCAACAATTATGATACCCCCTCCATAATTCATATCCTATACACGAATATGATTGTACTTTTCACTCTATTCACTCCAAAACCAATATGTCTATACTTAACTCGATACACTTCCTACATATATATATATATATATATATATATACCAGAACTCTTCTCGTCCAGCTCAATTTCACATTGTGTATTTCAAGGTTCGGTCCTTGGTCATATACCCTTTAATATATACATAATTCCTCTTATTACATTATAATTCACTCTTCCCATTTATAAATACGTCTATGACTTCATCAGCTCTACCATGCAAGTATTGACGAGCCTTACTCCATACTACTTATTCTTTCATAAAATATATCCACTATCCAAAATGGCTGATATGCCAACTCACTTGCATTAACTCCGTAACAACGGAAGCTATAGCTGTGTAAAATGTTTACATTTCCCCATCTGCCTCAGCTGCCCCATCTGACCCATCTGACCCATCTACCTCAGCTGACCTATCTGCATCAGCTGCCCCATATACCCTATCTGACTCTGTAGTGCACTCTAGTTTAATGTATACATTCAACGATTACTTATAATATACAAAATAGCCATTATTAATCTAATATAAGTAATATTGGTATAATCATAGATGAATAATTTTCCTCAATAAACAAATAATGAAACTGACACAATATGAACTTATGAACTTCTCCCGCTCGGAGTAATTCTAAAAAAGAATTACAAACTATACTGTCATCACAGTTATATCTAAATATATTCATCCACTTGTTGCTTATTATAACTGTCTATTACTTAAGAGAAAGCACTACCTTCATTTACCCTACCCTCATATCGTATCTCTAAGTTTTATGGTCTACAAAATATTATTATGCATCTAATTCGCATATTTTCTAATACCAATAAAATACCTCCATTCTTAATTAAACTAAACTGGTTATTCCCTATACTTACTATTCCCTATATATACTCTTAACTATTATATTCTTCAGACACCTCATACTGCTCATATACAAGTCATGTATTATACTAGTATAAACAGTATAAACAGTATACTGTTCACCTGATTAATCAGCATACATCTCTTTTCAACAGTAACCAAAATGCATTACACTTATATATCATAATTCATATGTAGTGTATGGACTAACACTCACATGAAACTATAAACTTCACTCGACAAAAATAATATATTCGGCAATATCAGCTACCTATGCAGAGAATACGATACCCTCTTGTATCAGAAACATCAACTTTTAAGAAATCACTAAATATATACATATTTCGTATTTCCCAAAATGTGTAACCGCACATTGATGATCACATTAATACTCTATATAGAATATTCCTCAAAACAAAAAAATCAAGCAAATTATTTTTCTATTAGAATTTATAAATTATATATAAAATATAAAGTTGATTTACAGTTTCTGCTGAAGCTATATTGCTGCCAGAAATAAATCATAGACCAACTTCACGAATTAGAAGAGCCTGCATCACAATTCTTCATTTAGCTATATTATAAATTTCTTCAAGAGATTTTATTATATAATTTTTAAAAGTAGTTAATATGAGTTAGATATGAATTCTGTATGATAGGTTCTGAGAGTATAACTAATTTGACAAACATCAGAATATGAACGAATGATGGATACTTCAATATACTCGTAAACTTATCTATTACAATTTAACACAATAATTTACTTTGATATCCGTGTGATTGTTGGTAAATTTAGAATTATCAATTTAGAAAATTAATTCGTTATCTATATAGATACATATGTATCTTATTTATCGAATCAGGAAAAATATTATTACAAAAAATGCATATTTATTAATGTTAATTTCAATACTTAAATTTAGAGAAACTTGTAGAATTGTATCCAAATTTAATTTTACTTCAATTATATTTGCAACTATATAGTATTATTATATTATATCATAATCCAAATAAAATAATGATATATTCGAATTATAAATGTGTTACTAATTATATAAGTAATTATGTTTAAAGATAATTATATATATATATACATATACATGGGTAAACATATTTTAATATTATAATATATGTTATATATATTATCATTTAAATATGTATTATTCTTAAATTAAATAATTATGTTATATATACTTTTCTATTACATTAAAATGTTAGTACATATCTAAACTCGGCTATATTTAACCGCCAAATACGATGACCAATGCGTACCTTGATCCGCTCTCTCTGTTCAGGTAACACCTACATAAACATGCTAATCGCCGGTGTGCTGGAGATGGTAGCCCTGATAGTGCTGTGCTTCTTCCTGAAGAGAGTGGGTCGTCGTCTCCCTATCTCAGCCCTACTTTGCAGTGGGGGCGTCACGTGTCTTATCTGCGCAGTTATCCCCATCGGTTAGTGTTACACTAGGTTATAACCCACACTCGAAGTGTGCTTACGTATAACTATAATATATACTAACTATAAATATAATGAGGGACATATATATGTGGAATAAATATAAATTATTGGGATAACTAAAAAGTAACATTTTGGCGAAAAAATAGCAAAATGTTGACATGTATTAATTAACAATTATGTTGTTATCACTTAATTATATATAATTACAATTTATTAATAATGTTGATTGCATAATATATATTATCCCTAGAATATCTGAAGGTAGGTATTATACCTACCTATTAAATATTTGTGAAATGATTAGCTAAAATCCACTATCGTTGATAATTTTATAAGTAATATTTAAATTTGTACAAACACTGCAAAAAAATATCTTAAAATATATACCATAATAATCTATAATATATATAGTATATATTCATATATATTACCATTTTCAAAATTTAAAAACCATATTATTTGCTTGTTTTTATTAGACAGGTTTACATTTTACCTATAATGTATACATTTTATATATGTTATACAATATATGATAAAGCATATTTTAATATAATAATTATTAAATATATTATATTTGTAACAATTTTAATTTACTTACCTGTATACGGACATATAGACTACTATTTTGTATACCATTTATAAAGCACATTTTTAAAGTGACTTTTATATAATGTAGTTTTTTTATATAACTGATTCTGGATTCATAACAAATTTATAATATATTTTTGTTCATATTCGATAGCTGCGGTATACTAAATTAACGTAACTTTATAAAAATTATACGCTCTGTATAAATTAAGAATTAAATCAATAATCGATCATTTATAGGTATATAAATAATTCGTAAGATAAATATGTAGGATATAATATAATGTAGTATGTATGATAGTATAATAGTATGTATAATATAATAGAATATAATTATTGAGAATTAACTTGTGATAAGTTTTCATATTATATTTTAAATTGAATTTTCATTCTTTTCTTTCCTTAAAGTCATGACTTCAAATTAATACCATTGTATTTTCCACTATTGTTGTCATCGTTTTTTATTTATTTATATATTAATGTTTTAATGTAATATAATATGTTTAGTATAATTAAATAATTCATAATAAATATCACATATTTACTTTCCCAATCTATCTCATACTCTCACACATTCGCACACACTCTCGCATCTCGATCTCTCTTTTTTTTCTTAATTTATTTCTCATGTTTATCGCCTTATATTAACTCTCTATATCACTCTATATCTCTACATCGATCTCTCAATATCTCATATATATATATCTCAGGTCTATTGTTTCTATTATTTTCTTTCCTTTTCTCTATGTATCTCTCTTTTATCTTCTCTCTCTCTCTTTCTTTCACTCTCTCTCACACTTTATTTTTCTTTCTCTCACTCTCTCGCTATCCTTTCCTCTGATACTCTCTCTCTATATATATATATATATATATATATATACACTTTATATATATATATATATATATATATCTCGTTTAAATGTATATATATAAATAATTTATATTATTATAATACAATTTTAAAAGTATCTTTAATGATTCTAAATTATTTATATTACATTAATATGTATAAAGAAGTATAATAATGTTAAACATGTTCAAATATTGAAATATATGTGACATATGACATGTATAAATTATCCGATGTATATTACGTTATTTTGTTTTATTTTAAATGATTGAAATACATATAACGTATTCACTATATTTTAGATATAACTTATAAAAATAATAATGTTTCATTATTTCACCACATAGTAACATATACTTATATAGATATATATATTATGCTCATTTTATTTATATTAAATATTGTCATTATTATTATATTTGCCGATTGATCATTACGATATAAAACAATCTAAATAATCATAGGTGAATTACACACTCTCACTCTATATAATAAATCATTACATGACATAGAATATGGAATAGTGAGAACAGTGTTGTCAACAATAGGCCGCTTCCTAATTGCCGGCTCTTTCTCCATTATCTACGTGTTCTCTGCTGAAGGTATGCTCGTAACATCAGTATTACATCATTATTACATCATATTTAGTAAAGTAAATGTATATATTTGTATATATATATATCATACTGATAATTAAATTATATATTATGAAATATTATAATATATTTACTAAATACAAATAATATAACTCATATTTATTCATAATTATTAGTTATTTAATGCATTTTTATCAAAAATGTAACATAATTTAATTAAAAATGTATATAATATTATTAAGGCAAACAATTTATATTCATATCGTTGTCCAATTAATTGTGTCAGTGATATATAAATATAAATAATATTAAATTTCTATATATATATATATATATGCATTTATTTAATTTTCTATTTTTACAATTAAAATATTCTACAACATAAGTTTAGAAATATATAATATACATCGTATATTTATGAATATACTTATTATATGTAATTCTAATTAAACTACATTTTTTATTTTATTTTTAAATTAATATTCCTTATAATATCCATTTCATATTATATATATATATATATATATATATTTTAATAAAATATATATTATGTTGAATACACATGAAAGAAACAATACTATAGGTATATAGTATATTTTCTCTCTCTATATATATATATATATCCATCATTGCTATATATATTAATTTCATAATTGTGTATATTCATAGGAATTTTATAGTTTTAGTGTATACATTGTTAGTTATACTTTATGGGTAAATTGTATACAGAATACAAAATTAAATAATTAAATAATTAACGAACACATAGAAATGTGATCATAATTAAAAGTGTTCATTACATTATCACGCGCTATACCTACAGTGTTCCCGACGGTGGTGCGCAATAGTGGAGTGGGTGCGGGTTCTATGCACGCCAGGATAGGTGGCTTCATCGCACCCCTTATCGCTGATCTGGTTAGACGACATGTCACGTGATATAGCTCCACAATACGTTATGTAATAGCTAGTGTTATTCTGCGATATAAGTATTGTATTAAACAGACTTATCCCAAATATAGGGTATTGAAAGTAATAACTAGAATGTTCATAAACAATTGTACCATTGATTTTAGACAAATATTATAATTTTAAAATAATTCTAGTGCAGAAGTGCTTAATCATTTGCAGTCTGTATTTAATTATTATAAAATGTTTATTATATATTATACACATATATATATATATATATATATATAAGTTGATGTTATTTTCAAACTCTATATATGTATTAACTAATTAACATTATAATATATTATAGGGTAGTAATTTCTTCCGCGCTTTCCCGATGTTAATATTTGGATGTCTGTCGGTCATAGCGGGGGTGCTGACCCTGGCACTTCCGGAAACTCTTAATCAACATCTGCCGGAGACTATCGAAGACGCGGAAAACTTCGGAAAGTTAGTACGCGCGCATGCGATATAATATCATTGTTATCAATGTTATCAGTTGTATCAGTGGTATCAGTTGTATCATTGTTATTAGTATTGTGGAGGAGTGCTTTCATCTCGTTTAGAAATTAAAGTACGTTTTACAAAATAGTTATATTATATCTTCTGAGTTGCTCTAATGGTAACGCATCAAGATTGTAATGATAGTAGATCATTTTATATACATAATTATATAAGATCACTCATTTATTTTATAATTATATATATATAAATATATATTATCATATAATACCTATATGTAATTAGTCTGTATTCAATGTTAACCCGCATCCTACTATCTGAAGTTATGCCGACTTAGATAACAGAGATACTTATATATATATATATATATACTATAGGATTTAATAACTTCCTCTTTTCAACAACCGTATTATTCTGAAAGTAGAGCTTTTATATATAAAATATAACTACATATTTAAAAAATTATATAATTAAATAATCTAAAAATATAATAATAATATTTGTGTATTTTTTAGATTTTTTAGGTTTTCATTATTAATTTAGCGAATTTTTATTTTGTATGCATTACTAGTAACAATATATCCCTATATCTTAATTTATACTGAAGTATAATTAGTAATTATTTGATATCAAATTTAATTTATAATTATATATATATAATTATATAATTATATATAATTAAATATTTTACGCAATTATACCAATAGGCTATTATTAATAAGCTATTTCTACAGTAGGTTTAGTTTTTATTATATCGTTAAGTAGGTTATTAAAGCTGATCTATATTTTATTTATATTTGCAGATTTCTATTTATATGTCGACTATATCCTATTAATAATTAATAAGTAATTTCCTCTGGTATAAATAATTAATATTATTCTCTTTTTTGTTAACATCTGATCAATAATTATCGTTTAGTAATATTCAATATTGATATCTCGATATATCTAAAATAAAATATGAATATATACTTATTGTTGATAAGTATACCGTGCAGAGGAGTATCTATAAATATATTATATAATAGATTATGTAATAGATTATGTAATAGATTATGTAATAGATTAAGTATTAGATATGTAATAGACGTGCGTCGTAATAAGCGAGCGATATTTGTAATCGTAACTTTGGTGCATTACATAATAATAATAAAGACAGTATTATTAGCTGCTGTCCACATTTTAGGTCACTCGCAGTTACAGATCCCACCTACTCGTTATATCACGTATCACCAAATAATACATTACATAATCTAACATGGACTATGTATTATAAAGTTATATAATTAATTAATTAATTATATAATTAATGCGAATCGTAATTGTTGATAATATTATGTATGTTTTAATACATATCATTTGAATTTATATAAATATAGGTATGTGTATAGATTCATATGATATTATAGTATTCTATAGCATACTAAAGTATTCTTAGTATATGATTATTTTCGCGCAACATGAAATATTATAGTATACATTAGATACTTATTAAAAATATATATTAAATGTAATGTATAATATATAATTTAAATATTTATAGTATATAATACTGGTAGAAATATTCGTATAAAATGTGATGCAATAGAACATATTGAAAATCGTGCTGTCGTGGATTTTAGTAGTATACTACTATAGTAGTCGTAGTCGAACTAGTAGCTACTATAGTAGTAAATCATTATACAACTTGATTACAATTTAATTTAATAAAATCTATTTCCATTACAGAAAAGAAACCGCATTAACTTGCGAATCGCACACACTGACCTAGTTATCCGTCACATGTTGGCCTCGAAGAAATACTTGTGGCTACTTAAAGCCATCACGGATACCTCGTAAATCATTAGGAAAACCATCTATTATTATACATACCCGATTCAACTCTATTTTAAGATATGCGTATTAGCATCTTACTAGTATATATAAACATATAAATAAATACACGCGTGTGCGAATTATTACTGACCTATATAATAGTTTATTTTAATTTACTGATATATCGTGTACATATTATATAATCGTTTGAATGTTTATTTTCGTTACGAATATAAACCTATCTCTTTCCTATTTTATATTATTTGTTTACTTTTATTATTTGTTTACTTTTATAATGTGCTTCTTCACCCGTGAATATGTTTAAATAAATCAATTACAAAATATAATATTTAATTATATTTAATTTAATATATAATTCATTTTTATTGTTTATAAATATTATAGATCAAAATTACTATTACTGATTATAATCAATGAACATATAGTTAATAATTATCATCTGGATGATAATTATTAACTATATATAGTTGAACCTCTATAGGGGAAAGTAACCTACTCCGGACACTTTAACAATAAATGGTCTTAACATTTTATGACTCATTATTTGTATTCAAAAAATACATATATTAATATTATATGATTATAGATATTATTGTGATTTAAAAATTTTATTTAATCTTTTAATTCCATAGATGACGTGAGTGTCCGTATTCGTTACCCATGTCCGAATACGGACACCCTATGTTATAATACGGACACCCTTTATATCACTAGATAAACTATATAGTATTGATGAATCAATCAGACAAATTACAATTACATTATTTATAATTAATTTTATGAACAATATATTCTAATTTAATTAGTTAATAATTTATTTATTTTTATTATTTTTTTAATTAATAATACAATTTAAGTATCTAAATAATAATATTTGTAGATCTATCTTCATTGGTGGTATTAATATTATAACTCACGCGATTTTTATGAAAATCAGAATAGTTTTTACACTGCGAGCTGATTGGTTATAGGGTGTCCGTATTAAGACATCGATCGTGTCCGTAATAGGGACTTATATTACCTCTAGATATATGCTTATAACTTAATGAATATTTAATAACAAATATAGAAATTATATAATTTTAGAATGCTTTATTTTTTAATAATATTATATTCTTGAGAAGGTTTTAAGTTGACATTTTTTTTCATAAATTTAAAATCGTAATAAAAAAATCAGTTTATTGGATATATCAGCAATATTTTGAATTATTAACAAATAATAAAAAAATAAAAAATACTTTTTTAGGCTATTTATATATAATTATAAATATTTTAATCATTAAACATTTTTGTTGTAGGATTTATGGTTTCTGATATACCGAGAGTGTCAGTATTCGGGCACTGTCCGTATTTGGTTACTTTCCTCTATGTTCGTAACTTAATATTACATATATCAGAAAAAGATAGAAAATACTACTATAGTACTATAGTACCTGAATGTATTTTTAACAATGAACTTAATACAAAATGTACATCAACCACAATAACATAAATTCAAAGGAAAACAGATATTACATGTTTAGTGTATTGTTTTATGTCATAATTTAGAGTAATACTGGTTAATTATTTATCATTTGATTATAATATTTATATCATTCATTTATATTCGTACTAATTTTGTAAAAATCTTACTATTGATTGTAAAAGGTTGTATATATATATATATGTATATAAAAATTATACAAAATAAATGTGCTATGAATATGTTATGATTATCGAGTTAAAATAAAACACTAGTAGTAATTAACCTAATATGTATACATGAATTATAATTCAAATTAAAAAATATATATACTATAGTTATATCTAATACCTATAAGTATATCTGTATTAGCTAATACTAATATGTATAGTAGGCGGGTTTTATAAATAGATTATAATTAATGTGGACCAATATAATAAGTATTAATTAACAATTAGTTATGTATGGTAAAGTATTTTAATTATTATTTATTAGTTATATATATAAACTTATTAAATTTAATAAATTTAATAAAAATTACTATATTACAATATTTCTAATATTTAAAAAAAAGTATATTATAATACTAAATAAATTAGATTTTATAACATTTATAAAAATTAATTAATTACTAAAAAATATATTTGTATATACTATATATATATATAGTAATTATATTATATATATATAGTAATTATATTACTATATATTACTATAATATTATTAATCATTACTATTTAGTAGTCAGTAATAATGTATATGTTGGTTATAGATAGTTAGGAGGGAGTTACTTAGTAAATTATTGAAAATGTATACATTTAGGTTATAGGCCATATAGATTTTAATAGTATCTACATATTGTTTAATAGTGTTCCTCTAATAGTACTTAATTTAAACTTTTCATTAATTTACAGAGTTAAGTTTTCCGTGGTAACTAAAACAAAATTCTCAGTATTATCTCCTTTATCATCAACCCATAATAAAGGATTAACGGCATTCCAATATCCTCTTCTAATCTACCTCAACCCCAAACCGTGTTCCATTAATGAGAATTCTCTTACTTTTACAAATATGTTACTCCCTCTCAAATATATTGTGTAAGATCCCAGTCATATGACTATATAAAGTGTACTTTAATCATAAGCTTGAATTCCCCCTTGCCGTCTCCAATAATTATCTCCATATTCATATATTACAATCATTCTAAAACAGTGTATTTCTAAGTTCTTTATTATTATGATATTACAATATAATTCGTGCTCCGAACGCGTCCCATTTCATATCCTAGTCATCATATTTATTTATTATAATATTTCATTGTTTAATAGTATAACTGTAATAGTACTATAATTAAAAGTTATCACGACATAATTAATCTAAACTTTAATTAACGTGTATAAGTTTTCATGTTATCTTTATTTATTATCATCAATTATCTCATGTTCAGATTAATAAAGTTGTTTTTATAATAATTATTGAGTTTAGTTATACACTTATTTTAAAGTAATTTATACCAGAAAATCAAAAATAAAAAGTTTAAATTTAATAAAACTATTTGTTGTTCTACAATATAGTTAAGGGAGACTATCCTAGCTGCATGGGCTATCCAAACTTAGTGGGTTATTTTATCTCAATATGTATATATATTAATCCTCCATAAAAAACTTACATATTAAAAGTATAAAGTATTAATACATATTAATAAATCATTACTCAATAAATGTTGTATTCTTGATTGATTTATATGGCGGTAGAGTATACTACGTATTCCTCTCGAATGATTAAAAACCTGATTACAAAATAAATAAATTATATTTATTATATTTAATATTGTATTTTGAAATATTTAAATTCAGTATGTTCATATTTGACGATTTCTAACCCATGGCAAAACCCACGAAGTTCAGAGAGTTTTCCCTATTAAGTATATTCCCCTATTAAGTAATTATTAACATTGATCAGTCCACTCTGACGAGTTCCCCATATATATATATATATATATATAGTTCTAACACAAGTATAATTACTATACTTTGTTTATTTTACGTATTTGTAAACAATAGTATATATGATATGATATAGCATTAATTAGCTTCACATTTACATTTGATAATGAATATGAACTGCATCACATGGTTTTGTATACACATTAATCACAATAATAGTTATGTAATCTATTTTATTGAATTTTAACATTACTTTTCGCTTATAATAAAACAGTATATTAATTATTGGAAAATTACATATATATATTACATTAATAAGTAATAATGTAAATGTATATATATATATATATATATATATATATATATATATATATATATATATCCGATAACTCGATGTGTCAATAACTTAATTAAGTATAAAATATAAAATATGCAATATATATAATGAACCAAATAGAATATATTGCATATTTTATATTTTATTAAAACCTGAATTGCACAAAAATATCATACGAAATAAATATGAATCAACATTATTATATATATATATATATATATATATATATATATTTATAAATACTTATAAATTGTATAGCATAAGATACGTCGAATCTGACAATTGTATATTCTATAAGTGTACTATATCATTAGGTATATTACTAATTATACTACTTGAATATTTTAAATTCCTAATAGTAGGGGAGAGTGGGATTATATGAACAGGTGTCTTGCATGAGCCACTGGAGATAACAATTGTTTGCTACAGCAGAAATTTGATTTAACTGAACTAGTATCGTCATCTATAATTAATACAGTTGCGGAAGTATCATTTTTAATAAAAAAAATAAAATATTAACATTTTAATCACATTTTAACTAAATTACGCTCAAAAGTAAAAAATTCCAGACAAGATAATATATGTTATAACTTCTATAATAATTATTTGATTATTTTCATATTATATATATGATTTTAATATATAATTAACTTAATATTAATATAAAAATATATTTAAAATTTTAAATAAAATATTTAAATTTTATCAATTTATAATAAAATTTGATATGGGGTTGAGTGAACTAAAAATGGGGTTATATGAACATTGTTCAATCAAACAAATATCATATGTTAATATTTATAATATTATAATATTAATATTATTATAATATATATTCAATGATCCGAATATAAATTAGTAATGATTAAATAGAAATAATATAATTAATTATATATCAATATAATTAATTAAATTAATTGTAGGGGCCTAATGAGGGTCAATTACTAATTCATAATAATTATTTAAATATTATTTCTAGGAATAAAAAATTAGAAACTATATTCAACAAACTGATAGGATACGTGATAAAACTCTCATGATAAGAGCAATTAAAGAAGTAAAACAGGGTATGTTCATTCAACCCCGCCTTTGGGGTTGAATGAACTTTTTTATTTTTTTGTATTAATTGTAATTATGAAATCTTATAAGTATTCCTTATATCTAAAAGTGATATATTAGTTAACTAATATCATATATTATGCAATACAATTTAAATAATTAAGAAAAATATATTATTATCACAATGATAGCACTTTATACAAAAACATGGTCATACAACCCCACTCTCCCATACTTATTACTTTATTTAGTATACTTGAAATTTACTTCTACTATTACTTTAATTAATTATGAAATATATATATATATATAATAGAAAGAGAACTATTTCTAACTTATGTATGCGTGTTCAATGAAGACGTGTCACTTATACGTGGCTACCACTGTTTACAACATGATGTTTTTGTGATGTATCGCAATAAAAAATATACACTTATCATAATACAGATATTTAATAATAACTTTTTTATTTATTATAATTTTTATTATAGGATATACTATACACACGTATAAGCTGTAATATTTAATAATATTCGTTATTATTACACACGTACACACGCTGTACTATTATATACAGCAATATAACAATGCTGTTACATTTATAATAATAAATCATTAATGTGAAATTAATAATTAATAATTTAAATATACTATATAATATTCAAAAGAATTATTCTATAGAAATTTCTATATATAACATCAATAATTATCGTTAACTTCATTTATGCTAATAATACATACTAAAATGAATGACCTCTACCGCTAATAATATGCCCTATATGCCCTATAGTATAGGGTTAAATATAGGCTATAGGGTTATATATAACTTCACCATCTCTCTAAGTCCACCTATATATTCCGTTTTCATTAATTCCTGTCGAGTTCAAATATGTTTTGAAAGATATAGACAATTAATAAATAATCACGCGAATAAACGACATTTTGAATAGTGATACATAAGAATAACTAAATTATGTTAAATTAATATACAATAAAATAAAAATAGATAAAATAAAATAATAATTATAAATGTCTCTCGGAAAATATTAAAAATTTGAAATATATTCTTACAATAAATACAATAAATAATAATTATTAATAATTTACTTTTTTTAAATATAATCTATATAATACATATATTATGTATAGTATTATATAATAATATCAGCATTTAGGCATGACCATGGTAAACGAAGAAGTGCGATCCTTATTCGTTTACCCGTTTCACTTTCCTAAATAACATTTATGAGGAGAAAAGTATAGTAAAAGTAAAATGAAAATAAATTTTAAGATTTAAAGTTAGTAAAAGTTATATACAAAAGAACAAAATTATCAATACAAATTTAATTATTTAGTTTTCTATTAGAATAATACATATATAAAAAATCAGATATATTAAATTATTAAATTTATATCCAGAATAGCTAACAATAAATGAAAATAATGAGGATATATGGTTTATCAACTTCGGTGATATGTGTGCGTCTGGTTCAATGCCGTAGGTATCGTATTTGTTCCAAGAATAAGAATACTGGCAATACTTGCCTCTCACTATAAATATATCATTTTCCTCGATACGTACTAGGGATGTAAATGATGTTTAAATCAAAAGCATGATGCAGTCTCAGTCTCGGTTACCCAAAGCATCGATGCAGTCTCAGTCTCGGTCACCTAAAGCATGATTCAGTCTCAGTCTCGGTTACCCAAAGCATCGATGCAGGCTCAGTCTCGGTCACCTAAAGCATGATACAGTCTCAGTCTCGGTTACCCAAAGCATCGATGCAGTCTCAGTCTCGGTTACCCAAAGCATCGATGCAGTCTCAGTCCCAATACCTAAAGCATCGATTCATTCTCAATGTAAATAACAATAGCATCGTTTAAGCCTCAGAATGGGTTACCTAAAGCATCGATGCAGTCTCAGTCTCTATAAAATGCATTGCTATTAACTCATGCTTATTAAAGGCAGCATTCAAGTGTTAGTCTCAGTTTTCATAAGCTCAATATAGTTTCAGTGTCAGTTACCAGAATCATTGTTTTGTATATCAAACGAACATAATTTCATTACAAACTATAGACAAGTATCATAAATAACTACTAGGAGTGTTAATGTATAAGAATCTTAATATGTTCATAAACACGAAAAGTCAAATCAGCCAACTATCAATTGCATAATATTATAATTATAATAACAAATATAAATCAAATCTTTATTGGACTATTGTAAGTTACAATTTGTAACATACTTTTAATTCATTTACCTGCTTATCAGTTAATGCCATTAAATAAAATAATTCGATCGTCATTAGCGTATTATATAAATTAACACCGAGATCAATATACGATCAGAATAACTTAACTGATGCGACAACAACACCTACTATCAATTCATTTCCACATTATTTATAAATTACTGGTAACTACAAATTTTGCATATCATCACAATACACCAACATACCTCGCGAAATTAATAAAGCCATATTCAAGTCTGAGAGTACAGAGAATTATTTTTTGAAATTTTTAAAATATTCGTATACTAAACGAACATTTGAGTATATTATAAACAAAATAGCCACCTGTCGATACATATAATTTATATTATGTCACATGAAATAGGAAAAATTAATAACAATATGGATAAATATATAAAAATTATGTTTAAAATGTAACTTCAAAAAGCATCATTTCGGCTCGATTATGTTTTGTAAGAGTCTCATTTCGGCTTGGGATCGTTTGACTAGAGTCTCGGCTCGTTTGACTAAATTCTCGGCTCGGCTTGGGCTCGTTTAGCTAAAGTCTCGGTCGGCTCGGGCTCGTTTGGCTAGAGTCTCGGCTCGGCATGGGCTCGTTTTTGTTCCGAAAATGAAAGTCTCGGCTCGGCATCAAAAACCAATAGTCTCGGCTAGGCATCAAAAGCTCGGCATCATTTACATCCCTAATACGTACCATACACACATTAACAAAAAAAACATCAGCCACTCCATCATGCAAAAAAAAACACAATATAAAATAGAGTTAACGTTATTAAATATGTTATTCTAATAGATTACTTTTTATAATGGTAACATTTGATTATAAATGCTATTAAAATCGGTAGAATACATTTTTATAAAACTCCTCATAATTTCATTCATCATATAATAAATAAAATGTAGGGTAAGACATATAACATAAAATAACTAAAATAAAATAAAATACTTAAAACAAAACAAATTAATAATTTGAAAAAACGTAAATAAATATATAGTTTAACATACAAATACAATTAATACACAATAATAATCCAATACGTAATAACAAATATTTTTGTAATTAATACTCTAAATTAAATTTAATTATTATAAACATTTATTTTCAATTACTTTATTTATATTTTGTTAAAAGAATTTAAAGTATGTTTTGTTATTATAAATTCTATATTAAGTCAATAAGAGTAAATATTAAGAGTAAAATATGTTTGGTAATTTATATTGTGTCAAAAACAAAACAAAACAAAAATTAAACTAAAAAATAGTAAATTTTTTATATTAATATTTTTTATAATAAGTCAAGATTGTAATTTATATTATTTCAAAAGAACAATACAATTTTTTGGAATTTTATATTATGTCAAAAAATAAATAAAATAAAATGTAAAATAAATGTAAATAATAAAAATAAAACTAACAAAATATAAAAAATAACATTGGTCAATTAATATAAATGAAATAATTTAAAAAATAATAAATATCAATAGTTATCTATTTTATCAAGTTAGATATTAATAAGAGTTAATTGTCGTCATAAAATTTATCAAAACCTTTTTATAATTAGTACTAAATGCATATATACTATTTTTATATTCTTAAAGATTTTGTTAAATTGTTCCACAACTGTGGCCCTGAACTAGATAAACAAAAAATTGTTCGTTGGTTTATAATTCTAATTATATGAAAGAGAAGAGTATCATAAGCCTTAACCAAGAATAGATTTTGTAAGTTTGATGACAGAGAATGATTTCTTGCTCTAAACATACATTTTACAGTATTTAAGTTAACACTATCAGTAAATGTATACTATACGTAAAAATATAAGTAAAATATACTTATATATATATTCGTACACTAGAATATATTATATGTTATATTATTAATTATATTCGGGAATACCGAATTATGAGATGCGATGTTGTGATTTTCAACTTAAACACGGAACACTACATCATGGCATATACACATTATTACATAGAAACAGGTGTGGATGAATAAACAACTTTAAAAAACGAATAAACTATAGTTTATATATATATATATATATATATATATATAAATATATTTATATATATATATATATTAATAACCCTCTCAAAATATGGATATTTTGAAACATAAATTAAGATAAAATGAGCTCTTACAACATCGGCTAAGATACGCCTATACACCATATGGAATATCAAACATATAAACGTGTCCTAGCAATCGAAAAAAAATCCCACAGGAAACTGCTCGGGAAAAACGTACGTATGATACGTATCATGAAAGAAATACTAATTAATATTTAAAGCACACTATTATTTCCATAATCGGTAATAACAAAACCTATCCTACAAAAGATTAAACGACGCAAACTAAAATGGTATGGACACATATCCAGACATGACGGCTTCTGCAAAACTACAATGCAAGATATTGTTGGAGGAGTACGTAAACGAGGATGCCCGAAAAAGCAGTGGCTAGATAATATTTCAGATTGGACTAAGATGGATATTAAGGATTTTGTAAATATTGTACATAATCTAGATGGATGGATGTGTTTCAAAGACAAGTGTGTTAACGCTCCCTACGATATCAGAGTCACATTATTAAAGTAAAAGTAAAAGTATAAGTAAAAGTAAGTGGATATATATATATATATATATATATATATATATATATATATATGTATATTACAATGTAAATAATGTATATATTGAATCATGTTTGTACTAGAATCAGTATATATATATATATATATATATATATATATATGTATTAATATATTTATAAGCTATAAATCTGTATTTTTAGTAAGTAGTTAATACTATTAACTTAATTCTTTATTCTTTTTAAGTATATGAGATTTGTTAACGTTAAGAATATGGTGTGTTGCATAGCAAAGGTACAAATGGTTAATATAATGATACAATGAGGACATTGTTAGGGATTTCAAGAGTTGGGTAGATTGACATAAATGGATAGTTTATAAAAAAAATACCTTAAATATATAATAGCTATTTAACTTGACAGTATATGATAATGGCGAAAAAATAAATATATATATATAACTATATTACAAATTAAATCTATAAAATATATTAAATAATATTTATTAAATATGCACAATATTAATATAGATAACATACATTTATTTACATAGAGAGAATCATGAATAGCCATCATTAATATATAATAGATAGGAAAACTATCAAACAATGAGTAAATCAGAGTTGGGTACGGAAAGAAATTCCAAATTAGGAATAGTTCTAATTAATAAATGATAGATATGTAAATAATCAAAAACCGAGCAACGCTGGGTTGGGGCGGTTTGGGTTTGGGTTTTCAACATATATTGTAATATTTGAAATATTTGTTGTATTTTTTAATATATTTGTTGAAATATTTTTCCACTAATTTTTTAAATATTAAAATATTTTTCTACATTTTTTTGTATGTCAGCTAACATATATTTTATGGTATATATAGCAATGAAGAATCTGGAATAACTATAATTAATAAATAATATATAGTAAAATAATCAAACCGAGCAACCCCGGGTCGGGTACGGTTATTATATATATAAGTATATTACAAATTAAATCTATAAAATATAATAAATAATATTTATTAAATATGCACACCATTAATATATATAACATAAATTGATTTACTTCGAGAGAATGAAAGATGACGATCTTAGAACGTAGTTGTGTATGAAGTGGTAGTATATGTATATAATAAAGCAATCTAGTAACATGATTAGGGTGATCATGCGTAGTGAAGCTATGTATATACATGCGGAAATATACACGACGTGCACCACACGTTTGTTTAGGATATGACATGCATATATATATATATATATATATATATATATATATATATATTATTTATACTTTACTATATATATATATAGTATTAAAGGTTATAAAGTATTGATATAGTATAATTTCGATATACTAAACTATTGATAAATCTTACTTTGTTAAGTCGAATTATCTCGGTTATTTCCAATACAAATATTAAATAGTCCATCAATTTTATATATATTGATTATGATTAAGTGGTCAATTTAATTGTTTTATAATTCTTATTATTCGAAGTTTCGTAAGTAAGAAAAGAAATCCACGGAAATAGTTAAGTGTAGTAATAGCCTAATATAATAATAATCCTTTGACTACGTGTATTTTTAAGTATTTTATTTAATATAATTTATTATTAAATTATTATTGATGTATATAATTATGCCTATAGATATATGTATTTGTAAGTTGTAATGTGTAAATTATATATGTGTGTGTTTATGTGTGTATGTGTGTATAATATTTAGGTCGAGTGTACTTTATGAAAGTACTTTGTTATTAACCCAGTAAGTCATATAAAACCTAGAGTCGAATATTTACAATCGTAATCATGCTGATTCTAATGACGAAATAATGATTTAAAAGCGAAATGAAATTACTCTAATTAAATTTCACCTCGGCTAAAAATACTGAAATCGCTTTAAAGCGCCGACGCGTCTATAAATAAAACTGGCATCTGGTTATCTAATAGATGAACCGAGAACTGTCGTGTCATGAGGAATATTCGCGTGTCGTAAAAGAGTTGGCGTGCGGGTGTCATCATCTATTATTAGCACCCTGTAGTACCCCACTCTCGCTCGACGCGGTATATAAACCCGGCGTGGGATGTGAGAGGGTAGTGTTATCTCTCCATCTGCAGTCATGGTTTCCGGTATTGTAGCTAGTTGTTTGGTCGTCGTTATATGCGTAGTATGCGTACAGTCCAGAGCAGTAGCTGACCTTGACCCCATCGTTAGTACGTCATTAGTGCGTTATCATTAGTGCTTGGTTATTCTCGATAGAATATACTCTCAATATATTAACATTTCAATATAGTATAGATATAGAATAATCTCGATATAGAAAACTATTGGTATATCTTACTTTTTTAGTCGAATTATCTCGGTTATTTCGAATACAAATTTTAGTCTATACATTTTATAATAAAAAACCCAATTTTAACAATTTTGAATGACCAACATTTGGATAATATCAGTTACGTTGATGTGGTTGTTTACTTATTTTATAATAATCATATGATAAATGCAACTTTGATTTTATCATCGGGATATACCTGTATATTATTATGCATGTTTAATTGAAATTAAAAACCGTTATTCAATTTCACTAAAGTACTAATTTGTCCTCTCTTTAATACAATACATTCTCTATAACACACATATACACTTGATAGATGTTATTATAACATTTAACGGCATCACGTATACAAAGAAAATGTTAACTCTGCAAAGTGGGCATACCCATATATTTCAGTCATATTTCAAACTATACTAAAATGTACATCAGTAATTCATGGTATACCAATACCGAAACTATAGTTTCTACGATATTATAACTTTTAAGACTCTCAACTAAACTAAACTATGCTTACACATACATACACATGTTTACATAAAATTTACATATATATATATATATATATTTTATATTTACTTGTGTGCATGTATGATATCGTGTGATTTCATGTGTTAATATTACTCGATAAATCTAAAAACATAATGAAATATCTCGGTATGATTAACGAATGCTCGTGCCCCTTCGTAGGAATACCTCCATAGGTTTAACTACTTGGGAGGTTCACGTAACGATGGTTTCGCAACCCCGGAAGTTAGCAGCGAACATCTTCAGAAAGCCGTCGCCAAGTTCCAACAGATGTTTGACCTTGAAATCACAGGTTTCCTATAGGATATATTTCTCACACGATGCTAGACTGTTCTACTCGTCCCGTACATATATATATATATATACATATGTTAATATTATTACTGATTTATAATTATCTAGTATATTTTATAATGCATACATATATATATATACGTATATATATATATATATATATATATATATATATACACTCATGTGTATTATGTAGGTACATTGGACGAAGAAACCCTTGCCGCCATGAAGCTTCCCCGTTGCGGAGAAATGGATGTTCAGACCGCAGTAAACATGCCCAACTCTCCCTACGTTACTCTAGGTATGTACTCTTTACGTGTGTATGTGTATGTGTGCGTGTGTATCACATACACCTATTTATATCATTTAAATATATATATATATATATATATTAAACCTTAATTTTAATAATGTATTATTACAATTATATTTATATATATATTTTTTATTAACACTATTTTGAAAACAATTTAAATTCTATTTATTACATTTTATTACAGAATAACTGTATACAGTGTTATACCTGTCACGTTGCCAATAATTCTGTTATAACATTCATATGAACACACAGGTTCAAAATGGCCAAGGAACAAACTTACCTACAGATTAGACGTTAAATCTACACATTTCACCGCTGGAAAAGCTAGATTCTTCATCAAGAAAGCATTCAACGTTTGTATATATATAGTTTTGTTTTTATAATTATATGGAGTAGTTAATAGAGTAGTTAATAGAGTAGTTAATAATTATTATAATAAAATGGTATATCTAACTATATATATATATATATATATATATATATATATATATATATGTATATATATATATAATATAAATCATACAGTTATAATATATTATTAATTAAAATTATATATTAATGAACTTATTAATTAAAAGTAATAGTAATATACACATATATGTTAAATATGATAATACTGATGTTGAATTTTACTAACACAGTGTATGTAAAGTTAGCTATAGGTTATTCCTTATTTTATATATATATATATATATATATATATATAATCATTATATATATACTGCACACACTTACTATTTGACCTTGATTATATGCAGTACTGGGGAGCCGTAACTCCCTTGACCTTCAAGAACGTAAAAACCGGAGGAGATATCGTTATCGGATTCTTCAAGGGCGCTCACGGTGACGGAGCTCCTTTCGACGGAGCTTACGTTAGTATTCGCGTGCGTCGGTAGTGTGTTCGCGTGCGTCGTACGTGTGTGAGTATTTATATATTTATATTATTCTAGAAGAATTCTTCTCCGACTTAAGTCGGAGTTTATTGAAACTCTAGATTATTATTTAGGACACTATTAATTGATGACATTGCACTATTACATTACCATAATAAACATTATTATATTACATAATTAATACGTGAACTCATAATTAAACCATACGGCGTCCATATAAACTATATTTAATTATACACTCATCAAATATTTATTTTTACATTCGTTTAGAAACATTATTTATAAACCTATATACTTTTTATACGTAAATTGACTGCTTATTAAAATAAAGAAAAATTTAATTTGAAGTAAGTCATTAATTATAATAATTAATAATACATTGCATAATAAATTATTAATATATTTTAATAATGTATTATGCAATATATTATAAACCTAATAATATGAGAGTTCACCACTATAGTGATGTCGCTGGTTATATCATTTCTAGTTATGAGTAATAATATATTCAACACGCGTGTATAATTCATGTATCCCATCACTTCGCTGTATATAATCATGTATAAGAGAGTGTTAACGTAGTAGTAGATATACGTATTGTTGTAGTCTAAGTACTTGCCTGCTTATTCATCTAACAGCTTACTTATTTATCTTATAGGTTACCTGCCAAAATACTTACTCACTTACTTAAGTATCTACGTATTACCTAACTACTTACCTAATTACTTACCTATTTGCTCGTGTTCCCTATATAGGGAGTACTGGCACATGCCCTGGGACCCAGTGACGGAGGTGCCACTCACTTCGATGATGCTGAGCCATGGACACTTCGAGGAGGACCACGTGGTTCGTATATATACGTATATATATGTATATATATATATCTCTTATTTTACGTTTTGTTAATATTTACATTTTCAATATTTGTACCTGGCATACTGCTATAATATTAATTACATTATAAAGTGATAAACTAGCTATACATGTATATCTATCTAGCTATACATGTCATTATATTACCTGCGTACATACATGCACAACTATGTTCATGTATTAGTACTATGAACTACTGTAGGCTATTGTAATACATTATGATATAATGTTTTACATTAGTTAATATCATTTTGATTTAATTTCTATTTGTGTATACCTCCCATGTATACTGATGAATCACAAGTGTGTATATACACCTTATATACGGGATATATGGTTATCACATCTGATTTAGATACAGCCAGAAATGTATAATTATTAGGCAATACTTGTTATAGAAATATTCTATGTAGATAGATAGATAGATTATTTTATTGAAATAATTTAATACATTTTTTACTTTTAAGATTAGTTTTTAATTTTCTTTCTTTATATTCCAATTAGCTTCAAAATAAGACTTTAGTCATTTCGTATGTTTGTCAATTACGTCAAATATCATATAGAACCTATCCTGCATATTTTAATCTGTTTCGATATCGTTAATATAATGAATAACAATGACTAATGTTTTACGCCCCCTCCCGCAGGAAAGATCAACTTCCTGCAGGTTGCCACTCACGAGTTCGGACACGCCCTCGGTCTTAACCACTCGCACGCTCGTCGCGCTGTCATGAAACCTTA
This sequence comes from Osedax fenrisi, assembly GCA_964019155.1. Taxonomy (NCBI): domain Eukaryota; kingdom Metazoa; phylum Annelida; class Polychaeta; order Sabellida; family Siboglinidae; genus Osedax; species Osedax fenrisi. The sequence continues at coordinate 58,607,520 of OZ025243.1, forward strand.
CTACAAGTACATGGCTCACTTCCATCTCTCTTACGACGACATCCGTGGAATGCAATCCATCTACGGTAAGCTACCCACAGTTATAGAGCTGTATCACAGGTATACATAGGTATATAACCGCCGTATTTTCGCTTATCGTCATATGTATTAGTCATTTTCTCATAATATCTAACTTTTACAAATACTCAGGTGTGACATATCTAAATATTTTATAATAATATATATATATATATATATATATATATATATATATATATATATATATATATATATATACTATAGGATACAATTAATCATACTATATTACATATAATATCAATAGTGTAGAGAATAATAATATGAACTAATTTTAAATATCGTAAACAGGAAAGAAGTAAGCTGTTACGAAATAATTGATTATGTTATCGGATGTTGTTGTTATTATTCGCGATACGACATCTACAATCAATATTACGTAATAAATATATAATATTTACTTATTACTTATTTATTTACTAATATAATACTATCTATAGATACATATAGGATAATTAAACCTATATAAAACACTTTATTGTTGACTTAACGTATTCTTAATTATTAATATTGTGAAATGTATTCTTTAGTTTAAAATTATAATCTTAAATATATATATATATGTATATTATTATCTTGGTATTTAATATATAAAGTAGTATAGTAGTGGATTATTGATCTCATATAAGTTCTAACTTATATTAAAGTATACATCGTTGATTATGTTAGATTCAACTTTATTGTGAATGTCGTCAGATATGTATACCAATGCTACATCGCTAGTGAAATACACGATATTTAGATGTACGTGTGATCATGTGATCATGTTTAATGTTGTCCTATATTGTATATCCATATACCTTATATAATCAGGTTACCATCCTTAACGAATACGCTATAATGTTATAACATTTGCCTTATACATAATATAGTTATGCTACTATCAATACTATAGTTATACTTTTAGTTAAATAATCAATAATAATCAATAATGAGTATAGATTATAAATAATTAAAATAATTAGACTATATAGTTAAGTAAACAATTTAAGTATCGATAAAACTTGAATTAATATTAATCCTATACCCAATCGTATTTATTACCATACTATTACTATACTATTACTATAGTATTACTATACACTATAGTGGAACGGGTGATATGCTTAACAATGTATACTTATCTTGCATCTAGTATCGATTTAAAACTCCTTGGCTGAAAAATAAATTAGTTATAAACTTATTAAATATACTAATTAAGCTTGTGCGCTATAAGAAATATTCTGCCAGTAAACTGAAGCCGGTTAACATGTGTGCACCTGTTGTTATCTATGTACCTAGTTTATCTATATATCTAACGTAACTATATATATATATATATATATACATAGATACCTACTGGATAAGTAACTGAAACTTTAATATAAGTATTTTATTGTTATAACTGTATACACATGACTAGGTATATCTATAGTTGTATATATAGAACCAATGCACAGGTTATGATTATATCCGAAATATTAAAATAAAGGACAATAAAGTTATATATATAATAGTATGGGGATGTAAACGGGTACCCGAGTATACCCGTGTATACCCGTTACCCGAGTATACCCGAGGATCTACTAGAATTTAATTAAACACAGGTATTTTATTTTATGCATTTGTTTCATTTCAAAATAACCGAGTCTACTAAATTCACAATGAAACTTAACTGGTTATTATAAATTCACAATGAAATATAACCGGACATACATGACAAAATCTGCTTATGTTATTATTATATTCATACAATGTACACATGGTATTATATTAAAGGCCATATTCTGTAAATATTGCACAACAACAAATAATGTGCATTACCACAATTCACATTATCCGCTAAGGGTGAAACCATGGTTACTTAAGGGTGTTCATCATAAGATTACAATGAGTCACTAAATACTTATAAAATATATCTGAATAATCACTCTTACAAAATGCAAGGTCTTTTTTTATTAAGTATAAGGCCACCCGATATTTCATCGGTATCCTCCCGGTATTCTATATATCCATTAACATATTTAGGCTCAAATTAAATTTTAACAATTTTCAATTATTGTGATTTTTTTTTGACCATACACTTCGATATTCACAAATTGTAATTGGCCTATGAATACTGCAATCTACACTCGTATTATTACTGGTAGATATTCTTTACCACATGACCAAATTCCTCTATACTAATAACAAAACTATAAACAATTCTGACTCTGACTTACAAAAATAGAATTTATGATTCACTTATAACAGGAACTATTCCAAATGTACTCAAAAACACAATAATTACACCACTAATAAAAAAACATAATATAACACATCCGAATTTTCAAATTACAGACCTTATACTTATTCAATTTAACAATTACAAACTCAAATTATTGAATTAAAAAGGTTTATACTCAACTATCATACTACTTAACTGAAAATATGTTGCTGGATATCAGACATAACACGTTCCGTAAACCATAGTACTGAAACCACCATACTCTCCCTATTTTACGAATTGTGTAATACACTAGATAATTGACATTGTCCATTGGACACCCCATACGGCTAATACTAATTGACGTATCCTCTGTATTTGACACCCTTAGACATGACATACTGTCAGAAAGGCTTAGAAACATTGGAATAAAAAATAAAACTATGAAAGTTTTCTAATTTGATTAAAGATAGAAATTACTCCATAAAAATCAAAAATAACTACTCTACGTCATATACCATCGACCACGGTATTCCTCAAGGTTCAATACTTTCTCCCATGTTCTTCTCTATATATATTATTCTATTACAAACAATCATGAAAAGTTATAGGTCGGTTACTTACACCTACATCGATTACTTACAACTTATAAGCAGAAGATATAGAACTACACGCAACTATAAATAAAATCTACCCAACTACAAGACTGTTTAAACGAATTACAAAACTGGCTAACACATAATAACCTACTACTAAACCATAATAAAACTGAATTATTAAATATCATTATTGATCCAAATATTTACTTCCCTGACATAATTATTAATCAAAAAAAATCATTCCCACCAATTCTATTAAATATCTAAGCGTCAATTTTAATAAATTTAATCTAGATAAACATTACAGCTTATAAGCTTATAAGTAAGTATACTTACTGAATCTACCTCTGCACAGCTATTTAACCTTACAAATAAATACAACCATACTAAAATAAAGATACTACAAAACTTCTGAATAAGACTCTCATACTATCCAGACTACAATACTGTAACTCACTATTTGTAGGTTTTGAAAAACTGATAATAGACAAACTAGAAAAAATAACTAGTCACTCAATTAGAAATATATACCAACTACAGAAGACTATACAACTAGAATTACTGACTTAACTAGCTAAAAAATGATGACTCTATCAACTATAAAATACTTATAATTCTAAAATAGACTATTAATTACAACTTACCCTATATTATATATAATTTAAGAAATAAAATAAAACTTAAAATAAACACTAGACTTTTACTTAATACAAATTATTTGTACACCAACCGATTGAATCAAATACGAAACGAAATAAAGCAGTTCAGCATCATAAATTAGATGGAATAAACTACCTCCTTCACTTAGTATACAAAACTATCTATTTATATATTTAAAAAGAAATTAAAAAATATTTTATTGACTAATATTGTTTCGAATTTTGATTATGCAAATTATATACTATAATATATAATATCTCTATCCGTCATGTGTGTCTATATGTGTTATTGTTATTGTTATTGTTATTTTTATTTGGTGAATGTCCTTTCATCCCATCCAGGAACTTAGATGAAGTTTTCACTTATAACCATATATGGCTCTAATGTCCCTTCGAAGCCGCTCTCATGTTAAGGCATCCATGGTTTTAACGAGAGCCGACCATTTATGTATACACAATTATATAAGATCACTTCTAAATAATATTTTAAGACCCATTTTATAAAATTAATTAATGGTCCGGACGAGGGTCGAACCCGTGTCCTACTGCTTGTGTGTCTGACGCCTTAGCCACTGAGCCACACAGGCAGTTGATATATATATATTGTTCGAAAATCATACATTATGAAATTATTATTATTAATGATATATCATTAATGATAAATCATATATCATATCATAGACATATATGTTTAAATAAATACTTTCAACTTTCAACTTTTATACATATGCACAACATTAATTCTAAATTAATAATACATTTATTTTAAAACATGAAACCAACATTTTTTATTTAATTATTATTTATACCCAAGATTTAGTTTATTTATTTCGAAATAATTTTATATAAAAAATGTTTCGATATATTTGTTTCGAAACTCTTTATTTCGATGCTTCATTTGTTTCGAAACCTAGTATTTAGATATATTGACATCCCTATAGGGTATACTATAGTATATACTAATATATTCATAATAGTCTATATGTTAGACTGTGAAATTATAATTTATGATTTAAAATACAACTTATACGGAAAAATCAAAGCATTCATTTTACATACGTAAATATGCACATATCATATTCTCTATATATAGAGAACTTGAGTTCCTCGAAATAAGTTCCTAGTCAGCATCATAGATATTTCCATTGGTAATATAAGTTATCCAATATCGACACGTTAATCTAAACAACAAATTAAATGTGAATATATTTAAACTTCGTGCCCATACAAACAATAAATATATTTATTTAGTATCTAGTATACTAAATATATATTTAGTATTTAGTATATACTATATTTTAATTCTTTTCGTTGTTTATATATATATATATATATATAAATAAAAGTTAGCTATTTCGATATTATATGATAACATATTTCTGGAAAAAATTATAAGATAAAATATAGAGTGGTGAGTGCGTTTAATTTATTTTCTAAATTATGATATTCGGGTTATTAGTTCATCATTTGAAGGTATTGGTCTACCTATACCGTTACTTTGTATACATGGTCTACCTATAGCGCGTATAGTACGTATACATCGTGTACGTATGGCTTACACTACGTATACATCGAATGCCTGTTGACGACGTATCACACATCCGTAACTTGATCGTGATACATGTAATCCTGCCTGGAATCTATGCTCTCGAAGATAGCGCCGCTGGAATTTGTACGATCCGACAGGACGTGCGATGTCAGAGGTGACGTCAGAGGTGATATCATCGGTGACATCATGGATGACGTCAGAGGTGACGCAACATATTCCGCCCGGTAAGAGCTTATATTCGCGAAACTCGAAGAATTTCGGCCCGAGCGCTGAGAGCGATTTCTATTAGAGGACACTATGTCCCCTTTCTTCGAGTAACATCTGCTCCGAGGTGAAGGCATGCGGTATTGGCGCGCGGTATCCCCCTCTTCCATATTCAGTGATTTAAAGCCGCCCCCACCGCTTATTCGTTCCATTTCCTCGGAGCACGAGTCCGCGTCCTCGAGGTAAACCCGTTGACCTTGACCCCGTTGACCTCTGTAAGAGTCGCCCCCGATATTAGCAGCCCCTCCGATATATTCACGAGTAGCAGTAGCGTAACGTTGAGGGTTGGGGTGATTAATACCTCGACCGTCGGGGTGACAGCTGACCGATATCTTGGGTAATTGTTGTTGACGTCTAGCGGCGTTAGTGGTGGTAGCGATCACCTGACCGGATGCGGCATGCTGGAACCCACGTGGTCTGTTATCATGCCACACGTAGTCTGTGATATCGCTATCGTATGCCTCCGTACTACTACCGACCCCAGTAGAGTCCAGAGTATCGATGTCCACCTGGTGGTAGCTGGAGTTAGGCGCATGCGCTAGTCGTGATAGCGGAGTCCAGTCGTTGTGATGATCCGCCCCCTCCGTCGTCGCGTCGTTAGTTACGCGGCTCGTGTTCTGATTGGACGACGCCACATCGCCTGTAGACGGTAACCACTGCGACGATCTAGTGTTACGTAATACATCTGAGTCGGGCCGTTTTCCGTCCGTGCGGGCTCGATGACGTAATCCGTGCTCTCGCTCCTCGCTGATACCGTACTGCCTCAACTCTACGAGGCCGCCGGTTTGGTAACCTTTGACCTCAGAGGCCGAGGTTTTAGCGTAGCGGATGTCTTGCCCACCTGCCGCCGCCGTCATCAGTTCCTTCTCGCCGACCTGCCATTGTAACTGTATGCGAGTGTGCGAGTGTGTGATGTGCGGGTGTGTGATGTGAGGGTGTGTGTGTGTGTTACGTAATGTGTTAACTCGAAACTCGTTTTGTAATTTTTGTATTATTTTTAATAAATGAATGTATATATATATTGTTTAAGATTAATATTTATTAAACGTAATTTATTCTATAGAATAAATAATAAATTAATAAAACTCTATAAAGTTCTAAAATAAACTATTATTTTTAGATAACAAATAAGCTAATTATTATGTATACGTGTATGTATACATTTAAAACTTACCCAAACATCTTGAAGTTCTTCGTCGAATTCTAAATGCTACAATACCCATTCATATGTATTATTATATAATATTTATATTACTTATATATATATATATATATATATATATATATATATATATTTATATATAATATATAATATATTACATAAATATATCTATATACAATGTATATCAATTATGTGAATTTATTTAATTATAAAAGTATAGTATATTTAGAAGGATAACAAATATTTAGATTATATTTATTTATTTTGATTCCATAGTTAACAGAATTTAATTATTTAATTATAATTAAATAATTTGGCTAATAATGGTTAACGTTTGACTTTCAGATATATTTACAAATGTAATTACAGACTCATGTATTACATTTGTAAATATATGTGAAGGTCAAACGCTAACCCATTTTAACATTCATTGCAATGAGTTGTGGTTATCCATGGATAACCATAATAATATAATACTTTATAAGATTTTTTAGAATTATAATTTAACTGAACTATGTAACTTTGAAATATAGAATATTAGTTTACTTATATTTAAATGATAACAATGGTGACAATGGTGACATTAGTAGTGAGTGATTATCTATGATGATAACTTACAATTTTCTCAATATCAAGAACTTCTCTTTTTAGGTTCATCTTCCTTTCCGTCAAATTTTCATATCTCTTCTTGTTCTCTTCGATTTCATCTGTAAATAGTCAATATAGCTATTAATCATTCATGACATTTAATGAATATATATCTACTATATATACAATATTATATTTATACATATTAATGTATTCTTAATTATATGTGTATACATATATACATATTAAATATGAATATGTATATATAAATCGTTCTATATAATATAAATTAATTAATGATATTTTGAAAATATTTATTTTTGATTTTGATAATATAGGCATAAATGTATATTTAAATAGATTCGTTCTAATATTGATATCATATAATGAGGACAATAATGGTTATATTTCATTACTGATAATAATATATAAACCTCTGAGCATTCTCAATTCCTCATTATCTTCCTGTGATATAAAGTTTAAGTATACGTTAATAACGTTATAAAGAGTATTTAGTTAGGAAATATTAAAGAGAATTTAGTTAGGAAATATTAAAGTGAAATTTGTAACTAATTACTTCTATATTTTATATTTACATACATTTTAATATAATAATGTATATATATATATATGTGTTTATATTTCATAAACAAATAGTTGATTTATAATAGAAATTAAAAAATATATATATATGTGTGTGTGTGTTTGTGTGTGTATGTATGTGTTGGACGTACAATGTACACTGTACAATGTACATTGTACATCGTATATTAAATAATGTAATGTATATATTTCCTATGTTGTATACATTGTATACCTTTCCGTTTTTGATAAAATGAATACAAGTGTATTACTACACGCATACCCAATCCTACAACACCCCATATCACCCCCAGGGTTAGTACATGTGGGTAACATGTGTTGTATGTATTACATGTTATGTAAATACATCGCTGCCACGATATAATATAAGTATAACGAAATATAGTAATACCATAGTGTCATCAGTATATTCTTATTATTGATTACCACTGGTTATAGATATATCCAACACTATGCTATTTATGGCATGAATTCAATATATGGCTTTAGTTTAATATTAACGTCTGTCAGAAGTTGAAGTTCCTCTTTGGCACTTTTTCTGATCGCCAGGGTATCTTTAAGTTGTTTCCTTTTCCTGATAGCAGATATGCTCGCGGAGGTACTAGATAGTTTGTTGCTGTTTCCTGTATTGATTAATAGTTACATATAACATGTGTCAATATATTATGTCAACATATATATTAGTTACATAATGTATTATAAAGAGTTAATTAACTCTTTAAAAATATAATATTCATTATAATCATATATATATATATATATATAAATATATTAATTATAATATATTAATTATAATATAGTATAATTGTAAATAGATAGATAGATATATAGTTTATTGAAATGTGTATTACTAAATGGCATGAAACGATAATTTAATGATAAATAATAAATGACAATAAGAATGATTGTTTACACATGCCATAAGTAAAATAATATAACTATATACATAATATTAACATAAGAGTACACTGTACTCAGTACAGGTTTAGTTATGAATTATTATATATATTATATATAATAATATATATTATAATATTATATATCTATTATAATAGATGAAGTAACTCAGCTGATTTTTGATCTGCGATGACTCAATTTTCTGGTAAGGGGCTACCAGTTCATATGTCATGGGAATATTCTAGAGCCAATAGAATATATAATGACACCCATATCCCGTCATATCACAAATCGCAAAAAAAAAAAAACTAAATAATGTATCACAAGTATACCACAAAGACAGAACTAAACTATCAATTATAATTGGGGATTATCACCATATTTATTAGAAAACAATAAATAAAAATAAAGATATATGAATAAATTCAAAAAATATGTTTTTACTATATAAAATACATATTTGAAGATTAATTTATAATTAAAAAACATAATTATATATAATAGCGATATAATAAAATATAACAATGGTAAACTCGTAACAATATTAATTATTCGTAGCACAAAAAATAGTATTACATGTATAAATATACATTCTACATTTTATATTTAATATAATATAGGTATATATAGGTATATATATATATATATATATATATATATACAACAGAAGCATAAACGTGCATTATCAACATATGGGCGAAAACAACAGTCAATATTAAATATTACTTTGATGACTATTTTAGGATAACACATATATAAATATATAAATATAATTGTAAATTGACAGGAAAAAAATGTTAAATTATTCTAATAAATATTATTATTATTATTAATATATAGTGGTGTACCTGGATAACATGTTGTTCTCATCCTGGTTGCTATGTGGGTCACGCTTTTAGTAGGCCGCATTTCACTGTGCTCCGCGAATCCGTCTAGCCCTATTGTTTTAGTTATCCGATACAGTATTGCCTGTGGAGGTGTGAGTTGTGTAAATTCGGTTATATCACGCTATTGTTGTTCACTATATGTGTTAGTATATTAGTGGTAGTGGTAGTGGTAATGGTAATGGTAGTGGTAGTGGTATTGGTAGTGGTAGTGGTAATGGTAGTGGTAATGGTAATAGTAATGGAAATCATAATAGTTATGGTAATATTATAATTACTAATAATAATAACAATAATATAAAAGTATTACTTTAGTGTGATACCGCGACGAGATGTTAATCTTGATGTTAGTGAGGTTAGCCCTATCATCGGGCTCTTCCGTCTGACACTGCACGTCGTGTATATTACCATTGGTCATCTCACTTCCGGTCAATATGTGTTTGATCACTGCGATAGATGTGATGAAGTGTAATCCATGTGTATATATGTTAATATGTGGTGTAGTATAGTGGCATTCATAAATATAGAGTACACATTGTATAAGTTGTCTATAATTATAATCAACTGGGGTATACTCCATTGATTTATAATCTATTCGTATTTATGTTTTAGATATTCTTTTTGATTCGATATAAATATATATATATATGCTTTATATGATATATAATATGTATCCTATATACGCATGATTACTAACCCTTATAAGGAATGAAGGACTGCGTGACCTTGAATATCCGATGGGTGACAAACAGACACAGGCCCAGAGTGAACGAGAAACTCGCGACACGCCCACATTGAAGCTCCACCTCTACGAAGGCGTGGTTAACGCAGGTCTTCTGTTGGGGGGAGTGCGGGCACGTAACTATGTGTGTACTCATGTGACATTGAAGTGCGCTTACGCATATGTATACGCGGATACTAGAGTACCGCACAGTAATACGCGATCTCGTATTCATGTGTCACGCGATAACAAGCTGCATCAGATGTAGTTAATGTTATTAATAATATAATATTAGTTTTACATTAATGAAATATGTGTAAATAAGTGTACGTACTTCGGGTTGGCCATCTCCAAACTCTCCGTCGTACAGTATACGGAACCACTTCCAAGCGAAGTCGATAGCGTTATCCATATGTTGAGAGTTGGCTGTCAATCACTTCAGTAACATCCCTAATGTCTTTGTAGTTTGTAATGTGATACTTGTGATTTGTGGAGTGTATTCGTATCGTCTGGTAGTGTTTGTTTGAACTTAGTAATGTTTAACGTAAACGTGTAATTTGTTTTTAATTAAACTATTAATGATTTATAATTTCACTAGCAATTATTTAAATAAACCACTTAATCGAAATAAAATTAATGCACATAATTTTATTTACATTTATAGTTTGATGATATAGTACGTTACAATTAATTATATCAATCATGATTGTTTATAGGGTAAACTATTCTAATGTTAAAGAAGACTACAACCTAATAACATACCTAAGTAGTTGTTTACCGGATATGTATAATAAACGTAGTGTATACGTTGCATAAGTTGCATTTACGTGCAAGCAAACGAACAAACAAGTGTATACGGATGTTGTTACTGCGTTGCTGTGTTACACATACGATGCTAACCGGTGCGCTGTTATCTGAGACATCACAACATCCGGAAATGTGCTGTCAATATCGCTCACGTATAAGTTACTATACATATAAAGAGAACTAGATAAAGTATTAAAGTAATTATGATAAATCACAGAAGTTGTACAATATACAATGTACAGGTCATTTTCCTCCATATATAAATATCTTGATTGATTTATTAAATTTCTTTGATGACTGGATGGATCTAATAGAGGGTGGTAGTTAGGGGCGCGGGAACGATTTTGTATGTAGGGGGACCAACCAATCAAAATAAATGTTGTGGTAAAAGTGAAGGGGAACCAATACATATGAGGTCCCACTAGATTTTAATGTGGGGGACCAATACATAGTAGGTCCCCCTAGATTTTAAAGTGGGGGACATATCCCCCTTCCCCCTCTGTTGCAGCGCCCCTAGTGGTAGTACATTTTATAGATTAGGTCCAATATAACTAAGGTTCCGAGCATTTATTCTTAAGAGACGTATAATATGGGTAAATAGAATAGTATAGTTTATAAGTATGGTTTATAAGCTATGGGATACCCTCCCATGTATCATATGTGTACTATAGAAACAGAACTTTGGATAGACTATTAGAAGAGTATATTGAGGAATAAACCATAGATATCATGTGATATGAGGATCATTAATTAAATGGGGATTAGGAAGATAAGTGATGGTATAAGGAAATAAATAAGTTATATTAAATACGTAGGTTATATGTAGTATGGATTGGAGAGCGAATAACTTGATTTAGGGGAGAGATCTAAATTATAAAATATTAATAAAAGTGGTGAACATTATTAATGAATAGTTATCTATAATATGTGAATGTAAAGGGTATTAAGTTAATACCCTTTTATTAATTAATACTATTAACTATCAATTTTGTATAAAAAAACACGTCAATACATTTAAGTATTTTTCTAATTCTCAAAATATAATCATTATCAGATTTAGTGTTGATATGTCATAACTAAATACTGCAGTAATATAAGGAATAAAGGAAATAGTAGGATCAAAAATTAATATTAAGTTAAATACAGTAAGGGAAGGAGATATGACAATTTTATAATAAGAAAAGGAAGGAAGTAAATAATGCAATTTGAAATAGGTATGTAACATATATGTATTATTTACCTAAAATATCTAATAATAAAAGGCTAAACCAAACTATTTTAACTACATTAGCTAAACTCGAGCATTTCATAATTACATTTTTTAAATATTCATACTCCGACATATATATTTAAACTATTTGTAATATATATTCAAATGATTTTTCTTTAATAACATTAGTTTGTTTACATTTTAATATTTAATTTTATTTATAATATAATACAATTAATACTCAAAGTTTAGTTAATTACTTTAATTATTCCTATATTCACACTATACAAAATAATAATTTATGAATGTAATATATAGCTATTCAAAATATATTGTTACTTCTTTATAGGCAAAAGTATCATAATATATATATTATGATATACAATATATATATACAATATATATATATATATATATATATATATATATATATATATATATATACAATTGATATAAAATGTAAAATAATTATTTTACGAAAATTTTAAATATAATTTATAATAAATTTTTATTGTTTATAAATTTAATAAAACTATATTTTCCTTTTACATTTCGTATAGTGAATTGTATTTGACTAATAACCAAACTAAACTCATATCAATATTCCATGTCACATATAATTATCTCTAGAATTCTAAAATCTATATTTATAACATATTTCAGTATTATCACATGAAGAGGATTATCAAACATTATTTATCAAATGTATGAAATATGTATATAGCATTTTTACTTTATTCATATATATAATATTAGTATACCTAATATTATAATACATCAAATGAGTTAAGAATTAATTAGGTAAATAACATAAAAAGGCTTTATGGTTAACCATTGCTAATTAGCAATGAATAAAATAACTAGGTTATTAATACCTATTAATATACGATTAATTCACTGTTAATAAACGATTAATTCACATAGATAAATGAAATTATATATGATATAATATATTAATATTCACGCGGATGATTAAATATCAATATATTTTAATATGGATAAAATGAATTAGAAACAACAATATAAATGTATAGGTATATCTCCAAAACTTTGTAAAGTTATAGGCATATAGTAACATCATAAATAAAAACTTAAATATAATTACTATAATTTTAATATGTAAATCATTATGTATGCCTATTTTAAATGATGGCTCCCATACACGAGGTAAAATATTTAATTATAATAAAGAGTATATGGCAATATTGCAAACAAGCAAAATACGCAATTTAAATATTATAATATTAAATAATTTATGCATATTTTAAGTTTTTATAAATGTATAACAATTAATTGCCTAAAAGTCATTCATAGAGGTTTTTATAATAAATTACACGATAACTCATAAAATATTCTTACTATAAATCCAAATTATCATATTCATGTATTATAAAATTATCAAAAATGTCTAGAGATTTATTTCGTATAATCAACATTGGTATAAAATATTGGTTTTACTTTATTTCTAGAATATACAAAATTGAAAATTATGTTGTATACTTCTTATAAATATATATATATATATTCAGAGTTATTAATTTAAGTTATTTCACATTTATTTATATTTATATTGGTTAAGGTAATATATATATACTATAGTAGTGTCATAATATGGTTTTTATTAAAGTTTTAATGTTGTATTTGTTTATATATAATTAATAGTATAACCAATAGACGTATGTAATACATATAATAGTTTTATATAACATTAATAATACTATTTAAAATCATGATATGTATTCAATGCGTACACATATGTGTGATATAAATATATGTATTTGTGTATATTATTAACTAATGATAATGGACTTATGTTAAATTAAATTTGAATTTAGTTACAAATTATTCGTGATATTTTACTAATATATATTGACTATTTATTTGTTTAAATAAATAGTCAATTTATCAAATATTTATATTATTCTAAATTACCATTCTAATTTTATTTATACTATTAATTTAAAAATATTTAATTTAAATGTTACTAGATCATATCGGATCTGTTTATGATTGCATAAGTGCACCTTACTTGTGTCCAACTCTTACATACCCGTGGCATACCCTGCAGGGTATGGAGTCCATGGAGCCGATCAACAGAGGGATGAGTCATGGACTCGGAGAGGAGCTAGGTAGCTCTACCAAGCTGCATGAAGCCTAATACAACGATATGCATCATAAGTTATGATTCATAACCATAACCATAAGTAACATGTCGGATCATAAGAACCCCGCAATAACTACGCCTATAGGCGTATACGCCTATAATATCCAGGATGATAGTGATAAGATAATGATTGGAATGCCACAATAGAGAAAAGTTATTAAAGCTGTAAATATAATTGACCATCCGAATCTTACAACCAAATATGAAAATAAAGGAATTAGAACTGTAATACAAGAGAGATAGGTCATATGTCACTTAATTTGATTGGCCGAGATGATGGAAAGTTATTGGTGACATTATCACTGAAGAAGGTATACAATATAATACAATGACACACTGTCAGTGGGTATGAAGGTATACACAAATAATGTGCCGTTTGTATTGTTATAAAAGAATTAGTGTATTCGTCAATAAGTGTTGAATACGTATCAAGCAGAATAACGGATCACGGCAATACCTATGAACCTAAGAATAATATAATATACGCACCTACAGATGATTATGATGACGATACAATCTATTAATAGACTATTATTATGAACTATAATTGACAATAGCTAGGATACCTAAAAATGATTTTCTAATAATTCAAGGAGACTGTAATGAGAAAGTTGATAGCGAGGGTAATGAAGATTGGTTTTATGCTACAGGGAGGTATTTACTACTAGGCAGTAACTGAACCTACCGAAGAGTCTACATAATTATAAAGTTTTAGTTCTAGTCCTAGTTTTATGGGGGAACATAAACGGTGGAAGTAATGACCTTGTCAGGAAGTATGGGATACTTACGAATGAGAGGATCTATAAATAGGCGTAATCACTAGTCATACCAAACAAAAACGATCTAAAAATATGAGAACTACCGAACTATAAGCCTGATTTCACGCAATATATTATTAAGGGACCTTAATAGTAATATTACCCTGACTTAATCTAATAGCGGAAAATATGCTAGCTGATTTTAGAACAATCATATTTCAGAACATAAGAAGAACATTCGACAGATTTGTAGCGACAGATAATAGCTGAAACGTACGTCGTACTACAATATAAACATGTATCATAACTACATTGATGTTAAGAAGGCATTTAACCGAGTATAGTATGAAGACTTATGGTAAGTAATGAGTGACTTACATGTTAATGAATATATTATTGGTATCATTGGAATTCAGTTATGATCAACAATACTACAGGAACCTTCATAAATATGTCAGTATATTATGTATAAGGAGTACGCCGAGGATACCTATTATCACCCTTCCTATTAACATATGTCTTGAACAAATTATGAAATACACTCGAAAAGAAAGCGTTACAAACACATTTATTAGAGAATATTAATTTTGTAACTTACGATTTGCAGACGACATTGATGTGATGGTAGGATTAAATTCATAATTGATGAAACTAAAAAAAAAATCTATAGATTTTTTTCAATTTTACAATTTCTCAGCAGCATATGCATATGGTATAACATGGTATGATAATTAGTAAAGAGAAAACAAGGTCTTGGTTAACACATTTTCAGCGGATATGATAACATTGCATGGGGAAGCCCTGGAAGCAGTGGAGAAAATCGAATAATTATGCAAACTTTGTATAATAGTATAAAAAGATAAATAGTATAATACATGAAATACTTAACTATATATATAAAATATGTAACAATATAACATATTATATATATATATTATTTATTTATTAAATATAAAATAAATATTTATACAAACAATTTTCTTATTTACTTTATTATTGTTTATATAAAAATAATATTTATAATAAATATTAATAATAAATAAAATTTAATATAATTATAATAGTTAATTTTAAATATGGTATTTTACCTTAACTACTATACTTGAATATGCATTGATACCGTTAGGAAACACAGTATGCTAGGCCAACATAACGCTTATTTCAAGTGTCCGGCCGTACACTGTACGGCGTTATAAACGCTATATACGCTATATATAGTGTAGCCGCTGACTTACACATGAATTAATACGGCGGTTTGAGTTTGGGTAGAATGATTAGTAATAGTAGAATTTAACGCAACTGTGAAATATAAATAGAAAACTGTTTTTTTGTTCTAACTACCTTTACAATGCTGTTTTATTGATCAAAATTGTAATATATATATACAATAATCCAACCTCTATTCGTAATTAACTAATATTTAATACATTTTAATATATAAATAGATGTGAAATAATATCCATATTCTAAATGTATTAAATTTAAAGTAGCATACATCATAGAGCCCGGCATTGAGCTAGAACATATAGAGGTTAACTATCAGAGAAGTTAATTATGACATCATTGCAATATATAGTCTGAAATATACTATGATATACACGTTTTTGTAATATGTCTATATATATAAATATATATATAATGTGTGTGTGTTGGGTAGAGGAATATATATGTAAATCTTAATATCCACTACTTAAATATGACGTACAATATAACTTACGTGTGCTATTTATTTTATTATTGAACTTAACTATTATAACGGACCTTAATTATTTTACTTAAATATGGTATAATATAATATATAATATACTTATATATTATAATTATATATATGATGATATAAGGCACTCAAATAGGGTAATGTAGACCCTTAGCTCGTGCGGATATATATATATATATATATATATATATATGATACTGTACACTTTTGAAAGTAGAGTATTCTAACCAATGGACAGTATTTATGGACAAAAATTTAAGAAAATATATAGTCGAAATATATAATCGAAAATATAAAGTATAAATATTTGCTAACGATAACATACGTTATAGAAATAAACAAAGAATAATACGAAATTAAAACGTTGTACAATTATCGTAAATAACCGAAAAATAATCGAAATTAAAAATAAATTATATATTAAAAATAAACGAAAAATTATCGAAAATAGAAATAAAATATATTGTTTTATTAAAGAGGGCATCGAAATATTATATTTATACTTTAATTATACTGAATTATTCTTAAATTGGTAACTTGTAATAGTAAAAAATAATGAATTAAATACTTTAATATTTAAATGATATATTTTAAATATATTACGAACATAACATATTAAATATCAAATGATTGAAAAAAGTAATGCAATACTTATCCCTTTTAAATTAGTAGGTAATAAACCTAGTAATAGAATCTTATACATTTTATATTTTAATAGTATAATAAATTTGAAACATATATATATATTTATTTTGGTGGAGTTCTTTCATCCCATCCTGGAACTTATAAGTTCTATAGATGAAGTTTTCATGTATAAACGGGTATAATATGGCTATACTGTCCCTTCGAAGCCGATATTTATATATTAATATTTTTAGAAAAACGTTGTGGTACAACATATATATGTGAAAGATAGTTAGCTTAATAATAAATGAGTATAAAACCGTTTATAATATATTATTCTAATTTATAATGAATTCAACTATTATTTATGCATTTAATGAACATATAGAGTTCATATAATTTATTAGAATGTAATACTGTCATCCCATACTATTAGTATATTACAATAGTATTCATTATAATGAATATATTCAATTTTATTTGTAATTCTTTTTTATATGTATGTTCCAAATGCATTCTTCATGAAGAGATGTGTTTACTTCTCATTCGCAAATTAACTTATATTACAATTTGTAATATTTATTAATATTATTATAATATTATACTATATACTATATACTATATATATATTATATAGTATTATATATAGTATACTATATAGAAGAATATACTATAGTATTCTAGTATAATTATTACAGTACCTACTATAATAGAATATAATAGAATAGTATAGTAATTTGTTGAGTGAACTATTATATATATATATACTCTATAGAGTATATATCTAACTATATGATATATTATAGTACTATTATAATATAGTATCATATAGGCTACTATGATGAGTAAACAAGTAAAAGGTATAGAGAATATCGGTAGGTTTAAATCATATAGGATTATAATGTGTAAATGTTTATCAGAAGATTATAAGAATATAAATAAAGTAAGTATAAGTATAATAATCATATAAATTAGAGAGAGGGAGGTACGATACCCTATATAGGGTCTACTCAATACACCTATAGTATCGATTCGGTCTTAGTTTATATATATATATATATATATATATATTACTCTATATATATATAACATAGTTTTATGAATATATTTATTGAAATAGTCTACATATATATTATTATTATTAATAAAATCCAATAGAATTTGCACATTATATACCGTAGAATATTATGTTGACAACATTTTTACGTGAAATACCAGATAGAAAACTAAATTGAAATGAACTTTACTCAATATTATAACAAACAAATTATTCTAAATGTTAACGCAAGTTTGCATACTCTTTTTTCTAAAGTGTATATAGTATAGATACTATATAACATATATAGTATAATATATATATATATATATATATATATAATATATGTAATAAATTAACTTTTACCACTTAAATATTGTATTTTACTTTATATTTTACTTTGTATTAACTCTTAACTTTAATATACTTAATTTGTGTATTGTAGTAAATGTATTATAATTAAAGTATTGCTAAAACTACCACTCTACAATAGTATTCCTAATAGAAATAAATTGTATTATTGTACATGTACGACGTGCAATGTATAACGTACACAAATGTACAGTGTATACATTTTATAACCGTATACGACGTCCATTGTACGACGTACAATGTACGTTTGTATACGTTATAATGATTATAATTAAAAATAAATTTAAAATTTAAACAATTGATAAATTAACAAAATTAATAACAAAGATAATAAATAGATATATCGTAAATAGAAACCATAGTAACAATAAATTTAGTTTACATTTTAAAATATTGTCAATAACAGCATTTTTAATCACGTAAAGTTAACACTATAATCCCACGTCATCACTATTCACCTCGTACGACTATAGCCACCTAGCTATGCACTTCGACGACATATTCGAACAGATCGGGGGTTTCGGCTACTACCAGTGGAGACTATTGCTGTATGCGTCCTTGGTGTCGTTCTCTAGTGTAGAGGTGCTCATGCAGTCATTCATCACTGCAGACATGGATCACTGGTGCGGTAAGAAACAACTCAACACCGTTGTTAAGTTAGTACATAGCTATACGTGTATGTAGGTGGGGGTAGGTAGGTATGACATATAGATCACCAACACCGGCTTGTGAACGTGATGTGGTCACTAAGCGTTACGCAATGTATAAGTTTAGTTACACAAACACATAGATATATATGTGTGTGTATGTGTGTTTGTGTGTAAATAAATGTATACATAACGTAAATTATACATGTATATTATATATGTAAATGATGCCGAGCTATTTAATACGAGCCGAGACGTATACTGTTGATGCCGAGCTGAAACGTATAATGTTGATGCCGAGCTGAAACGTATACATTTGATGCCGAGCTGAAACGTATACTGTTGATGCCGAGCCGAGACGTATAATGTTGATGCCGAGCTGAAACGTATAATGTTGATGCCGAGCTGAAACGTATACTGTTGATGCCGAGCTGAAACGTATACTTTTGATGCCGAGCTGAAACGTATACTGTTGATGCCGAGCTGAAACGTATACTGTTGATGCCGAGCCGAGACGTATAATGTTGATGCCGAGCTGAAACGTATACTGTTGGTGCCGAGCTGAAACGTATACTGTTGATGCCGAGCCGAGACGTATAATGTTGATGCCGAGCTGAAATGTATACTGTTGATGCCGAGCCGAGACGTATACTGTTGATGCCGAGCTGAAACGTATACTGTTGATACCGAGCCGAGACGTATAATGTTGATGCCGAACTGAAATGTATACTGTTGATGCCGAGCCGAAACGTAAACTGTTGATGCCGAGCTGAAACGTATACTGTTGATGCCGAGCTGAAACGTATACTGTTGATGCCGAGCCAAGACGTATACTGTTGATGCCGAGCCGAGACGTATACTGTTGATGCCGAGCCGAGACGTATACTGTTGATGCCGAGCTGAAACGTATACTGTTGATGCCGAGCTGAAACGTATACTGTTGATACCGAGCTGAAACGTATACTGTTGATGCCGAGCCGAGACGTATACTGCTGATGCCGAGCTGAAACGTATACTGTTGATGCCGAGCCGAGACGTATAATGTTGATGCCGAGCTGAAACGTATAATGTTGATGCCGAGCTGAAACGTATAATGTTGATGCCGAGCTGAAACGTATACTGTTGATGCCGAGCTGAAACGTATACTGTTGATGCCGAGCTGAAACGTATACTGTTGATACCGAGCTGAAACGTATACTGTTGATGCCGAGCCGATACGTATAATGTTGATGCCGAGCTGAAACGTATACTGTTGATGCGGAGCTGAAACGTATACTGTTGATGCCGAGCCGAGACGTATAATGTTGATGCCGAGCTGAAATGTATACTGTTGATGCCGAGCCGAGACGTATACTGTTGATGCCGAGCTGAAACGTATACTGTTGATGCCGAGCCGAGACGTATAATGTTGATGCCGAGCTGAAATGTATAATGTTGATGCCGAGCCGAGACGTATACTGTTGATGCCGAGACGTATACTGTTGATGCCAAGCCGAGACGTATACTGTTGATGCCGAGCTGAAACGTATACTGTTGATGCCGAGCTGAAACGTATACTGTTGATGCCGAGCTGAAACGTATACTGTTGATACCGAGCTGAAATGTATACTGTTGATGCCGAGTCGAGACGTATACTGTTGATGCCGAGCTGAAACGTATACTGTTGATGCCGAGCCGAGACGTATACTGTTGATGCCGAGCCGAGACGTATACTGTTGATGCCGAGCCGAGACGTATACTGTCGATGCCGAGCTGAAACGTATACTGTTGATGCCGAGCCGAGACGTATACTGTTGATGCCGAGCCGAGACGTATACTGTTGATGACGAGCCGAGACGTATACTGTTGATGCCGAGCTGAAACGTATACTGTTGATGCCGAGCCGAGACGTATACTGTTGATGCCGAGCCGAGACGTATACTGTTGATGCCGAGCTGAAACGATCCGGTATGACTATTAAAAAGACTATTACTTAAAAACCCGATATTATTTCCATATTTGTTCATAATATATTATTTTATATTATATACAAAGCATCCTTTTGTATCAGAATATTTTGAGTCTCGTTTCACTTAATCTTCTTTCCCTTTACTGCATAACTGAATATCTATTTTAGATATTAGATTTCATTTATACTTTTTATAAATAGAATACATGTTAGCTTTTGAAAATGAGACTGCATCGTTGCTTCGAACATGATTGATTATTGATTAACCCCTTGACAGACTGATCGTAGGGGAATATGAATCGCTGCTACACAAATTCTTCTCCATCCGTGTGGCTACATGGCCTAGGGTCCAAGTTTCGAAGCCATAAAGTAGTATAGACAATATTAGTGATCTGTACAGTAGTATTTTAGTATGTAGGGATATGTTTCGACTCTTCTATATAGTGCTTAAGCGAACTAACGCAGAGGTTGCTGTCGACATTCATATGTTAATCTCTGTTTCACTTTTTCCATCTTTTGTTAGAGTCGCACCCAAGTATTTTAATTTATCTACTACTTCAAGAGGTTCATTGTTCATGGGTATCGTTATCACTTCAGCTGTCTCATTATTCTCGAATTTGACCAATATTTTACTTTTATCATCGCTAACCTCCATATCATATGTCGCTGAGCACTTGCAGAGTTTGTTTGTGAGTTATTGCAGCTCAGTGTTTGATCCTGCCATCAGGTCGATGTCGTCTGCAAATATTAGGTCATCCAGCGGCTATGGTGCTACAATGGTCTTCTAGCGTATCTTGTATGATCTTTTCTAGGAACATGTTAGAGTGTTGTGATAAAAGGCATCATTGTCGTACTCCTACTGACGTATTAAATAAGGTCCCTGTTTTATTGTTAACCTAAACGGCACAGTTTGTTTTTTTTATAAATATGTTAGATTATTGCAATAATATATTCATCTATATCGAAGTGTCTCATTACTTTCCATAATCCTTCGTTCCAGATTCGACCAAATACCTTTTTGAAGTCAACAAAGTTATGGTATATTTTCTTCCATGTTCAATGTTTCTCTGCCATCATTTTGCAGTTTAATATCTGTTCGATTGTGCTTACTTTCTTTCTAAAACCTGCTTGCTCTTCAGCTAGGATATTTTTCGATTATGAGCAGCATTTAAATAACTAATAAATATATATATATATATATATATATATATATAACGACTTGTATATTAATCACAAATAAGATATAATTAGTAATCGTCTTACACCCCGCGATGACATTAACCCCGTAACCCCTACTCCCTCCCAAGTATATCGCACCAAAGATACATCAGCATCCCATACGAGCAGCCGGACACTCCCTCTAGCGGATTCTCTAAGTGCGAGTATTACAACTATAACTACTACTCGTTCTCGGTTCAGGAGTTCATCAGCTGGAACCGCTCCCTAATGATCAGCACCCATAGCCCTACCACGCTGAAGTGTGATGATGGATGGACCTACAATAGGACCATGTACGCCGAGACCATGATAAGTAGGGTTAGTGGGGAAGCCCTACCACGTGATATAGGGGGTGGAGCTACAATAGGACCACATACGCAAATACCATGATTAGTATACTAATAGTAATAATGAGTACCCTATAGGGTTATTGTGTAGCCTAGTGTCACGTGATGTATAGTGTACATGTAATAGTACAATGATGAGTAGGTTAAGTGAGTCCCACCAAATGTGTTATATGTGGTGGGGTTAAATATAGACAACCACAAGAAGTTTGGTTAGTTTAAGCCCATCACATATTCTATATGGGGGGGGTGAAGCCACTGCTGTTATAAGTAGGGTTGGTGTAGCCCCTTTAGTTATTATATCAACATATAAACGACTGATGCCTAGAACGGTTCATTTATTAGTATTAAATACACTCTTAATATATAGTGCACTCTCATGATAGACACACTAATGTGTATTAGGAGATGTATATCCTCGTAGATTAAATATATTAGCATTACATTAGTTAAAATCAGTTTCACAAAATTAATTTAAACAAATATAGTATATATTGAGTTTAATAATGTATACATAGAATATACTTACATTATCAAAGTTATTCTCTATTCTTCTATCAGTAAGTTGTGATACTCCATGGAAGCATATGCAGGTTTAAATCTGAATTCCTTTATTCATTAATCATGATATAAGCATAGAAATATTCAACATTATAACATTATGGTTCATTGGGGCAGTGACTACCATATAAGGTAATTATAAATGTATTATCAAAAATGGTCAACTTTAACCAAGAAATAAAACGTATAGTATAAAATATAAATAGCGTATCAAAGTGGTAAGATTAATACGGTCAAAAATGTTTGCTAACAGATAAGAACTAGATCACAAACTTTTGTATATTTGATAAGTTGTAAATTTAATACTTATACTATTATTATAATCAGTAATTCAATCAATTGGTACAATTTAGTAATTCAATATAATAATGTTAATATAATTCTTATATAAATGTGTGAAAGAGTTACATGTATATATCATCTCATATTTGTTTAATACACGAGGTATTAATACATAAACTATATCCACTTTCACAGTTCAACTTGGTATGCAAGCATGACAACATTCCATTCATAGCTACAGTGTTCATGATACTGGGAGTCTGTATCGGGTCCTTGATAGCGGGCTTCATATCTGATAAGTTATTATACCTTTGTGCGTGTATGTTTATGTGTGTGTGTATGTGTATATGTATATTCACCATACAATTACATTCATATAACGTGATATAACATGATGATAACTTCACAGTCGAGGTCGTACTTCGGCATACATGGTGTTCATCTCTTTGAAGGTCATCGGTTGTTTGTACTCTTACATCGCCCGAAACGTGATGATGTTTATATTTTCTCGGTTCCTGATCAGTATGGGGAACGCGGGAGTGTATCAAGCTATATTCATATTGCGTTAGTCGGATAGTCAGATCGTATTATTGTTATGTTAACTTAGCATTATGGTACCGGGTACGTCGTACCCTTAGCTTAGGATCTACGTATAAGGGGACACCCCGAAGTGTTGCGTCATTATAGCATTGTGAAGGACACCCAGGGACCCCCCTACCTTTATATTACTAACATATTTGTAATTATATATAATATATAAGGTATAATACGGTCCAATGAAGTGTGTACAAGTTCTATAAACTAATATAAAATAGTACATACACCCCATCTCATACATAAAATCAATCCTGCGCCCTTACCTACGTTTAGGGAGGTAATAACAAATATGTTTAGATACTTTTTAAATAATAGATATTTAAATACTAATAATATATGTATATATACAATATTGTTTGAGTCATATTGACTGCGATGTTAAATTTTATATAAAATAAAAATTAATATGAAATTAATATTTTCCATTTTACCCAATGATTCTTCACTTGTGCAGATCGAATGTTATTTTTTTATTTTCAAATATTATATATCTTATTTAAAATAGTAGGACTACCTACATATATTTTTACGTATTTAATAACAATTTAAATATGAATTTGAGAACACTCATGTATTTTCCATCACAATCTATCACCTTTATCATATATAATATATATATACCCAATTAATTCGATATATATGATCATAAAAATTGTAAAATTCAATGATCCAACATTATATTGAATTTTAAAAATACGCAAAATACGAATCTAATCACTGAATAATTCATTGATTACTATTGTATAGACACCTATAGGTGTTGGTATAAAACATCTCTGTAATCGGTTTATCAAGATTATACAAAAATATTTATCGATATATTTTATAAATTTTTAAATAATTTATAAAAATTATTCTGTGATGAACAAAAAAATAGGATTGCAAAAATCCCATTGAGAATTATAATCGTTTATTAGTATAGTATATATATATACGATATCATAAGTTTTTCACTTCGAAAAAAGTACGTGTTCCTACAAATGATATTGAGTTAACATATTACTTGAAGTAGATCATATATCATATGTCATATATATATATATATATATATATATATATAAACTGTTTACTTTAAAAATATGTATAAATATTATAAATATATAATTATTAATATATATATATATATATATATATAATATTATATACAGATATTCAATTAATTTAAAAGTGGTACACTAACATACACTAAATACACATTGGTTGCTCCCGCACAGTAATGGAACACACCGGCACAAAGTATCGCGCCCTGGCGGGAACAATGTTCAGTGTTTCGTTCGGTCTGGGCGCATGCGTGGCATCTCTGTTCGCTTACTACATCCGCAACGATAACTACCTACACGTTGCTATACTGATACCTAACATAGGACTGGCCGGTCTATCATTGTTAGAACTTTGTAGTTACTACACGCGCGCACACAACAATATATATATATATTATCACATTGGGCGGCTTAATTAATATTTTCACATGCAATTAAATGTTATATTATAATTAGTATTATGTATTATGTATTATGTATTATTAGCCTGTGGGTATATATCATATATATTTGAATCTTATTTTATGTTTAAAATAAGCTTTATAATAATTATATCGCATATGTTAATATATATATTTATATTTCTAAAGAAAATATCTTCTATATTGAACATTATTTGTAGTACTCCCAATACATATAACATTTTGTTGATCTTTTTGATTTCAGTATGTCCTATATATACCTATAGGTTATATATAACAATATAACATGTCCTATACGTATTGATACCTAATGATGATTATGCAGATTTATAGACGAGTCACCGAGATGGTTAATCATCAACAAGCGATATTACGCAGCTGAATACATCATCAAGAAGATAGCTAATATCAACGGTAAAGGTTGCTACATCATGCCCAACCTAGTCAATGTGAACATGTCACTCAAGGTTTGTGTACGTGTGTAGGGGTACGTATACCAATGTAATGTAAACAATGATATACTTTTAGGAAACAACTAAAATGAATACTTACTTGGACTTCCTATTGATATTTAAATACGTTAAATTGAGGAAATCAGCAATGATTATTACATATCTGTGGTAAATAATTTATATTTATATATATTATATATATATGTATATATATATATATATATATATATATATATATATATATATATTATAGTAATTATTATAAGTAGGGGAAAGTAACCGTCGGACAGTGCCCGAATATGGACACTCTCGGTATCTCAGAAACCATAAATCCTACAAAAAATGTTTAATGAATAAAATATTCATAATTATATATATAGTCTAAAAAAGTATTTTTTATTTTTTAATTATTCAAAATATTTCTGATATTTCCAATAAACTGATTTTTTTATTACGTTTTTAAATTTATGAAAAAAAATGTCAACTTAAAACCTTCTCAAGAATATACAAATGTATCGATATAAAAAATAACACTATATTATTAAAAAATAAAGCATTCTAAAAATTATATATATAATTTCTATTTTTGTTATCAAATATTCATTAAGTTATAAGCATATACCTACCTAGAGGTCATATAAGTCCCTAATACGGACACTCTAGATATCTTAATACGGACACCCTATAACCAATCAGCGCGCAGCGTATGAAATATTCTGAATTTCATAAAAATCGCGTGAGTTATAATATTAATACTCCCAATAAAGATAAATATAAAAATTGTATTATTTAGATACTAAAATTGTATTATTGTTTAAAAAAATAATAAAAATAAATAAATTATTAACTAATTAAATTAGAATAAATTGTACATAAAATTAATTATAAATAATGTAATTGTAATTTGTCTGATTGATTCATCAATTATATATAGTTTATATAGTGATATATATGTGTCCTTATTATAACATGGGGTGTCATTATTCGGACATGGGTATCGAATACGGACACCCCCGTTATCTATGGAATTAAAAAATTAAATAAAATTTTAAAATCACAATAATATCTATAATCATATAATATTAATATATTGTAAAATTTGAATAAAAATAATGAGTCATAAAATTGTAAGACCATTTATTGTTAAAGTGTCCGTATTAGGTTACTTTCCCTATATATTATGGAAGGTATAGTATACCTGGTATACTTAGAATTCGTAATATATATTCATAATATTATATGTTATCAATAACTCTTTTATATATATATATTTACTTATTACGTACACTGTACGTCGTACATGGATACTACCCTCTTTGTGAACATATATCATCTGTGGTACTCTCCTTTTAACATAAATTATATTTCTTTATCTGTACTCAATAAACTATTTTCAATTCAATATATATTTCAATATATATTTCAATATATATTTCAATATATAACAAATTATATATATATATATATATATATATATTTATATATATATAATATTATATATGCACCTAGTACCAGTATCGCCACCACACGATAGTAATCCAACCAATCGCATCGCGCCCCACAGGTTCGTGAACTGCTTCATCTACTACAGCATCCAGATGCGCAGTACGGAGCAGGACACACACATCTACCTAAACCACGCCTATATGGGCGTAATAGAGGTACCCGCCAATCTGGTGGCGTGGGCGTTGATGAGCTGTACCTTGACGGGGCGTAGGTTCGGGGCGAGTGTTTCGTACGCGCTGTGTTCCGTGATGGCGGTTCTCAGTCTGCTGACCATTAACGCAGGTAAGTGTAACACATCAGCCCACCTGTATACGTACACATACACATACTCACACATGCCTATGTATGTATACACACATTTGCATATACACGCGTGCACATAGGAGTCAATAACACATGTCAGTTCAACACCACAGAACCGCACTTCTGTCACGCGCATACGTATATATATACGTATACACCATATATATAAAGAAACTTTCTTTATATCGATGGTATACACATGCCATTACCATGTGTCACATGGTAATGCGTGTGTATATAGGCATATTCGTTCTTTAATTGTTGTTATTTAATATTGTTGATTTTTGTAAACTTTTTTTTAGTAGCCTATATGCACAACTCATAATTAATCCATATTTATAAAAATGTGTAATTTTATATAGACGTCAATATTAATATTATATTAATAAGTCGAATAAATGGAACCCATCTCACGAATATCAAGTCACAAATAAATATTCATATTTATTTTATTTATTAATTAAGCAATATTGTTAATTATATATAGTACCTTATTATATATAATAAATATATCTACTTATACATATTGAAAAATATATAATTTCGAAAATAACCCGCGAACGATAATATGTTCACTTATAATTTTCATATTTTATACTACACTAGTAATATTAATTTCATATATATATATATATATGTATATAGAGATATATCTAATTATATATGTAATAAACCGCGAAACTAAACAATATATTACATAGATACCGGGGTGAGGGGGAGGTATTGTCCTGATATTAAATGTATCCAATATTATAATTTATAATTTACAATATTATAATTTATTTTTACTAATATGATTAATATTATTATGTATATATGTGTGTATTTGAATACACAATATTTATTGTATATACAATTTTATTTCAACTATCTCTACCTCTTGAATTTGTACTTGTTCTAGTTTGGTTTTGTACATATGTAAATACATGTAAGAATAATTCGATATCTCAGACACATTTTGTCAATCCCCTAGGGTCTTAGTAAGTAGAAGATTACTGTGTATATATGTGATATTAAGAATATATCACCTACATAACGTAATACATAACACATACGTTGATTGATCCCCTCGTATCACCTGAACACAGACAGTACACGAGTGAGGCTCGTTTTACTAGGCCTCAGCAAGATGATGGTCACCTGCACCTATACCATCATGTACATCTTCACTACTGAGATCTTCCCCACTAGGGTTAGTTACCAGTGCAGTACACTGTACGTTTATACCTATATCTATACATTGTATACTGTATTGCAATACATGTACAGTGTACAATGTACACTGTATAGTGTATATATATATATATATATATATATATATATATATATATATATACCTATATCTATACATTGTATACTGTATTGCAATACATGTACAGTGTACAATGTACACTGTATAGTGTATATATATATATATATATATATATATATATATATATATATATATAGGATATATATAGGATATACATAGGGTATATATATATATTGTTTATATTAATTTCCAATATTTATTAAGCATTTTTGTTTTATTATAGAATTTAAATAATGCATACATAATTAACATTATTATACTATTATTAACAGATAAGGGGTATAGGAATAGGCATGGTTTCGATGATTTCAAAGTTATCTATTCTACTATCGCCAATTATATATATGGATTACGTTAGTTATACCAGATATGTATCAATAGACATATCCTCAATAATACATTCTAATATTATTAAATTAAACAATATGTATTTCATAGTTACCCTTTATTTGTTAACAAAAATATAGAAAGTGTTTAACTTGACAAAATAAGTCAATATCAAAATATACAGTGCTTTTTGTTTGATTGCAATTATTAATATTATATTATTATCAATAAAGATTTAAATATATCTAGAAATGGGAATTTTCCAGATTTTTTGTTGATTATCGATAGGACTGGAAATTGTAATCATTAGTAAAATTTATGAGTAAATAATTATTTGTAAAAACATACTAACATGTATGTTACATTTAATTTAATAATTACATTCATATATTTCAGTTAGTATAAACATAATTATATTCAATAACCAAATGTAATTATTAATAATTTTTCAGAGAATTGTATACATACTAAATATTAAATAGTATACTATATAAACTATAGTTTATTAGAACTATAAAATGAATGTTACTGATACATATTTTTATTATAACTGCTAAATAGTTATAGAATCTGTATTATTAAACTGGGGACATTATATATGATATCCCTCCACAAAAACTATGAGGACATACCCCACATCTTTATTTTACGATAATATATATATATATAATTGATATAAATTATTCAATAATGATATGTAATTTTAATAAATTGTTCTAGAAAATGTTACAAATAATGTACAAGTATACTTTTTAGAACGTTTAAAAAAATGTTATACAGAATTACTTTTATAACTAGTAAATATGTTCATAATTTATGTCATACAATCTTCCCCTTATTGGGTCATGAGTTATAATTTTATCATTTTTGATATAGTAAAGTTAAACAATTTCTGGTGACCTAGGTCTCCTACATGTTACCAACTATTCCCTATATATTATTCTACTACTAATTCTACAAAGAGAATAATACATAGTACACATAATACTAATTTCTATAACTAATAATACTAATACTAATAAAACTACTACTAATACTACTTTAATAAAAGTTAAATTCCACTACTAATACTACAATGATAGCTACCTCTACTCAGTGATGGGCACGATCACGATCGTCGATCGTCGATCGTCGATCCCGATCGCGATCGTGATCTTGATCGCGATCGACGATCGTTTGAAAATGATCGAGTAAAATGATCGACGATCGACGATCGTTAGAAAATGATCGAGTAAAATGATCGACGATCGTCAGCAACTGATCGCGATCGACGATCGTGAAAAAAATTAGATATATATAATATCATATTAGATAGAATGAATTTATAACTTAAGTTAAGGTAATTACCCCTTACATATTCTTTGAAATCTTTATTGTTAACAATACTAATTGGAGTCATAGTATTTATTAGAAATTTTAGTAGTAATTTGTCAGTTTCTACATGTGATATTGTAGTCGATTGCTCGATTGATAATTGAACCAATGAAGATTGTTTAATCTTTTTAGTATAGGATAGTTCTGAAGGTTCATGGATTTGTCTTTTTTTACTATTCTCATTGTGTTCACATTTTACTCTATCATATTCATCTAATTTAGTATGATGTACACTGTACATTGTACACTGTACATTGTACAGTTTTGTAATGACGTCTTAAATTTGATGATGACGAAATCCCCTCTATTATTTTTTTTCTACAAATCTTGCATGATGCTTCAACTTTATTATTAATTATTTTTAAGTCATTAAAATAAATATTTGATTTATTAAAGGGCGAATTTATCCAAGACATTGTATATCTTAGAACTTATAACTTATAATGATCTAAAATATTAATAAAGTTATAGACCTATATAATACGCCTACAGGGAAATTGACAGTTTGACTCATTTTTGGCGTAGAGACTCTATAATAGAGTAGATAATTAAACGTATTGTTTGATCTTGCATGTCTCGCGCGGTAAAATATTACGATTACATTAGTAAAAAAGATACATTGGTATATATATATATAAATATATTGATATGACAGCGTGCATGGGTGAGTACTCGCGAGTACTGCGAGGATCATTAGTGTTTCGTGCAGCAGCAATGAATTCAGATGCTTATATAATAATACGATCGAGATCCACGATCGGCGATCGATGATCGAGATCGCGATCGACGATCAAAATAATTACACGATCGACGATCGTTAAAAAATGATCGAGTAAATTGATCGACGATCGGCGATTGTGAAAATTCGTGATCGTGCCCATCACTGCCTCTACTCTACTACGCGATACTGATCGCTAACCCCCCCCCACACACAGGAGTATACGAACATAATGGTATACTACAGTGTATACATCTGTATGGCAATAGTAGCAGCGTGGGCCTGTGTATTACTGCCTGAAACTCTTAACGAACCTATGACTGAGTCATACGCAGAGGCTGAGAAATTCGAAGGGTTTGCAACCACCAACTCTAACTATAACTTACTAAACTAACTATATGAATATATATATATAGCTTAATAATATATTTACGTAATATATATGTGTGCGTGAAAACTATGAATGATTTAAAAGTTCAACAGATGTATTGAGGTTTTAAAAACATACAATTATCTACAAGCTATAAGCCGTATATATACTACCTATAATTTGATATGTAATACGAATATAAACATTATAAAATTAAATATAAATTATACTCATGTGAAATCAATAATAAATGTATTACATGATTTAGATACGAGATAAGCAAAATTCTGTTTCTATGTTATAATTCATATATCAAATTCTGTTTTCATTAGGCAGAACAAAATTTATTTTATTTAATATAAAAATTTGTAATTTATATAAAAAATATGAATGTATATCATACATAGTAACTATACGTATATAAATATTGATTATAACATAAAATGTAAGCGAATATTCACAAGCATTACATCTAATCACACACACATATAACTCAGGAACATCTGGCGCTCCAAGAAGCTGCAGTGCATGCGACTGAAACGTAACGGCATCTTCGACTCGAACATGCACACGTGCTGCAAGGTCAACCAGAACAAAGACCAACAGCCGGTCAGTATCCTCAAGTTCCAAGCCACCGACATCTTCGGACTGGACTCGCTGCAAGGGTACGAACCCGCTGAAGGGGTGTACAACAAGAGCCCCGGTATGGTGGCACTGCGTAATACAGAGAGTCTACATTACGGGGGCGGGGGTGGAGGGGCGGCTATCAACAACGATAGTAAGGAGACGCTTAACTACCAGTACGATGCTAATACTCAGCCCGTTACTGCCGAGAACTCGTATCATAATATCTCCACACATGCTACGAAATCGCAGGAGTTAATTCAGGAGAACTATTCTTAATGTACATCTACTTCATATTCACCTATACATATATGTTATAGTATCTTAGGCAAATTTACGTAAATAAATATTTTATTATAATAACTAAATATCTCGTTCATTTTATTATCATTTATACAAAGCTTCTTTATACCAATATTTTTCCGGAATCAAAATTAAATAATGTAAAGTTTTAATGATTAATCAGAGATATTTTGTTTGTACATTGATTCAGTGAAATTAAAAATCTATTTTAATATGCTTATAATTAATTGTTATCCAACGATGTTTGATACTAGTTATTTTATCTTGTTTATAAAA
This sequence comes from Osedax fenrisi, assembly GCA_964019155.1. Classification (NCBI taxonomy): domain Eukaryota; kingdom Metazoa; phylum Annelida; class Polychaeta; order Sabellida; family Siboglinidae; genus Osedax; species Osedax fenrisi. Next base: position 58,641,018 of record OZ025243.1, read on the forward strand.
CTTATTAAATAAGTAACTTGAATATAGTTTATATATATACTAGTCAAATATATTTCCCTTGATAAATCTTTAAAATAATATTCCTAAATATCAAAAGTTGTACTTATTTCTAAATCTTGTAATAAAGGAAATTAGTAAACAGGTTATATAATGTCATTAAGTTAATAGGCATCAACTATTTTAATTTTTGTACCAATATATTTAATATAATTCATATACATATATAGTTTGACCAGAATATGAGTTTACAAATATCGAATTTGGAAAATATAAAAATATGTATACATGAGGTCATAATAAGATCATGTAAAGATAAAGTAAAATCTCAATTCACTGGAAGTGATTATATTTGAATTTATAATTTAAATTCAATTTAAGATACTTTATTTCTATATACAAATTTAATTAATTCTTAATAATAATAATAATAATGGTTTTCAATAATAATTAATGTTATACAATATTCTAAACAAATGAAAATGATGACACATTATAGAGTACATATTTATTAGTTTATTTTATATTAAACTGTTATAATATGTAAGTATATTTTATATATTGAATAAATAATGTATAATAAAAGTAAGCAAGATATAAAATTAATAAAATATGAACAATATGTCAAATTGATTATAAATAGAAATGGTCAGTAATGGATGAAATATAATTATACAATATTATATTATCCTAAAAGCATAATACTATAATTAACAAATATACAATATATTGTTATAATAAAATGGCATATTTGTGAATACATATATATATATATATATATAAATTATTATATATATATATTAAATTAAATATTTAATGATGACTTTAAACATACTTATAATTGTGTTCATATTCTTTATAAAAGAGAACGATAAAAAAATAATTTCATTATAAATGATGTAACATATCCTGAACAAACAATACTTTATGAAGAATGTTGTTGATTTGGTTATCGGAAATTAGCATAGGTGTTGTATTCATCTAGATAGGCCAACACCATGTCATGGCAAAACTTGTACTGCTCCTACAAATAGTACAGTAGTTATAGTAAAATATCAATTATATTATCAGCTATATACTTAATATATGTTTCATTTCACTTTAAATTACATATTATAAATATAAACTATCACAATTAATGTTAAAATAAATCAATGCAACAATTTGACAATAGTTATGGTATTTTTTAGATTAAAATATTTGTTACAAATCAAATAAAATTACGAATAATGTGTTGATGCAAAGTAGTGATAATATAAGGTTTATCTATTTCAATAATATTTAATGAATAAATATTACTTGATAAATAACTAATACATAAATATTTACTTGGTTTAAATGCGATATGAATGGTGTGAGATAGATATTGTTATTTGTATGGAGTCATTTACATCAATACATTTTAATTAACAAATTTAAGCTATACAATAAATAAATATTATTCTATAATTCGTGCATGCACAAATTCTGTACTAGATTATGTACGATTTGGTTCTAATTCGTGAATATTTTAAATGCACGCATCCAGAAAGACCTGCTTATAACAAAGCCGCTCTCATGTTAATATAAGGAGGTTTTAATAAGATTCAATCATACAATAATATAAGATAACTTCTAAATATTATTTTAAGACCTATTTTAATGGATATAGTTTGAACCTGCTACCTATGTGTGTCTGATGAACTAACCTACTTAGATACTCAAGTCATATTGAAACATCCACTTAACAACCCATACTAACGTAGTTTTTGATAATGCCAGTTCGGCTGTTTCTGAATTGTTTCACAGTGTGGAAAATATCTACATCGTGATCTATTTTCATCTTCTCCCAGATGCTGCAGATAGATGCGAACACTCCACTCTTTGTCTGTCCGTCCCTGGTAACAATATTACAATTATATTTAGAATCAAATATTTATTGTAAAATTATCATTATAATCATGTATTATTAAATATCTTTATATCGTATAAGGAACATGCTTTATATGTAATAATATTTTAGGAATTATTTCTATTTAATTTTCATTATATTTGTTGTTTATTTAAGGGGGCAATATATCTAGAAATCAGTTACTTAATTATATGTAATCGTTATATATATATATATATTTGTATACAAATGTTTCAATTATAATTAATTAAGGGCCAGCCTAGTATATTATATAATAATAAATAGCTATATTGTGTTATTTCAATTTAGAATTATTTTTGAATTCGAATTTAAAATTACTCATCCTATTCAATTATTGACATAATTGATAATATTCTAAATATATATAAAAGAAAACTTCCTGAAACATCAAACGTTAATTATATTATTTAGATGAATAATATATTCCTCGTGGCTTCTACTCTATATAGACTAACAGACAATGAATAACAACGGGGCCATAGTTCGCCTGCGAAATGGACTTCTCAACGTGTTCAGTTAGGGAGATGAGGGCTTTAGAACATGACGGAACATCGGTAAAGTCAGGCCACACGTTCAACTGAAACTGGTTGATAACGCGAGAGATGTCCTTCTCTTGTTTGGTCGATGGCTGCAAGGTTAAGGGTGAAGGATGGGTAGGTAAGATGAGAGGGAATAGGCAATCCTAAGATGTATGGTTGGAACAGGGCATCTGTAGTTGTATTTCGGTAAGGGTTACTTAGTTATGTAGGGGTGGTGTAGGTAATGGTATGTAGGATGGTGACAATTACAGAAGGGTAGGTTGGCAAGTAGCTGGATTGAAAGATATGCCACAGAGGTGAGGAAGTCAGGTATGGAGGAGACTGAAAGATAACAAATGAGATAAGAGAGATATATACAAACATTGATATGATGAAGACTGTGTATTGATGGCATTAAGGATGATTGATTGATTACGTTATTAGTGTTTTAGGTAATATAAGTAGTGGTAAACAGAGAAAGATATGTAAAGGTTACAAGAGATTGAGGAAGGGATAAGATACACTGGTAATACTAAGCTAGTAAGCTATATGAAGGGTGATACTAACATCGATAGTTTTGTAGGTGATACGAAGCACATGAATAGTGATCTGTTCATCGCTAGTGTCCACAGAGATGGGCTCTATGATGAACGGGCCACATTCGCATGCCTCATCTTCTGGCCAGTACTGACCATACTTCTATACCAGAGAGTCATAGGTTATTATAGTTACGATAGGAAGCAGCTTATGCTTGATATTAATCAGTTTAGTACTTGTTTAATTATTTTTTATTTATTTTTAAAGATCAACAAGAAACTGAAACTTCTGGGAAAAAATGTAGAATTTTGTTTTAATTATATTATATCATAATATTTTGATATGTTGGTTCCTATATTATTATAAATGATTAAAATACGACATTTTATAAAATATACTGAAATAATGTATATGTTTAGTTTTATTAAAATAGGGACAAAATATTAATAACATAATATCATTTTTATTTTAAAATTGTCTATCATTTTCGATATGAATTATACATTAATATTTATCTATATAGTAAAATAGTAATTTCATATTGTATAGTTATAGTTATGTATATTATCACATACATTTATTTTAATTCTAAATATATTTTGGTATCTCTTGTTAAAAAATCTAGTATAATATAAAATAACAAGATTTATCCATTAAATTGTAAATAATAATATAAATTATATAATTTTTAATTACTTATAATTATTCAATAATTATAATATTTCATTATATATTATTTTTTTAAATATAAACAAATATCAAGATTTCATATATTATTTCTTTCTCCATTAATACAACCATAATTAATAAATAAACTCCTAATTTAAACTACATTAAGATTATTTAGTATAAATATAAAGAAGTTTGTATATTTAAAATATTAATATTAATATTATATATAAAATCACATATGTAAAGTTCACACACACTAACGGCATCGTCAGGGGAATGTGCGTTAAGCATTACTATGGTGGTAGTGTACTGCTCGAACACCATACGCCAGAAGTCTATCACCGTGTGTGGCAGGGGCATTTGTGTGATGATGTAGGCATTGTGTTTCCACGGGCCCTGCATTGTGTATAGTATCCATAGTATTAGTGTTCAGCGTTAACAGGAATTACATTTTATAAATTATTAGTTAATAATGTATATTTTAATTTATTTGTTTATATTTATATTATTCATTATTTAACTAAATAACATATGGTATGTAGGTAATATTTAGTTAGTAAATATTTAAACTTTACACATTCGATTATAAATTTGTATATAAAAAATTACAGAGAAGAGCAAATTTAGAATATATATTATTAAAATATAATTTGATATGAACAATTAAAGATATACAATAGTCTTTTATTGTAGTCATGATAACTAACGTGTAGAAACACTGCATTAATGTAATCATTAGTTCCCTGCACTCGTATACCTAGGTAGGGACGATGTTTATCTCCTGTGTGTTGAATGTGTAATGTGTGTAGTAGTTGTCATTCCTATTAATCATTAACTGTGAACTATTATTATATACGGGATATATATTAATAGAGGTATTATTAGTAGGTTAATACACAATTACTTAATATTAACATTTTTATTTTGGTGGAGTCTCATCTAGGAACTTAGATGAATTTTCATTTATAACCAAATGGTTCTAATGTTCCTTCGAAGCCATGTTAAGGCATCCATAGTTTTAATGAGAGCCGAATATTATTTTATATACAAGTATATAAGATCACTTCTAAATATTATTTTAAGACCTATTTTAATAGTCCGAACGGGGCTCGAAACTGCCTTCTACTATTTGTGTATATTACGCCTTATCCAAATGAGCCATACAGGCAGTTATTAATATATGATGAATGAATGAATATTGGTTTCATAGTTACCTGCGAAGATGTTATCTTTCCTGTTCTTCGAAGCATTCTGTTTTAGCATGGAAACACGACATTCCGTCAGCTTGGGTGACATTCTCATTAATCTCTGCGCAAACATCATAACAAATGTATGACATACTTATATATGTGTAATACTTATATTACGATATTGTGTGGGTTTAAATCTCATGAAACTAATTCATTTATAGATTAATATAAATATAAATTATAGATATAGGAATATACATATATAAATATTTATGATATGTACAAATGAAATATATATATATATATTTAATGGATAATTAATATAATATTATATACTCTATATATTGACCTACAATAAATATATATTATTATTGTATTTTATATAATATATAACTTATATTATAACTAAAATATAAAATAGAATAAATTATAAAACAGTTTGTATATTTATCGTTAGTTTACTATACTTTCATATCATTATTATCAACTAATAAATAATAAAAGAAATAGCGTATAATTTAAGATTGAAATATTAAAGTATAACTAAGGGAATAATAAGGGTAATGTGACAGTGACCATTACTTGTTTAGGCTCGTTTACATGATGAGTACTACTCATTGAGATACATATTTATGATTTTAATAAATAAGAAATATTTGTATCGGAGTTTACATATTATAAAAATGATGACCATTTTAAAATTGTAGAAATATTGAGAAATCTATTTAATTGTAATACACATTTAATATTTTAGAATCAATGTCTTATAAATATGATATTTACATATATATATATATAAATATATATATGTAAAGTGTATAAATTTATAAAAATTATAAATTATTGATTTATTTTAGGATAATTTTAATAACAAATATAAATTATTGTGTACAAAAATGAAATGTGTTTACCTATTTAATCATAATTTAAACCTGATATTGTTTTTCTAAATTACATATAGGTTTCTCCATTAACATGCGATCACATTCTGGCTTGTTGTCATCTGAATCATCTATATTATTAGTAGTAGTAGTAGTAGTAGTAGTAGTAGTAGTAGTAGTAGTAGTAGTAGTAGTAGTAGTAGTAGTAGTAGTAGTAGTAGTAGTAGTAGTAGTAGTAGTAGTAGTAGTAGTAGTAGTAGTAGTAGTAGTAGTAGTAGTAGTAGTAGTAGTAGTAGTAGTAGTAGTAGTAGTAGTAGTAGTAGTAGTAGTAGTAGTAGTAGTAGTAGTAGTAGTAGTAGTAGTAGTAGTAGTAGTAGTAGTAGTAGTAGTAGTAGTAGTAGTAGTAGTAGTAGTAGTAGTAGTAGTAGTAGTAGTAGTAGTAGTAGTAGTAGTAGTAGTAGTAGTAGTAGTAGTAGTAGTAGTAGTAGTAGTAGTAGTAGTAGTAGTAGTAGTAGTAGTAGTAGTAGTAGTAGTAGTAGTAGTAGTAGTAGTAGTAGTAGTAGTAGTAGTAGTAGTAGTAGTAGTAGTAGTAGTAGTAGTAGTAGTAGTAGTAGTACTAGTAGTAGTAGTAGTAGTAGTAGTAGTAGTAGTAGTAGTAGTAGTAGTAGTAGTAGTAGTAGTATATATAATAGTATCTAGATATTTTTGATTCGAAAATTTGAATCATTGAAATAAAATTAAATATAAGTAAAACTAAAATTATCTAGTTTGAGGCAAAAGAGTTACAATTGCTGAGATCTTATCGTAGTATCAGTAATATCAGTAGCTAGTATGCAGCTAGATAGTGCTGAACTCTGACCTTGGTCTAAGTGAAGCATTCTTATCAGAACATCAGAGAATTGAGAACAAGGAATCAGGGTATTCAGAGATATAGTCATTTCAAGTAGAGCGTCGTGTACAAATATGTACTGATCCTATACGGGTATTAGAAGTTATTAGGGTCTTCAAGGTTAAACTTATTGTGTGTATGTGTATGTGTAATAATGTGAGATAATATGTATATAAAGTATGATATATAGTGGTTTATAGTTAATTTTAATCATAGCTTCAAAATTAGAAACATAACAATTGATAAATCGTTTTGATGCATATTTTACATATGCTAATTATCTGTTACTGATGACTTACAAGCAAACAATGAAGAATATCATATCTGGGTTTGAATGGAGATAATTGGTATTAGATATTCTATAAATACATTGCATAACATATAGATGTTAAGGGAAGGTGCGATGTTCACTAGTTTACATGTAAAAGATAAGGAATATGGCTATTTTTAAAAGGTGCTAACTTATTTTTTATAATTTTTGTTTGTATAATTCAATAATACATAGTTACATTATATTTACTATTGATTATTTTATAGAGTATATTTATTTCTATACAATTTTCATAAGTATACATTTTTATAAGTATTTTGTTAAGTGTTATATCTCTAACATGTAAGCTCTGTAATCTAGCGTGCGTCCCCTTAACATCTATATGTTATGCAATGTATTTATAGAATATCTAATACCAATTGTCGACATTCAAGCACTTTTCAAACACAACTTATTGACTGTTTGCTATTCGTTATATTCCCTTAAATACATAACATTAATATATAGAAGACTAATATGAAAACATGGGTTAGATGTTTAGTGTGATGTGATGACTACGTACCATTGTTTGTATCATGTTAACACGGTCGCGTCTCATCGATATCGTGAAGTTGTAGATGTCTACCTTGTTCTCCGCTTTAGCCTGCTCCAACAGTGTATCGATAGCTATGAAGGTACCAGTTCTTCCCACACCGGCACTGTGCAATAGGTATATAATAAAGTAGTTGTACTGATTTGTAAGTTTTGCTATCTGGCTTACAGTAGGTCTTAAATGTTATAATAAACATATATGTTAGGTTTCATCACAAAATATTTAATATGTTAAAGCGATAACCACTTTAATGAAGACATATTTGCATTTATGAATTAATGTAAATTCCTATATTACTTATGTTTTTTTATGTATATGTGCATGTTTGCATCATCATAAAAATGAAATATTTATCATATAAGCAAAGATTTTGCGAAGCAAAGATATAACACTCCCTATGCATGCAACGTAATTTAGTAATATCCCCAGCCGCTGCTAGCAGCAGTATCGAAATCACTGAAATAGATTTAGGTTCGGCTCTGTTTGCATACAACAATGTTTTCATTGCTCTATTAGATTACATGCAATATAAATTAACTTTTACTTACTAAATATATACTTATAGCATTTAAAACATAAATATCATATTTGTTTGTTATATATTAGTAATGAACACTTAGTTTTCATCATATAAATATTAATTGAAAGCATATTATTTAACATTTTAAAAGTGTATAGTTAAATACGAATTTACATTATAAACAACTCATAGTTCCTAAAAGTAACCCGCTATAGGTGGCACCAGGGTATTTTGTATACAAATTCAAATTACACGATTTCGCGTAAGTGTTATATCTTTCCTTCGGAAAATCTTTGATATAAGTGTATAAATTTAATATATTATAATAATAATAGAGAGATTGGTATATTTTAAATTAGAATCACTTGAACTTAGAAGATTAAAAATAGATCTAACTACAATTTTTAAAATTTCAAATAATTATACAGATATAAATATATCTGATATTCTTAAAATTTCGAATAATTGTAGAACTAGAGGTAATTGTAAAAAAATAAATGTATTATAAATAAAATAATTATGATAATACAATTAAAAATATAATTAATAATAGATCAGTTAATTTATGGAATTCATTAAACAATGATATAATAAAATCTGTATCTGTTTCATCTTTTAAAAATAAAACAAACAAAATCTGTTTTGACAAACAACTTTTTTTTAACAGAAATTTATAATTTTATATTGATTTATGTTTCATTTTGTATCTTAATTATTGCATTATCTCTTATGGTTTTTTTTTAATGTGTTTTTGTTATAGAAAATTTGGGTTTTTATATCTATATTTCAAATATATTATAATATAAAATTAATAATTCATTATTATTACAGATAAAGTGGGAAGTATTATTTTATTTTTGTTTGTTCTGTATTATATTTTGTTATAAATTTATTTTTGTTATAGAAAATTCAGATTGTTATATCTATATTTCAAATATACTATAATATAAAATTAATAATTCATTATTATTACAGATAAAGTGAAAGTATTATTTTATTTTTGTTTGTTCGGTATTATATGTTTGTTTTATATATATTTTGTAAATATGTTTCAAATGTATTATTCAAATGTATTATATTACTAAACTACAATATTAATAATTTTATATTATTTCAGATTATAGTGATAAGTATTATATTGTTTGTTTCATAATATTATTGGTATGTTTTGTTATTAACTGTTTTTGTATAGGTATATTGGTTTATTTTATTTGTAACTTGTTCTGTTTGTATATATATATATATATGTTTCAAATTTATTATACAATTAAAATATAAAATTAATAAAGTACTACCTATTATTATTACAGATTTTGGTAAGTATTACATTATTTGTTTGTTTCATTCAAGTATTTGTTTCATTCTAGTATTGGTTTAATTGATTTTAAACATGTTCTGTTTATAATATATTTAAAATTTAATATTTAAATATTAAACTATATAACTAATAATTTATTACTAAAACAGGGTACAAAGATAAGAAGATTTCTACAAAGTTAAAGTAGAAATTGAATGTTTCGATGCCACTTACAAAATAATGTATTTTATTTCTATTTTCGATTATTTTTACGCTATCTTTTATTTCTATTTTGATCATTTTTCGTTTATATTTTATTTTTCATTTTACTATATGATTTATTTCTACTTTCGATTTTTTTCGTTTATTTTTACGGTAACTGTAAAACGTTTTAATTTCTTTAATTTTTTAATTTCGTATTATTCTTTGTTTATTTCTATAACGTATGTTATCGTTAGCAAATATCTATACTTTATACTTTCGATTATATTTTCGGCTATGTATTTGCTTAAATAAATTATCAATCAATCAATCAATCAATAATAAAGTAATAAATTACATAATAAATGTATTTCAAATTAATTTTTTTAATTTTTAAATAAATAGTTTATTGTTAATCGTTTATTCGATTATTTTTTTGATAAATTATTTTAATTAAGCACCAAACTTTGTTGTGAGCCTATAATGGTTATTTACAGGGTATAATAACAAAATATTTATTGTTCTAACAACAAAATTTTACCAACAAATAGATTTTTTGTTAAATGTTCAATATAATTAAATTTTTGAATAAGTTATTTTTGAATATGCTATTTTTATATTATTTCTTATAATTTTATATAATTATGATAGAAATATATAATATACATTTTTTTTTATTATTCCATTGATATTTTTTTTTCAATTTTTAAAAATTTTTAAATTAAATTAAAATAGTCTTTAATCGATTTAATTATTTTTTTTTAAATATTTAAAATATTATAAGAAATGTTAGTTTACAAAAAATACACTACAAAATTGTTTGTGAGGGTATTCCTTATGAGTTTACATATACAAAATATGTAAAAGTAAATATATATTATAAGTAAACATTTATATAGCTTTAAACCTATTTTTATTTGTAAGAAATATGAGAAAATTACTTAGATAGTATATTTATTTGTTAATTCTGAAATATGCATGTCAATTATATAATATAAATACCTTCAGAGTGTAAATATGAATTTTATTAAGAAATAATATATAATAATATAGTTATGCTCTTTTTAGTAGTTCTTAGTAGTATTAGGTAAAATAAAAATATATACTGAGAACATCAGGTTAAAGTTGAGTGAATATTTCATATTTTATATGAAATATGAATTTAATATGAAATAATAGTAATTAATTATAAATAATATAAAAAATACAAAGAATAATATATATTACTATAAGTTTGTTAAATAAAACAAGTGTTATATGATATGATAAATATATATATATAACCTTCTTATAATTAATAATAGTAATATACAAATATAACTTATATATCTGTTATATTTTATAATATTTTGAATACAAGATGTTATAAAAGACTGTTTTTTATTTAGTTATATAGTATTCTGAGATATTTTAATGTGAAATCAGATAAATACACTTTTTAAATAAAAATGTGTATTTATTTAATTATTATTTATTTTTTGTAATGAATATTTGAAGATATAACAGATTATCCAACAGAGAGAACCCTACAGGGATGATAAGGTAGCACTACTACTATGACTAAGGGGGTATACCTGCAATGAACAATGACAACCCCATACATGGATGATAAGGTAACACTACTTCTATGACTAAGGGGGGTATACCTGCAATGAACAATGACAACCCCAGGGTAGGAGGTAGCCATCTCGCGGACCCTGTTCCTCAGTTTAATGATAGGGGCAGCTCTAGTAGGAACCCCATGATCAGGCCAGCATGTGAAGTGTAGCTGCTTTATCTGTCTGGTTTCATCTTTACCTGATACACTCTGGGTGAGAGAGAGAAGGATGTGGTAGTGGTGGTATAGAGGGGTAGAATCTATACATTGGAGGCTGTTGGCATTATTTATCAAAAATAGTATTAAATAACAATTAAAATATGTATCAATATAAATGTAGGTAAACTTATTGTGTTAAAGTGTGTTTATATATTTATTATTTTATATATATTTTTTTATATTTTATTTTATTTTTAAATTTGGTATGCTACAATTGTATTTTAAAATACTATTGAATATTTAAATAAATATATATATATATATATATATTTATATAAATATATATAAATACAATTAAATAAACTAAATCATAAATATGAAAAAATTATACTATATTCGGTATAAATATATATTGTAATAATATAATGAATTAAAATTTAATAATTTTATAAATTAAAAATAAAATATAAAATAATTGTAATGTGTTAATTAATTTACATATTTAAGTTTAAATGATTAGAATTAACAACATTTAAAAGTAGAGTGAAATCAAATGCTTCAATTTATAAGGGATGTAAATTCATACAATTAATTTACCATATATAAATAAAAAAACTAAAACTCCAAGATAAATTTAATTAATTTAAAATATATTATTATATAAGTGAATATCTGTTACAATATTAAAGGTTATTTAGTTATAAAGTCAATAAACCTTTGTGATTTCAAAAGTACGGATTATGAAATCTGATGTTTTCTCCATTTCTTTGAAGAGAACTTCGATGTTTGCATAGGTTTTAGTTTCCTCAAGTTTCTCTGGCCAATAGCATTCACATTTCCTCTAAAACATTTGTAAAAGTAGTAGTAGTAGTAGACATATTTATCACACTGATAAGCATAAATAAAGATAACAAAGCAAATAAAGATAAATATTAAGTTGATATGTTTTTATGAAATTCTACAAGTATTAAATTATTCATATTAATATAGTTTGAAAATTAAAATATTTAGTATATATATTTATCCACAATTATAATTATTTATGCAAACTACATTATGCCTTATCTATCATTTTTTATTATGAAATATATACTGTGGTATGTGAGATGTAAATAGAAAATATTTGGGGAACAAATGAGAAATTAATAAAATGAATTATTTACGTTTTTAAATACACATCTTCACAAGAATTAACAATACTAAATATGATAATTAAAATATCATAGAAGTGTATACAAATACAAACACAAACACATACTACTACTATAGGGGTATTGGCGGGGCTACATACCTTGCCTCGCTCGACCAGATTAGTTGTCATGACGATACGATGACAGTTTTCTTGCCACACCATTCGCCACATATCCTCGCATGTGTATTTCGTGCAACCTATAATCATGTATATGTGTAAAGGTATATGTATGTGTATGTATAGGTATGTGCGTGTATGCATTGGTGGGTATATGTGTATGCATGGGTGTAGTATATACGTTTATATGTATATATTTATGTTAATGTAAGTATATGTGTTTATGTATGCGTGGGTGTGTGTATGTATGTATGTGTATATGTGCATATATATGCGTGGGTGTGTATATGTATGCGTTTGTGTTAAGAGGGTGCACTTCGGAATTATTATTTTAGAGAGAAAAAATGTATCCATCATTTTAGCTATATATATACATTAAGTATTGATATACTTAAGTATATCAATAAAGTACATATATATATAAAAATGATATTTTATCGGAAGTACTAATTAAATTTAATTTACCAGTAATAATTACAACTTATTCAGTTAAAAATAAATTTTGTATAAGTTTTGATTTATGTATAAATTTTGAAAATTGAAATACATTTATTGACATCAAAAGTCTTTATTTGTTTACATTATAGATTATACTATAGTAAAAATTATATTAGTATTGTACAATAGATAGCAAGCATTTTATATCACAGAGATTCATAAATATTACGTATATATTATTTTATTTTATAATCCTTCATACTGTATTATTTCTATATATATATATATAAATTTAAGCCAACTCTGAGTATTATTATATACAATTATACTATACATCACATGCATTATGAAAAATAAGTATTTTAATGCTTTGTAATGAAGTTGAATTAAATTTAACACACTATTTATTTTATATTAATAGAGTAGAAAATATAAAGAATAAATTTTTTTTTAAATTATCATGTACATTTCCAGATTTTTTAAGAATTTAAAAAAATTATCAAAATATCAAATTTAAAATATTTTTTAAATATAAATATATATTTCAAAATAAACATTTTATATTAATAATAAACTTACTATATAAAAATAATCTTTCTAAAAAAAGTTTTATTGCAATTTTTGAGTCGTTTTTTTTGCAATAAAATATATATCAAATTTGTTACCAAGTAAATTTACATCATAAATCTTTGTGAATTTATTTGTTTTTCAGAATTATTAGTATTAGTATTACCCAATATATTACAATTATTTGTGTAATCGATTCTTACATATTAATACTTAATATAATAAATTAAATAATATCTATTATTGTAATATAAATTTGAAATTAAAAAAAATAAACATAGATCTGTACAAGCATATTCTCAATAAGCATTGCTCATAGGGTCAAATTGAAAATATTGTTGTCAGATAATTTTTTCTTCTTATTTTACGTATTTTTTCAAAAACTGCTTCATCAAAACTAACTTAAAAAATATTTGATATATACATATATTATTATAATTTCAATATATATCCTATGGTAAGTGTCTATTTTTGTCACAAAAATTGTTCTTCTATGATTACCCTTAAGGGGTAATGTTCCTCCCCTTAATATACTTATGCTTATGAATGCGTGTATTGCATATAAATAGTGTGTATATTTGGTGGTGTTACAATAGTATATGATTAATGTGTTGAGAAAGTGTTGTATTCACTGATTAACCTTGGGCTGCTATGTATTCAGGTCTTCCCAGGTAGTTCTGTGTGTGTGGTGTGTGGCTATAGTCAATAAGTGTACAAGTAATACATACATACATTAGTGTATAGGAAGCATTAGTAATGTTGTTATTTGTGAGAGATGTATGTGTGTGTGTAAACTATAGGGTATTATAATCTATAGAGATTATAAACTATAGGGTGTATTAAAGACTAAAGGGTGTGCACTATATAAACTACACAGGGTGGGGTACTACAAACATTGATGTAGTTAGCGTTGATATAATCTCCTTCGTGTTTTGTATCGTCTACTTGTAATATCACTCTGGAGTGGTCATCTATATAGCAGGCAGTGAAGAGAGAGAGTGAGTGACAGAGAGAGAGAGAGAGAGAGAGAGAGAGAGAGAGAGAGAGAGAGAGTGAGAGAGAGATATAAACAGGAGTACAATGCGTACATTCGTCTACTAACACGCTATTATATTCATAAATCTATTCTTAGGTTTGTTTTCATCTTTCTTTCCGACGATAGTGTCACTAGTCAGTCCTTCCGGAATGTCCTGTAGAGGTCATCACAATGTCATTAGTTTACATTACAGTAGGTGTTAATTAGCTAGTTATGTATTGTGTTCATACCTAACAAATTGAATTACAATATTCACAATTAATTAAATTACTCATAAATATAAATGATCAAGACCTATAAATCACTAATAAATAAATATTTAAATAGTTGTTCAATTTAGTACTTCTTTTAATATATTATAAAATATAAATAATATTTAAATGTAAAATTTAAGTGTAAGAAATATATACTTGCAATGTTAATATATGGGGGAGTAACATGTACTGCAATAATGAATGTAATGCATATTAAATATAGATAATTACACCATTTTTTTAATATATTATATTTTTAATAGCGATCCTATAAAATTTAAATGGGTCAAATTCTAATAACATATATCATAAATAAGAACATTAAAATAATTAATTTTAGTTTTTTATTATACAAAATATATTGTTATCAATAATTTATACATTTATACATATAGTTGATTTGTAGTGTCATATATTTATATAATATATACTTATTTAAGGGTATCCTTAGTATAAGCTAAACATAGCTTCTGGGTATCCCTCCGATTATTATAGCCAATATTCGGTAAATAAATTCATTCATTCATTCATTATATAGTAAATTATATAATTATTAATATTACATAATTAATAATAATATATAATATATTTAATTTTTTCACTCTACATTCTTATAATAACATAATTTAACCATGTTATATATGACGAATTAATTTATATTTTTTATACATATGTGTAGATAAATGTGTCCCTAATATAATATGTAAAATAAAAACAAATATTTGTTGTTAATATATAAAACTAAAGTGCCCCCATAAGTAAATTATAACCTGACTACTTACATTACTATAATAATACTGACTTCATACTCCTTTTGGTATGCATCTGAATTCTGTCTGTTCAATATGTATGTCTCCAATTCTTCCAACTGTAATTATTGTATGTAAAATGCTAACATTCAGTATTTACATTATTTATTTGAGTTTTTAAGTTAATTATTAAGTTAATATTTTATATAAGTTAATAATTAATAAATATATTTATATTTGATATCAATTAAAATAATTTAAACCCAATAGTAATTAAACAGGTATATTATTATTAAAATTATTTAAAAAAATAATAGTTGATTTTAAATGTAGAAATCAGTAAATGAATGAATATTATTATTTCATTTATTAATTATTATTAATTATTAACTAATAATTTAATTTAAATTTTCATATTTATTTTAAAACTATTTATTTATAATAATAGTTATTTAATGTAACTGATATAAGTTTAATTAAAAAAGTTAAATAATATATTTTAATTCAACAGATAATAAAATTTAATAGAAATAATAGGAATTATTATTCTACAGGATAGTTTTCGAAAGTATATATGTCATTGAATTATATATATATATATATATATATATATAGAATTATTCGTAAAATTTAAATATTTCATATATGATTATTTCCTATATTATTAGTTATATAATATATATCATTTATATATAATATTTTAGTCATATAAATTTTATGTATCTCAAAAAATTAAGAAAACTCATGAAATCACTTAAACTTTGAATAATAGTATTATACCTTACTTTGTATACAACAATTACTATTAGAAATATATATAGCAGTGGCCATCAGTAAAGAGATGAATGTATGATGGCTACTACGGTATGAGCTGTTTGCTGACTAACTGGAATAGGTGGAATGTTCAAGTGCGTCTCACCGAAGCAAACTTTAGGTTCACTGTTCGGGTACACGGACAACTGAAGGGGAGGCTCGTCTACCTTGAATGCATTCTGATTGGCTATCTGATCCCCACCCCCTCCACCGATGTGACCACCTTTCACTACTGTATGTGTTGTCAGCGTATGTAGGCATGCGTGTATGTAGGGTTCTTACAGTAATAGATAAGCAATATTTGTATAGAAGTTTGTACTGGTAGATATTGTAGTAAGGTAATATCAATAGAAGAGTAGTAAAGCTAATATAAATTATCATATGTAATTATATCATCTCATATAATCAATAGGGACGCTATATTGGTTATAGGAATTGATGTAATTACATACAATCATTTATATTTCCGTAACGGACTAGTTATGTTTACTTATTAATTATCTATATATCGTAAATATATACACTATATTAACTTATTATTATATTTATAATTATTTTATACAAATAAAATAAATCGACATTGTATTGACAAATTATTGATCAGTTTGTATCATATCATCAAAGCATTGACCAATGAGATACATATATTATTACATGAAATAAATGATTAATATAATAAGAGTATACAACATGATATATATATGAAACCTTTAATTGCATTAACATCAGAAGCTTCTTTCACTCGCACAGATTCATATTTTGAATAGTTACGTCTGCAAATAATAGAGATATAATAGAGATAACTAGATTTCAATACTTCTTTATATCAGATGATTAGAGAGTTTGATTGGTGTACATCTGAATTCATAGATAACGATAGCATTAAGTGATATAGTTACTTAGGTAATTGGGAGATTTTAGATCGAGAATTAAATTAAAGATATAAATAGTCATAGGTGAATGTTTCTAACAATTCATGTATATTAAAATTATTGAACCAAACTATAGAACGTAAGGTAAATAATATATGGGTAGTGAAACAACTAGGAGTGGAATTGCGTAGGGGTGGCACGGGGTGGCTAACCTATAGATAGTGAACGCGATGCCAGAGATTGCCACCACCAAACTAAAGAAGATACACAGGATGATGGCGATCGTAGAGTGTGGCATAGAGGTCAACTTTGCGTAGGACACTGTAACGATGTGATAGGGCTGGGGTTGGGGTCGGGGTAGATAGGAATGGGATCGGGGGAGATGAGCATGAATGGGGGGAGGCTGTGTGGTGGTGGTGGTGGTGGTCAGTACAGAGGTAGTGTTCAGTGTATACATGACTGCTGCTGTTGTAGCGATGATGCTTATCATAATGATGGGGGGGGGGGGGTAAGACTGCACTAGTACTATAGATAAATGTGCATGATCTACTTATACTGGTGACGGGCTGATGGTAATGAACTAGAGTGAGGGAGATGTGCTAGTTATTATAACTAGTGTGGGGGTATCACATTACCAGTGTGTGGGTGGCTGTGTTCATTGATCGATCATGGTTTATGAAGGATAAGTAATATCGATATCGCAATGGTAGGACTAAGGTGTGATTATGTCACTTTAATTTTACGGTTGAATGATTTTGTGTTTTTTAACTATCATCACTGGGAGAATACATTTACAAGTGATTAGATATACCTGTATAATCAATCTCTGAAATAATATACAAACACCACTGAAAACTATATATATATATATATATATATATATATATAATTATATATACGAATTACAAATATTATGGAGGGATTACAAATAACAGAATGTAAATGATGAGTTAGTGTTGCAGAGATAAAGAACAGATATCCTGACATTGGTAGTGGTGCTAGTAGGAGTAGTATTACAGGTGTTCTCTTTCTACATAGACTACATTATTGATATGGTATAGCTGTGGTTAACTTAATATGTATATTTATTGATAGAAATAAAATATATATATATATATATAATTATATATATTGAATGTAGGAATATAGGAATACATGTATGAGGAATATATATAGACTCATTAGCAAAGCATAAAGAGCTAGTTATTTTGAGAAAATAAATTGTTATAATATAATCCTAGGACAACCCTTAGCTATCTCTGTAATAGTAACTATTGTCCTAATATAATAATAGGATGATTATTTAGTAAGAACAACTGGAGCCCCCAAACAGGATCGTGTGATATTAACCACTCTTTAGTTCTGCAGGCAGTTCTGTAATGGTCCAACTGCTGTAAAGGTATTGGTTGTTCACTGAGCGTAGTCTTATCGTGTAGTTCATGCTGGCATTAGCATTGAATTCATACTCCACCTGGTGGTGGGGGGGGGGGGTTACTACTAAGAAGGGTGGATCTACTATGGAGAGGGGGTTACTACTAAGAAGGGTGGATCTACTATGGAGAGGGGGTTACTACTAAGAAGGGTGGATCTACTATGGAGAGGGGGGTTACTACTAAGAAGGGTGGATCTACTATGGAGAGGGGGTTACTACTAAGAAGGGTGGATCTACTATGGAGAGTGGGTTACTACTAAGAAAGGTGATTCTACTATGGAGGGGGGGTTACTACTAAGAAGGGTGATTCTAATATGGAGAGGGGTTACTACTAAGAAGGGTGATTCTACTATGGAGAGGGGGTTACTACTAAGAAGGGTGATTCTACTATGGAGAGGGGATTACTACTAAGAAGGGTGATTCTACTATGGAGAGGGGGTTACTACTAAGAAGGGTGATTCTACTATGGAGGGGGGTTACTACTAAGAAGGGTGATTCTACTATGGAGGGGGGGTTACTACTAAGAAGGGTGATTCTAATATGGAGAGGGGTTACTACTAAGAAGGGTGATTCTACTATGGAGAGGGGGTTACTACTAAGAAGGGTGATTCTACTATGGAGGGGGGGTTACTACTAAGAAGGGTGATTCTAATATGGAGAGGGGTTACTACTAAGAAGGGTGGATCTACTATGGAGGGGGGTTACTACTAAGAAGGGTGGATCTACTATGGAGAGGGGGGTTACTACTGAGAAGGGTGATACTACTATAGTGCAGGAGAGGGGTTAAGGGGTGATGTAATAGACAGTCAACGTGTACATCCTTCACAAATAAATGTGATACTTTAGGACGCTAGATCTAGGACACACCAACACAATGTAGTACGATGTAGTTAATACAGTACGCTACCATTAGCAACAAGGTGTCACCAATAGAGACTAGATATACAATCATAGTGTAGCAATGCTAAGCTCCCTCCCCCTCTCTCTCTCTCATGTAGCTAACCTTATCTGAACTAAGATGTACGAATATGTTACTGTCGTTGTGACTGAGGTGGTAGTGGAATGGACCGGTACAGAACATATCCTTCTGGGACATCATCTGATGGTGATGGGTGAGTGATTAACATGTGTAAATGTAGTCATTGAACAGAATCTTATGTATAAGCGGGCCCTTCTATAACCATTATTACATATGCATATATACATTTAATCATTATTTATATAATCATATCATATTATATATTACATATACCATGACTGTTTAATTATTATAGTATATATCAATAGCATATTTAAGATATCTAAAAGTGATATTATTATAGTGATAACTATAATATTCATCAAATTTATGTTAAGTATTTTTCATTTTATATCATTTTTATAAAAAAGTTAAATTACTATTATTTACAAAATTAAAAACAATCTAATTTAGTATACAATATGTATTGATGTCATTCAATATGTATGTATAATATGGATCACTAATCCGATAAGAACATAAAATATGTTATAAATAAAGTAAACATATTGTAAAATCACTTTATAATATTTAAAAAATTCTATTTTAAATTATTTATTTTACGAAAAATATATTTATAATTAATTATATCTGAATATTTTTAATGATTTGTTTGTTATTAAATTCCTATAAATAATTGTGTTTTTTATTAATTTCTTACCTTCCATTGAATTATAATTTTTCCTGCTTCTCGATCAGAGGTAGTTAGTGTAGGTTTATTTGGATCTATAAAAGTGAATATATATATATAATATAACCTATTAAAATGTATTATTTATATGTATTATAAATTAATATTATTTTTATATATTAAAAAGATATGTAAAAATTAAAATATAATAATTAAAATTAAAATAATTATAAATAATATATACAAAAGTAAATATAAATACATCAGTAGATATAAAAAAGTGGATAAACAATTAAGTGTAATGTATGGGGAACTTCACAGTATGGGCTAATATAACTTTCTAATATTATTATCTTTATATATCAACTTTAATATGTAATTCAAAATACAAATAATATTTTTATATATATATATATATATAAATAATAATATTCAGAGTTGGCTTAAAAGCCTATATGAATGAAAAAGCAAAAGCTTGTAAGGTCATTCACCTATTTACGAGATTACGAGAAATATAAATAAATGATAATATATAAATAAAATATATATATAAAAAATATATAAAAATATAATATTGTAATAAATCTGTAATATAATATAAAATATTACAAACAATCAATCTATAATACTACTAAATTAAGTATAAATTAAAAATTTTAAAAATAAACAAAATTTGTAAAAATTATAAAAAATAATATATATATATAAGTTTTACTATATATAAATAACTGTATATCACACTATTTGATTGATATTCACTTTATCATCCAAATTCATAGTATTGAGAGAAATCATTTCTCTGTAAAAATTCCAATATTTTATTGACATATTAAGGCTGGCACAACAGGGGATTTATTTACATGGTAACATAGGATATTTATCTATAATTATTGTTTACCATAACTTTAGAAATACATAAAGAATAACTAACTTTTTTTTGTATCTTGTACATTATATTTAGAACTATATAAATATATAGTCTAAATTTGTGGTTAAGACCAAGAGAATGTGACCTACATAACACCATTTTGTAAAATAATAAATATTCCAGAAATTTCCATAAATTTTATAATATATTATATGTATTCAAATATTATTTTTTGATTTATAACTATATCTGAAGTGTATACTAGTGTTTTAAAATTTAATTTTTTTAAATTTAAATTATATTTTATTTAAAATTTGTATTGCATATATATAAAACCATAACTTTAGAAATACATAAAATAATAACTAATTTTTTTTTGTATTTGTACTATACATTTAGAGTTATATAAATAGTCTATAATTAAAATGTGTTGATAAAGTATAAGATTAAGATAATGGGATACTATCAGTAAATAAATTAATACAACTT
This sequence comes from Osedax fenrisi, assembly GCA_964019155.1. NCBI lineage: Eukaryota > Metazoa > Annelida > Polychaeta > Sabellida > Siboglinidae > Osedax > Osedax fenrisi. Next base: position 58,662,727 of record OZ025243.1, read on the forward strand.
TTTTATCATTATTTTTAATCGCTTATAAATTCATATTTTAGGCACTTATATTTACTTTTGTGCATCATATTATATATCATTTTTAAGTGAATTTATCAAATTTTATGATTTTTATATAATATAATTTTAATAAATAATATAACATTTTCAAAATTCACTGTTGCACCGGCCCTTAAGACATTATAACAATTTAATAGAATAAAAATTGCTGATGCTATTTCGTTAATTTATAGATAACAGTGTCATTCGAATACTTTCTCTATATTTAACCTTTGCACTTTGTAGTAAACTTCATAGTCTGTGTGCCATTAACGACATGTGCTTTATTGTCATCGTAGACCATCTTGATCTTCACGTTCATAAACACCTCGTAGGTGGTACTATAGTTGAGGTTATTCAGACGGAGGGCATCGATTGGCTGCTTGAAGTTGTTCTGCTTCGCTGAGTTCACTCCGCTATGGTAGAACTTGTCGACGCCCACTTCTCTATACTGGTGTTGACAGTGGTGTTGACAGTGGTAGTGGTGACATTGGTGGTGACAGTGGTAGTGAAAGTGGTAGTGACAGTGGTAGTAAAAGTGTTAGTGACATTGGTGGTGACAGTGGTGGTGACAGTGGTAGTGAAAGTGGTAGTGACAGTGGTAGTGAAAGTGGTAGTGATAGTGGTTGTGACAGTGGTAGTTACATTGGTGGTGACAGTGGTAGTGACAGTGTTAGTGAAAGTGGTAGTGAAAGTGGTGTTGACAGTGGTTGTGACAGTGGTAGTGACAGTGGTAGTGACATTGGTGGTTACAGTGGTAGTGACATTGGTAGTGACAGTTGTGGTGCCAGTGGTAGTGACAGTGGTAGTGACATTGGTAGTGACAGTGGTAGTGACATTGGTGGTGACAGTGGTAGTGACATTAGTAGTGGTGATAGAGGAGGTGATAATGGGCCTAAGAGAAGAGATTCATTGTTATATGTGTATGAACATTATATGTAGTAACATAATGTTCTATTGTATATATCTACACTATAATAGCTAAATATATGTTCATGTGTGTGTGTTAATTTAATATTTATAATATGTATTATATATTGAATACTAAATTACATATAATTATAGTGATATTTGTTAGTATAGGGTATATAGCTAGTGCAATCGTTAATCAAATTGATGTACAGGTAATGTGTATGCAATCTGAGTTTTGAGCTTTACTAAGTGAATAAGTGAACCATATGTAAAATTTACAGAGTCTATACAGAACACTTACATCTAATTTATATTTGGGTCAGAATTCTTTCAAATTTTATTATATTAGTAAAATCATGATATAACATAATATCTTTATATATATATATATATATATTTAATATAGTTATATTATGTTTTTTTGTGGTATTAGATTTTGGTATGATTTATACAATTTTTTAGTTTTTTATTTGGATTAAATTTAAAATTATCATATTTAATATAATAATAATGTAGAATGATATCTATATAGTCACATTTGTTAATGATATACGTATCAATATCAATAATTATACATATATTTCCATGTATAATAGTAGTTAACAAAATCGTGGGCAAATAAATGTATATATTACCAAATTACTATAATTAAAATGCATATATCAACGGAGTCACATAACATCTGATATTAGTGTTATTTTTTAATATAAATTTATTAAAACATATATAAATGTAATATGAAAAATGGAAGAGTATAATTCAGGTCATATTAGCCTAATATATTATATATGATTATTATATTTGTAGACATTTTATATTTTAAATTCAAATAAAATTATTAAATATTTTATATTTAAAATACTGATTCATTTATGTTTAATTGGAATTTCCATATTCCAATGATAAGATTTATTTATTTTATACTTTTTAGTTTCAATAATATTATACATTATAAAAATGTATAGATAATGGATATTAAGACACAAAATAATACTTTTTAGGAATGAGGAATATAATATACTATAAATTATATAAATATATATCTTTTATAGAATATAAACATTTTACATATTTAATTTTATATTATAATTTTAAGTTTTTTAAATAAAAAAAATATATATTCAGAATTAGATTAAATATATATCATTAGTAATGGCCCATTATATTGACGTGGTCTAATAATATAAAATAAATTAATTTAAGATAGATTAATATAATATAAATAAAACATATAAATAGGTAAGCATAATAAATAATTAGTTTTATAAAATGTATTGAAAAGGAATACAAATCTTATGAATTTTAGATTAAAAAAAATACTAATACTTTCTTTAAACTAATCAGTTAATATTATATATTAATTACTAATATATTCTAAGTTTTTTTATATATATATACTTTGATTAAACTAACCATTATGTTATAGGTGACTTGGAAATTTTTAGCTAGATTATCTCGCCAGGGTAGCACGGATAAAAGAGCTGAATTTGAAGTGAGGTTACCACTTATAAGAACTGGAGCGTGAACTTCTTTAGGGGTCAGCTTTTCTAAGTAAATAAGTGAATAATATGTAAAATTTACATGTAGAGTCTGACAGAATATTTAATTAATACTTAAATATTATTATTAACATGTAAATATTATAATAGGTATTACATTTAACATATAAATTTTATAAACAAATCTGGGTTTTAATTCAATACATACAGAATATTTCCATATTTTCCATCATCATTGATGATTCATCAGGATATGATCATTTTAAATAATATAGTATACTTTTATTTTAAAGTCAAGTGATTAAATCGGAAGTACAATGGAGATACCTGTCAATCTATCAACAAATATATCACTGAAAAGTATGTGTTTGGTGTATGTATCACAGAATACAACTTAAGCGATCTTATCATCGCGGTACATAATAGGGGTAACATTGGGGGGTGGGGTGGGGTAACATAACAATGGCTGACTAACTGATATTACAGGAGGCAGCCATGTAACCGGGTATACAACCCCCTTCACATCGGCCACTCTTGAAGTCACACACCTTATTATTCTTGCAGCGACAGTCGTGTACACAACCGTCTCCGTATTTACCTTCTGTGCATTCTGTTATAGGAGTATAGTTGTAAGTGAAAGAGAGAGAGATAGATAGAGAGATAAAGAGATAGAGAGAGAGATAGAGAGAGATAGAGAGAGAGAGAGAGTGAGAGAGAGAGAGATAGAGAGAGATATAGAGAGAGAGATAGGTAGAGAGAGAGAGAGAGAGAGTGAGAGAGAGAGAGAAAGAGAGAGAGATATAGAGAGAAAGAAAGAGAGATATAAAACCTTGATGGCAGCTAGATCCCAAGTAGCCAGGTTTACACTGATCTGAAGAGCAAGAGTTCTGCTCATCAAGGTCACAGGTATTCTCGAGACAATGGCACATCTCGGAGCAATTGCGTCCATAATGACCAGATTTACAGACTTACGAGGGTTGACGCGCGTGATTAGAAACGCGAAGTGAGGTTAGCCGAAAAAGGAGTTGATTTTACGAATGTATATACCTATAATTATGTTATAATTATGTTTGCGAGGAAGAGATAGAGTTATAAGAATAATATATAGTATGTATGTATGTATTTTGATTATTGCCTATGATTCAAGATGATATCTGATAATATAGAGTAGTAATATGCTAACCTAATATACTTATTCCACACAGGGGGATTTCTCTACTACTCGCACTCATTATAAATGACTTGAAGTTTCTGTCAATTTGTTTAGTTTCGTACTCTTCATTCTGTTAGAATAGATATATAGAATGTTACCTTCTTTATAAATTATTTAACAAACTAATTAAATTATTGATATATTTAATAATTATTATGAATACTAAGAATAGTGATATTTAAAATTAAGATACTATATTAAGGGGATATCGCCATTGGACGGCCATATAGTTGAATTTACATGTATAGAGATAGGAAAAGCATTGCCTCCATTTATTGAGTGTTTCAAAAAAAAATATCTTCATTGAATTTAAAAATTGTTTGTTGTTATTTAAAAAGAGATTTATTTTTGATAACAAAAATAATATTTTACATATGGTATCTTATCTATTTGCATACATGTAAAATGAAAACCAATCAATAATATCCGAACCACTATTATTTTTATTATAACACGTCTTTTAACTGCCTGTGTGGCTCAATGGCTAAGGCGTCAGACACACAAGCAGTAGGACATGAGTTCGACCCCCGTCCGGACCATTAATTAATTTTATAAAATGGGTCTTAAAATATTATTTAGAAGTGATCTTATATAATTGTGTATAAATAAATTATGGCTCTCGTTAAAACCATTGATGCCTTAACATGAGAGCGGCTTCGAAGGGACATTAGAGCCATATATGGTTATAAGTGAAAACTTCATCTAAGTTCCTGGATGGGATGAAAGGACTCCACCAAATAAAAATAACAATAACAATAACAATATTACAGCATGTTATTACAAATTCTATTTCACAGTTGGTAATCTAGCTTAACTTTATTAAGATTGATGTATTGATCAACTTTGTACAAAATATAATATTAATAATACTATCAGAATGTTATGCATGACTATGGTAAATGAAGGAACGTGATGCTTATCTGGTCGTTTCAGTTTTCAGTTTCAGTTACACTTGTGTTTATAAGAGTTACTAAATAATTATTACTAGGTGTACAATTATAGTAAATGTTAAATTAAAATTACTTAACATTTTTTAAATTATTTGTACTTTTACTGTACATTTTCATTTTTTAATAGTTATTTTGTAATATACATATACATTTCAAAATAATATAAATAAGAAACCTCATTAATCCATATATCAATAGCTTCAGAATTTCCGCTTGGATGTATCTGAATAATTCCTATACCTATTATAAATACATGTCATTATCATCATTATTAAATAATATTCTATTAATATGTGTTATAAATATTAACATTTAGTTAACATTTTAAATATTAAATTCAGTTTCACAAAAATAATAAACCTAAATATTTTCAGAATATATATATAACAAATATTTAGATGGATATTATTTTATAAGTTATAAATAAATAATATTAAAATAAAACAAATTTTAGAAGTAGGGATATATTAGAGGTTATTGTTGAGGGTATAACCTTTATTAGTTTGTATTATCATCGCGTGAACATTCATATGGCGGGATAACATGATGGTGGAGAAACTGAATCCAAAACACTTGGTCTTATCGGTATTCATCAACCTGCCGATGTTGGTATAGCTACCGTCTATCTTGATCGAGGACACCAGGTCACGGAGGGAGATCACCTCGTAGTTATCATTCAACGCGTCTACGATCGGTGCATGCGTTTTAGTACTAAATAATATCTAGTCTATAAATATGATCAACCTTTTTAATCTCTTATTATTATTTGTTTATTTCTACAACGTATGTTATCGTTATGAAATATTTATACTTTATAATTTGATTATATATTTGTTTAAATAAATAAATTATTAATCAACATTATAAATTAACTGTAATTTAATATCGAGGGAAGGGATTTCTTCGTGAGTCTTCTCAACTTTATTTGTGTAAATACTTATTCTAACTTTATTTATATGGATAACGTCAACTAATCTACTAATGTATTTTATTGGAACAATTATAAGCTATATTATTGCATGATAACATTTATGTTAGAATTTATATATATACAAATAAATAAATGAACATGTATACATTTAGAGATAACCAATCAAACATCCACTTTCAGCTATAGAATAATACATAAAAAATAAGTAAACTATTAGTAATTAGATAATATACAAGAATATATAATTCCCTGTCTACTAGTGATGTAAACTGTTCAGTTTTTCGGTTAAAATATCGATTAATCAAACTCTTTGAAAATATCAAATAGTTTATAAATAAATATTCAATTATTTGAATAATCGAATAATTATTAATAAATTGAATAATTATTTTCAGTATTCGAATAAATAGAATATTTATACTATACTTCGAATAGTTAACAAATATATACAAATAATATAATATGTAAAGCTATGTAAGCTTCACCACCCGCCGCACTACATCTAGCTTACTACATCGAGCGTCTTTGGAGTCGCTATTTGAATTTTTAAACACGCATGTATTAATAAGTACGTATCCTAAACTCAAATTACATGATGTCTTTTCTTAGAAATACTTTGTTATATTAAAATAATTTATATTATATATGATTATTAATATTTTGTTCAGTTTTTTAACAAATTATTATTATATATTATAATTTAAAATATGTGAAAATCAAAATACAATAAAAGATTTTGCGAAGCAAAGATATAACACTCCCTATGCATGCAACGTAATTTAGTAATAGCCCCAACCGCTGCTAGCAGTAGTATCGGAATCACTGAAATAGATTTAGGTTCGGCTCTGTTTGCATACAACAATGTTTTCATTGCTCTATTAAATGACATGCAATATAAATTAGCTTTTACTCACTAAATATATACTTATAGCATTTAAAACATACATATCATATTTGTTTGTTATATATTAGTAATGAACACTTAGTTTTCATCATATCAATATTAATTTAAAGCATATTATTTAACATTTTAAAAGTGTATAGTTAAATACGAATTTACATTATAAACAACGCATAGTTCCTAAAAGTAACCCGCTATAGGTGGCACCAGGGTATTTTGTATACAAATTCGAATTACACGATTTCGCGTAAGTGTTATATCTTTCCTTCGGAAAATCTTTGGTAGTATTAAGATCACAGAAATAGACTTAGGTTTGAGTGTGTTTCTATACAACAATGTTTTAATTCTCTATTAAATTACATACAATATAACCGAAATTTGACCCTATATAGGTGTCTCTGTTAGTTTTTGTATACAAAATTGAATTATACGATTACGTGTGAGTGTTGTATCCTTCTTTATAAAAATATTCGATACAATTATACAATTATATTCTGTAATTTTTTTTATTTTAAATCAATTATAATAATATACCAATCTTATATATCTTTAATAATCAAATTGTGACATATTTATGAAAATTAATTATAATAATTTGGTGTATACAATATGAAAATATAACTTTAGATGAGAACTTCATAATGAAAAAATATACTATAATTGTATTATACTCTATAATAAAATATTAATATTTACATAATATGGTACTCAGTCAATAGGTATAATAACTATATGTAGAGTATGTCAATTTTAAATAATTATTCATAATGAAAAATAATGTCACAAAAATAATCTATTTAAAATATCCTAAAAAATGGTAACAACTTATTAACAATTCATACAATTGTGTGAATACAATACAGGTGATATGTTCAGAAGACATGACTGAGGTTATAATTAAAAATCACCAAGTTAATGATAAGGATCTATTAGTCATAGATAATATTGATAATGATATAAATATAATAATGGATCATAATAAGCTGATAGTGTATATTTAAGACTTTGTGATAATATAATACACATAAGTCCTATATATATATATATATATATCTATCTAATAATAGTATACATGTTCTGATAATAGAGATACTATTAATGATTAATATTGTTTAATATTATTGCAGTAGTAGTAGTAGTAGTAGTAGTAGTAGTAGTAGTAGTAGTAGTAGTAGTAGTAGTAGTAGTAGTAGTAGTAGTAGTAGTAGTAGTAGTAGTAGTAGTAGTAGTAGTAGTAGTAGTAGTAGTAGTAGTAGTAGTAGTAGTAGTAGTAGTAGTAGTAGTAGTAGTAGTAGTAGTAGTAGTAGTAGTAGTAGTAGTAGTAGTAGTAGTAGTAGTAGTAGTAGTAGTAGTAGTAGTAGTAGTAGTAGTAGTAGTAGTAGTAGTAGTAGTAGTAGTAGTAGTAGTAGTAGTAGTAATATAGATAGTAGGCCACTGCTAGTAGGGAATGCATATCTCTAGTCAGATATTGTAGACCTATTAGGAACTGACTACATAACATTGTGATCTAATCACAAAAGGAATATTTATAAACAGTCTAGTATATATATATATACATGTGTGTGGGAATATGTGTATGTGAGTCTGTATATGTATGTGGGACTATGACTACACATACACACACACAGTGTATGTCATACACACATACCTATGCATATACACTATTATATATTATATATATATATATATTAATTGTATAATAGCTACTATGTAAAATATACAATACTGATTGTGTGAAGTATATAATCACCCTGTAGACTTGGCCCTAAGAGAGAGATACAACTTATAGTTAGTAGTGTATCAAGTATCTAGGCTATATGTATTAGATGTACCTGTCACACTAACACACCCACACACACACACATGAAAGATGCTCATTACTACACAGTGACCAATATGATGTTGTTACAGCACATATGGAGTCTATATCTATAGAGATAGGTACTAATTGAGTTGATATTACATCATGGTCACAATAACAGTGATGCTGTCACAATTGATGAATCACCAGTTGATTATCATCATGGTGTGTAGCAGTTGTAATAAGTTTGTATTCACATGATATAATAGGATTAATCATGTATGCAGTGTGTCCAGTAATATGGTGACAATGGTATAAGATTGTATGTAACACAAACACTGTGTTAACAGAAGTATGTGCACTAGATTATGTCTGTATGGGGAACATGTACTTGTATCTCCTATATAATACTGTGTAATAGAAACCTATAGAAGGTTATGAGGTAATGATTACCAATAGGAAGATGAGTGTAATCAATTATTCACACTATATCAAAATATAGTGACATATATGATAGCATATATGATAATAGTATATATGCTAATATAGCTGTACTTTGTTATTGTTATTGTTATTTTTATTTGGTGGAGTCCTTTCATCCTATCCAGGAACTTAGATGAAGTTTTCACTTATAACCATATATGGCTCTAATGTCCCTTCGAAGCCGCTCTCATGTCAAGGCATCCATGGTTTTAACGAGAGCCGATCATTTATTTATACACAATTATATAAGATCACTTCTAAATAATATTTTAAGACCCATTTTATAAAATTAATTAATGGTCCGGACGAGGGTCGAACCCGTGTCCTACTGCTTGTGTGTCTGACGCCTTAACCACTGAGCCACACAGGCAGTTTTTTAACAATAAACATGAGTCTCTAAGAAAACAATATGGTTGACCTGCTGCCTAATGGCATGCACATTTGTTATTGATGATAACATGGAACATCACTTACTATATCTGTATGATATTCTCCTCTCTCTACACATCATGTATTATTTCGCTGATGATTTACTTATATCTTACTTTCAGCTACATGAAATTTATATCAATGATTAGTCCTTTATTGGTTTATGTGTTTTGTTTCATGGAGTTCATCATCTGTGATAACTCATCACTTTCGCAGCTGTTTGTAACTATGGTGTTTCACAGGGATCATTCAGTTTGCCTACTTTTATCTTTATCATGAAGTTATCTTCACATAGATATTGCACAAACTAGTATGCTTACACTTGAACATATACAACATCGTACTATATGGTATTTACTTAACTTAAGGTAGGGTGTATTTCGTTTATTCGTGCATTAATGTCAATACTCACTGATCGGTTTACATTACGAGACCTATGTAAATACAGACTCCTGTGTATCACTGAAGAGGCTATACATCGTGGCTATCTGGATACCTGGTGAACATCTTCCATCAGCTTACAAGCTCATGGCTGCCATCACACAAAGCAGCCTGTGTAGACCGTAATAATGACCTCTTACTCTATACGGTTACTACTACTCCTAACTGCAGGCATACCCCCCTGACATTAGATCTTCACACTATCTCTAGTGATTCACTACACATATGTTAACTAAAACTACATCATTATTTTCTTTCTTTATAATTCGTTAATTTATGTGTGTATATCACATATATATGTATACAATTCTTTATTATAATATATTCTTATATATTTATTTGCCTATTTATTCATTATGTCACCTATAAACAACATAGGTTTTTTGTATCAATAAACTATATATTAATCAATAAAATATATAATGATATTCATTAATACATACATATATAAACTGTTGCATCAATTTTATAGTGACACATATATATGTGGTGTATGTATATAATGATTCATGCTTATATATATATATATATATATATATATATATATATATATATATAGATTTAATATATATATATATATATATATCAATAAAATATACTCAATGTTACTAGAATAAGACTATATATATATATATATATATGCACCATGGATTAATTTTTATTTATAATATGATTAATGAAACTAATTCTAAATGATTATGTGATAGATAATACGTAACATGGGACTATATTTACATCTGTTCAGATTTTATTATATACATTTTTACAAAAATAATAACAAACAGCAATAACACCACTTTTCCTATACACATTAAATTATACATTTCTATATTTGTTTTGAGAAATCTACTAAAATAAAATATAAATAAAATCATTTGAAAAAGGCAAATTTGATCATTCATTATAATTATTATTGTATATTAAAATTATAGCATCTAGAATCTAAAATATAGAATCTATATATATATCAGGGGTCTCATTAAGGAATATTATTGACTGCACATAAATATATAATTATTAATAATTATTAATCAATTAATATTGTATAGTTTTAATAGTTATATATAATTATTATAATGAATAGGTAGATATATTAATATATATGCATATAAGCTGAAATACTGATAATTACAGCAAAATAGTATGACTACAAAATATATTTTAAAGATGAAGCCTTTATGTTTATTATATATTGTGTTATATTTAGAATATTATTGTTTTAAAAGGAATTTAATTTTCTTCTTCTCCTTTATTTTTTCCTGCACCAGAAAAAATTCCCTTGAAATACAATTTATTCGATTAACTTAGTAACCCATCGGCCAATTAAATCTGTTGTTAATAATTTATTCAGCATAATCTATTAAAGTTATAAAATATTATGAAATATTATGAAACGTTATTTATTTTACTCTGAATTGCAGGGACTATAGGCATTGTATTCTGCAATATTAAATATGACAAACATCAATAGTATTAAGTTGTTGATGAATATTACATATCGTAGTCTAATCAGATTGCATCTTTTGTTGATATCTAGAGGATATAATTAGAACATCGGCCATAAAGCATAATTGATGAGGATTATGTTCATTGCAAAGATACGTTTAAAATGTACAGGCTTCATTGCATGTCGTTGAATTAAAATACATTATTAATATATTCCATGATTTTAATGTTATTTAACTAGTTGATGAGTGAATTCACTCCATCGTATTTCAAATATTTTTGAAAATGAGTAAACAATAAGGTTATTGTATTCTGCAATATTTGTTAACTCTCTGCATCTGACTCCAGTTTAATGTCATCAGCATATTTTTAATTTCTGGTATTGTATTGCTTGCTGCCTTCCATGACATATTTGACTTATATGTACAACACCATATTGTAAGTATAGGAGCTATAGCTCCGTATACGGGCTCGCTGAACTTCTCCAATCTATAATATTGAAATATCTTCCATAAACCATTATTATGTCCTGTATTTACAGATGTACCATCTGGCACCAATAACGAAACCTCTTTCATTATTATTTAAATTGGTTACGTTACTTCCAAGAATATTTTCCATTAATTTAATCATTGTGTTAAATATCCCACGAGCTTCACGTTAAAAAGGTTCTTCTACACCTACAAATATAAGCGATTCGTTTCCAACTTTATCTATTAATTTCGCAAGTATGTATATATTATCAACATATGTCCTATCTATACATCCTGTCTATACTACCGTATGACCGAAGAGATATTGCAGTAGAATTTTTAATTTTGATTTGTATAATGTTACCATAATTCTTTATGAATCAGATATATTAAATCAGTATTCATAATAATATTATCATCAGAATTATATTTAAATTTTAATGCCATCATATTCACAATTCCTCTAGCAGGGAGAGAATATATAGGTAAAATCAACTTATTTGCTTATATAAATAAGTTGATTACCTATATTATAACGATCCTATCTTATAAGCTAAATCACTATGTACCTTTGATATATAGTTTGCTTGTGGAGTAGTATCTGATTGTTTTATCCCTTCAATATATTTTTGATAAGCAATAATAAATTTTTTATGATATTATGAACTTAGATGCTTCATAATGGTTTCTTTTCTATATATTACACCACAATATGTTGTTATTGGTGTTCTTCTTGTGCTTATTAATGTAATAATATCGAGAAACTCCTCGCATGTTATCCATCTTACTTATATATGCATATTGCCTCCAAGAATTAATTAGAATAATAAAAATATTGTTGATCAAAATTGAAAAATTGACTGCACAAATAAATTATTGACTTCCCATTTTTGTGTTGACTGCACATTAGCGCGACCCCTGATATATATATAAGTCATGTATATATATAATTCATGTATAGACAGCCCACAGTATATACATGTGTTTTATAATAACATCACTAGATATACACCATACATAAGATAGTGGTAGTCAGTTCAGAGTTATAATAGTGTTCATAACTCAATAGGTAAGTCCCATTAAGCCAGTCATCCTTGTTATTGCATGTTATCACCAGACATAGTACATATTCATCTCTTATCATTCCTCTAGTATTAGTGTATATCAATAGCATACTAAGTATATTAATAATTATACACTTCCTTATGTTCAGAGACTCATAACTAACTATAATTGTTTATTTGTAAGTGCATGTATTATTAGCATATGTATATATATATATATATATATATATATATATATATATATATATATACATATATATATATATATATATATATATATATATATATATATATATATATATATATATATATATATCTATATATATGTAAATATATATATATATATATAAATATAGATATATTTATATACATATAAATCGATAACTACTATAATAATGACACCATATTATTAGAAAGTAAGCCAGTCCATTACATAACATACATATGATTCATGTATACTTTGTATATGACAGTGTCCTGGCAGTATATTGGTAGTGTTTTGTTAGCTGATCAATAAATGATATCACATTAAAAAATACAGGCATGCCTACAGTTATCTATAATACGTTATCCAGCATTCACTTAATACTATTATTATATACTACATTCACTTATACATTATATATATATGCATATATATTTGTGTTTATGAGTGTGTATGTGTTTGTGTATGAGTTTGTATGTGTGTGCTGGTGTGTGTGTGTGTGTATGTGAATACTGAATATGTGAGTCAGTATATGTATATTTGCAATTATCTTTTAGTTTATATGTATATTAATATAAATATAAGTATATACATCAATGATTATATAATTGAGAGTAAATGTTATCAGAATAAGATCATAATCTATTCTTATACAATATTCACATAAATAAACTAACATTTAAAAATATAACAGTATTTATATATATGTGTGTATTATATATGTATGGGTGTGTATATAAATATGTATTTATATCTGGTATATTTGTATATTTATATAAGTAGATTTATATTTATTTGTGTGTGTCACATAGAAAGAATAGAGTTTTTTTAGATATGGAATTAATATACAAATTATAATAGGATACAAACTTGAACTATGATAGTATGACTTATATGTATACATTGTGTACAATGTATACATTGTGTGTTCCAATCCACCTTGTAGTATGTATGTTATACACATATGTAGTCAGTAATGATCATGTTCATAAATAGTATTTTTAAATAAAATAATAGTTACAATTTGTAACTTACAAATTACATACAAAATAATCTGTATTTAATATTTGCGATTCAAAAATGATATAATCTTTTCGTTGTAAAAATTATGAATTAACATAACCACAAAATGTGGAATACATGTATTATAACCACACATAAGTAAGTATTTACTTTTGTATTCAATATAATAGTTATATAAATATATATTATAGATATAATTATTATTATACACAGAAATAAACACCTCTATATTATTATATTATAACAGCTTGACACTTCATATATATATATGTGTGTGTGTGTGTGTGTGTGTCATCGATATAAAGAAAGTGGATAAGCAATTGAATGTAGTGTATGGCACTATCCGCTACGAGCGCTGCAGTCGAAACCCACTATCTGGCCCACTACTTTTTATTTATAATAATATTTATTTATCATATATATATATTGATAATCACTACCAATTTTAATGTACTATCTATACTAAAAATAAAATTATATATTTAAAATACATAATATCAACATTCCATGTAATTTTGTGTATTTAAATTGAAGATATAATACTATTTTATTGATTTTATTGATATTTATAATTTAAATCCATTGATATAGATAGAAGTCACTTACATCTATTTCGACGAAAAGACTACTGTTTTAATATTTGACATATATAATATGACTAATATCCAATCAAAATCACTGATACCATTTTGTTAATTTATTGATAAAAGTGTCATTCACGTGTCTATCTTTTACATGCATTGAGTCAATTTCTTATCTACTTTCTTTATATCTTGAACTCTATATGGTGTGTGTGTGTGTGTGTGTGTGTGTGTGTATACAATAGATGTATTGTTGCCTACAATATTAACAATATGAGTAAAGCCTGTTAATGATTAATGCAGTATTTCAAGTAGTGCCTATAAAGAAGTATAATATATGTATAGATATATGTAACAAAGTATAAACTATGATTCATGTTAAATCAATAAACATAGGGTCTGAATGGTTTCAATGGATATGTATGTTATGCATTTTTTTGAAATAACCAATTATATTTATGTATTATTAAAATAATGATATGAGGTAATGAATTACAAATTATATGTATGAGTATTTGTTGATAGCTAATAGTTATCAATAAGTTACTATAGTCAAGGCTTTAACTCTAAGTTTAATGATGATTAATATGTAAACAGATTACAGCCTCACAACTATATAAATGATACAATTCCTCATATAGATAAGTGATTATATATAATATACCTTCTTACAATTTACATAGTGATATTCACATACAATTATAATATTTATAGGAGTAAATGGTGAAGAGATATTTAAATATTAAATAAAACAATCAATTGCTGATTATTAATTATTTTGATATTGAAAATTGATATTCTATTGTAAATATTTAAAATATAGAATGATCTCAAATCTAATAAATAGTATAATTAATTTAATTCAATGGTACCAATTGTATGTATACAGTATAGATTTCTACTGTATATATATATATATATATATATATATATATATATATATATATATATATATATATATATATATATAACTACCTGTAAGACTCAGTTGGCTAAGGTATCAGACACACAAGTAATAGGAATCGGGTTCCAGCCCAGTCCGGACCATTAAAATAGGTCTTAAAATAATATTTAGAAGTTATCTTATAAAATTATGAATAAATAAATGATCGGCTCTCATTAAAACCATGAATGCCTTAACATGAGAGAGGATACGAAGGATATCAGAGCCATATGATTATAAGTGAAAACTTCATCTAAGTTCCTGTATGGGATGAAATGACTCCATCAAATAAAAATAACAATAATAATAACAATATAGTATATAGTAGATACTATCTACTGATAGCAATTTATATGAAAAAAACATTCGATATGATAACTTATAAGCTAAAATATATATAAATATATATCTACTTACTCCATTACTAATGTGAATCATATATAATTAAGATGTTGTTTACATCTAAACTATAACACTGATGTATGAACCCGGACGGGTATGAACGATATATTAACAATTAGTTTACATAATAATATATTATCAATTAGTTTACATCATAATCAAAAGCTAACTAGTTCTTTTGAATAAGACTCACCATGATATAATACCGCAAAACTGTGGTTACACTACTATTCCACTCTACTATATATATATATATTATAATTTATATATTATATATTAAATATTAAATATTAAATATTATATATTATATATTATATATTATATATATATATATATATATATATATACGAGAAGCAGAAATTATTCTACAATTACCAAAGTACTTATACCTAAATCTGATAATAATAATAATATATATATATATATATATTTAATTCATAATTTGCCGCGTACCATTCTTAAAGCTAGTTCGTTTAATAAAGAGAGTTATTTAATTGTGATGAAATTGATATTGGAGTGCTATGATGGATAATGAGATAGTGGGTATGCAGACAGTTGGAGATAGTAGGACAGTAGGTATATATAGATTTGTGAATTAATCAGAGAATTTATATAATAAAGCACAATTGGGTAACATTTATATAATGATGACTGTTATGATTGCTTATTTAGATATTATTAGTCGTATGATTAGAGGAACGAATAATATAATCATGGGATATTGATTTTCTGTGGAGGATTAATAAGTATTGATGAACAATAATCTATACTAGATAGAACTAGGGAAGCAATCAATGATTTAGTAATACATTCGGATAGAGTAGTTCTAATCAGTGAATTTATACAGATGAATAATAGCATATTTCGTAATATAAGAAAGATGAAGTAAAAAGGAAAGCTAATGGTCGATAATAACACCAATATTTGTGCATGGTATTACTGGAGTTATGATTATATTGGTAAGTGTAAATTGATGAAAGAATAAATTGGATGAGGGAACTTCAATACAGTAGCATTAGAATAGTTCAAATTGTTAAATTATATATATTTAAATATGTATGACATCGATTAGACTTATTATTTTAAATCTGTGGGAGGTATCATCTCTACTAAAGATTCTCTAGCAACTTTTATTTGTAATGCAAATTTGGTTCACATAACTATTAGTATGCGTGTCGTATGTGAAAAATCACACCATAGGAAAGTGTCTACTGGTAATGCTAATTTAATTACATAATAAATAAGTGTTTTATTTTGTTATTGTATTTGAACGTGCACATTATTTATATATGTAGACTTTTAAATTTAAATAGATAAGTGGAAATAAGTGATCTTTTAAAAAATGTCATACGAATTCAAGATTTACATTTTTTTTTAAATAATCTATTCATAATATATATCCCTAAATAATTATTATCTTTACAGAGTTTAACAGGTATATATATATACAAATAAAAGTTACCGGAGATGATGAATGGATCCTTACTTATATATATATAATATTGGATCATATGAACATGTACTATCGACGTCCTCACTAAATTTCTGAAGGATGAAGATTTTTAAATTGATATACTACATAAAAATACAAAAGATGTCAATTTTAATTTGACATACTCAGTATTAATATTATGGTTAATTAATATAAGGAATTGATTTCAATTAATTTTAATTTTATATTATAATTATTCACGTATTATATTATATAATTTATATGATTTTATAAATTATATTAATTGTTAAATTATGTTAATAATATTTCAGATTTAACGATATTTTATTGATTTAGATTGATATCGGACCATTGACATAATGTTGCTAACCCAGAGTTCAAGTAGAATAATGAATTAAAGGTTTTATTTTTCAGATATATATATATATACGTCAATGTATTATATAAAACGTAACTAATACTTGGGGAATAATACACCGACCCGGTGTTTACTTGAAGTATCAGTTAGAAATATAAGGGTGTGGGGACAATATCATATTGTATATGCATATTCAGCTTTTTATTAGTTAAATAATGAATACAAAGTAAAGTGTGTGTATAATACATTTTGCGTTATCCTTTGCAGTTCTTCTGATTTTTTATTGAAATATTGTAATATAAAACTCGAATTAGTTGTAACCTATTTCTTATGGTTAATAGTATTAACTAATACTAAGATCGTAACAATTAAAGATGTCGATTTAGATTTCCAAATCGATGTGCTTTACAATATATGATTGATATCAAATTAAAAATTGATATACTAAGTTTGATATTTAGTTACTAAGTTAGTAAGTTAGTAAGTTAGTAATGATATGAAGTATGTCAATAGTACGGTTGTAGTTCATAACCGGCGCCAAAAATATATGAATAATAGTTAATTCGATATCGGAGCTCGCGCTTTCGGAGTTGAAACACCCGCTTATAGATATAGGCGTGTCATAATAGATATACCAAGGACACGTATGTCCTTGTATATATACACGCAATATATATAGATTTATAGTTTACCTTGGATATATATATATATATATATATATATCAATAACGATCTAAGGAAAATACAAATCTATGTATCTACATATATGTATACATATATGGAATACACTGTATTATATATATAAGTATATTACGTGTACACGTAGTATATCCAACTACATACGTGTCCTTGAAAGCGAGCGCTCTGATATTGAATAAACTATTAGTCATATATTTTGGCGCCGGTTATGAACGTGTTCCAATAGTACCATCGTCATAATTAATCATTTATATATATAGTATCATACTAAGTATGTATATATATAATATATATTATATTATATAATTATTAATAATCATTAATAATTATATTTAATAATATAATAATCATTATTATAATGTTATAATAATAATTATTTATTTAATATTATTATAATAATTATATTAAATATATATAATATTTTATATTTAATAATTATTATTATAATATAACATTATTATAATAATTATATAATCATAGTGATTAATATTATTTAGTAAATAATTATTTCATAATACATTTTTTAAATTTTATTATACATTTATTATGAATTATGATAATTCATAATAAATGTATAATTATTATAATTATTATAATTATTATAATAATAATACATTTTTTTAAATATATTAATGATTAATTGGATTAACCATTAATTTTTAAATTATAGACTATACATATTAACAAATATATATATCCTGTTATTTTACTTTATTTATTATATATTATCATATAATATATAAATTAGTATTATTAATATAATAAGCTTATATTAGTATTATAGTAAATAAATAATTCAAAGATCCACTATAAAACATTCAAATAAATTTAAATTATTTCAGGATGAAAGTAATATCGATATTATAATCATTTTTAATTATTTTTTTTATCAAATAAAATGGTAAATAGATTGAATAATGTTTCTTATTACATAAATTACTTACGAGTAGTGTATTTTATATTTAATATTAAAAATATTAGACTAAAATTAATAATTAATTGAAAAATCGCCATTTCTAATTTGGTTTCATCACGTGACAGTTGATTGACATATATTATTAATCTGTGATCAAAATATTTTGTGAAGCTTTTCATTGGGAAAATCTTTGGATCTCTGGATTAATTCAGGAAAATATCATAGAAATGTTAAATATATTGGCAAGGACAGTCCTTGGTATTATCACCATAGAGCTATCTAGGTATCTAGCTCTATGAGTATCACTCTTTCAAGTATATATGGAAAATAGCCACGGAGATCCAGAGGATATTTATAAAATCTTTTAATATATTATTCATAAATATATAACCAAGACCTCTTATAACCCTAGAGGATATGAATAGATTGATAGATAAAAAGTGTAGTATAGACTATACTGTATAGTACTATAAAAACTTCATATAACCTCTGAAGTTATAGGAGGTCTTGGTACTATTAACAATTAAAAAGTAATAATATAATAAATATAATGATAATATTTAATAATTAATATAAAAAAAATATGAAATAAAAATGCACATAAAAAGCATAGATAGGTAAATACAAAATTGAATATGTAATTACAATTAATTAATTGTTAACAGATGAAGTATATATATATATATATATATATATAATAGATGACCATATATGACAAAAGTATGCATATAATGACTCCTAATTTCTTAATGAGAATTCATGAATATGCATAAAGGAGATATTAAATATATCCTCTCAAATGTATTGTGGGCCATATCATATGGCCCATATGTATGTACGTAATATTACATATATACGTAGGTTACCTACGGTAGGTACCTATACGGTTTATCTACTATAGTAGGATATACAAAATAATACCCTAATAAACTAAATTATAATCATAAAAGATTATTTAGACGAGGCGCATGAATCAAGACCTCCTATAACCTCGAGGTTATAGGAGGTACCGCAAGTCAAAAACGGATAATATTTGATCAAATTTGTAAATAGGAATATGAACATGAATTTCGTGAACATGATGTATTAAGGGGGTATCCCACTATAAGATTATTAGGCAACTAGCTGGAAATATTATAATTTTAAAACTAATTCTATCAAGTTGTAAGGGACCCTTATAAAGTTATTATATTTCAGGCAGGTTGCCGGAAAGTAAGGGTGTTTCCCACTAAAATTGTAGTTAACTTGATAGAATTTCGTTTTAAAGTTAAAATATTTCCCACAAGTTGCCGGAAATACTTGTAGTGGGATACCCCCTTTAAATAATACCACTAAATCTGATTTTAACTTACATATCATAATTAAAGCACAACAAAAATATATTCAAAATATTAAACGAACTATAGTTAGTATACTATATATAGTTTATCATTATAATTATCATTAGATCATACTCGAGTATGAATAAAAATGTATTTTTATAAATCTAGATGATTATATATGTGCTTGTCAACTTACCAAATATTTTGAAAACAAAGTATTCATGATACAATTATAATATTTACCAACTGGCTGTGTGGCTCAGTGGCTATAGCCTTATAAGGCGCAAAGATCGTCCGAAGTACTTTGTAGTATCTTTGTAAGGCGTCAGACACACAAGTAGTAGGACACGGGTTCGAACCTCGTCCGGACCATTAATTAATTTTATAAAATTTGTCTTAACATATTATTTAGAAGTGATCTTATATAAGTGTGTATAAATAAATGATCGGCTCTCGTTAAAACCATGTATACCTTAACATGATAGCGGCTTCTAAGGGACATTAGAGCCATATATGGTTATAAGTGAAAACTTCATCTAAGTTCCTTGATGGGATGAAAGGACTCCACCAAATAAAAATAACAAATATCAGTTAAATGCGCAAATCATAATTTTTTAAACCTGTAAATAAATAGTAACTATTATTGTACCTACCTTAGATTATAGCAATATTTTATTAATTACTCTTATAGCAACATATCTAGAACTAGTAGTGAAGTTTCAGATCAAATATATAAGAACGATATACAACCTGTTATATCTATTGATAAAAGATATGCATATGCATATGTATACATGTATACATTCAAAAAGATATACATACATGTATTACTAGTCTGATGAGAAGAAACTACACTGACTTACAATTATTTCACGTATAAGATACAAGTTTTAGTACTAATGCATATTATTCGTACCATCATCGTAACCTTCTGACTTAACTGAAATAAACCTATATTCATATTTACACAAATAAATCTTACGAAATGTAGGGAGAGTTGAGGAATTTGAACCACTTTTTACATTTATACCAATAATTCAAATTTAAATATTACTATATAAAAAATATATTATAATATATAGGATATTTAACATCATGTTATATACTATATTAAGCATGAACTACATGATATAAGCAAATATTTTTTTAAAGAATTGCTTGGCTAAATCTTTGATATAGGTACATTACATCCTAGTAAATGGTATATATATTATAATATTTCTTCTCTACTACCCTCCACTATTAAAGGTTGATATTACTCCTCTATATTAATTAATAGATCAATTATAATAATTATTATTACTTCTTCTTTTTTGTTGTCATATGTGCTTTGTTTATTTAATTTGTAAATCATTATAATATACTCAAGTACAGCCTTCATGTATATCTGGATAATATAATTGTGTGAACACTTAGTTTACATATATATATATGATTACTTTTAGCTATACTAATTTATAGACAGGTGTGAATGATACATATATACCTACATATTAAAAGAATAAATATATTATATATGTATACATATATGTAATGTAAACATAGTTACATGTAAATACAGTAACATATTATATAATTGTAATTGAGGTAGAAAATATACTTGCATTATTCATACATATATTTCTGTCACCAATCTATCAAGTAATAACCACTAGCTCCTTCACATCTCCTGTTACGCCCCGCCTACTATTTCAGAATATGGCACAAATGTCTACCTTCAATAATTTATTCGAATGTATACATTACAACAATTATTATTGTAGGTAAACATACTAGCTCAGTGGAAGCAGTAAGTATTTTAGTATTAGTAATCTATACACTATAGTGTACTTATAAGTATACCTATAGAAATAATGTGCAATACATATATATAGAATAACTAGAATTGGGCGTCTCTAGCTAATAGCCGAATGTCATGTGGATCCCTGACCTATTAGTGCATTTCATTAGTTTTGTTAATTAGAATAGGGTTATATAATGGATAAATTGTTGCTAGTGAAATCTTACAATGGTATTTGCAGAGATATATGTGACCCATATATGACCTATGACTCATAGGATATGAATGATAACAGAGAAATATTTATCTTAGAAGTAGATACAGTCTAGTGGAAGTGAATGCTAAGTATGTATAGAAGTCTGAGTGTTATCGTCACATGATCTATGTAGGAAAGAAGTGGATGTGCATTGTATATAATCCATTATGAACATATAACATGAGAATTTGGTTAAGCATAATATCATCGTCTCGGAAATCTCTGTTCAGATCCTCAGACTCTTGTTTTATATGCTATCTCGGTACAAGATGCAATGCCATGTAACACCTGAATAATTTAGTTGAGACTGGATCATACGCATAATACTCGCATAGTTCAATTCTCCACGATCTTAGTTTGATAGGGTAGGTGGGGTTCATAGGTCATCGATATCGTAGTATTTCTGCACTCGAAGCATTCCATAATGACAGATATTGGAAGCTTTGTATAACTATGTGAAGTTGATAACATTTGACTGAGGTCCGTTTGTATGTACCTCGATATCGGACTATTGAATCATTGTACAATTGGTTTATTTAGTGGAGTCATTTCATCCCATCCAGGATATTAGATGAAGTATTTACATATAACCATATGGCTCTAATGTCCATTCTAAGCCGTTATTATATTTTAGTGAGAGCTGATCATTTATGTATACAAAATTATATAAGATCACTTCTAAATATTATTTTAAGACCTATTTCAATGGTCCGGATGGGGCTAGAACTCGTGTCCTACTACTTGTGTATATATAGACGCTTTATCGAACTGAGCCACACAGGTATTTTAAAATGGCTATAATGATCTGGGTATCGCTGGATATACATTGCATATTTTGGAATAATGTTTCAGATGTATGCTTATATTAATTTGTACACAGATATTAAAATTATTTATTTTTATTTCTAATGTTATTGGTGATACGTTTCCATGACATATGTCCTTCTTCATTCTTGTTTATCAATTTTTTATTATTCATGTACTTCTGTAAACACTCCGGTATGTTTATAGTTCCATCCTGTATAATGTATCAATATTTTAATATATATATTGAGGATTTTCAATAATAAATTACAGATTAAAATACATAAATAATAAATTTATTATTCCTATTTATAAAATAATATAATTTATTATAATTATATATATATATATATATATATATATATATATATATATATAATATATATATAGACGGATATATTTGTTTACCTTCCTTCGGTCAATATCATATATTCTTATGATTGCCAAAACTATTGTTACAACCTGATTCTTATATCCTAAATCCAGTCCTATGTATGTAATATTGATGTATTCAATAATTTACTTATCACACTACTCCTTCCATTGACCCATTATTTATAAATATCCACAATGACATAAACACACCCCTTATTACATCACAATCTCTGATCATGGATGAACTAGCCTAATGTATCTCTTGTCATACCTCTTGATAATAGAATACGTACTCCCTCCTTTATCCTCACTATAATTCTCGTTACAGTACGATGCAGCTAAACTCTTGCTACATTTCTTAATGACATTAAATATTATATATCGTGCACAAACTTACATATTCTATATATGACTCAATGGAAGAGTTTTCATTTGCTGGAAGACATCCTCTATATCGTAGACTACTCTTCCTCTATACCCTATATACCTCCCTCAACCCTCTATACCACCTCTTACCTCCCTATACCCTCTATACCACCTCTATACCCATTCTATAACCCAATCTATACCTCCCTCTATACCCTCTATACCCGTACTAATCTAATGTCATCCTCGTCAACATCTAATCTTATCAGCTTTATCCATACAACTATAATTTGAAAACTTGATGTATTTCTAACACATCTTCAGATCAAACCTCACAACCCTTGTTTAAATTAGGCTACACTTATTAATAGTATTCTATCATTCGCACATAATGTTGTAATAGGTAATACACTAATAGGTCAGCTTATTATTACATTAATTTTTACGTTATACCCTTACCCCATTATCGTACCACCACAATGGGTGTCCCTTTACACTACCCTCATCGTATTCCCATCAAATTTCTAGGCTAAAATCTGATACAACGAACATTATTAAATCTACGATTTATTATCATCCGACAACAATACATTATAATTTAAACTATCTAATTGAATTCAATTATTGATCCATTAATAATTTTGTTATTTTTAATTCTTTTTTTCTAAGATATTAAAAATATTTATTTAAATATAGAATATTAATCGTGGGTTAAATTGAAATATATGTTAATATTTACCTATGAAATATTATAATTACAGAATATATCTTTTAAATAGAATATCTCTATATATTGATATTACTCTCATTAATGGATACAGTATTAGTTATAAGTGTACTGAACCTTGTTTTGATAGGTCTCGAAGAGCGCGATTAATAGTCTGGGCACAGCACAAGCAGTTCCGTTTATCTATAGTCAATAATGTAAGGTATACGATTAGTACTAACTATAGCTCTTAAATAATAAGTTAGCACGGATATGGGTATATAACTATATAATATAACTTATATGTTATAAATCATACTTTAAATAATTTTAATATTAGGCTTGGAGAAATTTAAGAATCTTATTTTTACATCTCATGTAAGCTCGTGAGATCTTTCACAACAGGATATAAACAGGGTTATCGCATTATTTTTATATTGAAATCATTTAATTTCAATAAATATAATATAACATATATAATATAAATTCTGTACTATTTTATAAATTGAATACTTGTTCACATGTACATTTTTCATTACATAATGCACATATTGAACAATAGAAGATTTCTGTACATTTAATGTTGAAATTTTAATTAGCATATTATATATATATATACATTGTTATTGTTATTTGGTGGAGTCCTTTCATCTCATTCAGGAACTTAGATGATGTTTTCACTTATAACCATATATGGCTCAAATATCCCTTCGAAGCCACTCTCATGTTGAGGCATCCATGTTTTTAACGAGAGCCGATCATTTAATTATACACAATTATATAAGATCACTTCTAAATATTATTTTAAGACCTATTTTAATGGTCCAGTCGAGGCTCGAATCCACGTCCTACTGCTTATGTGTCTGACGCCTTAGCCAACTAAGCCACATAGGCAGTTATCAATATATATCTATACATGTATATATATATATATATATATATATATATATATATATAGATAGTATATATTAAATACTACACATTTTGTTATGTGTTAATATTTACTATATTCATTTACATTAATTTTAATATAATATTTAAATATTATAACAATGTTCAATATATAATTAATAATTATCTATTATAATCGTATATCATGATATAAACATGACGCAGTAATAGATGTATTATATACTCACCTGTAATTGTAATAATTAGTTATTTAAACACTTAGTGATTAACTAATACTACAAACGCTCAGTGTGCGTCGCACATCTGTCATAATAATAATAAGTCACAGTTAACCACTTGACTATTAGCTACAGAAGGTATATGCAAGTACACACACATGTTAATCACTAAACTCCAATAGTTACACACTCCCCCTCCTCTAACCGTATGCACATACTCCTGCTGCTCGCCCTGACTCTTGATCTGAAGCCTCCTAGCCTGATAGTCGGTACAGTTAGATGTGGACGATATCTCAGCCCATACCCGCGACACAGGCAGGTAGGTCTCTATGTCGTACTTACGCGACGCAGGGGCTCCTAGCTCGTGGCTAGGCATGTCTAGAACTCTGGTGTGAGAGAGCGGCCAATATATTAGGTATCCCAACAAACCATAACACCAGATTTAAATACTTTTTAAAGCAGTAATAAATATTGACAGATATAAATACTTATTAAGACAGATTTAAATATATCTTAAGATATCGGAGTTTATTAAATCAGGCTTTAATACTTAATTATTAAAGCAGTAGAAAGATGTTTTAAAAACGTTTAAATCGGTTGAATATAAGCAGATTTTAAACAGATTGTTCGAAAATTTGATTAAAATTGCTTTATAAACTTGTTTAACAAATTTAAATCTGCTGTTATGGTTTTCTGTGATATATCATCACGGGTTATATATGTATATATATACGGATTACTTTGATAGGTGGACATTCAGCATGACTTCTTTACACAGGAAGAGGAGAATATTTTGTAATTTATATAAATAAATAATATTTAATTTAACAATTATAGAAATGATTAATATCAATTATTATTAATAATCAGTGTAATTATCATTCATATCGAGGGCATATTATTATACGTCTGATATGAGTTTTAATTAATAAATTCTCTCCTGGTAATATCAACGTATTAGGCATATTAATTTGATCAGTATAAAAGTTAGTAAATATACAAATAATTATATATATATATATATGTATATATATTTTAAGGGTAATTGTCTTGATAAGCTCTGCTACTATAATTACCCGGTTATTAAAACCAAATTTGATGATTTATATATATATATAATATATAATCCTATAAACTAAAATGAACTTATGAATATATTAGTCAAGTTCTTAAATAAATGAACTACATCGCTATTAACATATTGTTAAGCCCGATGTAATATTTATCGCAACCTAAAATGGAGACCCAATTTAGTGAATAATTCTATTTCGATATTTTTGAATTCCTCCAGAATATCATCACTATCCGAGCTCTCTGCTATTGCAAACATTTCTACCTATGTAGGTTATATCAATTATAAACTACATATACACGAGCGACGATATTATAGTAAATATTATAATGAAATAATAAGTTATCGATAGATGTTCATAATATTTAAATAAATTATTATAATATTAAAATAAATTATATTGATACATTTATAATATTATTTAATCTTGATAGGTCATAATGCTGTATATATGAATTAAATAAAGAAATAAATATTTAAGGGGGTACGCTGCTTCTGAGAATTCAATGTATAAAGATAGGGATTTTATTTATTTTTAAAAGTCTATTAATCTAAAAATAATTAAGTTATTTTAATTCTGTAAATGGCTTATTGTAGATGGGAATGTTGTTTAATATAAACTAGAGCATCATAAGAAGATATTATGTCTTTTCGGAAATATAAGTCTTCAAATAATGGTAAAAATTTATTTAATTTTATTTTTATTTAAAATTATTTTTTATATATGATATAATACAAATAAATCAATAAGCCTATAGTTTTATAATATAAACATAATACGTAATAAATACTGAAAATGTCATCTAGTTATGAGCATAATTTTCTGAGTTATAGAATTTATTAGGAATATAATTTAGCAAAAATAATTATTCTGAGAAAATCAAGTTTAAAAATAGTACTAAAGTTATAATTTATATTGTATGATATTTACATATATTATATTTATATTTTTAAAAATAGGTTGAGGTTTAAATATTTGATTTGAATGTTTTATATATGGTTTTAAACTCCAATTTTCATATATGTTATATATTATATATATATATATATATATATATACATATATAACTTATATATAACAAACTATATTTGATATTTTTCAAATAATATTTTTTTACATTTTTTAAAATATTTGAAATATTTCCATAACCCGCATACCCCCTTAAAGAGTAATTTTTATTTATATAAACAATGCTACTAGTGATCATATATAATATATACTATAGTATTGCCAGAATGTATCCAGAATAATGTTTGTTGTGATAAAGACAATTATGATAATGACAATGGTAACTACGAGACTGACCATCATAGAGCTAGAGCTTTCTCTCTAGCTCTATGCTGACCATACACACGTACACTTACCTTGTAGAATTGATGCACCCTGTAGATACCGTGGTGATCTTCTAGGGAGGATGTCTCCGCTCTGAAACATCTGCTCACCGTCATTAGTCTATAGCGATTGGTATAGGGGGGGTTAGGTATGAGGTTCGGTATGGGGGGTTATGTATGGGGTTAGGTATCGGGTTAGATATGGGGTTATGTAAGG
Source organism: Osedax fenrisi (assembly GCA_964019155.1). Lineage (NCBI taxonomy): Eukaryota > Metazoa > Annelida > Polychaeta > Sabellida > Siboglinidae > Osedax > Osedax fenrisi. The sequence continues at coordinate 58,691,249 of OZ025243.1, forward strand.
AATTTGATAAGCTGTATGCTTTCATAGATAACTATTGATTGTATCAACTTAGTGTAGACATACAAAGCGCATTAGTTATAGATGTACAATGTACAATGTACATTGTATATTTTTATATGAATTTTTAGGCATATTACTGTTAAATTTCCTAGAGTAATATTAAATGCATATTAAATTTATCATGGAATCATTTTAGGATAAGCATCCACAATTCTGTCACTTTTTTAAGTTTTAATAATTTTTAGTTTCATATACAAAATTGATAGAATGCGGAGATTATTTAATAGAATTAAGATTAAGAATAATTAAAAAATGTGTAGGATGTACCAATTCATCGCATATTAAAAATCATATAAATAGGTATTGGAATATTTTAAATTATTATCATAAATAATTATTCAGATATTATAGCTGATAACATTAACATTGATTATAGAACTAGAGGTACAATATTAAATTTAATCATTATTATGATAATACAATTAAAAATATACATAATAGACCAGTTAATAAATGTAATTAATTAGATGATATAATAAAATAGGTTTCTGTTTAATCTTTAAAATTGAAATTAACAAAATCTAATAAATAACTATTTGACAGAAATTTATAATATGAAATTCATGTTATTTTTTTAATAGTTTATTTAGATTGTTATATATATTTTAACATTTTCTATATTATTAAAATATAAAATTAATACTCTACTATTATTACAGATTTAAAAGTAATAAATATTACATTATTATTTATTTATTTTATATTATTATTGTTTTATTTCATTTTAACATGTTTTGTTTGAAATATATATTTTAAAATGTATCAATTAAATATTAAAATATATAATTAATATGTATTACTATTACAGGTTACAAAGTAACAAATTTTAACATTATTTAAAGTTATGAATAAAGTCTTATAGGGTTCACATCAATTCCATTTTCCTTACGTTACGTGAAATCCGTACAGAAAATGGATTTTCATGAATCATTTACAGAACATTTTCTGTAATGAGTCATATTCCTATTTTTCTGTAATCGTTTTCTGTAGAGAAAGTCAAATTAGAATGATCCTATTTTTCTGTACAGAAAAATAATTCACATAGCTGAATGAACCTTTTTATTAATAATAGGTGGCGTTATATATTTTTATATATTTTTATATTAGAATGATCCTATTTTTCTGTACAGAAAAATAATTCACATAGCTGAATGAACCTTTTTATTAATAATAGGTGGCGTTATATATTTTCATAGGTGTAAATATAATATTTATTTCTAATAGTATTGAAATTTTGATTATATATATGCATATATACACTATTAGTATACTAATATATTATAATAATATATATATATATAGGTATATAGTAGGGTTGTCATTCGGACCCGGACTTCGGACCCGGACTTCGGACTTTAGGTCATTGATACCGGACTGATACAGTATCATTTATGATATATCGGACTCGGACCGGACTTTAATATTTAACTCGGACTATTTCGGACTTTAAATATTAGATTCGGACTATTTCGGACTTTAAATATTAGATTCGTATTATTTCGGATTTTTATTAGTGGATATCTAAAATACATTCCAATGTTTACCTTTGATTATATTTATTCGCTCCATTTTCAACCAACATAGCGGTTCTGTGTATGTATCCGCGACACTATTACTCAGCTTAGCGTCCCTTTGTGTGAATAGGAGTCACTGTCAATCAAACTACCCCCCCCTTTGTATGTATCCGCGACACTGTTACTAAATATAGCGTCACTTTGTGTGAATAGGAGTCACTGTCAATCAAACTACCCCGCCCTTCGTATGTATCCGCGACACTTTTAATCCACATTGCATCATTTTAAAATTATTCGTGCAACCATCAACATCATTATTTTAAATTTTTGTATTCATTTTAAATATTGTATACAAATTTAAGAGATGATTCATATCGAAGAATATCTAAAACCAGTACTAAAATTATAGATATTAAAACCTGATATTTTTTTCAACTATTTGATACTCACAAATATCTCCAAGACCCGAACCAATTTACATCACTATACGATACTTATGCTGCTGTCAAACGATGCGGATACAATTATCAAACGATAATGATAGTGATACTTCTGTCAAATGATACTGATACGATACTGAGACTTCTGTCAAACGATACTGATACTGATACTGATACAGCTATCGAATGATACTGATACGATACTGATACAGTTTCGAACGATACTGATACGATACTGATACAGCTGTTGAATGATACTGATACGATACTGAGACTTACTTTTTAGAAAATTTGACAACACTAGTATATAGGTATCTAGGTATATATATGTATATTACTATAATATATTAGGTATATACATATATATATATATATATATATATATATATATATATATATATATATATATATGTACATATAGTGATAATAGTAATAATGCCAATTTATGACTATCTAATCTTAAGATTAATGACAATAGTAATAACAGAAATATTTATTGTACTTTATTCAATGCTAGATCCATCAGAAATAAAAGTGATTTTATTAACCAATTTATTATTGACTCTAAATGTGATATTGTCGCTATAACTGAAACATGGCTTACAGATAATGACTCAACTATTCCTGCTTTTGTTGTTCCTAATGGCTATAATATGATCTGCCACAATAGAGGCACTTCGCGGGGTGGTGGTATTGCAATAATTTACAATTCTCATTTTAATATTAAAAATAATATCTTACCTAACTTTACATCTTGTGAAGCTATCTCATATCGTCTTCTTAACACATCTAGTTTTATTAACATTATTCTCATATATCGTCCTCCATCTTCATCTTTTGTTACTTTTTTATCTGAAATTTCAATTATTTTTGATTCAATCTCAATCAGCAATTGTATCATTCTTGGTGATATTAATATTCAATTAAATAAAACATCTTATCAATCTAATTCGTTTAATGACCTATTATTTAGTAATTCTATGCATCAGCATATTACTTTTCCCACTCACACTAGTGGTAATACTATTGATGTAATTATCTCCCCTTCTGACTCTTCTTTAATCTCTAGTACTAATCAAAGTCTACTTATATCTGACCATTTTGCCATTAATTTCACTTTATCTTTCCCGGTTCCCTTGGATCAATCTTTTATCAGAAATTATAGAAATATATCTAGCATTAATATTAAATAATTCATGAAATCTACTTTTATTCGGCTAAATCATCTCACATCACACTCACTATATATCGAACCTTCATTCGATGATCTCAATACTTCACTCAAGTTATCCCTTGACTTCAATGCCCCTCTTAAAATTTCTAAAACAAGAAAGATATTTCATCAGTCATGGTTTGGCTCTGAATTATCAACTCTTAAAAGGAAATTACGATCATATCAATTGAAGTTTTCTCGATCGAAATCACTGAATGATTTACAGTCCTTTAAAATGTATCGTAACATTTATCGTAGGAAATTATCTAATGTAAAATCTTTATTTTTTATTAATAAATTTCGTGATTTTGGAATCAACTCTAAACAGTCTTTTAAACTAGCTTTTTCTCTAATTGGCAAGAATAAAATTAAAAAACTTCCAGATTAACTGAAAATGTACTTTGCTCATCATTTTCTAGTTTTTTCATACAAAAAACAAAAATTATCATAAATAATCTACCTCCTATGAGTAATAATTGCCAACCATCTTTATGTAAACATTTTTCATCATTTCACTGGTCCTGCTTTTCGCTTCCTAATCCTCTTGAAATCCAAACATTAATTATGTCCATTAAATCGCCATCCCCTCTAGATCATATTCCTCTTACATTACTACGTTCTTCTATTTCATACTTGATAATTCCTATTACTAATATATTTCGCTCATCGCTTATCTCCTCAGTTGTTCCTCCAAGTATGAAACAAGCATATATTACTCCAATTATTAAGAAGTCTACTTTTGATTCCTCTATTCTATCTAATTATCGTCCAATTTCTCAACTATCATCCCTTTCTAAAACTCTTGAGCGCATTGTAAGTAAACAATTAGTTCATTATATAACTTCTAATTCGATAGCTGATCCTTTACAAAGTGCTTATCTTCCTAATCGTGGAACGGAAACAGCGCTTAATTTGATTTTTAATGATATAATACTGTCGCTTGACAACAATATGCCATGCTACTTAGTATTACTTGATCTATCTAGTGCTTTTGACACTCTGGATCATACAATTTTATCATGTTGGCTTAAAGAGATAGGTATTCATGGACAGGTGCACATTTGATTAATGTCTTTTGTAACATCTCGTTTTTCATCAATTAAGATTAATAACAATTTTTCAAAATCATTTATGCACACTCATGGTGTTCCTCAAGGATCTGTTCTGGGCCCAATACTTTTCTTGATTTATATATTACCTGTTTCTTCTATTTTTAAAAAATATCCTTACATTCACTATCATCTATATGCTGATGATTTACAGCTTTATACTTCCTTTCCTCAATCTACTGATCACGCTATAATCCAATACAACATTAAAAACTGTATTACTGATATAAAAAATTGGTTCACTAGTAATTCATTATCCTTAAATGTCTCAAAAACTGATACTATTTTATTCTCTAAAATACCTTCAATTGTTAAAATAACTGATAGTTTTCTTGCCACGCTGCCTTTATCTAATAAAATCACAACACTCGGTATAACAATTGACTCTATTATGAAATATGACAGTCACATTCTTAATGTTATTCGTATTGCTAATTTTTATTTATATAATATACATAAGGCTCATGCTAAGCTCTCCTTTGATATCAAATCACTTATATATTCATTGGTTTTTAGTAGATTCGACTACTGCAATTCACTTTTTGTTTTTGTCCCTGATAATATTATGATAAAATTCGAAAAAATTCAAAGGAGAGCTGTTCGTGTTTTATATAAAATTAAAAATAATATAAATACTAATACGGGTAGTAACTATATATCTATATCACATATTATGTTAACCCTTGGTTGGCTCAGATATCGTGATCTTTGTAAACTAAAATTGTTATGTTTAGTTCATAAAGCTATCTACACGGGTGAACCTAAGTATCTGGCTGAATTATTATCAATTGCTACCAGTAACAGACCAAGACGGGATTGCCATGCAATGAAACTTGTTATGCCTCATACAAATTCATGTTTTGGTAACTCTGCTTTTTCTGTTGCGGTACCAACTCTATGGAATTTACTTCCGAATATTATTCGTACGACAACTTCTCGATCTCAATTCAAAAGTAGACTCTTTAAACATTATTTAGTGAAATGAATATATATTTTGCGATTATTGTTATCTTCGTTTATATGTTATATTATTATATTATTATTATTATTATTATTATTATTATTGTTATGACGTCGAAAAATTATTTTCATTTATGAAGTCTTTAAACAAATAAATAAATAAATAAATATATATATATATATATATATATATATATATATATGTACGATGTACATTGTACGTGTGTATGTGTATGTGTGTATGTATATGTGTGTGTGTGTATGTGTGTATGTGTGGGTGTTTGTGTGTGTATAATATTTACTAATACATTAGATTATATTATAATTTTATAAATTTATAAAAAAATATATATTTATAATAAATGTCATTGAATTAACGATATATGTATTGATATAATTAGATTATATTATAATTTTATAAATTTATAAAAAAAATATATGTTTATAATAAATGTCATTGAATTAACGATATATGTATTGATATAATTAGATATTTTTTACTAATTTTAATAATTATATAATATCTAGATAATAAAATAATATTAATATTATCGAATAAGTTATTAGATTAACCGGTATTAACTATTATATTTATATTAATTAATTATATTTTATTTTTATATGTATATATGTATATTTTCGAATTTAGTTTTTTCATTTTCTGTACGGATTTCACGTAACGAAAACGTAACAAAAACGGAATTGGTGTGAATACCTAAAAATCTATTACAGAAAATTTTCTGTAAATGATTCATTTTCTATACGGTTTCACGTAACGTAAGGAAAACGGAATTGATGTGAACACCCTATTATAAATAATCGATGCTCTGAATAATATATTTATCAAATATTTTCAAATATTTGTCATCTATTTTACAATTTTTAAAATACATTTGATTATATTTTAAATTATTTTTCGTTTATTTTTATTAACTGTATATCTTTTATATTATTTTTTTAAATAATATAATATTATTTATTTATTTCAATAATGTAGTTTATTATTAGCAAATATTTTAACTTAACTTTTGACTATATATTTGCTTTAATAAAAAATCTTCAATCAATTCATATTATTTTTAAATATTAATAATTCATTTATATTTTTTTAAATAAATTATTAATCTAAAAATACATACAGAGGAGATATATTTGTATCATATAGCATGGGTATTAATAATAAGTAAATTATAATCTAACTTTTCTGGAAGTTCCTCTGTTTTAAATATCCTATTTATATTCAAACCTATATAAATATAATATTATATACTTATAAGTTATAATATATAAATATTAGTATATTTATAATATCTGTATACCTATCTATATAAAATATTATTTATATATTTATAACTAATATTTAATTTAATCTAGAATTAATAAAAAATATTAAATTTAAAATAAATATAATTAGGTATTAAATACTAATTAATATAATCTAGAAATCTTATTATAATGACTAACCAGCTAAAGGCATTTCACCTGTCCCAGAAAGACATTGGTTTTTATTATTATCTATATGATAAACTTGAGATCTATTGGATTTAGTCGAAAATCCACACGCCTCCTATGATATATAATTTGTATTAATATCAATAAAACTATACATTTTCATAGGTACTATTAAAATAATTAGTATTACTACCTATCTTTAATATTAATAAATTAATATCATTTTATATTCCTATAGGTCCTATAATAGTCAGTTATACTAACTATTATATCGGTATTGATTATATCAGGGACAGAAACCAACTTGAAACCCTATATATGATAATCAAATATACACACATATATATATATAATTTATATTATGAATTACATAGAAATTTATATAAAATTATTTTTAAATAATTAGAAATAAATAATTACTTAATTTAAGAAAAATTTAAAATATTATATTATTAATAAATTAAAGAAATATATTAAATATAAAATAAACAAGTCAGCTATAATTAAATTATTAATTATATTACGTTGTATATAGAATTTAAATAATAATTGAAATAATATAGTCCCTATACTTTTTGTATTATATAATTTATGTTTATCGTATACCGTACACATTTTATATTGAAATTTATAACATTGATGACTTACGCATACTTAGACGTAACATAGATGACTCACTAGTAAACGTGAACTGAATAACTATAGGAGATGTGCTACCTTGGTTAACAGGCAGTCTATCGTGAATTGTATGACAGCATTCTCCAGTAGGGCCAGGTCTCCTAGTAGATAGTAAGTTCTTTGTCCGGTAGAATGACCTGTATGGCTGGAAGTGCATGAAGATTATGTGAGATATCTATACTATGTTATATATGGATAGGTAGATAGGGGTTACACAGAGTTATAAAGTAAATAATAAATATAGCAAATAAACTAATAATAACAAGTAGATATAATGATTTATATATGTAGGGTAACATATCAATTGTTATATAAATATTGTATTACGTAATTTATTAATTAATTGAAATCTACAACATTCAATATTAATTTGGAATAAATATAAAACTATAATTAGAAAAGTAATACTAAAAATAAGCAAGCTTTTATGATATATGTGCCTAATTCTATATTTGCCTAACGAATATCTATATATAATTATCTAAAAATAGATATCTATATATATATATATATTCTAAGGAGCTTAAACATTCGTTTACATTATCTTTAGTATAATTGTAGATATAAATAATTAGAATAAACCAGCGGAAGATACCAGGTTTATAATGGTGTATATACATCATGTTATTATCAATATTACTAATACACTAACTCTGTTCTTAGGCAGTTTAGTTGATATGCTAAATCGATGAACGTTTTACTCTTGAACTCAAATTCTGTATTGAATTTATATAAATATATATATATATATATATATATGAATGTATGTATACAAATATATTAAATTAAATTATTTCTATATATAGTAAGCTCAATAAACTAAATTTTATAAAAATTACTTTGAAGATAATAATGAAAACATAATAATAGATATTGTTTATTTCATTAAAATTGAATTTTAACATTATTATAACAATAACAAAATATTTAATTATATAATTATTATAGATATATGTTATTTAATTACATATTTATTTATTAATTTATATTAATTATTCATAGTAATGTTTAAAATTGTTGCCTTTAGTCGAACACAAACTAAAATAGCAGCAAAAACTGTAGAGCTTATGGATCTTTTGAAAGTATAGCATCAGACCATAGAATTGTATCTGCCATCTTAAATTAAGTTTAAGATCAAACAAAAAGAAGACTATCAAAACACCAATCTATGATTGGACAATTCTAAAGAATCCTGATATTCAAAAAAAGTTTATTTGCGAAGTCTTAAAAAAGTTTGAAAACCTTAACGATGAAACATCCAACATATCAACAAATACTTTGTATGACCATTTTGAAACTTCTTGTAGAGAAACTGCAATTGATATCATCCCCTTCAAAGAAAAACTTAAAAAGAGATCTCCCTGGGAGAATCCCGATATATGTTTAAAAAGGGATATGCTAAAAACAGCAGCTCAATTAAAGAACTCTTGCCAAACTATAGAAAATATTAATTCGTATTATCTATCACAAAAAGAACTATATGATACATACGATACTCAGCAAGAAATCTACCTTCAGTCGAAAATAGATGAAATCAAAGCTGCAGTATCAAACCAAAAATCAGCATGTGCCTGGAAAGTAGTAAATGATATAACTGGCAGGAAAAAGAACAATAAAGCTAAGATAAAAGCAACAAGTGGTGAAGAAAGAATTAAGTTATGGCACAATCATTTCAAAGATCTTTTAGGAAAACCACCTGAATCAAAAACATCAACTATAACAAATATTTAAAATTTGTTGAATATAGAAACTGGAATCTTTACGAAATATGAACTAGAAAAGGCTATAAAAAGTATCAAAAATGGAAAAGCATGCGGGTTAGATGAAATTCCTGTGGAAATCTGGAAAATACCCAAATTTCAAGAAATCTTACTATTCTCCTGCAATGAAGTATATGAGCAAAACACTATCAGTATATGGAATAAAGGCTGTATAATACCGCTACCGAAGAAAGGAGATTTAACTTCTACAAACAACTATCGTGGTATCACTCTAACATGTATAGCTGCAAAGATATATAATCTAATGCTTTTAAATAGAATAAGACCTGAAGTAGATAAGATATTAAGAAAAAACCAAAATGGTTTTAGAACTAATAGATCTACTACTGGCCAAATAATCACGGTTAGAAGGATCATTGAAGGCGTAAACGAAAAGAATCTAACAGCTACACTCCTTTTTATTGATTTCTCCAAAGCTTTCGATTCCATACATCGAGGAAAGATGGCAGAGATTCTTAAAGCATATGGAATACCTGAAAAGATCATAAATGCAATTATGATAGCTTATAAAGATACTAAATCAATTGTGAGATCAGATGATGGCGATACGGAATTTATAAATATAACAGGAGGTGTGTTACAAGGTGATACACTAGCACCATTTCTTTTTATAATATGTCTTAACTATGTCTTGAAAATGTCACTTGATCGAGATAATGTTCTTGGCTTTACCCTCTCTGAGAGAAAGAGCAGAAGACATCCATCAATAAAAATAACAGATGTCGATTATGCAGATGATCTAGCTATAGTAACTGATAAAACGAGCGAAGCTACAATTCTTCTACATAAAATTGAAAATACGGCAAAAGAGATTGGTTTGAATATAAATGCAGGTAAGACCGAATTCATAAGCATAAATCAAGGAGAAAATGAAAAAATAAAAAGCCTAAATGGCAAGGACATTAAAAAAGTATCCGATTTTAAGTATCTTGGAAGTTATATTCAATCAACAGAAAAGGATATGAATATAAGACTGGCTAAAAGCTGGGCAGCTTTAAATAAGATGAACGCTATTTGGAAATCTAGGTTACCGGATAGAATTAAAAGAAATTTCTTCAGAACAACTGTTGAGTCGGTATTGGTATATGGATCTGTAAGTTGGACACTCACAAAAGCTCTGGAAAAAAGACTAAGTGGAAACTATACTCGCATGTTACGGGCAATACTAAACAGGTCTTGGAAGGACCATCCTACCAATAAAGAAATATATGCAAATATACCGGATATATGCACGTCGATACGACAGCAAAGACTTCGTTTTTCTGGTCACTGTTGGAGAAATAAGCGCGAAATGGCATCAGATACTATTCTATGGCAACCTACCCATGGTGAGAGAAAAAGAGGACGGCCGCGAAGAACATACGTTGTCCAACTCATGGAGGATACACTATGTAATGTAAATGAATTGAAAACTGCGATGGACGATAAAGATGAATGGAAGAAGAGAGTCAAAAACTGCCGAGCAAGCTCGACCTGGTAAGGTAAGGTAATAAATGATATCTCATATTTGTAATAACTTTAAATAAGTTTATTAATATAATGTATTGTATAATAACCCCTAAGTTTTCCTAATTCTTTAACAATCTTAGGTTCATCTCCAAGAGGCTATGTATCACATGATTATTTATCATAACATACATATGTATATATATAGATTTGTTTAATTTTTAATACATAAATAATAATAAACTGTTACTTGTAATTACAGAGTAAATCATTATTTTACTAAATTCGTATAGAGAATAATTGAGTAAATAAGATATATATATATAAATAATTAATGAAGCAATATAACTATCCAAATTGAATATATTTTATTTTATAATTTAAATACTGTATAACTAATCCTAATATATCTTTTATATCAATCATAATATATCATAACATTTATATATATATATATATATAATATCTAAATGTATATTAAAGTGTTCAATATCTAGCCCAAAGAGTAATATTAATATTTAATTATAAATGTTAGACAATAGAGAAGATGCTGTCTAACCACACAGCTATGCGTGGAATTAGGTATAGAGGCGGCTAGTTCATCTAGGTGGTCCGTAGCCTTCTCATCTGAATGGTAGATTCTTTGCTAAATATAGCGTGGTGAGTTATATTAATATAGGTGAGAAAAGTTAGAGCAAATAATTTAATTATTATAAATAATAAGATTAAATTTACATTACTAGATATGTCAAATTGAAATTAAAATGGCATGGTAGCGCTATATAATATTTCTGCGTAAATTATTATTTCATTATTTTGATATTTTTTTTAATATTATTATTAATAAAAGTTAAATAAAAATTCAATTGATTCATATGTATTATTTAATATAAAGTTAACATTACTTTAATATTTAATATACTAAAATAAATAAGAAAAACTAGTATAGGCAATAGGCATATAATGAAGTAGAATACATACAAGAAAGGTATGCTATGAGTAAGATTATCCTAAAGATACTGCAAGGAAACCAAAGTTTGTATGTCACCGATCCCTTTTCTAGAATTGATGTTCTCTTCGATAACTTTCAGGTTCTTAGGATTACTCAAGTATTTCCAGTCATATTCTTAATAATGATTTGTTAATAAATATAGAAAATATATATATATATATACATATAAATATATATATATATATATATATTGTTATTTCTATTTTTATGGTGGAGTCCTTTCATCCCATCCAGGAACTTAGATGAAGTATGAAGTATGAAAAATATATATATATATATATATATATATATATATAATGAAATATGCTTATGAATAATAATATGACTAATTCGCTCTAAAATCTTTATACATCTTACATGGTATAAATGTATATTTTCATACTCATGTAAAGGATTAGGTCTGACAAAATAACATTAGATTGATCAATAATAAATTATAATTAACCTTATATGTTGAGCCTATATGTTAATATGTCTTATATGTAATTACTATTATTATTATTATTATTATTAGAAACAACCATTTTAAATGATTTAATTAATGAAGTAAATATATAATAACCTGGCTTTAAATGCAAAGATCGTTGTAAAACTGCATGTAATAATCTTTGATGTCTGATATGTAAATATATAAGCTAATAAACTGTATATTAATTTTTAAATTTATTTAATTATATAATAACCTTATATATCTCATAGGAAACATTTTCATCTATATAATGGTTCTATTAGAATCTGAAAATAAGAATAATTACAATTTAATTATAATTGTAGATAATTAAATAATGTATAAATTGAAATGTATAATTTACTTTATATAGCATTAATATTCTACATAATTATATGATATTTTAATAATATATATATATATATATATATGTTTGTATATGTCTTTACTTTATTTTATATAATATATTGTATTTAATATTATATATATAATCATATTTATTTTTAACATATAAACATATAATATATATATATAATTAATACTATTCTATAGATATAATGTTAAGACATATACCTAAATATTAAATTTACTTAATTTGATTATATATAATAATTATGATACATATACAATTATTTTAATAATTAAAGATATAATTATGATCTGATAATTTATTATATAATTATTAATAAATATTTAATTATATCATTTAATAACATTGATATATATATATATATATATGGGTAAATTTGTTAATGTGGTTTTCTATGAACTATTTATATTTATATATATATATAGTTTATGCTTATTTCGAGATTGTTGTTTCCCGGACAGTAAAAGTTCTCCAAACAGCACGGTTCATCATAGCTACTCTCATCTCGCTCGACGGTATTCCAGTTTCGCGCTCGAGATTCCTGATGTAGCTTTCTGGCGGCCTTCCCCTTCTTCTAGTTCCATGAGTAGGTTCCCAAAGAACTATGTCCGAAACAACTTCATCATCTCTACGTAGGCAATGTCCAGCAAACTTTAAGAATCGACGTCTTATCTTTGTAGATATTATTTCTATAGCCCCATACAGTACTTCGTTAGTAACTTTCTGAGACCAATGTACGTTTAATATCATTCGTAGAATTCGAGTGTATGTGCCATCAAGTTGTTTGAGTAGTGTTTTTGTGAGAGTCCAAGTCTCACATCCATACAGCAGAACCGATTCAACTGTGGTGTGAATGATCCTGAGTTTCATTTTCCTACAAAGAGTTGACTTCCAGATATTCCTCATTTGATGACATGTTCTCCAAGCAAGCGCTTTTCTGATTTTTAAATCTTTTGCACTGCTGTCTATCTATGCACCTAGGTACTTGAAGTCATCAACCCTTTTCAGATTTGACCCATCTATAGCTTTGATTTCAAACTGTTGAATGGTATTGTAGCTCATGTATTTTGTTTTCCCTGTATTCATGCTCGGTCCTACTCGTTTTGCTGATTTTTCGACTCGAGTGAGCATCTCTTGGGCTTCTTTGATACCTTCACTTACTAATGCAATATCATCTACGAAGTCCATATCTGTAATAGTGATAGGTGGTACTCTTCTGCTTTTTTTTAGTTAGAAACCTATCTTATCTTCCCTTCCAAGTAAAGCTGTTCTCATAACATAATCGATAACTATGACAAAAAGGTATGGAGCTATATTGTATCGTATCTCCTTGTAAAACACCAGCTAGAATGTTGAAAGTTTCTGTTATTCCATCAGGAGTAATGTCTTCATACATTATTCTAATAGCCGTCACCAACTCCTCCGGTATCCCATAAGTTTTCAGTTTCGCAAGCATTTTCCCTCTGTGTATAGTATCAAAGGCTTTCTTGAAGTAGATGAATATCAGGATTGCTTCTAGATTCTTATCTTTGACTATCTCAATCAGTCGTCTGAGTGCTAATATTTGACTGGTTGTTGTTCTACCACTTCTGAAACCGTTTTTATTTTTCATTAAATGACAATCTAGATGAGGCCTAATTCTGTTCAGTATCATACGATTATAAGTTTTCGCTACTAATGAAGAAAGACTTATACCACGATAATTACTACCTATACTGAGATCTCCTTTCTTGGGTATTGGAATTATATTCAAAATTTACCATTGTTTTGGCTTCATTTTATCTAATAGTGCTTTATACAGAGGATAATGTCATCTATATTACATCGTTTTAATACTTCTGGCCGTATTTCATAAACACCGCAGCTTTTACCTTCTTTGATTACCTCTTTTGCCAACTTGTATTCATATATTTCAAAAGCTCCACACTTTATCTCTAGATGTTGTATAACTTGAATTATCGTTTCATTTGTGTCTTCAATATGTAGTGGTTTGCCTAATAAATCCTGAAAGTGTTTGTACCAAGTTTGTAGACGTTCTTTTTGGTTCTTACCTTTTATCATACCTTTTTGAGTTGTTTTTCTACCTGTGATTTCATTTATTAATTCCCAGCTTAATAGGTACTTTCTGTTGAGATCAGCATTCTCAATTTGTTTGATCTTTTCTTCTAGGGTATCAACTGCAATATGTGTATATGCTGTATATAGTTTATTGCGCGATTCAATATTGTTATGTTGATTAGTCTTATTTGGATTGTCTTCATACTCTCTATTTGCTATACGAGTGTCTTCTCTAGCTCTAGAAACAGTATTTTCAGTGGATGGACACATTTTCTTTGTTTTAATTAAAAGTGGAACTAGTTCTCTTGTAACTTCAGCATTTATATCTATGAATCGTTCATATGTGTCTGAAATGTCTTCATCGCCTTGCAAGATAAATCGATTTTTTATTTCAATTGCGTATTTCTCCTGAAGGGACATGTCAGATTTAAACAAAGGCCAGTTATAACGGAATTTTCTTGGTAATGTCTTCCTATTCGCTCGCAAACTTAGCCTTACCTTAAATGATAAGATTCAATGATCTGAACCAATGCTAGAAAAAGTACTGTATGCTTCCACATTTGTGATGCTGTTTCTCCATTTTTTTCTCATTAAGATATAGTCAAGCTGATATTTCCTGCAGCATGGATCCATATATGTCCAAAGTTTATTCGACTTCTTTTGAAAACATGTATTTGTTATTACTAATTGTTTTTCATTTATAATATCTATTAATAATATACCATTTTTATTTGTTTCTTGATGATATGTAAAATTCCCCTCATCTTTACCTATCCTTGCATTAAAATCTCCAATAATGATTAGGACATTGTGCTGTGGTATAGTTTCTATAGCTCCTCTAAGTTCATCGTAGAATTTGTTTATAACTTCATCTTCGCTAGAATTTGTAGGTGAATATATGATTATAATATATGTTGCAGGATTTCCATGGAATGTGCTTATCAATATTCTCTCAGAGTGTAATATTACCTCGCATATTGAGTTTATTGATCTTTTGTTTAACATAATACCAATTCCTCCTGTTGATGCACATTGATCATTTTTCCATGCTGATGTTGTTATAAGTGTGCTATGTCCAATAGTATTATACTTAACAGTTTCATCATGCATAATTTGATGTTCCTGTATTCCAAGAATATCTAGATCATGGCTTTCGAAATTATACTTTAGTTCTAGTTGTTTATGTTCTTCTCGAATTGTTCTAACGTTCATAGTTGATACAATGATTTCAAATTTCTCGTTTGCATCTTAATAGTTTGGCCTTATTACCTACGTGTGTCTCAAGATCTACCCTTCCTTGCGGGTTTATGAAATTATGTTATTTAATAATATTTGTATTATTCTATTATATAGAATAATAATAATCATTTTTGTTTATATTTTACTATAATAAAATACATTTAAATACGAATATTCTACTTCGTATCTCTTCTAAATCGCTACGAAATAGTATTTTGCTATTTTCTATTGTTGCCGAAAAGTAATATTTATATATAGTATATATATTATATACTATATAATATAGTATATATAATAATTATATGTAATTTAATTATAATTATTATAATATATATGTTAGTTAGAGTCAGTATCTTACAGATAATATCTAGTATATATTATATATATATATATATATATATATCTATATATATATATATATATATATATATATATATATATATATATATATATATATATATATATATATATATATATATTTGTAACACTAATTCTGTAGTGTGAAGTCTACTTAAATTGGAAATGTATTATATGTATTAAATAATTAATAATATTACATACAATCATTCAAATATATCAATCAAATATTAAATTAAAATGTGTAGTGTATTGGTATCTATCTCGTGTTGAAGACTCGTACAGTGTATAATAACTACACTCAGTATAATGATGACACAACATATCAGGCAACACTTATGTATGTATATATTATGTTTATAATATAGTCATTATGTAACGTACCAGTTACAAAGTATGGTATAGTGTTGTATCACTAGGCTGTAGGATAGGGATCGCGCAATATTATATAACATGTTAAATAGAACATGTATCTCTATAATCGGTCTGTATCGAACATGGCCCCTAGTGTTGTGATTACATTATAAATTATATATAAATTATTAATAGATATAAAATATTTTAAATTTAACTTCGGGAATCGTAATAAAAACAAAAGGGGCCTCCATATTAGAGAATCTCAAATATCTAAGAATATCTAATAATATGTAGTTACAGTTGCAATATACCTATCATCATAACACACTTTAATTTGTATATTGTATATGTCTTTAAATAAAATGTTATGTATAGAAGATCTGATATGAATATATATATTATATATATATATATATATATATATATATATATATATATATATATATATATATATATATATATATGGATATATACCATAACACTAAAGTATATTGATTACATATACAAACAGTGTATGTCATACACACAAATACAAGTTGTCAGAGAACGTATTATAATTATTATAATATTAATTATAATAATAGTATTTCAGTTACGTTAGTATAATACATGTTAAGCTATGTTCGTATTAGTAATCCATTATTACAATCAGGTGAAATAACACACACAATCGTAAATGTATATGTTACTGCGACAATTGCAAAATGTTCTATTTTTTGAAATAATTTACGCAATTGGCAAGGAAAACACATGATAATTAATAATAAGTATATAGATGAGTATAAGGCATATGTATATACATTGCCCTTTACGAGTCAATCAATTTATAAATTATTTAAAAGTTAAATAAATAAAATATTATTGAATTTTAATTTTAATTTATATACGATTCTCATTTTGATTGATTAAACATCATTTTATTGAATACAACATTATGTTGAAAATAATTATGAAATATATTTTATATAAATATAAATATTCAAAATATTGTTAACTATGCATTTTCTCTTGAATAAATTCTATAAACTTAAAAAGTGTAATAAATTATGTAAATATATACGAAAAAAGGCTATATATTTCATGTGTTTATAATATATATATATATATATATATATAATAACTTTATATATTATAAAATCATTATGACTATCATAGGTTCATATAATTATTCATTCGTACTATTATATTATAAGTTCATATAAATAATGTATGTACGCACATTGCACACATAATAAGTTATAATGTATGCATCTTGTACAAGTTATAATAAATATATGCGTTTAAATGTACATTATACGCTTAAATAATGTATTAATTAAATTTTTAATTAAAATATATACATTTAATGTAACATTGCTATAATATGTATATCTAATAATCATAAGTTAACGTTCATATAATTTACGTATTTTTACAGGCTAATTGTATAAAATATTTACTCTTGTGAAGACCCTATCATTTTGCTAAATTATGGATTGGGATCAAATTAACTTTACAAACAACTAATCAATTCTACGGACATCGATGTCTGTCAATCGTTAAGTTCACTTTATTGTATTGTATTTTAGTATATAAGATTAACTTTACGATCGACGGACATTTGAATTTGTCTGTTGATCGTATATATTTATATGTTACCTAACTGGTAAACTATAAATCTATGTTTGATCGTAAAGTTCCGTTGATACATAGATTGCATTATTTGATATCTATATATTTTATTCGTGAGAATTACACAAATAGATTGTAGATGTAAACAGTGTTGCACACGAAATAACTTGGTGAAATTCTCAGATTATTTAACTCTTTCATTGGCAATGTCTGAAATATAATATACTTAAACGTAATTATTATGATACTATTCAATTATAATAATTAAATTATTCACGTAATTATTACAAAACTATTTAATATAATAATTATATTTTAATGAAATATCATTTTTAATTAATATCATATTAAATTAATTAATAATTAAATATGACTTATTTAAAATGATATACGATCATAACGGGCGGGTTGCTAATGTAAATAATTGCGAAAAAGGACAAGTTCAACTTGAAGTTGAGTTTTTATAGACTAACTTTGGGATGTAATCGGTCTGTAGACAAGTTCAGCGCGTTTTCAAAAATATAAACTACTGTAATAACGCGCGCGGGCGTCGGGAGGTCACGGGAGGCGTGGTTATAATAATACATCACGCTCTAGTGCACACATACTAATTTACTTAATCAGGCAACATGTATAATATCAATATACTGAATAAATCAATTGGTATATATATATATATATATAAATATAGACACACACATATATTAAATATATATATATATATATATATATATATATATATATAATTATATATTTAATAGTTAACCCAATGAATAGGTAACATATATAATGTATAGGAACTGCATATATATATATATATATATATGTTTTCTATATATATATATATATATATATATATATATATATATATATATATATATATATATATGTGTGTATCATACACATACAGTGTATGTGTGTATGTGTGTGTGTGTGTGTGTGTATATATATATATATATATATATATATATATATATATATATATATATATATATATATGTATACAATATATGTTACCTCTTTATTGTGTTAATTATTAAATATATCTCTTATATATATATTTAATATATGTGTGTGTGTTTATATATATATACCAATTTATATATTATAATGATATATTTAGTTGTATATATGTTAACACAATACATTTTGTAACATATATACCAAGTGAAAATATACATCAATTTAAAAGGATACATTATAGTTACACGGTAGTAGTTACACACATATTACATGTGAATGTATCTAGGTCATTATTTATTTACTTAGTGATGTACTCAGTATATTTGTATTATAGTTTATGTTTTCTATAGTTATAATGTGTATGTATGTATGTATACATATAATACACATAGGTATATATGTATGAATGACCAATGTATAAGTTTATCATACATGTATATATATATATATATATATATATATATATATACACTATATCATATATGCTTGGCAGTTAATACATATTTCCATAAAGATATATAATGTATTTTTCATTATCAAACTTATCAAAATATTATAATTAATGATTTATTAATACAGAATATATTTTATACATATGCTTGGCAGTTAATATATATTTCCATAACACCATTTAATGTATTTATTATTATCAAATATATTATCTAAATATTACAATCAAAGATTTGTTAATAAAGAATGAATTTATTAGATATGCTTAGATATATTAGATATATTTGCAGTTAGACATGTTTAGAATGTATTTGATAGATATAATTGTAAAGACATACATGATCTAATAATATATCTAATTAATTCATTATTATATTCTACCTGTAAATCTATTTTCCTAGCATGTATAAATACTGCCGGACTATAATGAAATAAACACCCCTTGATTTATACTCCTACTTACAATATTATCATATAAAATTCCATTTATATGCCTAAATTTAGCTATATCATGTTCTTTTGCCTTCCCACTCATCATAATATAAGCTACTGGTATTTTTTTAATAAAATCCACTTGTTTTATAAATCCATTAATCCCAAATAACTGTTTAAAAGGTATCTTGATTATATTAAATTTCCCATCTATATACCAATTTTTAATATTCCCCAATAAACTTAATATATCCTCTGTCATTAATATAATGATAATGATATAATGCCTTTAAAATTTTAAAGAAAATTTAAAATGTTATACATTTAAATGTACCCTAATATCCCTTTTATAAACCCATCTGGTATTAAACTATAATATAACTCAAAATCTAAACTATCCACTATATTATTAGTCCATTTAGCCCTATATATATTTACTGTTCTAACTATATTATATTTTTTAGGAATTTTGGGTAACTATAATAAAATAAGTCTATATTATTAATTAAACTATTACTGATAATCTTAGATGCTAATTCATATGGTATACCATATATTTTTCTACCCGTATATTTTACATCCCAAACTACCCAACACTACTCCTTAATTTCTGTTTTAGTTATAGGTGGTGTTTAATGATAGATTTCTAATTTACAAACTATTTTGTAAACTATAAATCTATGTGTTTAATACTAAATATATATACACAAACACATATACAAATGCATCCAAAAACAAACACACAAATAAATACACAAACTAACATGTACAAAAACACATATACACACAATGATATATCAGCTTTTATTGTAATATGTTTGATAATAAATAAATTATATATATATACATATATGTTTGGAAATATGTATTATATGTAAAATATGTATTGCCAATAATATCAAATAAATCCATTATGTATAAAGCATTTATTGTAATATTTAGATAATATTTGATAATAATAAATAGGTACCTATAGGTACCTATAGTACCATACAGATATATCATGTATTTATACATTATATATCTGTATGGTACTATACATAAACTACCAAGAATATATAATATAGTATACATATATATTTATGTATGATCAACTTATACATTGATCACTCATACATATATACCTATGTGTATTATATGTATACATACATACATACATACGCATTATAACTATAGAAAACATAAACTATGATACAAATATACTGAGTACATCACTAAGTAAATAAATAATGACCTAGATACATTCACATGTAATATGTGTGTGTGATATCAAGGACTTGGTTATACCAAAGCCCTTGGTATATACTGTGGGCTTTGGTTATACTGTAGTTATATAGTTATATAGTTATAACTATAATGTATCCTTTTACATTAATTTATATTTTCACATTGTATATATGTTACATATTTATTGTGTTAACATATATACAACTAAATATATCATAATAATATATTAATTGGTGTATATATAAAGAATCACACATATATTAAAGAACTATATATATATATAAAATTGATATATTTAATAGTTAACATATACACACACATACACACACGCACATACGCACATACACACACATACACCCACATATATATATGTAGTTCCTATACATTATATATATTACCTATTCATTGGGTTAACTATTAAATATATAATTATATATATATATATATATATATATATATATATATATATTAATATATGTGTGTGTCTATATTTATATATATACCAATTGATATATTCAGTATATTGATATTATACATGTTGCCTGATTAAGTAAATTAGTTTGTGTGCACTAGAGCGTGATGTATTATTATAACCACGCCTCCCGTGACCTCCCGACGCCCGCGCGCGTTATTACAGTAGTTTATATTTTTGAAAACGCGCTGAACATGACCACACTCGATGTAATCATATTGATTATGATTATCATTACAGTAATGCAGCTACAAAATAAAGCGAACAAAACTAAACCAATTAAACAAATAATCCTGAAATATATATATATATATATATATATATTTACATTCTTAACCCGTCCGTTATTATCGGACACCATTTAAAATTATTAAATTATTTAATAAATATATTTCACAACAAAAACCAGGAACAAAAGTATTTGTTAGTATATAAATATATGAATAAACTTAATATAATTTAATATAGATATATACCTATTAGTGATATAATTGTCATCAATTCATTAGCAATGTTTAATAAATATATAATATTTAAAATATAGATAAATATTTAATATTTAAATTTGAATTACGAAAGGGTTAATCCTGGTGATTAATTTGTATAGTATTATTTACCAATGATTAATGAATAATAACAAAACTAAGGATCGAGCCCTTGACTTGTATTGGGACCATAGATATAGAGCACCAAGGTACTCTAAATCTATGATTGGGACCAATATAAGTCAATGGTTAAATAATTAAGAATAGTGATGTACATCACTATTACGTACGTATTATCTTTAATATATTAGTACGTACCAAGACCTCCTATAACCTCTAGGTTATAGGAGGTATTGGATCGACTCGTTTTTGGAACTTATCTGCCACTTTAAAACTTTATTAATACCCCATTTATAGTTGTTTTGGGGTTGCCATTCAAATTAACGATTAGTATTCTATTATTCCATTTTGTTATTTCTAAGAGGGCGTTTTCAGATTTGGTATCGATTAATATACAGATTCCTCCAGCGGATGCGTAGTTGATATTACGCCATGCAGATATAGTTATAAATGTTGATTTTTTGTATTTTTCGTATTTTATTTTTTCATCATGACAGATTTTGGGCTCAATAATTCCAAGTATGTTTATGTCATTGTGACGTGTTAATTCTGCTAATTATTTTGTTTTGTTTGGGAGACGAAGTGTTTTTACGTTAATTAATGCTATTTTTAGTTTCTGCTTGCAGTTAAGCAGTCTGGCTCTTGCAGTCTGGTTTTTGTTCTCAAAATTGTCCCTAATATCCGGATTTAAGGAAAATTCGTCATAAAGTCGCCCGATTGGGAGCGACACTCCAACTTCACAGTTTGTGGTTGTGATGTGACCAGGGGCTCTAATATTGGAGCTGTTTGATTGTAATTGAATTATTTGCTTTTCTGTTGCTGTTTACGGCAGAGGTCGCAACTCCTACTGCTATTTGGTTCGATTTATATTTGTCGTCACAGATCTTTGTGATATGATTGTAGCTACCGGGAATATTCCCAGCACCATAGCTCTGTGAGTCGTAAAAGTACACAATAGTCTCTACCACATCAAGGCGGAACTAGTAGAGACCAAGCTTTTAAGTTTATGGTTTCATTTTTATTTGAATTAAAGTAATTTTATTATAAAAATGTTTGTCAACACAAACAAGTGTATAGATATATATATATTAACATTGAATGATTCAATATTACATTATTATGTAATATTATTTACACATTTTGTAAACTATATAAAAATACGTTCGATATATATATATGTTATTATTTTATATTATTATAATCCCGTGTAATTAATTATACTAGTAATCAAATACAAATATAGACATTATAATGTAGAATTATCTTTACGCTTATATGTATGATATAAATATTTATTATTTAGATTTGTTCATTATATATCTATAATTATAATTTAGACTTTATGGTATAGTATAGAAGATAATATGTATATGTTTAAAATTATGAAATAAAAGGTCATATAGATATCCTTCTTGATAGATATATTCTTTATACATTATATTTTTAAAATATTTCTAGACTGGATAGAAAAAGTTAAATGTGTCCACCTGTAAGTATTGAATATTTTATTATTATTCCAATACATTATTTTAATCTAGGGTTTATTACTTCAAGAAGTGAAGAAGTATATACATATATAGTTAAATACATTTAAAATTCTTTTAAAATATCAAATATAACGATAAATAACTATTAATAATAAACTGTAAATTAGTATAATAATATAAGTAGTATTACAAGTGATTTATAAATACTAAATTTAAATATATATATATATATATATATATATATATATAGTTTTAACAAACATATGTTTGTGTGTCAACATATGTTGATAAAGTAAAGTCATGTTTATGATTTGTATAGAATATGGCCCCCGCTTGTTTTCATTACAATATATGAATTCAAATTTCAAATAGGAATTCCAACTCGTTTCAATATTTGACATAGGTGATACATGACCTACTAGTATATATGCTAAACTTATTTGGAAAATGCACATGTAATATATATTATAAGATATATATATATAAATTAGTTGGTATTATAATGTTCAAATATGCAACAATATATAAAATATTTTGCGAAGAATTTTATATTTATTCAAAAATTTTCCTTCGGAAAATCCCGGGGAAAATCTTGGTAATTATAATACAAAAAACGGGGCATTTTGATATTATCCATATTTAAGTTGTTTTATAATAAAAATGCATATACAAATATTAATGGATACATGATTACAAAAATGATTTAGTTTATATAAAATTATTTATGTTATTGTTATTGTTATTGTTATTTTTATTTGGTGGAGTCCTTTCATCCCATCCAGGAACTTAGATGAAGTTTTCACTTATAACCATATATGGCTCTAATGTCCCTTCGAAGACGCTCTCATGTTAAGGCATCCATGGTTTTAACGAGAGCCGATCATATATGTAGTTCGTCATTATGTGAAAACGTTGATTGAATCAACATTTACTATATCCTAACTATACAAATATATGTACATACATATTATAATTTTAGTATAAACTTGTACTATATCCTAACCATACACATATATTTACATACATATTATAATCGTAGTATAAACTTTTATATTTAATTATAATATATATATTATTAATATATAGACGATGTGCAATATTTCATAATAATATTATAGATATGACTACCTAAATCATATTATGCAGACCTGTAGATTTAATTATAATAACATTATTCACATTCATAATTAAGTTACGATCTATTAATCTCTCAACTGAATAAGTACAAATTTAAAACTATACTAGAATCACACATACGAACACAACTTAGCTTACGCAAACACGACTTAGGCATATTGGCATACCGAAATGCTATTGTTTATATTATAGATAATACAGATTTCAACCGATACAATAAATATTAATACCAAATACCGACACAAAACTGATTACTATAACAAACCTGAAATACTCTCCTACGCTAAACAACTTACTGGTGCAAAGCAGGATAAATTATGTTCCTCTTGTTGGAACTGGCATGGCATACCCTCCTCCACAATGTCTAGAAACCTATATTCGTTACTAAAGAATCGTTAGGCCCGAGGAAGCATGATATTACGCTACTCAGTATTCGTGTTAGGCAATGAATTATTGTAAAGTCCATAATTATCTGGCCTCTCCCTTGCCTACTTCGTCATATTTGTATTAATATGTTTTACGTTAATAGGGATAATTCCCTACATGGGATAATTGGCTCTGGTTATTAACCAACCATTGTCCGAAATATATATATATATATATATATATATATATCAGTATTGTAATGTCTATCACTATAGGACAAATATTTAATATAAAAATGTGGTATAGGACCAGAATAATAACCAAACAGTAATAGTAACCAAAAAATAGTTATCGCCAGGTGGCGTTTTATATGGCAACCATATTGTAAACAAACATTCTAAAAATAATTTTTATTTTAAAATAAATACTAATAATTACTCTAATTAATATATAAAAGAGAAATTATAAGTTATTAAATAGAAGTTTTTAATTGTCATAAATTAATTAATCCTATACAATTGTGTACCATTATTATATTTTAACTACAAAATAAATAGCTATTAATAAGTGAATTTAACAACTTTTTTCATTAATAATTTTAAATTTAATAATTATTGAAAAACGTCATATTCAATATAATATCTCTAAAGCTATATTTATATATAATAAGTATGTATTAATTTTTAATATGTATAAAATATAAAATGAAAGTATAACTTACAAGTTTATTCAATTGAATGTTCAAATGTTAACATTTAAGATCGGCAACTACCTAAATTATTTAGTAAATGCTATTTAAAATAGGCGCGTTCATAGTAACTATGAATCATAGTATAATCAAAGCCCTGGGCTTTGGTATAATATTAGGATATCAAATTTCGATATAATTTTAACATCACATCACTACTAGTTGAAAGATTAATTATTGAATCATACATTAATAATTAGACTACTATGCGATCATAAGATTATCTTAAAGATAAGAATATTAAATATAATAGTATGCATTTCACGCATTACATAATCTCTACGTATCTTAGTATGTGTACCTATATACGATATATTTAATATACACTAGTATAGTGACTATATATTATGGTGTATACGCTATAAGGGCGGCCAATCAAAATTAAGCAACATATATTTAAAAACTAGACCGAAATCAAGGACAAATGTCCTTTGCCTTAAACTGTCAATCAAAATATCATATAATAAAATACGAAGATAATTTATGAGTGTAATGCTAATTGTGTATATTACACATATGTATACATTTTTATTATAATGCATATATACAATTACATAGAGATATATTATTAGATTGTAGATACTATATAATATAGTATATTTGTATACATATATGTGTGTTTATACGGTATATAGGGACACATATTATTGGAACCAACGCCGTCATGCTTCACTACACTCTTTCAACGAGTCGTTGTAATATAGTTATCCTTTATCTATTGAGTTATTTTTATAGCATTTAAATAATATGCAATATAATTCTAAAAGAAATAAGACCATATTCTAAAAATGTTATTAAACTTATAATATTTGTTGTAAATATTTTCACATTTTTATTAAAATTAAAATTATTATTTTCTATTAATATATAATTAATGATGAGTATTCAAAGCTTTTTCAAACCAAGATTTTTATATTATTCATTGATTTATATTTTAATATATATTGTTATTATGATATTATTCATTGATTTATATTTTAATATATATTGTTATTATAATATTTTCTCAGATATATAATAATTATTGACAAAATATATATTTTTATTTAAATCATGAAGTGGCCATTTCATTCTATCTATTTAAAATTAAAATTAAATATTAATTAATATATTTATATATATATATATATATTCATATCATTTATATATAGGGGAGATCGGGGAAGATTGAACCCGTTTTACTAAAGTTTCCTTAATCATTCAAAAATGAATATTTTCGATTTATTTGTTAAAGAATATACCTAGTAGTAGA
Source organism: Osedax fenrisi (assembly GCA_964019155.1). NCBI lineage: Eukaryota > Metazoa > Annelida > Polychaeta > Sabellida > Siboglinidae > Osedax > Osedax fenrisi. Next base: position 58,718,493 of record OZ025243.1, read on the forward strand.
CATAATTATTAATGTATAATTATTAAATTATGTAATATATTATATATTAGATAGATAGATAGATAGATCAAAAGTGTATTGTATTACTTGTTATATACAAAACAAATAAAAAAAATGCCATATAATTATATAATATATATACAAACTATATAAATGTGATAACACATAATTATGTTTATTTAATTAAGACAAGTAAAATAAAAATTTGATTTTTTTTAAATAATAAAAATAATACAAATAATAATAATAAATAAGCAATACTACCATCTCAACATACTTGATATTCACGCATATGAAGATTAAATATATCACAATATTTACACAACCATATTATCAACAACATATTTTATAACTATTGATTCAGTTGAACCGAATCAATCATAACTTGACATAATAATAGAATATAACTGTAATACCGGCAATAAAACCATAACATTAATATTCCAACAATATTGGTTTATTAACTGGAACTGACTACATTATGACCTAAAATAGACGTCAATTTTAACCTATTACAAACACCAACAAAAATAGGGATGTATAAAAAGGTTGATTATTGCTTCATAAATAAAGGTTTTACTAATTGTAAAAAGCAATCGAAAGAACCAAAACCCATTTTAACTTTCAATATAATAATTTTTAATTATATAAAACTCATTAACATAGATGAAGTTATTATATATGAAGTTATTATATTGTAAAAAGCAATCGAAAGAACCAAAACCCATTTTAACTTTCAATATAATAATTTTTAATTATATAAAACTCATTAACATAGATGAAGTTATTGATAAATTAATTGTAGAAGATAAGTGTAGTAACATACAAATTGTTGAAAACAATTTTCACAAGTTTAGAATATTTAGCTAAACAAAAATTTCCATGCCATAGCATATAGGAGATAATAAAGAATCCGGAAACTCTATAAAGTTAGTAAAACTAAATCATTAGATATTCCAGAATTAAGTACTTTATTATAATAAAGTATACTTTATCTCATTATAATGAGATACAGAAATAAAATAGAATGACAGATGCATCCATTAAGTAGGTACACAGATATTTAAAATGAAATTGTGCAGTTATATAGAAGATATATTTGAAGATCAATAAAGCACTTATTTAATAAATATAAAGAAACTGAATCTATATTCAGTATATGGTAGATGGTACTCAAGATATAATGGGAAAAGATCAAGAATCGATATGTTAAAGATTTGTTGATGGAAATTTAAAAGAAAAATAAATATTTATTGGAGTCAATAAATTTGCAAATACTTCTGAAAAATCAATTGCAAATATGATTAAAGATGTTTTAGTAAGGTTTTAAAAATAAGTATATATAACATATAAATATTTTCTGTTTTGTGTATATGTACAATTATATTTCTACAAAATTATATATTTGTTTTTAATTATTTTAAATATCAGTATAATACAATATGTATAACATCGACTGTATAGAAGAATATTTATGATATATTAAATATATAATATTAATCATTTAAATTATACAATATATATTAATATTATTAATTATTATTTCCAGATTAAATATTGCAATAAGAAATATTCAGAGTTACGATATCCATTATAACATGACCGGGGTTTATAATGGCGTTCAATCAATAATCAAGTCTGAAAATAATGTATCATTATATACCCATTGTGGTGCACATCGTGTCAATTTAATTTCAACAAATGTTAAATCAAACGTTCATCAGAGAATCATTAATTCATGGAATTAGAATTATATTTTTTAAAACAATTAAATTTAGAAATATATTTGTTCTGAAAGGCTCAACACTAAAATTAAAACCTATGTGGCATACTCGTTGGTCTGTACGAAAGTATATTATAATTAAGCATATAGATAATTACAGATTAATATTAGATTCCTTAGAATAATTTAAAGATATATGTACAACTGATCAATTATTTAAAGTAGGGATGTAAATGATGCCGAGCTTTTGATGCCGAGCCGAGACTATTGGTTGTTGATGCCGAGCCGAGACTTTCATTTTCGGAAAAAAAACGAGCCCATGCCGAGACGAGACTCTAGTCAAACGAGCCCGAGCCGAACCGATACTTTAGCTAAACGAGCCCAAGCCGAGCCGATACTTTAGTCAAACGAGCCGAGACTCTAGTCAAACGATCCCGAGCCGAGATGAGACTCTTACAAAACATAATCGAGCCGAAATGATGCTTTTTGGAAGTTACATTTTAAACATAATTTTTATATATTTATCCATATTTTTATTAATGTTTCCTATTTCATGTGACATAATATTAATTATATGTTCTCTGTACTCCTAGACTTGAATATGGCTTTATTAATTTCGCGAGGTATGTTGGTGTCTTGTGATGATATGCAAAATGTGTAGTTACCAGTAATTTATATATAATGTGGAAATTAATTTATAGTAGGTGTTGTTGTCGCATCAGTTCAGTAATTATTATCGTCTATTGATCTTGGTGGTATATATTATGCGAATGACGATCGGATTATTTTATTTAATGGCATTAACTGATAAGGAGGTAAATTAATTAAAAGTATGTTACAAATTGTAACTTACAATAGTCCAATAAAGATTTGATTTAGCAATTTACATGTATTACAATTTATATTTGTTCTTATAATTATAATATTATGCAATTGATAGTTGGCTGATTTGACTTTTTGTGTTTATGAACATATTAAGATTCTTATCAAGTAACACTCCTGGTAGTTATTTATGATACTTATCTGATAGTTTGTATTATAATGAAATTATATTCTTTTGATATACTAAACAATGATTCTGGTAACTGACACTGAAACTATATTGAGCTTATGAAAACTGAGACTAACACTTGAATGATGCATTTAATAAGCATGCGTTAATAGCAATGCATTTTATAAAGACTGAGACTGCATCGATGCTTTAGGTAACCCATTCTGAGACTTAAACGATGCTATTGTTATTTATATTAAGACTGCATCGATGCTTTAGGTATTGAGACTGAGACTGCATCGATGCTTTGGGTAACCGAGACTGAGACTGCATCATGCTTTAGGTGACCGAGACTTAGACTGCATCGATGCTTTGGGTAACCGAGACTGAGACTGCACCATGCTTTAGATTTGAGCATCATTTACATCCCTAATCTAAAGTATTTGGTTAAATAGTTATCTTCGAAATGGAAAATGTTTTTAAATAAGATTTTTCTAAGATTACTCGAATCTAAAGATTCAGGTAAACATTATTATTAAAGATGATGCGATAATGGATGTAACATATGCAATTGTAAATAATATAAAATAAATATAATCGAACAAAGAACATATTTAGGTAATTACTTTATTCCTATAATTACTTATTGACAAAACAAGTAACACACTTTCTGAATTTGATTTACAAGAAATTACTAGGAATATATCTCTTAATCTTAATCTTAATCTTAATCTTAATTATTATAATCCTATATCTCTTAAACGAAAAATAATAATAAGGTTTATTAATTGTAATTATAATTTAATAGCCACATATCTTTATTTATTATTTAATAAGGCTAATTGAAAGTGATGATTATTTAAATATCAATGATTACTAATATAATTATAATAATTCATATTTGAGACGATTATATTATGAACTCATTAATCAAGTAGTAGCTGGATTAGAATATTTGAAAATTAAATAAATTCATAAAAACTTATAATAAACTACTTGGTAACCTTATTAAAAAAAGGTAATAGGGAATGACTATAAAGGGGTATTTTTAACTATAATATAATTAAATATAATATAATTTAACTTTTAACAATATTTATAGATAATGAATCTTGAAATTGACTTGAATTATTTTAAAATTAGATCTTCAATGTTTAAATTGAACACTGATATAAATTATCTTAAAGAAGCGCGACATGATTATTTTTAAAGTCCACCCAGTAAACCAAATTTAAAAATAATTTTGAAACAATATTTGAAAATGATTTTCGGAAAATTTTCGAAATTTTTGAAGACACATTATTGCAAACTTTGAAATTTAATTTAAATTATTTACGTACATTTTTCTAAAATCATTTACAAACTTTGAAATAAATTTCAATTTTTACGTACATTTTTCTAAAATCATTTACAAACTTTGAAATAAATTTCAATTATTTACGTATATTTTTCGAAAATTATTTGCAAACTTGGCACATAATTTTCAGAATTTAATAACTATTTAGTCAACAATCAACATATTTGCAAATAGGAAATAAATTATCTGGAGAATATAATAAAAATAAAATATAGTGTTATATATAAGCCTAGAATAAATATATTAATATATAAAATAAATATTTAAAATTATTAAGATAGAATGTACATTGTACATACATGTGTTAAATTAATTGGTTAATGTTTAAGGTATTATTAGTGTAGCTATGTGTCTATAGTTAAAATACAATTGTTCCACAAAGAAAGTTTTAAACATTAAGTTACTAGTTAATAAAACTAGGTAAGTAGATATAACTTTATTTAAATATAGTGATTTGTTTTAATTTACTTACAATATTAATATACTTAAAGTGTATAGACAGATATATATGATACAACAATGCTTAGGAATGCGTTATCTTTATGTGCAATTCTGTTCTGATAATAATGCTATGGGTAGATTGGAATAATTATAATTTGTAATAAATACAATTAATAAATATAGTAATATAGGTTATATAACATTGTGCACATATAATATGTATATGTATGTTTTCTCTGCTACATGTTATATCAGCCAACGATCACAACGATAGTACATAATATTTCACGTTACTATATATATAGTATACTCGTTGTAATTATATATATATATATATATATATATATTGAATTATAAACAAAATATAAAATAAATATGTATTATTGTTAATAATTTTAAATTTATATATAATTTGTTGTTCAAAATAAATAATAATAAAATTATTCACAATATAATAATATAATTTATTCAATACTATAATATACACATACATATAATAATAAGTTTATAGAGTTAGTAAATTGTCGATAAGTATACAATATATTACATACCTATATAAATATTACCAATATATATATATAATATAAATAAATATAAATCTATTTATATTAGTAGTATACGTGTATGGTAACCGATGTATATGTATATCCTAATTATATAGATACATATGTATTATTTATAAATTATTCATTATAAATGCATTTCACCTATATTATTGCGATAGATATTATGAATAAAACAGCACAAAATATAATGAATATCTAGAATATAAGATTTAAGATTATAGAACATATGGACTATAGACTATATACTATATATATATTTATATATATATATAAATATATATATATATGTATAGTCTATATAACTATAGATTTTTGATAATACAATATTAAATCGAGGAGATTAAACTAAAAATATCTATTTTTATAATATATTATATACACATAGTATAATACATATAGTTACTGCTAAATTGCACCCAGTACGATGTACGGAGTATATACTGGGAATAATATTTAATAATGTATATCAATAACTATCATATATTTGCACCAATATATTTAATAAGTTATTAATAATAGATACATCATTAGTTTTCTTTCTATTATGTGTTTTCGGTTTATTATTACCATTGTTTTACTAATGTAAACATATACGATTCAAAAATGACTCTAACATCATATTTTCCTACGTTTTAGCCGTTTCTATTTGATTTTGTAATAAACTATTCACAACCACTTATACACCCATGTACTTCTTACTTCCCATTTGTTAATAAAACCATAATTTACTAAGACCATATACGGTATTCAAATAATATATTGTATTCACTTACTTATTCACATACTTATTTACATACTTATTGCTCTGAATATAGAGACCTGTTATTTTTAAATATGCATTAATTTTACCTCTTGTTAAAAACATAATATTTATAAATAACTATTATATAAGTATTATATAAGTATAAATAACTATTATATAAGTAACCTATATCCCTATTTCACAATTAAAAATCAGCAGTAAATAATTGAAAAAATATGAACACAAATTTAATGTTTTCATAAATGTCATAGTCAGTTAGAAAGTTCTTTATATATATATTTATACCTAAGCCATATTATGTATAACTATGTTATCTATACATTCCGTAATCTATATTACGGATCATATTATATGTTAACGTTCAAAGAATATCATAAGTGTATATAATATATATTAATTAACATAAAATCTGACCATCTAACAAACATTTCATTTTACCATCGAACATTATATTCCATCTCATCGATATATATATATATATATATATATATATATATATATATATATATATATATATTCCGTATAAACACATTTATATTATGAAATATTGATGAAGGTATATATATAAAATAAATAATGTAATTCAAGTTCAATATTATCTGAACATTACAATACTTATGATACTTATAATACTTGTGAACTATTTATAGATGAAAGTTATTCACTCGTATACTTACTAATAAATAACTATATAGATATGTAGTTTAAGATAGGTAGAAGGTAAACAGATAAGCAACTTATCTAGTATTACGCTACACTAATATATATATATATATATATATATAATTATAAAGATGATTATATTGAATGATAAATATTAAAACCATTTATTTATTTTTTAGAATTAATAATTATTTTTAGATGAGTACATTATTATTATTTTGGCTCATTTAGATCACTAGTATGTTCCCATAATATGAGCGGGTTCGTAGACAGTTCAGGATTTCGTACACAGTGAACGACCATTCGAATTCTCCTGGACATCACTTTGGTAGAAATTGGAGGCCAATGTCCATATCTTTATTTGTCTTCCATGTGTTCTTGCCAAGATATATTAAGAGCTTTACGGAGTATTCTTGTATAGGTACCGTTTATGGATTTATGTTGTTGTACTGTTAATTTCCATGACTCAGATTCATAGAGTATTATACTTTCCACTGTAAACACAAAAAGAATTCTTTTAAGTGTAATATTTATATTTGATATCCATTTTTTTAAATAATTAATAAATGTGATAAGGCAGTTTTTAGTTGTATATGTGTTAAATAATTATTTTTTATTGCATTTTTCTATTTACATGTAAGCCAATTTACATGGATTGTTAATGCTATATTTATTTATTTTTTCTAGATATGGGAAAAACTTATTAAAAATTTAATTTTATTTTATTACTAATGTATCATAACGTAAGTTAAGATTCATAACACATAGAAGGATCTGTAATTGTGTAAAAATAATCCCATTTGTAAATTGATAAAGTATTTACTAATGTATTAATATTATATTTTTTTTCTATTATATACATAGTTCATTACCTACATATGCAACGTTGTAAATATAACAGAATGATCAGTTATATCTGTATTTATAACTCCATTTCAATAACGTTGAATTACATTTGTTAATATGTTAACATAGATAATTATCTATTAATGAATTCTTATAAGTTGATAATTTAGTTGGTATTTTTATTAAATTAGTTAGGCCTAATTGTGAAATGGTATTATTAAAATCAATAGTGACTGAATTAAAAACTTCTAACAAATCAATATTAAAATCACCACAAATTAAATGATTAGAATTAATATATTTTAAAAACAAATTATAAAAGAAATCATTAAAGAAAGTTTTATTAATATATAGTGCTCTATATAACCCTGTTATTATTATGGGTTTATATTTAAATTTTAAATTTAATTGTATACTAATTATTTATAGGTCATCACTTGCTGTTGGTAAATCTTATAAATAAGAACAATTTAAATTGTTGTGTGCACAAATCGCACCTCCTCCACCTTTTTTTTGAATTTGGAATATACGATTTTTTATGTGTTGTACATGTTGTAATCTTTTAGATATATTGATGGATAATCAGTATCAATAAATCATGTTTAACTTATAACTTAGTACTAATATATCTAGTTTACTGACTAATGTATCCATAAATATATTACATTTATTGATATTTGTATTGAAACTTCTAATGTTTAGCATCACTTTAGTTATATTTAACGTATTATTTATATTATTAAATTTCTTAATGGTATGACAAGCCGTGTTTTTAATTTTATTATTAATTTTCCTGTTGTGATTCAAATATGAATGATATTATTAAAGGAATTATTTATAAATGTTACTTTCAATTTAACTTTATCAGTTGTTTTACTTTTTGCATTTTGTATAAGGTCAGATTGGATTATATATATATATATATATATATATCAACTATATGTTATGTCTATTATATAATGTATATATAATAAATATCATAATTATCATTGAAGTACTTGATTATATATTAATCTACGTTAAATTATTGTTATTAAGTTTATTATATTGTTATTTTAAATAAAGCTTTTTAATTTAAAATCAAATATATTTTATTTCGTTAAATACAAATAGTAGGAAAAAAATTATTTTCGTAAATTTATAAATTAAAAATTGTATTAAAATACTATTAAGTATTACGTCATGACAATTAGAATACGACATATTAACATAATTATATCATAACAACATAGTTGCGTCATAAAAATATACTTACGTGATAATATTGCATCCGTACCGGAAATTCAACTGATAATAATGCTACCGAGAATGAATAAAGCAACGCGTGAAAGAAAACAATTTACTAAGAATGTTAGTTAAATATATACGATATAATATATTATTACAGATATATATATATATATATATATATATATATATATATATATATATATATATATATATATATATATATATACTAGGGTGGGTGGCCGGCTTCGCCCGTGTTCGATCGTAAGGTTCACTTGGTGATGTAATGCAGCTAAGTATATAGGTATATAGTATACATATATATGTAATGCAACTACAAAAAGTATATGCATTTAGCTTTATTTGGCTCACTCGGGAAGTAATGCGGATAAAAAAAACCTACAAATATTAAAACTTAATCCAATCTAACCATAACTGTGAAAATAACAATATAAATAAATATTATTTTATAGGCTCACTCGGGAAGTAATGCAGCTAAAAAAAACCACCAATATTAAAACTTAATCCAATTAACAACAACAATGAAAATAACTAATACTCCAAATATCAATGACAACACACACATATATCACTATACTTTTATAGGCTCACTCTGGAAGTAGTGCAGCAAACAAAATCTACCCATATTAAAACTTAACCCAACCTAACCACAACTTTGAAAATATCCTTATATAGGCTCACTCGGGAAGTAATGCAGCTAAAAAAAATCTACACAAATTAAATCTTAACCCAACCTAACCACAACTGTGAAAATAACAATATAAATGAATATGCTTTTATAGTCTCACACGTGAAGTAATGCAGCTAAAAAAAATCTACAAATATTAAAACTTAACCCAACCTAAACACAACAGTGACAATAAATATAACTAAAAATATCAATTACCACATACACACATATATATATATATATATATATATATATATATATATATATAGAAATATATATATATATATATTTGTATAGACTCACTCGGTATGTAATGCATATATAATTATAGAATAGATTTTAGAAAAAATATTTTTTTATAAATCTATATTTTTTTCTTTGACTTTATATATGATGACATTTGGGGAAATATTAAAATAGAGATGGAAACCCTATTATTCATATTTTCATGATTTTTCTGATTTTATTACATGTATTTTCGTACTCCTAATCTGATGAATTCATAATTTATATGACACATTTACCGGAAGTCGGTCAAATAGACTATTCTAAAAGCATGTATTTTTCACTTTTTCGGCCGTAGCTCGAAGAATATTAAACATAAGAAGTCACAATTTATCAAAGTATATTCTATTTTAATTAACTATTTAATAAAGTTAAAATTATTGAAATAGAAATATTATTGTAGATTTTGATTTTTTACATCACCTATGTTTAATAATTTATGTTTACATGTAGATAGGAAATAATTAATATAAACTCGTACACTGTTAAAAATAAGGGTATAACATTATGAAATATATGGTATAACATATGGAAATACGAGTTATACCATACAATTACGTTAAATGGTATAAGATCACATATTATATGGTATAACATTTGATTTTTTTAATTATACCATATAGATTAATTTAAATGGTATAAGATTACGAATTATATGGTATAACATTTGTAATTTGTAGTTATACCATTAGCTATTAAATATAATGGTATAACTTTATGAATTATATGGTATACAATATGGAAATACCAGCTATACCATAACACTTTTAAGTTTATATTTGATTGAAAATAAAATGTATAAGAATATAATTCATAATAATATCCTTCATAATATCCTTAATATAACAGTTTACTTATTGTTGTGTTAAATTATTATAGACATAGCATGTATTGCTTCTAATTGCAATTAAACTGGTTTTCAGAAACTATATAGATTCCCCATAGGGAAATATGTATACATATACATATTTCCTATATTTCATATACAAATACTTATAATTATTCGAGTATATATATATATATATATATATATAAATAATTCCATTTTATTTATTAACATATTCAATTTCCACTCTACACTCAACATGAGAAGCATCTATTTTTCAACACATTACAATATACATAAGGTATTTATTCTACATTATATATATATATATACAAATTATATCATATTATATATAATAATATAAAAGTTTATATAATATATAATTTTATAATATATTTATATATTATTTATAATATATAATTAAATTGTTAGAATATAATTATATAATTATATATATATATATATATGTTATAAAGTCAAAGTTGTAGATAGGTATATCGATTAATGTAATATACATTTAAATTCATTTAGCATTACGTAACAGAAATCGATATATCTACATAATACTTTAAACTAGATTTCGGTGTCTCGCTCTGTGTTAAATGCATATATGTCTATAGCCATAGCCATGTAAATGTTTATTTTTCTGGTATTTTATATTGTTATCGTCTGTAAAGTATATTTCGTTATTTGTCTATAGAATAAATTCCACTCGGTGAGATTGCCTCATTCTTCGGTTTGCATCTCATTGGGTAGGTACTATTATTATTATTATTATAATTATTATTATGTTATATTATTATTATGTTCAACAGGTCTTTGCTTTGATTAATAAACTGCATTAGAACATTCACATTATTACATACATATATATTATAACATTATGATAACTATATGCCAATCATTAATATGCAGGAAACTGTAGAATTATTTGCAGAATTTCAAATTTCATTTAAAATATTAGAAAAACTGCCGGAGAGGAATAGTGAGTTGATGGGGATGATAAAGCATATAACGTATATACACAAATATATAAACGAATATATTGATGTACTAGGTATCGCTACTACGCAAACTGATCAAACAGGTAATTTAGTTATCTAATTAATAACATTAGTTAAATATCTATATAAAATAAATATTCAATTATATTTTATTAGTCCATGGATAGTATATATATATCCATATATGGTCAATTATTTATTTTATTTTTAGTTCACAATGTAATTAAATTAAAATAATATTACTAATAGGTATATATAAATAATGTTAACTGTTATACAACTATTATCAATATCCTTCTTTCCTTAATCAAATATAGATTATAAAGTGTATAATTAAATATATAATATAATATTTCCTAAAATAGATGCGGGAATCATATATTTTATGATGGGAGTTTGCGAATTATTGAAAAATGAATTTACAATGAAAATAAAGATAAGGTTACTTAATAATTACTTAATAACTATATATTTAATATTATAGTTATTATATGATTTTTCGTATGCTAATTCAAAAGTATAGTATATATACTATACTTTTGAATTAGCATACGAAAAATCATATAATAAATCATATAAAATCATATAAGAGTATACTCTATTATATATATAACTGCAGTAATTAATATAATATATTGGATTTTTCTAATTACAATTCTAACGTATATAAAGTATACAATTATAAAGTATACTTTATATAGTATTATCATATATGATATTAACTGTATACAGTTTCTTATAAGATACATATTTATACTATTATATAATATACAATATTATTATTCATACTCTAGTATACTATATATATATATATATATATATAACTTATATAAATATTTGAATTTTAATTGCAGGAAATAATGACTCCATGGATACATGGATATATGCATATATCAGAAAAGAGGATGCTTATTATGTGTGTCGATAATTGTTTGGTTTTCGTTCAAAATAATTTATTTCGTATTTTATTAAGTGGTATTGTTAATTTTATTTGTTTCACATTTGTAACATGTCCTACAAACATTAATTATTTATGTAATTTTGTATCACGTTATTTATTTAAAAATATATCTGTTAATAAACAATATTGTTACACCAAAATATGTGGTTTTTAGAAAATAAATTATCATTATAAATGTCGATTCTATATATAAATTAATAATATAGAATAGTAAGTTATTATAAACACTGATATAAATTTAAATAAAATATAGTATAACTTGTAATAAATTATGATATAACTTTATATAACATACATTTTAATAAATGATGGTATAACTTTAAATAAAATATAGTATAACTTTTAATAAATTATGGTATAACTTTATATAATATATGGTATACATTTTAATAAATTATGGTATAACTTTATATCAAATATGGTATAACTTTTTATAAATTATGGTATAACTTTATATAATATATGGTATACATTTTAATAAATGATGGTATAACTTTATATCAAATATGGTATAACTTTTTATAAAATATGGTATAACTTTATATAATATATGGTATAAATTATGGTATAACTTTATATCAAATATGGTATAACTTTTTATAAAATATGGTATAACTTTATATAATATATGGTATAAACTATGGTATAACTTTATATCAAATATGGTATAACTTTTTATAAAATATGGTATAACTTTTTTAATTAGTTATACCCTAAATGGTATACCAGGGCGCCACGGGGTTATACCATTTTTTAATCAATGTTATACCATTTATTTCTAACAGTGTAACGTAAAAAATATTAACTCGATTTTACTCGTTCTTGAATTTCACCTCAATAATACGGGTAAATAAATTCCGATTTACCAATTGTTATTTCGATATTCACACCGGAAGTACCATTTCGTAAATCTACGTAATGTATTCGAAATTAAAGAAACTCATTTTTACGAAATTATTTACGATAAAATTCTCCACGATAATGTTTGTTATTAAAAATTTGCGTCGAATTTAAATTTTTCGATTACGTAAATCGATCAAAAAATGACACTATTTAACGATTATTGGTATCGCGTGAATACATTTTCAAAAAAGTAAATCATTCATGTTACCCCCGCTGCCCCACTTTATCTCCCGACGTTTTCCTTGCGTTTTCCTTACGGCGAATTTTAATTATTTGAATTTATACAAAATATTAAATATTAAATTTCAACGATAAAAACCCAAAATACTACCAGAAATATTGCCCGTAGATGAAAATGAGTGTGCGCATACTATGTATTCCTAAATATATTTCGGGTAGCTAACCTGATATGTATACATTGGAAAAAAAAAATTTCAAATCGAGCATTATTTGAATTCAAGTATACACTTTGTTGAGATTTTTGACGGAAAAAGACTTTTATGGGAAAGAGATTTTGAAAAATTTTGAAAAAAAATCACACCTCAATTTAAAAACATTATTTTCCTATCCGTTAACGTCGAGGTGGGGACGGCTCGGTCTGCAGCCTCGGCGTACGAGCCCGCCGCGCACCACCTAATTAATGTATGTTTAGACGAATATATATATAGATATAACCGAACGAGCAAGAAAGAGATTATAAATATATTAGCCAAAACAACTGCAGAAATGACGAGATTGGATAATATTGTTGATAAATCACAAGCTCTACAAATCTTTAGTAGTATCCATTTTCCATGGCTGCAAACCTGGTCATTGTTGGAAGAGTCTAAAAAGGATATTCATGCATTCGAATCAAAATCTCATTGAAGACTCTTAAATATCACATAAAAACAAAGAAACTAATATCTACGTATCCACCGAAATAAGAAGGAAAATAGAAAATTATGAGCCTATCTTAGAAATAGTGATACGTAGAAAAATGACTTTGTTTGGGCATATCTCTAGATATTAATCACTAGTTAATATGACATTTCGAGGTTCAGTTTAAGGAAGTAGAAAGATAGTCTGGCTAAAGAGAAACTGGATGGATGACATATTGGCCTAGTCTAATATCCCCTTGCGCGAACTCCTAAATAAGAATGCTTATCGTGAAGAATGAAGGAAGTTGTGTTCATCATTATCATATGTTCCCCCTACGACACAATCGTCACGAGACTTATTAAGTAATTTATTATAATAATAATATATTGGTATAAAAGTATTGTTGTTTTATTAAATTACTCATTCTTTTATTTAAATATTATTTTCCAAGTGTATTTGCATCCTTCTAGTTATTTATAGTTTTGTAAAATGTTATCAAATTTCCGATTATTTTGTATCATATATATTTGTATCAGTAATTGTTCCATTATCGATTAATTTACTGGGTAGAACTAGATATGATTTGATACTTGTATACCCAGTAGTTCGTTACACATTCTGAGTTATATATATATATATATATATATATATATATAGATATATAAAAATAATATAATATAACAAATACATATGTGTATATTTCGCACAAACTATAGTAAAATATTACTGATAATACCTCACAATATCTCACAATATCTTACAACATCTCACATACAGAAAGAACGACGGTCTTGTAATGTTTCCCCATATATATTTACCTTCAACGAAAATCCCCCATTACAGTTAATATTTATTAATAAATACCTACTATATATATATATTTGTATATATATGATTAATTTTTATAACTATCCTAATTCTTACCTAATATATCAGATATATGTATACTCTATACTTATATTTTATATTTGTAATCATATTTATTAGCATCACAAAATATATTTATTTCCATTTTAGTAAAAGTGTTATTCTTTAATCTTAAAATATGATCCCATAATTATTATATATATATTTCATATTTGATATATTAATACTACATTTATTTTTGTATTGTGATATTTATTTGTACAAGTAAGTTAATAACTATTAAGTAATTTAAAAGGGAGTGTATGCGAACTAGCAAAAAAAGAATAGAAAACTAAAAAATATGTGTCTGGTGGCGCGCGCGATGCAGAATATCGCGTATCAGAAATTAAATGTCAGTGAACGAGTGGGAACAAGTGGGAAATATGAATTCGCGTGTTATGGTGAATTAGTAGTATTATATAATATATTAATAATTAGCATTATATAATATATAAAATTGTTTTACATTGTTCACACTGCACATAGCTATTATTACACAGCTATACGTGTGTAATTCGAGGACAAAGAAACAATATATATATGTATATATTTATATATATATATATATACATACACACATATACATACATATACACTCAAACACATATACACATATGTATGTATGTGTATGTATATGTGTGTGTGCGTGTGTGTACACGTATGTATATATATATATATGTGTGTGTATGTGTGTGTGTGTGTCTGTATATATATATATATATATAGTGTTTCTTTGTCCCCGAATTATACATGTATTACCTTACATTACCAGGTCGAGCTTACTCGGCATTTAATGACTCGTTATCTCCATTCATCTCGATCTTGCATTGCATTTGACAGTTCTTCTCTTTCGCATCCTGTATCACTTGATAGCTGATCGATATAGGTCTAAAACTTAATTATAAACTTCTTATAAACTTAATTACCCGCAACATATTTTTTAGTTTTATATTTTTTGTTTGCTACTTCGCAGATCCCCCATTTAAAAGTAGGATTATTAAATTTCCCCTATTAATATTTCCCCTACCATATTGGATTATTAAAGTAAATTATGATTTACTAAAATGTTTCTAATAATGTATAATTATGTTTCTAATAATGCTAATAGATGTTGGTGCTTGTTTCTAATCGATGCACACTCACATCGGTATATCTTCAGTATTCTTAGTTATACAAATAGTATAACACGTCATTGCAAATATTCTAATCGGGGAAGTAATTAGTATACGAAACAGGGATATTAACATATCTCATCACATAATAGATCTATCGAAACATATATATATATATATATATATATATATATATATATATATTGATTATTCATCATACACGGATTATAATAGTAAGCAGTATTCTTCTATTAACATAATCGTATGAATACAAAAACACGTCCACATACATAATCCACACACACATTTAACTCACGCAGTGCTCTACTGAGGGATGGTGACATGCACGTTAAAGGTACGCCGAGCCCCACTCGACCCTACACTAGACCTATTGCCCTCACCGAGTCGAGGTCAAGGTTACCGTCACCGGATGTGTACTCGAGATGTCCTCTTAAACGAAAGCAGGTCGAAATATACACCTTACGCAATCAAATATATATCACCGAGGTAAGTATATATACTATATATATACTATATAATCAAACTATTGATTATATAAAATCTATGATAAACACATATTATATCTAGAAAATAAATATTGGTAAAACTTGTTTGTAAGATATTGATTACACGGATATATCTTATATTAATTATAAAATATGATATTATTTATATTCGATATACATTCCTCCGACAATTAAATATATTTAATAATTATTGTACATTAATGTATATCCGACGTTGACATTCAATTGGAAATGATGGTCAGAATTAGTCAGATATTCATTATACACATGTACATCACAACGTTATAACACACATATATATATATATATATATATATATATATATATATAGTGTATACATGACGCATGACAATATTCGTACACAATATACATGATAATATGCATGATATGAGCTATATTTGATCATAAGTTTACATATTATCATTATTTTAATAGTATAATATGTATATATATATACATGGTATCGAATTGAAATTTATATACTTTAATATGTAACTTGTATTTTTAATATTATTAATATACTATGAAATACTAATTAATATTGAATGATAATAATATCTATAATTTATAAAAAATAGTATACAATATATCATATAGCATATTGAGGTATTATATATATTGGCTACATATAAATATACATATATACATGTATATATATATATATATATATATATATATATATCATTATATCTATATATATATAATACACTCTATATATAGATACAATACACAATGATATTTTATATCTAAATTTTGTTTATAAATACTTATACATAAGTAGGGGAAAGTACACAGTAAAAACTAAACGTTCATTAGACTCAATTTAAACGTTCATTGGGTGGTCCAAATAGCGAACCTTTTATAACGTTCATTAGACTCCAGTTTATAATGAACGCTTTTGCATAAACGTTCATTAGACTCTATATTCTAATGAACGTTTTTGCATAAACGTTCATTAGACTCTATATTCTAATGAACGTTTTTGTATAAACGTTCATTAGACTCTATATTATAATGAACGTTTTATATAAACGTTCATTAGACTCTATATTCTGAATATTTTATATTCTGAATATGCTTATAATTATATATGTATTAGCGGAGATATGTTCATAGTAGTATTTAACTTGTAATGACTTATATATTACAATATTATATAATTACATATATGTTATATTTAATACATAAATTTAACATTAATAATATTTTTAATATTAAATAAATGTTTCAATATTTAATATTGATAAATCATTATAACATTATTTCAAATTTATATTATCTTAATTATCAATATAATTATGATTATAATTATTGTTGATTATTATAATTAAGTTGATACATAAATGAAATTATGA
Source organism: Osedax fenrisi (assembly GCA_964019155.1). Taxonomy (NCBI): domain Eukaryota; kingdom Metazoa; phylum Annelida; class Polychaeta; order Sabellida; family Siboglinidae; genus Osedax; species Osedax fenrisi. The sequence goes on from OZ025243.1 coordinate 58,736,501, forward strand.
TGATATCAAAATAACATAGATACTTAAAGAATTTATTATTTTAAAATAGTAACTTTATTTATTAAATCATAATATTAACTTAAATATATAAATAAAATAATAATTGATACTTAATTCCATTAGTGCTAAATTAAATCAATTTAACATAATAAAGAAAAATTAAAATATGATATTGTATGTATATATAAATAAATAATCTAGGCGAAAATTAATATTATTGGCAAGAATTTTTTAAAAATAATTCTATATTTAATAATATATCTAAAGGTTCATTGGAATTCAAATGTCTAAAGAACGTTTATATACCGTTGATAAACGTTCATTACACAACTATATTTCATGAACGTTTATGTTAAATTTTATAATATTAAAGGTTCATTGGACTCTGAAATATCTAAAGAACGTTTATACACCATTGATAAACGTTCATTACACAACTATATTTCATGAACGTTTAGGTTAAATTTTATAATATTAAACGTTCATTAGACTCTGAATGTGTCTAATGAACGTTTAGTTTTTACTGTGTAACCTAATACGGACACTTTAACAATAAATGTTCTTTTTATGACTCATTATTTTTATTCAAAAATTACAATATATGAATATTATATGATTATAGATATTATTGTGATTTTAAAACTGTATACAATCTTTTAATTCCATAGATAACGGGGGACCCCCGTCGGGGGTGTCCGTATTCGGTACCCATGTCCGAATACGGACACCCTGTGTTATAATATGGACACCCTATATACCTCTAGATAGACTATATATAATCGATGAATCAATCAGACAAATTACAATTACGTTATTTAAAATTAATTTAAAAAAAAATATATTGTAATTTAATTAGTTAATAATTTATTTATTTTTATTATATTTTAATTAATAATACAATTTAAGTATCTGTATAATAATTTTTAGGAATTAGCTTTATTGGTGGTATTAATATTATAACGTACGCGATTTTTATGAAAATCAGAATTTTTCATATGCTGCGCGCTGATTGGTTATAGGGTGTCCGTATTAAGACATTTAAAGTGTCCGTATTAGGAACTCTAGATATATGCATATAACTTAATGAATATTTGATACAAAATATAGAAATTAAAAATACAATTTTAGAATGCTTTATTTGTTGATAATATAGTGTTATATTTTATATCGATATATTTTTATAATCTTGAGAAGGTTTTAAGTTGATCTTTTTTTTCATAAATTTAAAAACGTAATAAAAAATCAGTTTATTGGATATATTAGCAATATTTTGTATAATTCAAAAATAAAAAATACTTTTTTAGACTATTTTTATAATTATGAATATTTTATTCATTAAACATTTTTTTGTAGGATTTATGGTTTCTGAGATACCGAGATTGTCCTTATTCGGGCATTGTCCGTATTCGGTTACTTTCCCCTATATTGTAATATTATTGAGTAATATAATTTTTATATATATTTGTAATACAATTTATATTATATAAATGAAATCCAATATACTTCTATATAAGTAATACTATATATATATATAATATATAATATATTATATATATATATATATATATATATATATATATATTATAATACGATATTATAATTAAACATTGAATATTTATATAATTATGGAGAAAACCATGGTGCACCCTATCTATTATAATTACATATACGGTAACAATGACTTAACATGAATACGCAATATACATAAACATATTTTACTAATTATAATTTGTATAGATAATAATACATTATTTTAATTATAAACAACAATTATTTTAAATTTGTAGAAAATAAATAAATCATGAATATATACATTATATATTATCATTTATTAGGATTTAATTTGTAAACGAGAACTAAAGATTAATAAGGTGTTTGGCGTATTGCAGCCTAATCTATTAATAGATATAGAAGGATTATCAAAAGATAACGCAAAGATCCTGGAACGTCTCGACATAATACACGAAAACATCACGGTATTAGCCAATCATATCTCCACGAATCACTCGTCGCAGATTTGTGGTTACACCGAGGAAATAGAATTGTTGAAGGTTCAAATATATATATATATATATATATATATATATATATATATATATATATATATATATATATATACAGTAAAACCTCTCTATAAGAAACTATTTTTTGTCAGTACTTTTTTTCTTATAGAGAGGTTTTCTTATAAATAGGTTTTTACTTTTCCAATGATTTTAAGAATTAATTTATAATTAAAATTCATTATATAACCTATGGGTTATATATATATAGTATATTTATTTATATTTAATATATACTGTATTGTTTGCATTTAGACATGTTAATATATAATGAATACATAATGACATTTTATTAGATTTACATTAGCAATTATAAATTATGAATCATCATTGATGAATATAATATAATGAATATTATAATAATATATTATTTAACAATTAATTGTATACTACAATAACATTTATTAATTGATTTTAATAAATATATGGATATTCAATAACAATTATTAATTCATTTTAATTCATTTCGAACTATTTATGTAATATAAAATATTTGCAAGAAAAAAAAATATCTTATATACTAATTAATTTCTATAATTGTTATCAATATACAATACTTCTATTTATATATAATTATTTATATTTTTATACAATAAGTTTCTTATAAAGAGGTTTTTCTAATATTTTCCTTATAAGATTTTCTTATAAAGAGATTTTTTAATGTGGAAAAGGTTGAATTCCAACCAAATGTGTTAACAATTTTCTTATAAAGAGGTTTTTCTTATAAAAAGGTTTCTTATAGAGAGGTTTTACTATATATATATATATATATATATATATATATATATATATATATATATATATATGTGTGTGTGTATGTGTGTTGTAGGGCGTAATGTCAATGTATCGTTTGTTTGAAATAAATACATTTATTTATATAAGGAGACTTACGTTAACGTAAGTCTCCTTATATAACTTTATTGTCCAATTAACCTGATAACAATAACAACACCTATACATATTATAATGACGTTATAATGACGTTAAAATTACTGTATACACGAGTTCGTTACATGCATTTCAAGTATTGTAATCTGCATAGCTCAGTCGGTGCATGAAACACACAAACGCCCATTGGTTGACGTTTTACGATAAATATCACAATTACAAAGCCTAATGTGCGATATATATATATATATATATATATATTAGCTGTTATTACGTATTATGCAATATATTTATATAACATTTATATATGTATATATATATGTATTTATGTATATATATATATATATATATATATATATATATTTGTCTGGGGTCGATGGCTCAGTGGGACAACCAAAAGCTAGTAAGCCAGAGGTCCCGGGTTCGACTCCAGGCAGTTCTTGAATTTCTATTGTGTTTATAAAGAACTTAATAAACAATAAATCAAAACACAAGAAAAAAAATGTTACTATTTGTATTGTATTGTCCGGGGCCTCTCACAGTTATTTATAACATGTACAAGTCTATGACTTCTTGAGGGGTCCATTTGTATCCGCTATTTGTATTGTATTCAATATATATAAGAGATTTCAATAAATAAATATTATTAATATATATAGAGGGATATTTGCAACCTAAAAGGCCCACCATGTATATTTGTATATATATTATATAAAGGCCCATATTGAATAATGCATATTTTTTAACAAAATTTTAATACGTTAACAATGGTATTACGCTGATTGTTATACTAAAATTTTATTTTGTTTAAATCATTATCATAGGATATACGTTTTTTTCTGGGCCTCTATATTTTTATACATGTACTCTATGTATTTGTTGAGCTTTAAAGGCCCACTATAATTAATTTTATAATTACCACCATAAAAGCCCAAATTTATATATACCACCATAAAGGACGCCAATTAGGACGCCTATAGGTTACCAGTAATATCGTACGAGGTAATTTCGTACGACATATTAAATTTAATTTATTTCATAATTATACATTTCTTATACGAATATATAATACAATCTATTATATCAATATTTAATAATGTATTATATATATTCATATAAGAACTTTATATGAAATACATTTATTTTAATAAGTTGTACAAAATTACTGGCAACCCATTTATATAGTATATCCAGGGAGACCTCCCTGGTATATCCAAAGCCCTAAGCCGGATTTGGTATAGGTATATCTATCTATAGATATAGAAACATAACTGTCCACATTTATATTTAATATAATAGCAAGGACATGTATAGCAATATCCTTGATAATAGTATATTTGATAAATAAAATAGCATCTTTAAAAAAGTTTTAATTATAGAATTAATCATGTATAACATTTTATTATTTTTATAAAGATTATTATTATTATTATTATTATAATAAATAAATTTTAATTTATTTATTTAATATCATATATATTTTAAAGTAAACCTAACATTTAACACATTAAATATGCCTGGATAATCCAGTGGATATAAATTATGAATATATAATATATAATTAAATTATGATTATAATGGAATTCAATAATATTGAACTAATAAACTTAATTTTTAAATTAATTCATTTATAATATTCATTATAATATTATAATATAATTTAAAATTATTTAATGAATTTAATTAATTATAAATTTAATTTATATAATTTAAATTTAAATATAATTATTATATTTTATTATCATAATTATTATGATAATAATAATAATTATGTTAGTTGATGCACTACAGAATATCTTTATATTTAATAATTACATACTATATAAATTATATAGTATATAATTATATAATATTATAATTATATAATTATATAATTATTATAATTATTATAATTATTATATATAGTATATAATACTTACAAATGAACTATATTATTATAATATAATATATAATATACAATTATATAAATAAAATATTAATAAAATATAATATAACTATATTAATATTAATATTATTTAATTATAATATATGTAATACTTCAATATACGTATATCATATATTTAATTAGATTATTTAAAATAACCAGACTTATATATAAGACTATTATATAAGTTTATATAAGTTTATAAGTTATAACTTTATATATAAAAATATAAAACAGTAGTCTAGAGGATAGAGTGTTAGTCTAAAGATTGAGAGGACACGAGTCCGAATCTTTACTTTGTAATTTTATAATTTTTTAATAAATTATTATTATATTTTTATCCATTTTTAATATGTGTATTTAATTTGATTTTTTGATAAAACTATAATTTATACTAAATTTTGTATCATATATTTAATTACTATTTTTTACTAATTTTATGTATAATGAATATAATTGTTATACATTATTATATATTATTATAATAATAATCATTATAATAATCATTATAATCTTATTAATAGCGAAAATGTATAGTCGTATGATAAGGAACATATATAGGCCTATCCTTTACAACGTAACAACAACAACATTTAATTTAAAAAATGTTACTTATTTAATTTAACTTTATTATCCATAATCAAGCTAAGTCTAATATTTATTACCAACAACATTTAACAACAACATTTAATTTAAAAAATGTTACTTATTTAATTTAACTTTATTACCCATAATCAAGCTAAGTCCAATATTTATTACCACTTACTCCCAATAAACTACTTCTACCCTCAATTATGACTAACTCCACCCACACTGACTTCACATGCTCCTCATGTAACATTATCGCCACGTCACTCACTGGATGCGACCATTGCCGTAAGTGGCATTGCCAATCCTGTTAAAAACTCCCCAAATCTACCCTTAACAAAATGACTGCCTTCCAAAATTCTGATTTCTACTGGTTTTGCACCAACTGTAGAACTGACCCTATACCGTCCCAACGTAAGATACTCTCCAATAGCATCTCCCAAACCTCTCCCATGAGCTCCCCTCCCATCTATAACAATCATTCCCCTGCATCTGCACCCCACCTATCTCCACAACCCACTTTTTCTACATCTTCACTGCTCACCCCACCACCCAACCCTTCATCCCAAACCATACCCCAGTCACCCCAACTCTCCCACTGTTACTACCATATCTACTAACCCCACTCACCTATCCCCTGTTACTAAACGATTACAATCCATCACTTCCATAGCTAAATCCCTCTCATTTAATAACCCTCACCGCTCATGCATACCTCCCCTACTTCCCCCCAAATCTGATAAAATTGCATGGAAAAGAATTAATAACCCCCCCCCAACACTCCACTTATTAACTTTCTTGTCAGTAAATTACCAACTATCTCCCAACTATCTCATTGGTGCCAATGAAACAGGTAATGACACAGCCTACCTGAAAAAGCTTTTTGCCTCCATCAATATCCACTCCCAGCCACATATACACTCTCACTGTATCCCACACTCACCCAACTCTACTTCTCCTCCAAACTACCAAAACCCCTATCCATCACCTATCTTGATCATCATTCCAAAACCACTGTTATCCGCTATATCCAAAAACTCACCCTTTTAAGTCAGGTTCTGTGAACCCCTCAACAATTCCCAACTTCTTGATCGTAAAGTCTGCACCTCCACCTTCAATCACCTGAACTCCTCACACCCTATCCCCAACTTTAATTACGTGGTCCGCGGCACCAACAATTTTCACATCGCCTTAATTTCATGTGTCCCTCCCGATATTTTGATACCCTAAACTCCCCTACTTATACCTCTCCCCTTATTTCCTACTCACACAACACATCCCTCTCCCGCTCCTTTCCCTGACTTCCCTTAAATCATACTTTCCCCCCTCCCCACAATTAACCACCCTCCACCCCACCTTATTTCCCTCAACGCTGCTCTTATCAATGCACGCTCTCTTCGCAATAAAATCCCTTCTGTAATTTCCTTCATGACTGACCATGACCTCGAAATCTTATTCATCACATGGCTATCTCCTCTGGATTCTCCTCACATTGCTGATCTTAACATTCCCCCTACTGTTTCATTCACAACCCTCGCGACTCTCCCCATCCCGGTGGCGGAACAGGAATACTTTACAAATCTTCTCTAACTATCTTTAATATTTCCTATCACTCGTTCTTCCACTCAGAAGCCCTCAGCTGCGCCATCAGCTCACCTTTCTCTCGTACATTCAACATTTCCCTTTTCTACCGTCCTACCTCTCCCAACATAAATGTATTCCTTTATGAATTTAGCTTATTTCTACCCACTATCACCTCTAATACAATCATACTTGGCGATTTCAACATACCAACCCACCTATGATACAGTCCGTAAATACATTTCTCACCTCATTCGACCTTGTACAACACGTCACCTCCCCACCCATGTCCATGGTAACACATTAGACCATATATTTTCCCCCAAAACTAATAAAATTGTCACTGACCATTCCATCGGAACACTCTATTCCGACCACTTTCTCATATTCCTTATCCTTAGTCACCCCAAACCCACCAGAACCCTCACTACCAGAATATCATGCAAATTCCATAACCTCCCCATTCCTGCTATTATCTGCGATCTTTCTTCCCTTCCAACCTCAACGTCTGCTGAACTCCATACTTCTCTCTCATCTACCCTCGATAAATACGCCCCTTATTCACTAAAACCTCCATCACACGCCCTGATTTATCCTGGTATACTATATCCCTACTGAAACAAAGGCGAATCCATCGCAAAGCCGCAAAACATATATATCAAAACATGTATATCAAACATCCCTCCCCTACTATAATAACCTAAAAAATTTCCACCATAATGCTATTTCTACCGCCAAAGTCTCTTACATCACTCACAAATTTGACAAACTCGCTAATGACAGTAAGTCTATACATAGACTTTCTTCTCAACTTCGTTCACTTAAATCTCCTCTCCCCACTGTCACCCATGAAGAACTACCACTCTTATTTGACAAATCTTTCAACGAGAAACTTTCCACCATCCTTTCCACCCTTCCCACCACTGTCATTCCCATCACTCCCATCACCTTCCCTTTATCCCTTGCAAAATTTGAATCTCCCCCATTTGATCAAATCATCTCCCTTCTCAAATCTACCTCCTCAACCTCATCCATTGACCCTCTTCCCCTACCAATACTAAAGAAGATAATTAACATTTTGCAACCCCCTTCATCAAATCATTTGCGGTTCACTTTCTTCCGGCTCCGTCCCTCCCGATTTCAAAAAAGCAGTCATTACCCCTATCCTTAAAAAGCCCCACTTTAATTCTCTGTCTCCCTCCAACTACCGACCCATCTCTAACCTCTCAATCCACTCTAAGATCCTTGAACGTGTTATATCCTCCCAACTTATCACATACCTTACAACCAATAAAATCCCCAACATATTCCAAAGCGCCTACATCCCCCACAAATATACTGAATCCGCCCTAACCCTCATTACCTCCGACTTACTCTCTGGCCTTAACAATAAATGTGGCACTATTCTCTTCCTTCTCGACATGTCCTCCGCTTTCGACACCCTTGACCACAATGTCCGAATATACAGACTCTCCGCCATCGGCATCACCGGCATTGCCCTCGACTGGTTCACCTCCTACATCACCAACCGCTCTTCCTCAGTCAGGAGTAATACATATTATTCCCCCATCCACTCCATAACCCACGGTCTCACCCAGGGCTCTGTCCTCGGCCTACTCCTCTTCAATATTTACCTCCTCCCCATGTTTGACATGTTCACTGACTACCCCGACATCTCCTTACATACTTACGCCGACGACCTTCAACTATATCTTAACTGCACATACTTCCCTACTTATGCCCCTGACCTACTATCCTCCTATATCAAGTCCATACACCAATGGCTTACCCCCAACTCCCTAAAACTTAACCCCACTAAAATGGAAGCTATCAATCTAAAATTACATCTACGCTCCTCCACCCTCCCTGAACCACCCCATCTCACTAGACAATACGTCACTCACCCACTCTCAACACGTCCGAAACTTTGGCTTCCATCTTGATACCACCTTTTCCCTTGACTCCCATCTTACACATATGCACAAATCCATCCACTACCACCTACATTGCCTCCGCTTAATCCGACGCTCCATTCCCCTCACCATCGATATTACCATTGCCTCCTCCTACATCATCCCCCTATTCGACTATTGCAACTCCCTTCTCTTTAACCTCCCTGAATACAAACTACAGCTATTCCAAAACTCTGTAATTAGCTTCGTCCATGTACTTTCCCGTCGTTCTTCTGACTCCATTACACCTCTCCTAAAAAACTACACTGGCTGCCAGTCCCCTACCGCATAAAGTACAAAATATCCCTGACCATCCACAAAGCTATTCACCACAACTCCCCTGACTACATTGCCTCCCTCCTACATCTACACACACCCATCACTCCTATCCAAACCCGTTCCTCCAACACATTTATCATTACCACTCCCCATCTACACAAACGCTACTCTTCCAATATACGCTCCTTTGCCCCAGAGAGCTCTCTGCCCCTTACCACTGGAACTCCCTACCCAATCACCTACGAATTATGTTATCATAACAGTTATGTTAACAAACACATCAACTCCCTCCTTTAAACGCCACCTTAATACTTATTACCCAACAAACAGTAATAGCAGCATAATAGCAGCATAACAGCATATGCTATAGCCTCAAATGTATATAGACATTTAATAGCAGCATAATGGCAGCATAATAGCACGATATAAACATTTGAGGCTCTAGCATATGCTGTTATGCTGCTATTATGCTGCTCTTACTGTTAGCTGGGTACTTCTCCCTTGCCTTCCCTCCCACTCAATAATTCCCTCCCACGGACGGCGTCGGACGCCGTTCGATTATTAATCCGTCGGACGGCCGATTGCTCACGTACTGATGTAGTCCATAAACCAAAAAAAGTAAGTATACTTATAAGTAAGTTTACTAGTCAGATATTTAAAGAAAAATTAAAATAGTAGAACAAAAACTACTAAATTACTAGCACTCAGAAGAATGATCGAGGGAGTTAAACATAAGTATCTAGAACTAATCCTAATATGTATCGACTTAAAAGAAAGCTTTTGATACTATAGTATATATACACAGAGGGAAAATTATTATGATACTTAAATCTTACGGGATACTCAGTCACTGAGTCAGTGACTCACTGAGTCAGTATCATACTCATTATCATACTGACTCAGTGAGTCACTGACTCAGTGACTGAGTATGAAACTCAGTGAGTATCCCATAAGATTTAAGTATATTATTATGATAATGATACTGGAGGAGTAATTATTATATTTGATTACGTTAGTTTAAGCAATCAGGAATAACTTTAGATTTAATAATTACAAACTATATAATACTAACAAATTAACTATATTATATAAATAAAATATAATATTAAACTATATTGATATTAGATATTATTATAATATATGTAATACTATACGTATATCTGAGATTTAATTATATTTAATAAAATAACACGACTTATATATAATCTGACTATATAGTCTAGAGGCTATAGCCTAACACACTATAGTGTGTTAGTCTAAAGATTGAGAGGTCCGAGTTCGAATCTCCATGTTAGCATTTTATAATTAATTATTTTTATAATTTTATCCATTTTTATAGTGTATTTAATTTGTAATAACTTTTTTGATAAAACTATAATTTATACTATAGTATATTTGTAAAATAAAAGGCAAATTTTTTATCATAGATTTAATCACCGTTGTATAATTTTTTACTAATTTTATGTATAATGAATATAATTTTTACACATTATAATAATGTATTATTAATGATTATTATATATTATTATAATAAAAAATCCTTATAATAATGAATCATAGCGAAAATGCATAATCATATGATAAGGAACATAGTTATAACTAGGCCTATAGGCCTATCCTAGTCAGGTATTTAAGGACAAATTAAAATAGTAGAACAACAACTACTCAATTACAAGCAATCAGAAGAGTGATCAAGGGAGTTAAACATAAGTATCTAGAACTAATCATAATATGTATCGACTTAAAGAAATCTTTTGATACTATACACAGAGGGAATAATTATTATGATACCAAAATCTTACGGGATATTCAGTATCATTCTGAAGGAGTAATTATTAATTAAATATAATTATTATATTTGATTACGTTAGTTGAAACAATTAGGAATAAATTTAGATTTAATAATTACAAACTATATAATACTAAAAAATGTACTATATTATATAAATAAAATACAATATAACCATTAGTTATTATTATAATATATATAATACTTCAATACGTATATCTGAGATTTAATTAGTTTATATAAATAACCAGACTTATAGTCTAGAGGTTAGGGTGTTAGTCTAAAGATTGAGAGGGCCCATGTTCAAATCTCCATTTTAGCATTTTATAATTAATTATTTTTATAATTTTATAGTGTAATTAATATTTTATCACTTATTTGATAAAACTATAAGTAATACTATAGTATATTTAGTAAAAGGCAATTAATCCTAATATGTATCGACTTGAAGAAAGCTTTTGATAATATACACAGGGAAAATTATTATGATACCGAAAACTTACTGGATACTGGAGAACTTAGTGATGGATATTAACGGGAAGCTTCTCATGACTAGAACTAGAAGACGAGGAAGTCAACCAGAAAGTTACAACATTACTCAGTAGCGGGATACCGGTGAAAGAGTAGCTATTAATAACTGTGATGTTTGGAGATATGTCATTGTCCGGGAAACAAGAATCACGAAATAAGCAAGTAAGAAAGCAACTAAACAGATGTATTATGAATATTATATAGTATGTCATTACTAAAGTATGAAATATATTTTCTAATGTTACATTATATATTAATAGTTACTAGATTTTAAAAATAAAGATAACAAATTTATTAATTAATGTTTAGCTAATACTTGCACAATAATTTTATATATAATCGTTGAACCTATACTTGACATATATAAATTATGAATTATTTTAGTATACTAAACATACCATACATGTATTATATATTCGCAAATTATATAATTATAAATAATTTAAATTATTGTATATCTGGAAGTTAACTTTTATTTATACAATGTATAATTAAAGAAGTATATACCAAGGTGTATATGGATTATTAGTGATAGGGGTAATAATGATAGTATCGATTGCATGGTGTTCTGATCACTAAGACACAATATTAATTGGCGTATACAGCCAACACTGTAAAGTAAAAGTTATCTGATCACTTTGTATATACTATAGTATAAATATGAATAATAATATAGGATGATAGGTACAATAAAATACATCATTTTTGTTTTTTAGATATGAATATCTGGGTTAATACCAAGATGTAACAAGTATGACGAATACGATTAGATCAAGGTAGTTAATAGGTTTTTTCGATGTGAGTTCCGGTGTAGTTATGACAGGTATGTCTGAAAGTATATCAGGAGGGACGAGGCGGATGTCGGTGGATATCACACTGATTATCTGTTTATAGGCCATGGATTCATGGTTGAGGGCCGCAAAATAATAGCCGGTTACCACTTATGTGTTATGGAGTTGTGATATCGGAAATGTGATTTCTCGGAGAGATACTGCCGGGGTATTTTGATAAATAGTTACATACAAGGAGATAAATTTTCTCCTTGTAATATAACATATCCGATCCTACGTATTTCCATTGTCGATTCAATGGCATCATCGATTCTTTTTTCTGCTTGTGATGTTTCACGTAACATTTATTGCAGTTGGAGATATCCGTGATGTCATATCCTATACCATGCCACTGGACATGTACATGAACCAGAGTAATAGTATTGACTATTCCAAGATGTGGTACCTGGAGTATCTGTAAAATAAGCAGTAATGAATTATTGGGTATTAACATTTGTATTACATAGATAGATATATTTTATTCATTTCTCTAATACATACAATTTGAATACAATGGAAAAATGTTTTTTTGTAGGTTTTATGGAAGCTGAATTTGCATACATTGTAGTAGGTGTTTATGTATTTTAGGATAATAATTGATGCATGGATATTAATATGTAGAATCACAAATTGATTATACAACCGAAGTTGCATTATGTCTTGAGTGAATCTATAAAAGCATATGTATATATAAAATAAGGAAATTACTCAAACTTACTATATTAATATAGCCATATACTCTATGATCATGCTATGTAATACATAGCATGTATAGTTTTATAAAGAATAATTTACTCAAATTGATTTTATATTATACAAATTTATTTATAATTAGTTCAATTGATTTATTAGTTAATTTAGATTTTCTTTACACAATTTTTAATAAAAAATAAATATTAAAAAAAAATAATAATTATATCTATAAAGTATAAATGGTGTACATATACTAATAATGATATTACATAGAGTATATCCATATACTCTATGTAATTTATATAGTATATAGCCATATACTCTATGTAATTTATATAAATAAACTTATATTACATAGTATTTATAGTTTTAAAAGAATAATTTAGATAAATTGATTTTATATTATACAAATTGATTTAGTTTCAATTGATTTATTATATTAATTTAGTTTTTCTTTTTAAAATTGTAATAAAAAAGATATGGTTATATAATCAATTATTAAGTATATCAACAGTTGTATATATCACCATGCATACATACATATGTCCATTTTCAATTACAATGTAAATTCACCAATGCCATGATATATGCCTATAAATATTACCACTTATCAATTATAATATAAATTCACCTATGCCATGATATAAACCCTAAATAGTAAAATTACTAATACAATTTTGTATTGTTAATTATTTCAATTATTATTATAAAATCAATTCAAGTATTTGTTATAATTTATTGTTATATAATAATTTATATTTTCATATAAAAATAAATGAATTTTATAAAATATAAATTAATTAATATCTATTTTCAAATATAAAAATATTTTGTATATAAATAATATTTAAAATGTATATATGTAATACAAATAAAAATAGTATTAATTTTTATATGGATGCATATATTTGTACCCAGATTGGATATACCTATTTACATATACTCAGTCTGGGTAATAAATATAGCGTGTTAAAATGCTGGGTATATATTAGTGCTGTAAAATTTCCAATACTTAGTTGTTCTCAAATTTCAAATCTTTCTAAAATATCAAGTTCTCGAGAAATCTTAGAAATCTTTTAAGAATATTTTAAAATAATTAAAAAAAATTAGATATTAATTAATTAATTAATTATTAGTAATATTAAATAAATGTATACATAATTATTGTTAATTAATAATAATAATTAATTTATAAAAAATAATTAATTAATAAATTAGAATTGAATAATTATAATTATTAAAATAATATATAATTATTAATGATAATATATGAATTATAATTAATAATAATAATTGATAAATAATTATTAATTGCTTATTGAATACTTTACTATTCTAATAATCCTATATCTCATTATATTCACCATATAAGGTATATGCTATAGCAGGCCTGCTATATATATATAAGGACACATTGTCCTTGATGACATTATTCTATTTTAAATATGTTATCATATAGGTAGCATAACATATAATCAAATTAATAGTGTACATTTTAATGGATATTTTAAATAGTTGAAAGAAACTTAAGTTGTAGTAATTACTACATAATTATGTTAATCGGTCATTACCCGAAATGATACTCGAACCAAGACTAAATTTAAAATAAAGATTTGAGATCATAACATATTTCCAAATACCCGAAAATCAAAGATTTGAACCGAACCCAAAAAAAAATTTGAGATTTGAAATTTTACAGCACTAATATATATATATCTACAGTGGGTAATATATCTGGATACTAGTAATATAAAACGAGCCGTGTTTTTGTATATTTGTTATAAATATCATATATGTATACTTTATATTGCTTACTTGCATATTTCGGGATTCTTTTTATTGATTCCATGACAGTTCCAGACATCCATTTAATAGACTTCCAAACATCACGATTCATTATATCCGCTTGAAGATTAATTTCTCGTAGACCAGTATCACGCTCCAGATTATTTATATATGAATCAGGTGGTCTTTCATGCCTTCTAGTTCCATGGGTTGGCTGCCACACAACCAGATGCGAAACTAAAATGTATAAATAATGTACATATATAATATAATTTATATGTAATATAAATACATTTATATTACATAGAGTATATAGCCACATACTCTATGTAATACATAGTTTTATAAAGAATAATTTACTCAAATTGATTTTATATTATACAAATTAATTTATAATTAGTTCAATTGATTTATTAGTTAGTTTAGTTTTTCTTTACAAAATTGTAAAAAAAAAGATATGGTCAAAATATAATCAATTAATAAGTATAACATCACTTGTATATATTACCATGCATAAATACATATCAATTATAAATTATCAATTACAATGTAAATGCACCAATGCATTGATATATGCCTATAAATATTCAGATTTATCAATTATAATATAAATTCAACTATGCCATAGTAAAAACTAAATACTAAAAAAACTAAAAAACTAAAACATTAAAACCCTAAATAGTAATTGTATTGTTAATGATTTCAATTATTATTATAAAATCAATTCAAATTATTTGTTATAATTAATTGTATATACAAATTTATACTTTAATAAAAAAATAAATAAATTTTATAAAATATAAATAATATTTAAAATGTATATGTGTAAATTACATAATGTAATACAAATAAAAATAGTTTATTAATTGTATGATTAATTAATGATTTCAATTATTATTATAAAATCAATTCAAATTATTTGTTATAATTAATTGTATATACAATTTTTACATTAATAAAAAAATAAATAAATTTTATAAAATATAAATAATATTTAAAATGTATATATGTAAATTACATAATGTAATACAAATAAAAATAGTTTATCTTTTTGTTATTAATCATTTTATTCATTAATAATTATCAATTGATTATAATCAAAGAAATTTAGGGCGTTTTCATATGTAAGATATAGGTGCATATATTTGTACCCAGATTGGGTATACCTATTTTCATATACCTAGTCTGGTTAATAAATATAGCGTGTTAAATGGCTGGGTATATATTAGTGCTGTAAAATTTCAAATACTTGGTTGTTCTCGAGCTTTAAATCTTTAAAAAAATATCAAGTTCTCGAGAAATTCAAATATTTTAAGAATATTTTAAAATAATTTAAAGAAAAAAATTAGATATTAATTAATTAATTATTATTAATAATATATAAATTAATACATAATTATTGTTAATAAATAATAATAATAATTAATTAATAAATTAGAATTGAATAATTAATAATTATTAAAATAATTATTAATTAGTAAATTATAATTGAATAATTATCAATTATTAAAATAATATATGATTAATAATTAATAAATAATTATTAGTAAATTAATTAGTAAATTATAATTGAATAATTAATAATTATTAATATAATATATAATTAATAATACATAATTATTAATTAAAAATAATAAATGATAAATAATTATTGAAATAATATATAATAAATAATATATAATTTATTATTATTAATAATAATATATAAATTTTAATAATAATAATTGATAAATAATTATTAATTACTTATTGAATACTTTACTATTCTAATGATCCTATATCTCATTATATTCACCACATAAGGTATATGCTATAGCAGGCCTGCTATATATATATAATGACACACTGTCCTTGATAACATTATTCTATTTTAAATATGTTATCATTAGGTAGCATAATAGATAATCAAATTAATAGTGTACATTTTAATGGATATTTTAAATAATTGAAAGAAACTTAAGTTGTAGTAATTACTACATAATTATTTTAATCGGTCATTACCCGAAATGATACCCGAAATAAATTTATATGATACCAAGAATAAATTTAAAATAAAGATTTGAGACCATAAAATATTTCCAAATACCTGAAAATCAAAGATTTGAACCGAACCCAAAAAAAATTTGAGATTTGAAATTTTACAGCACTAGTATATATATATACAGTGGGTAATATATCTGGATACTAGTGATCTAAAACGAGCCGTGTTTTTGTATATTTTTTATAAATATCATATATTTATACTTTATTGCTTACTTGCTTATTTCGGGATTCTTTTTATTGATTTCCGGACAGTTATAGACTTCCAAACATCACAATTCATCATATCAGCTTGAAGATTAATTTCTCGTAGACCAGTATCACGCTCCAGATTATTTATATATGAATCAGGTGGTCTTTCATGCCTTCTAGTTCCATGGGTTGGCTGCCACACAACCAGATGCGAAACTAAAATGTATAAATAATGTACATATAATATATACTTTATATGTAATATAAATACATTTATATTACATAGAGTATATAGCCACATACTCTATGTATTACATAGCATATAGTTTTATAAAGAATAATTTACTCAAATTGATTTTATATTATACATATTAATTTATAATTAGTTCAATTGATTTATTAGTTAATTTAGTTTTTCTTTACAAAATTTCTAATAAAAAATAAATGTTAACAAAAATTAATAATTATATCTATAAAGAGTTATATATATAGTTATACCAAAGATTTTGCGAAGCAAAGATATAACACTCCCTATGCATGCAACGTAATTTAGTAATATCCCCAACCGCTGCTAGCAGTAGTATCGAAATCACTGAAATAGATTTAGGTTCGGCTCTGTTTGCATACAACAATGTTTTCATTTCTCTATTAAATTACATGCGATATAAATTAGCTTTTACTCACTAAATATATACTTATAGCATTTAAAACATACATATCATATTTGTTTGTTATATATTAGTAATGAACACTTAGTTTTCATCATATAAATATTAATTTAAAGCATAGTATTTAACATTTTAAAAGTGTATAGTTAAATACGAATTTACATTATAAACAACGCATAGTTCCTAAAAGTAACCCTCTATGGGTATTTTGTATACAAATTCGAATTACACGATTTCGCGTAAGTGTTATATCTTTCCTTCGGAAAATCTTTGGTTATACTTTATATATAAAGTATAAATACATTTATATTACATAGAGTATATTACATGGACGCATTAGTGATGTAAAGGATGCTAAAATCTAAAGCATCGATGCAGTCTCAATGTCAAAATCATTAAGTCTCAGAATGGATTACCTAAACCGTCGATGCAGTCTCAGACTCTATAAAATGCATTTCTATTAACTCATGCTTATTAAAGGCAGACGCTATTAAAGGCATCATTTAAATGTTAGTCTCAGTTTTCATAAGATCAATATAATTTTAGTGTCAGAATCATTATTTTGTATATAAAACGATAATAATTGCATTATAATAAATAATACACAATACAAACTATTAGATAAGGCAAATAGAGTGTGAATTGATAAGATTCTTAATATATTCATAAAAGCAAAAGTCAAATCAGCCAACTATCAATTGCATAATATTAGAATTATAAGAAAAACAATAACTATTAATACATGTACATTTCTAATTCAAAGCCTAGTTATATCTATATTGGACTATTGTAACATACTTTTAATTAATTTACCTGCTTATCAGTTAATGCCATTAAATAAAATAATTCGATCATCAATGCGTGTATTATATAAATTACCACCAAGACCAATAGATACGATCAGTATAACTGAACGAATACTACAACAACACCTAATACTAGTAGGCTATTACCAATTAATTGCCGCATTATTTATAAAGTATTGGTAAACTACACATCTTACAAATATATAATGATACTAGTGATTTAAAACGCAACGAGTTTGAATGATCATTCGAGATGAATCTTCATCGATTTTGGTAATATATTGATTTATAATATCAATATTACCTGAAAGTGATCTAGCATTAATTAGTGTAATAGCAAAGATTTTTTGTAGCAAAGATATAATACTCCCTATCTACGCAATGTAATTAATACTCAGGCATCACACTGCTAGCAGTAGTATTGAAATCAATAAAATAGATTTGGTTTGGTTCGGTTTCCAATAGAAACTTTCTATACAACAATATTTTCATTGCTCTATTAAATTACATGCAATATAAATTAGATTTGACCTGCCATATAGAATTATATAGAATTTAAAACATATATATCATTTTTCTTTGTAATATATTAGTAATGAAATTAGTAATGAAAACTTAGTTTTCACCATATAAATAATAATTGAAAGCATAATATTTTATATTTAAAAGTGTATATTTTGATATGAATTTACATTATAAACTACAAATATTTCTGAAAATTGACCGTATATAGAAGGTGCTGTTAGTTTTTGTATACATAATTAAATTACACGATTTCGCATGAGTGTTATATTTTTACTTAGTAAATCTTTAATAATAGAAGTGATTTATCAATGATGGTTAGTCATTTAACAGTGATTGATTTTAAGTAAGTATCGTAAGATCCATTTTTATTTTGGAGATGATAAGTATTCGTAAGTAAATTAAGAATAAATTTCACATTATTTATCAGTTTATTTTGTATAGCATGGTATAAAATATGGATGTGGGTACACATGTATGTATATATATGTATTGTAGATAGGAGAGCATGTATGAATAATATTGTATAGTCATTATCAGTTGTATTATGTAATAGAATGTAGTTTCGGTTTATAAAGTAATTTTGAAAAAAGTGGTGTTAAAAGTAATATTTCAAAGAGAAATTAAAAATTGTTTTTGAAATAGAAACTGGATAAATATTTAGATGAGTGAATTTAGATATGATTATGAGATGATTATATTTATATTGACCTTTAGAATGGGTCTATCGTATATCGTCAGAGCATCCCTGATTGACCCGTATGGACGCATATGTAAATCGATATGCGATATAACAGTTTCTAGGTATGACTCCTGTGAATGTTTTCGTCGTATTCTTGTTCACTTTTACCAAATATGCAGATTTCATTGATGACGATGGTAACAGGACAGTATTCTAGTATTATGTCCATCAGTTCCTGGAACAAGTATTGACTTATATTTAGACCAAATTGAAATAGAATAAATACGTATCTACCAAATATACAACTAAATATAGTTAGGTAGCTTGAGAGTTTAAGCCATAAAACTAAGCCACAAAACAAACAAGGTCCATATTCAATATTCTCTATGTAATCATAGTCTAGGATATTTACTTAGCTCCTCCCATACCTAATAATATATGTTTACAATTCAATTCACTCGCTCGCCACCGCCTGCAATTTTTCGATATATTTTGAACAAAAATTATCGTTATTTAAAGAGCTCATATGATTATATTTTTTAATATCTGCGGCTATAACTTAGTTATTACATTAATCTTTATTACATATATTTATTTATATGTGTATAACTAGTAGTATACATTTAATGTAATTTTAAATATTAAATGTGATTATAAAATATAATAATAATAAATATGATTTATGATATAAGTTATTTTGTATAAATTTCGGGAATCAGAGTTACAGTAGCAGATATTTAAAAATATAATCATCTGAGAATTATAATAGTGATAGTGGCTGATCTAAATAGATTACAAAATTGTTTATAAATTTTATATATTAATATTAATTATAATTCGAGTGTAAACATATATATATATTAATAAATACTTTACGACATAGTTATCTGATAATTAAGTTATAATATTGATAAATATATTATTAAATATATTAGAATAAAGTATGCCTGCAAAAGGGTATAATGAATAAATATAAAACACATAATTCAGGAATATTATATTCTATAGAATAATTTTGACAAATATATTGCGAAAATGCGTATAAATTTATATGTTCATAATTATTTGTACTACATACTATGTAGTACGTACCTAATTATCATTGTAATTATAATAATTATGATAATTATACAATTTTGAATTTAAATATACAATTTAATGTAAAACTATAATATAATATATTATAATTAAATGTAGTTACTATAATAGTATATATATATATAGTATATTATATACTATATATAATTATATTATATTTAATATATTATAATTATATATAGTATATAAGCTGTATACGCACTGACGGGAATTTTATTTTAGAAAAAAAAATAATTTTAATTCTTACAATGTATCATATAGTTACTACTTTGATAAGTTAACTTAAATTATAAATAGTAGATTATATTCTTATATTTATGTATTGAAATATATATTTAACACATCTATAATATAAATAAATAAATCAGATTTATTATTTCATGTTGTAAATCATGAAATAATGGAGAAGTTAATAAACAAATGTATTTGTTTTTTTTTGCGAGAACTTCCCAAATAAATATTTAATATCATATTAGATTATTTAACCTAGTAACCGTTGAACTAAATATAAATATCATATTTAATATGGATGAGTATTATTCATTGAATATATAAATTATAGGTGATTATTATAATAATATTATATCATATTAAATATAGTTAAAATTATAATAATATAACAATGAAATATATACATAATATAAACGAAAAGTTATTATCATAATAATTATTATTGTAATTTAATACATATATTATATATTTAAATAAAATTGCCGTTAGTCCGTTGCAACCGTATATAATTAATAGTTATAATATACTATGGATCAAAACAACGGACATTTTCAACGGACATCTATGTCCGTTGAATGTCCGCTAGTGTCCGTTAGTGTCCGCTAGTGTCCGCTAGTGTCCGAAAATGTCCGTACTATTATATACTATTCTACGTATATTTATACGTGTCCGTTGATCGTAATGTTACTATTATATACTATTCTACGTATATTTATACGTGTCCGTTGATCGTAATGTTACTCTTATATACTATTCTACATATATTTATACGTGTCCGTTGATCGTAATGTTACTCTTATATACTATTCTACGTATATTTATACGTGTCCGTTGATCGTAATGTTACTCTTATATATTATTCTACGTATATTTATACGTGTCCGTTGATCGTAATGTTACTCTTATATATTATTCTACGTATATTTATACGTGTCCGTTGATCGTAATGTTACTCTTATATATTATTCTACGTATATTTATACGTGTCCGTTGATCGTAATGTTACTCTTATATATTATTCTACGTATATTTATACGTGTCCGTTGATCGTAATGTTACTCTTATATACTATTCTACGTATATTTATACGTGTCCGTTGATCGTAATGTTACTCTTATATACTATTCTATATATATTTATACGTGTCCGTTGATCGTAATGTTACTCTTATATACTATTCTACGTATATTTATACGTGTCCGTTGATCGTAATGTTACTCTTATATATTATTCTACGTATATTTATACGTGTCCGTTGATCGTAATGTTACTCTTATATATTATTCTACGTATATTTATACGTGTCCGTTGATCGTAATGTTACTCTTATATATTATTCTACGTATATTTATACGTGTCCGTTGATCGTAATGTTACTCTTATATACTATTCTATATATATTTATACGTGTCCGTTGATCGTAATGTTACTCTTATATACTATTCTACGTATATTTATACGTGTCCGTTGATCGTAATGTTACTATTATATACTATTCTACGTATATTTATACGTGTCCTTTGATCGTAATGTTACTCTTATATACTATTCTACGTATATTTATACGTGTCCGTTGATCGTAATGTTACTCTTATATACTATTCTACGTATATTTATACGTGTCCGTTGATCGTAATGTTACTCTATTTTTATATTCGATGTACATATTGTTATAATCACTGTATACAGTGTATACATATTATTATTATATATATATATATATATATATATATATATATATATATATATATATATATATATATATATTATATCCAATGTATATATATATATATATATTCACTGTACATATTATTATTATTATTTTTATATTCGATGTACATATTATTATAATCACTGTATACAGTGTATACATATTATTATAATATATATATATATATATATATATATATATATTATATCAAATGTATATATATTATATCCAATGTATATATATATATATATTCACTGTACATATTATTATTATTTTTATATTCGATGTACATATTATTATAATCACTGTATACAGTGTATACATATTATTATTATATATATATATATTCACTGTACATATTATTATTATATATATGTATATATATATATATATATATATATATATATATACATATATATTATATTCAATGTACATATATATTATATGCAATGTACATATTATTATATTCACTGTACATATTATTATATATATATATATATATTATTCTATTCAATGTACAGTAAGATAATTGTTATTTTTGTATTTTTTTATTTATAATAAATTTAACATATAACAATTACCACCTGTTTTTGTATGCATATATAAAAGTATAATACGATCAGCGTACATCTATAAATATACATAGAATAGTATATAATAGTAAGATTACGATCAAAGGACACGTATAAATATACATAGAATAGTATATAAGAGTAACATTACGATCAACGGACACGTATAAATATACGTAGAATAATATATAAGAGTAAGATTACGATCAACGGACACGTATAAATATACGTAGAATAATATATAAGAGTAACATTATGATCAACGGACACGTATAAATATATATAGAATAGTATATAAGAGTAACATTACGATCAACGGACACGTATAAATATACGTAGAATAGTATATAATAGTACGGACATTTTCGGACACTAGCGGACACTAACGGACATTCAACGGACATAGATGTCCGTTGAAAATGTCCGTTGATCGTAATGTTCTTTTGATCCTATACTATATTATATTATATATATAATATATAATAAATTATATAATAATTATATTATTTTTATATAATTTTAAATTAAATTGTATATTTAAATTAAAAATTGTATAATTATAATTACAAGGATAATTAGGTACATACTACATACTATGTAGTACTAATAACTATGAACATATACATTTATACGAAATTTCGCAATCTATATTTAAAAATAATTTTGAACCGAAATTGTTAAAATCTTCGGATATACATTGAGTTTTAAATTATATATATATATATATATATATATATTAAATTAAACATTGTATAATGATCATAATTATTATAATACAATTACAATTATAATTATTATAATAATAATAATTATAATTAAATATAATTAAATATCGTATATACGCAATAACTTATTGAATAAGACCGTAAGAAAAATAGTGCGTAATTAAATACAATTTTAAATTGAATTTTTAAAATTATTATAATTTTAATCAAATACACATGATTATCATCATTATCATGATGATACAGTAGTTATTTATCTATTTACATTATTTATAATTATTTATACATATATAAAAATATATATGATATATTTATTATACTAACATAATTCATAACGTATGTATTTATGTCTTAAATAAATAATAATTTAGAGAAATACACTGGAGTAATATTATTAAAATATCTAGGTCAAATGGGTCAATATTTTATTAATTTTAACAAAGATTGCAGAATATTTATAATATTCATGATCTGGATCTGATAATATATATATCCGCTAGGATATATATATATATATTTTTAATGTATTAAATTAATTAAAAATATATATTTTAAAATATCCACTTTATGATTATATTAAAATATACAAAATATGCTAAAAATAAAATATAATATATATCCATGTATGATACTAAAAAGTGACTTTTATACGTGGTCCTTTAAAGTGGTCTTAGGACATATACGAAATATATACGACCTACTTTTTAAGTATCATTTAAGTGACCATTTTATATACAATCAAATTCATGTAATGTGTATATTGTTAAGTAAGTGAATATTTATAAGATTGTAAAATTTCATGTAATGAAATCATATATTTAATAGTGTATTTATACCGTGAAATAGAGAGGACCTCATTTGGGGGCCTCTATATTAACTGGTCATATTAGGTGGCTGTGAATGTACATATGTGCGTTTATGGTGGCAATGGCCCATGTATATATATATATATATATATATATATATATATATATGAGTTAACAGTTCAAGTATATTACACACTATACCAATTAACTATCGTAATATTAATGTAATACAATTTATGTTAATTTAAATAAATAATAATTCTTTGATATATAATTCTTTACAATTATATTATATGTTTATTTATATTACGTATATCATAATTATATTCTATTATATACTATAATATATACTCTATAATTTTATATATGCAATACCATGTATGATGGTTAAAAGAATACATATGTTTCTTTCCTTGATGTTGATATGGTTCCATCTCTATTTATATATATTATATTTCTACCTTATTTACTATTATTATTTCGTTTTATTTGTTCGTCCCCAACACCAGTGGATAATCGTTATTTACCATATTTGGTGTATAAATAAACCATCCTATCCTATCCTATCATATCCTATATGTATAATATATAAGCTACCATTTTAATTATGTATTGAAATATGTAACAGTATTTAAATTAGTTAATTTAGTGTAATAGGATATATATATATATATATATATATCAATTTCAATATTTTGTATAATTTCTCTAAAAAACTTTTAGCTCGATATATATCATTATTTTTATGTTGTATTTAACATTTTTAAATGAATTAAACTCATACATAATCTATATATCAATACATATTTTATTAATATCAAATTGAATACATATATAATAGAATATTATATGTAATTAGTTAGTACATTTTGAGAAAAGTTGTCTATCATCATCTAGTATAATTTTCAACTCTAAACAATATGCACCTTCTTCTACAAAGTTTTTTAATCGAGATCACGTCATAGAAACAGCACCACTGAACATCATTAATATTAACACACTCACACATTAATAATAGTAAATGCAGTTAACTAGAAATGATTGACTTATCTAGTATATTCGATATGTTAGACAATCCTATACTGTTATCTCGTTTACATCTATTTGGAATCATAGATATTGAAATATAATGGTTTACTTCATGATAATAATCATAACTGTAAAAAGCTTCGTCAACATATATAATTCTTTATCTGCATGTTCTCTAATGAAATACACTGGGTTCATTCTTCTCCATCTATTTATATCCACTATAGTGGAAGGTATACCTTCATATATGTAAAACTATCCTAATACATTATCATTTATATATAGAAGATAAACATATATATATATATATATATATATATATATATATATATATGTTTCTTCCCACTAATTCACCATCAGATTTACATGATAAAATCTCCAATTGTTCTGAGAATATTAAAGAATGACTCATTTAAAATAATATTTTACTTTATGCCTCCAAAACTACACTGTTGAATCTTTTTCATCTCCTACTTACTTTCCTCCTTTTCTTATTGATAACATTGTAATCTGTCTTTAACCTACTACATCCAAGTTAAGCGTTATTTATGATTCTACTCTTTCCTTTATTCCTTATATTAATTCTATCACTAAATCTGATAATGTTCATATTTTCAAAATATAAAAATACGTAAATCCATTACCGTATCTAGTTAATCTAAAAATCTAGTTAATTCCCTTGATATCTTACTTATAGATTACTATTCATCACTCCATATCAATAGTCCCTTAGGATATTCCCTATATTCCATAAATTCCCTTATTATTCCATCTATCCCAAGAGTTTTTCGATCGTCAATCCGTACTACCTATAACGGTTATAGTATAACCCATATATTCATCCAAGAATTCATCTAATTCCCATTTAATTGACGATCCTTTTATCGTATATTATCTATTGTTTATTCCTAAATATACACTTACACTTTTCTGTCCTATATTTATACTTCTAATATAGTAATACAATCTTCACAATTAGACGTCCCTCAAAATCAATTATCGGACCCTTAGATATATTAGACCTAAGCTATGGAATTTACCCTCTATTAGATCCATACTGTCTCGTAATATATTCAATAAATATATTCAAAGATTGATTTCAGGTAGCAACCTGTAATATTTTAATATTTTTTATCATTTTAATTTATTTTTTGATTTATTATTTTACGTGGTATGTAATTATTACCTATTTTATTATGTTGTATTGTGTTGTCTTTATAAAGTACTATTTCAAGAAATAATTTAAAATTTATCTAAGTATATAAATTAACATTATAATCAAATACAATAATAAAATCCATCTATGAGAACCGTATTATAAAGATAAACACTATAATAATGTCCTAAATTAATTGCAGTTGCACCTTTTTTCAATAAAATATTATCGTTATAAATAAATCGTATATAATTAATATCTAGCTAATATATAAATAGTGTTTCCTATGAGGAATATGTAAATAATTATCTATACAAATATATTTCTTATTTATGTATTTTGCTATGTATATATATACACATATATTCGACAATACGCTATTTATCATAACAATATTCACTTTTTTCAGAGTAATTTAAAAGAGATGAAGATGAAACAATTCAGTATAATGAAGTTAGCCTACAATAATGGTATACTTCATACACAAAAAGAGGTTTCCATACAAATATGTATTTATATTACAAAATCAATATCGTATACTATTATATTGATATATACCAATTAATATTATAAAATATGCTCATTAATATATTCACTATTATATTCTATATATATATATATATATATATATATATATATATATATATATATATATATATATACTATAATACTAATATACGATTAATTTATTCACCTATAGTTTATTAATTATACTATTAATATCTTGACTTACTTGACTTAATGGCGTAGGACTTGGCGTCCCCTTGAAGAACACTTGTACACTTGATTTATGTAAGCATCTCGGTCAGCTACCCTCTTTCCAAGTTCTCAAGTGGAACGCCACTATTCTCTCTGATGATATCCAACCATCTCTTTAATGGATATCCTATTAGGCCTGATTTGTAAAGTTCAACTTGTAGCTAGCATTAATAATATATCGGTGTCTTGCTACATGACCGAACTAACGAAATTTTCTTTTCATAATTACCTCTTCTATATATATATGAAACTATATTAAACTATAGTTTCATTTTCCAAAGTGCCTCTCTCCAAATTGTATCAAATGCTGTATTAAAGTCAATAAAGTGTATATGTAGCGAAACTTAGTATTCTCTTGCTTTCTCTATTATCTGACTTACGATGAATATTGCATCTATTGTTCATCTGCCTGGTCTGAAGCCGAATAGCGAATCACTCATCGTGTCTTCAATTATATGTGAGTATCTGCACATCAGGATTTTACAGAATACTTTCCCTGATATTGATAATAATGCAATAGCTCTGTAGTTTTCAGCATTTAAGTGATTGTCTTTCTAATGAATTGGAGTTATAATCATTTTAGATCAGTGATCTGGTGATTTATCCGTCTTGATTATTGTATTGAACAAGATTGTCAGTATTGTAATCATCATATCACCCCGGCTTTACTTAATTAGGATGTTATTCCATCACTTCCTGGTTATTTTCTGTTAGATAACCTTTTGGGTTTTCCACTTCTTATTCGGTTATTGGTGGAATATACCCTGTTACGTTTTCCTCCTCTGGCTCAAATTATTTCAAAGTATCTTCATCATGTGGAAACTGTGATTTGAGGTGTTTCTCAAAGTGTGATTTCCAGATATTTAAAATATCTTGTTTCTTCATCATTATCTGCCCTATATATATATATATATATACATTAAATATACATAATTATATATTTATATATTTATATATTTATAATTAAATATTGCATATTATAATGTCCTATATGATAACACGTGTTGGCCACTCCATCTAGTTGGACGAGTTGACGAGGAGTATCCGAAGCCTAAAGGAGAACACCCGAGATAAATCTCACATAATCTCTAAGCTACAAAAGGATATCGAAGTCTCACGGCTTAAACTACCTAGACACAAGGGATGCAGCCGTATCATGAATGTAATCCGAGTTGTCATTTATATGGTGGGTGAACTCACACGCATACACACACGCATACACACACGCATACAAATTCGCATACAAATACGGCGTATGTACACATAACATACGCAATTATTCTAATATTAATTTAATAATATCACAAATATATAACCATCTACTAGCTGTAATTGATAATCATGTACCAACTAAATTTACATGTAAAAAGATATCTATATATCTATATATATATATATATATATATATATATATATATATATATATATATATATCATTGTAACATTGTGAACTCTGACTGAGTTAACTGTTATTATGTATACAATACCTCTTTCCTTGAACACATCAACGTATTTGGGGGAATACTAAATCTACCGTTAATAGAAATATGTATCCAACAAATACAAAATGAATATAAATATATATATATATATGTTATCTATTATAAAATATATTTTAATAATATAATATCAAGGAAGTTATTTAAAATAGTATGTGGGTCCTACTTACTACAAAATATAGAACTTACTTGGAATACCATACTGAACTAGATAACTGTAATAACTTATTTTATTATAAAATGTATTGAATATATGAATTATTGATATTCAATATATGTATTGATTGGATTACCATCCTTTCTTATTTATAATCGATAATATATATATACATATAATGTATATATATAATATATTATATTATGGTTTTATACCCGTGTTGGCATTATATTATTATTATTATTATTATTATTATTATTATTATTATTATTATTATTATTATTATTATTATTATTATTATTATTATTATTATTATTATTATTATTATTATTATTATTATTATTATTATTATTATTATTATTATTATTATTATTATTATTATTATTATTATTATTATTATTATTATTATTATTATTATTATTATTATTATTATTATTATTATTATTGACAATATTGTTAACACTCTTGTTAGAGAATAATATCTATAAATATGTATATACAAAAAATACAATATTATACAATATAATTGTATAATTAATACAATAAAATACATTATTGTTATTGTTATTTTTATTTTATTTGGTGGAGTTTTCATCCAGGAACTTAGATGAAGTTTTCACTCATAACTTCACTTATATATATACCTCTAATGTCTTAAGGCATCCATGGTTTTAACGATAGCCGATCATTTATGTATACATAATTATATTAGGTCACTTCTAAATAATATTTTAAGACCCATTTTATCAAATTAATTAATGGTCCGTACGAAGCTCGAACCCGCGTCCTACTGATTGTATGTCTGACGTCTTAGCCAACTGAGACACACAGGCAGTTATATACACAACACATATACATGCATACCTACATACACACATACATCAATATAATGCACGTATCGAATTATTTATAAACATAATAATATTTATTTTGTATAGAAAATATATATTCCAAAAAAGAATTATTCCCATATTCTTGTTTTATTACTGAACAAATAATGCTCCTTATGTTAACTGATATATTATCGTTTTAATTACAATACATTCAATGTCATATATATATATATATATATACTTTATTGATATGTTAAAATAATATTAGGATATTTAAAGGATTTTATATCATTTAGGTACATTGATAAGAGTATAGTAATACTATAAAATATAATAAGAAATTAGTAGTTAAATATAAATAATATATACACACGCATTATATATATCCTTTAGTACTAATACATTATGTGTTAACAGTTTCTCACTGGTAACGTAAATGGCACGTGTTATCTGAAATACCTGCTGAGATGTATGCAGTTCAAAGAGAAGTATATCTATAGGATAATGCGGCGTCACCTAGGGCAAGCACAGTCACCACCGCAGTTCGGGCTAGTAAACGGCATCACCCAACCAGATAACAATAATGCTGACATTGAGGAGATTCTATTGAATGATACCAACGCGACCACGGCACGAGTGAGGAGGGATGCAGCCACGAAACTGACGAAATTTAAACACGCTGTAGGACACGCCCTAAAGTGGGCGAAAGGGGAGGGTCATGCTGTCACTAATAGTAAACAGAAAGTGAAGTTGCATAGTGACATTAATAGTAAACAAGAGATAATACATGTAGCCACGTAGAGGTATCGTTCAGTGATGACTCATTTATGCCTCACTAATAACCCATATCTCCATGATCTCTCAGAATACGCCGGGCTATTCAGTTTACTAATTAAATTAGTTATAGTTATATGCAGTATAACTTCAATATAACAAGCAATGTCTACATAAGGTATGCTAGTTAATGATGAAATCAGAATATACATCGTGTGTATATATATATATTAATAATTATAAAATTGAATATTTATAATTCTATAATTTCAATAAATAATCTGTATTGTATTTTTTAGTATGTATATTATACCTATCATACCGTTTGTACAAGTGTTATAATATATTATATAAGTAAATACATCAATGTATGTAATGATAACTCTGACTAATTTAATGAATGTTACAAAATAAACTAATTCCGTTAATCACAGAGAAACCCGAGTAGGTAATAACCTATAACCTAAACCATTATCAACTTAAACAATATATATATTGTGCAAAACCATAATAATTATTAATAGATATTATAAGTAAACTTTATTATCATTATGTTTCTGTCTCTTGTAGCGAACATACGTGTTTCTATTGATTCTAAACTTCTATTGTTTAACTGTTAAACACACTATTTCGCATTCGTCTACGTTACACGCTTGTATACTGAAAAATACACATCTTCGCATATCATCAAATTGTACTACACTATTACATATCTCGGTCACTATCCAGGAGGATCATCCCGTGCCTTGCTTGCTCTGGTTGTCGGTAACCCGTGTTTAAACCGTCGTGACCTCGAGATTAGTGTACATTTATCCCGTATGATATTTCATAGTGTATGCGTAATATAAATATATAGCTCTATTTTTATATATAATAAAATATCAATCATATTGAGTATATCTTCTATAATTATAAACGTTATATAGGTTTTTCGAGATTGCAGAGCTGTGTAAATTGATAAATCGATACCTTAGATCTATAAAATCACCAACTTGCACCAACTGCAATGATTGTATTCATCATAAATGCCTTTTCAATGCCGATATGCTCCCTTCCGCGTGGACTAATAATAATACTCCTCCTCAATATGCTTGTGCGATTTTTAATTCTAAAAATTGTCTATTTTATTGTAATAATTGTCTGTTATCTAAAAATGATGTTTCTTCCCCTTCCATTGATGTTGTCACGTTGAACTCTTTATCTGTACAAATAAATAATATAAAATACTTAATACTCGATTCTAATAATATTATTAAGAAAAATACAACATATGCTGATACACTGAAATCGTCAATTGAATCTTCGTTTAGTTCTATGACATCTAAGATTAATAATATTCCGAGTAAAATAACACATACTCAAATAGATGATTTATCTGCAATTATAAAAAATATATCGAAATCTAGCTGTAATATGGATTATATTAATGATATGTTTAAGTATTTAACTCTGATGTTAAATTTATTAATGGCACTGCCATAATAAACTTCAACTCAAAATACTCTAGAGATAGGTTTTTAGATCTAAAATGTGATGATAAATATGATAAACTGTTTATATTCCAATCATTATCACTAGATACTAGGAAATTGAGTTTGCTTTATTATCATGCTATTAAATCAGGTTCCATTAAGTCCCTCAAATCGGTGTTTAATAAAATAACTAATTGTTATGAGTTAAGAAGAACTATCAATGATAAGATTGACTGGATATATTATAAATATAACCCTACGCAATATGACATATCCGCATGGAAGATATCTTTTGCGGCTTTTTCAAAATCAAAATCTGAGACTGAGTCTAATAAAAAGTGACTATGTATGTTATCTGATGTAATTAGCATTTCCCGTATTAATATTCGATCTCTTCACTCTAATATTGTACTACTCCTTGTCTATCTACAAATTAAACCTATCTCTATTATTGAGATAACTGAAACCTGGATTAGCATTGATGATACGGATATATTATCATTGTGCTGCGAGGCGGGTTATACTCTTTATCTCCAACCTCGTAATTATTTGTCGTGGGGGAGGCGTTGGTATCTTAATTCATATGGACTTATCAACGCCTTCCATTTCTTCTTTTACTTTTTCTTATAGTGATTGCTTATCTTGAAAATTTAATTTCCCTTTCGATATACTTCGTATTATAGTTAGTTATCGGCCTCCTAGGCCTGATTATTCCATCTTCTTTGATGAATTCTCTGATTGCATAAATAATGGCTTACATTCTAGCTCTTTTAAATTCATTTGTATGGGCGATTTCAATTATCATTTTGACTCCATGTCTCAACCCCATTCCTTATTTAGGCAATTAACTGAATCCCTTGGTCTTCATCAACATATATCATGTCCTACTCACACAAGTGGTAATATTCTTGATCTGATTTTTACTACAAATGATACACCCACTCAGTTCATTTCACCCTGTATTCGTTCTGATCTCTTAACTGATCATTATCTGATTCATACATCTATTTCTCTAAGGAAACCTGTATCAACTAAGTCATTAGTTTTTTATAGGGAGTTGAGGAAATTAAACTATCATGAACTTGGGTTACAAATTGAGAATAGATTATCCAGTGATCACATATCGTTTGATTTTTAAATTACTGTCTTTCATCTACTTTGAATAACTTAGTTCCTTTAAGGAAATCTTAGTTCCGTTATATCAGTCTACATACTTCACCACCTTGGTTTTCTTCTCATCTTGCTATAATGAAACGTTCATTAAGGAAACTTGAGCGTAGAATTCATCAATCTTCTTATCATAAGTATATTTTCTTGGAGGCAAGGATGGCTTATAAGAAAGCAATTTATTCACAAAAAAAGCTAATTTCTATGAGAAAAAATTAAATGCCTGTGGTTCAAATTCCCTAAATTTTTTCAAAATAGTGAATAGAATACTTGGTAGTAATTTAAATCCCATATCAAATAGACTTTCCGACTATAATATGTGCTCTTCTTTTGTATCTAGTTTATATAATAAGTTATCTTGTATTTCTAAAAATATTAAATCTAAACTGGCTTTGATACCTCCGAGTATGATTGCCCATCAAATCACTGAACCAACGTTATGTAAATTATCTAGTTTTTCCTCGCCTTCCATTTTTGAAATACACAAATTGATTATAATTTCCAATTCAACATCACCCTATTGATCCTCTTCATTTGGTTGTCTTTAAAAATTTAGTTTTATTACTTTCGATTACTATCTCGAATTTAATTTCGGAATCACTTAATGATGGGATCATGGCTAAATCTCTAAAATATGCTATTATTAAGCCGATTCTGAAAATATCCTCTCTCGATCCTGATGATCTTATGAACTATACACCCATATCCCAACTTCCGA
The DNA here is from genome assembly GCA_964019155.1 of Osedax fenrisi. Taxonomy (NCBI): domain Eukaryota; kingdom Metazoa; phylum Annelida; class Polychaeta; order Sabellida; family Siboglinidae; genus Osedax; species Osedax fenrisi. Next base: position 58,771,018 of record OZ025243.1, read on the forward strand.
TAATCAGTAAAATCATGGAACGTGTAGTCAGTAGACAATTGATATTTTATCTTGAGAATAACTATTTAATGGAACCCTGCCAGAGTGCTTATATATATAGAACACATTATTCCACTGAAACTGCTTTAAATATTATTACTGATACGCTCTATAAATCGGTCGACTCCTCTCATTGTACGCAACTATTGCTACTCGACCTTTCGAGTGCGTTTGATACTCTAAACCACAATATTATTATTGAACGTATTAAGGAACTCGGGATTGAAGGTTCTTCTCTCAGCTGGTTAACTTAATTTCTTAACGATCGAACTTCCTCAGTAAAAGTGAATGATTATATTTCGCCTCCTATTGATATACTATGTGGAGTTCCTCAGGGATCAGTACTCGGTCCTTTATTGTTTTCTATTTACTTGCGTCCTCTATCTAATATTATTAGTAAATTTCCTAATATTACCTACCATATATATGCTGATGATATACAGCTAATTATCAAAATTCCTGTTAACTCGCTTAACTCCAACTTGTAACTTCTGGAATGTGCATCTGAAATAATTAATTGGCTTCTTAAAAACGATCTACTAGTAAATACCTCTAAAACCGAACTACTAAATGTATCTAGGGTATATACTACTTTTCCACCGGTAATCATTGATGGTAGGGTTATACATCCTTCTGCTTCAGTTCGTAATCTTGGAGTTATCTTCGATAGTACATTATCTTTTGATGCTCACACTAATTCTATATCAAAATCAGCTAACTTTCATCTACGTAGGATTAGACATATTAGAAAGTATTGCTCTAAGCGTATTACTAAATTACTTATTAATGCTCTAGTATTATCCAGAATTGATTATTGCGGATCATTATTTAGTGACTTAAAGATAATAGAGGTCAAAAAGATTGATAGAATTATTCGCGCTTCTATACGCCTTATTTATAATATCAATCGTAGTGAACATTTGAAAACAGATGAACACCAACATAATCTTAAATGACTATTATTTAGAAATCGTTTACTCTGTCTAGCTCATAAATCTATATTCCTAGGTAAGCCTAGGAATACATAATCAACTAAAACGTCGTCGCATACTGAAGAAGATTCGAACATCTGATGCAATACTGTTGGAGAGCAATACTTTATTCAATTGATTTAGTAATCGGGCATTCTCCTCCGCTGTTCCTCGCATATGGAACGTCATCCGTATGACTTACGGAAGGTCCAATCCTTATATTGTATTAGAAAGAAACTAAAACATTATTTAAACACTTCTTAATTTATTTTTGTATACGCGTTATTTAATCTTTATATCTAAATCTATTTAATTTAAATTGTTGTTATTTTGTATTTTCTATTTGTTTGTTTTTATTCTATTTCGTTATTATTATACACCAGATAGGGTATCCGCTATATTGGTGTTTAAATAAACAATTCAATTACTATTACTACTATTTTCATATGAGTTAGACAATAGTGCATTTTTTTACATAAAATATAAGTTAAAATTAATTCTGTTTTTAAAAATAATATCTGTAAATAATATAATATAATTTAATATATATAAAAATACTAAAATGTATACAGGTTATAGTTATATTATTATTTATATAAATATTAATATAGTTCAATATATACGTTCTTGTATATTAACAATAATATAATCGATTGCATAGGAACATATAAAAGTAAATATTAGATAATAATATAGATTTCGCCTAGATTATAATCTATATATATATACTATAGTCCATCTGTTTATATCTCATATTTATTATATATATATATATATATATATATACACTAATCACTATAGTTATTAGTAGAATATAACAACAAGTGAATTTTTAATATATTCATACGCAATACGACGTAATCATAGAACTGTTTCTTTAGCCATGCGCATTACTAGTTGCCCTATTTCCGCCCATTGACCCCTACTTTTCAATAGAGTTCGTAGGTCAGCGAATTCTTTAGGAGTCGGCCATGTCCAGTGGAAAGCGGAAGTGTCCGTTGCCCACGTGATGTCTTCTGCTCGCTGACCCCATCTTGGGTAACACTTCTCTCTGAAGCACATCACCTAATATGTTAAAAATTATGATATTTAAAATATGATATATTAAATTATTATATTTAATATTTATAGATTATATCCACGAACTGCATAACTTGAAGTTAATTATTTAACGTTATATACAATACTAGAATTATTATTATATACTAATATGTTTCAAATTATATATATATATATATAAATATATTTATATATTTATATATATATATATATATATATATTTGTGATGATACTAATTAAATACAACATATTATTACCACTTATACATAAATATTAATAATATAATATACAAATTTCTATAAATAAACAAATACATTAATGTATTATAAAATATATAGGTGCCGAGTAAACGATAACACTGGTTGACATGATTTTTTAGATTTGGGTTTCATAAATATTTTCTAGACTATTTCTTTGCACTTATTATAAATATGTAATTAGTTTTGTCAGATCAGATCAAGTTTTTTTTTATTTCACTTTGACATTTTTTGGAAAATTTTCAGAAATTATTTTATTATCATATTACTATTTAATATATATGCATACACATTATTACATACTCTATATATATATCGTATATACTATATATTATATTTAATATAGTATATACACTATATTATGCACTGTATTTACTATAGTATAAACTATATTGTATATATGTATATAATAATAATTATATTCATTTATATATATAAAATGTATATATTAAAATATCCGAATATTAAATGTGTACTATAGTACATATATGATAAGTACCACATAGTACTGATATTCTATTTTCAATATTCCAACATAAAAACTATTTCAATATCTCATATTTATTATCTTCAGAATCTGTATTTTACCGTCATCGTGAAAATGATGCTTTCACTAAATGCTTTACCAATACAGGATCATTGATGTATTTCTATAATATAAATTGAGTAGTTGTATTAATTGGCATATACTATGAAACATACTAATAGAGGCTATTCATAGGCTCATCACATAGAAGTTGAAAAGCTTTATTGCTCCATAATGGTAACTACTATGGTAACTACTATTATATTTATTCGACTGGGATATTCGCTACAATTGACTAAAATATATAGTAACATGTATACATGTAACATTCTACTTAATTCATTAATATACTTGAAGTATATGTGGAGACTTAAAGGTTATATCGGTACTTTTGGAACGACAAGCAGAAAACATATATATCCATGTTTTCTCTATTTATGAAATGGTCGAGCCTATCCTAATCATTGTATATATGTGATTTATCATTTAAGATATTTTTTTAATTAATTTTAGCCTAGTTCATACAATGCTAAGTCACGATCGCTTATTAATCCAGGCATGTTAATTATCCATCGATGATATCCTATTACACATTATACTTAGATTAATGAATACTTTTGTAAAAGCATTTGATAAGGGACATGATTTTACTCATTTACAACAAATATTTCTACATATCATAGAAACTAGTTAATGATATAATGTATAATGGACCAACAAATAGGAAACATCTTTTGATTTATGTACGAGAGAAATTATGATCTGACTAGCATTTGAGTCAATTATTAAATATGTTCTCGAAAATCATAGATGTACAGAATATGTAAATATGGCTGAATACATGATTCCATATTTTATAGATATCTGAGCTCGTATTTCCATTAATATTTATTTTATCAGTGCACATCTAGACTATTTTCTGATAACTGTATTGACTATAGAACAAGGAGAGTGCTTTAATCAGGATATTTTGATAATAGAAGGTAGATATCAAGTAAACGTAATTATTAACATCCTAGATGATTACTGTTGGGTTTAAATAAGAGATACAATTTAACCAAATAATTTAAATAATCTTTTAATCAATCATTATATTATTAACTATGTACATTATTATTTTGAAGCATTATACATTAAAATATACCAAATATTATTGAAATAAATACATTACATTTCGTTAATTTTCTTTATTTTATCCTATATTTGTGATTTTTTCAAATATTCAAAGTTAAATAAAAAAATCTTGATCTAATCCGAAAAACTAATTACATATTTGAAATCAGTGTAAAAATCTAGACTAGAATAAGTTAACAGAACCCAGACTTCAGAGAATTTTTGCTAAAATGTCGACCAGTGTAATCTATATATTGCATCTATAGATAATATATATTATATATAATAATATATATATAAGATAAATAATAATATATTAATAATATGTATATATATATATATATATATATATATATATATATATATATATATATATTATAGGTATCATCTATATGATAATAAGTAAAAAAAAACTGTATTTATTATGTATTATTATCAGATATAGGCAATGCCCAGTTCCCAATGCCCAGGTAATGATATAATCAATGTTTCTTATCTAAAAAATTACCCCTTAACAATTTCATTATAACATTTTCTTATAACGCATTTGTTTTCGCACGATACCCTATACCCTATACACTGGTAGCCCGGCATACTGTAACCACGTGACCTGAAGGTGATCATCCACTAGTACAGACTGCGGGTGTCTCTCGTAGATCTTGTAGGGTTGTAGCAGACCGTTGTAGCCGAACGTATCCTCCCGAAGATCTCTCAGCGAATCAGCGTACTGCTTCCAGAATACTCTAGACTATGGTGGGGTGGGCAGCGGGGTCATGACACGTGCACGTTACTGGCGTCAGCTGCGTACACACCAATTATGTGTCTAGTATATTAGTATATTATACATATATCTATAGAAATAATGTGTATTGTATGCTGTATTCATTATTTCACTAATGTTACAATTGTCCAGGAACTTAGATACAGTTTTCACCTATAACAAAATTGTCAAATATACATTAGAATCCGCTCTAATTTTAAGGCATCCATTGTTTTAATGAGAGCTGATTATTATTTTATACAAAAGTATATATGATCACTTCTAAATAATATTGTAAGTCATATGTTATTGGTCCGGACTATATATATATATATACAATAGACTATCTGGTTATACTTATGCAAATTAAACACATAAGTGCACATTAGCATAGACAGTTTTTGAAATGTGTGCTATCTCAATCACAAATTGGTCATAGATTTTATAATAAATATATTTGGAAAGTTTCATCACAAAATATTTAATATTGATAAAGCAAAAAGCATTTTAATGAAGAAATATTTGCATTTATGATTCAATGTAAATTTCTATATTGCTTATTTATTTTATGTATTTGTACATGTTCATATAGTCATAAAAATAAAATATTTGGTAATAAAATATAAATATATTATAATATTAATAAAGTAAAAAATTACGTAAAAATTTCAAATTCATGTTGTCAATTTTTAAATTAATATAATTTATTCGATTATTTCTTGGATAAATTATTTTAATTAATGATAAATCTTTTTTGTGAGTATATAATGGATATTTATGAGATATAAATTATATATAATATATCATCTATTATATAAAAGAAAGTCTATTTAATTATATATATATATATATATATATATATATATGTGTGTGTGTGTGTGTGTATCTGGTGAGGTAACTCGAGAACCGGGGTACGTCGCGAAAATATTTTATACCCGATCTTAATAAATTTGCAACAGTATGGTCTTGGTCCGGAAAATTTTTTGAATTTTATACCGCGTACCCCAGAAAAACCTGAAAAATTGACTTTTTGCCATTAAAATGATTTTTTGTCGTCCAAAATCTTCGGCGTCGCATTTTTGAAATATTTTTTTTACATTTTTTCGAACTATTTTTTTGAATTTTTTTTGATTTTTTTTTGAAATTTTTGGAAATTTTGGAAATTTTTTGAAATATTTTTGAAATATTTTTGACATTTTTTGAAATATTTTTGAAGTTTTTTTTAAATATTTTTAAACATTTTTTTGAAATTTTTTTAAAATATATTTTGTAATATTATTTATATTTTTTGTATTTTAAAAAATATTATTTGAAATAATTTTTTATATTTTTCAACTATTCGTTGAAATATTATTATTTTAAGATATAATTAAAATATTATAATTATATAATAAATATATAAATATTATAAGATATAATAATATACTTTTTAAAATATTTGTAGAACATTTATAAAAAATATATTTTGTAATATTTGGAAATATTTGTTGTATACTAGGAATACAGAATCAGGAATAGCTATAATTAATAAATAATAGATAGGCAAACAATCAAAAATCGATCAACGCAGGGTGCGGTTTGGGTTTTCGATATTTATTAAGTACTATTTTGTAATATTGGAAATATGTGTTGTATTTTTTTAAATATTATTTGAAATATTTTTGAAATATTTTTCCACTAATTTTTGAGATATTAATATTTGTATAAATTTGTTTGAATTTTAGCAACAATTTATGTTATTGTATATGAAAAGCAGAATCATGAATAGCCATAAATAATAAATAATAGATAGGTAAGCTATCAAACAACGAGTAAAGCAAAGTTGGGTACGGCAAGAAATTCCAAATCAGGAATAGTTATAATTAATAAATGATAGATAGGCAAATAATAAAAAACCGAGCAACGCCGATTTGGAACTGTTTGGGTTTAGGTTTTCAACATATTTTGGAATATTTGAAATATCTGTTGTATTTTTTGAAATATTTTTTATCTAATTTTTTAAATATTAAAAAAAATATGTTTCTACATATGTTTAATTTTATTTAATTGTATATACTAGAAATGTAGGATCAGGAATAGCTCTAATTAATAAATAATAAATAGGCAAACAATCAAAAACCGATAAATGTCGAGTCGAGTACTGTTTGGATTTGGGTTTAGGTTTGAGTTTTCGACATTTTTTTAAAACATATTTTGTAATATTTTAAATATTTTTTGTATTTGTTAGCAATTATATATTTTAGAATAATCAGGAATAGCTATAATTAATAAAAATAAATAGTCAAACAATCAAAAACCTAGCAACGCCGGGTAGGGTATGACTGCTAATATGTTGAAATATTTTTTATATTTAAAAAATATTTTTAGACACTTTTTAAAAATATATTTTATAATATTTTAAAGTATTTTTGTATTTTTGTATTTTTACAAAATATTTTACGAATAAGTCTTAAAAAGAACAACGCTAGATCTACATCGGATACAGTTAGATTTATTAAATATTAGTTAGAAGACAACAATTAAAGAATAGCTATGCATAATTAGGAATAACTATAATTAATAATTGATAGGCAAATAATAAAAAAACGAGCAACGTCGGGTTGGGTTCGGCAAACAATTCTAAATCAGGAATAGTTATAATTAATAAAGTATAGATAGGCATATAATTAAAAACCGATCAACGCCGTTTTGGGACGGTTTGGGTTTGGGTTTTCAACATATTTTGTAATATTTGAAATATTTGTTGTATTTTTTAAAATATTTTTTGAAATATTTGTTCACTAATTTTTTAAATATTATAAACAATATTTTTCTATATTTGTTTGTATTTTAAATAAACTTTATTTAATTGTATATACTAGAAATATAGAATCAGAAATTGCCCTAATTAATAAATAATAAATAATAGATAGGCAAACAAACAAAAACCAAGAAATGCCGGGTCGGGTATGGTTTGTTTTTAAAACATATTTTGTAATATTTTATATATTTTTTTGCAATTTTTAGCAATTATATATTTTAGAATAATCAGGAATAGCTATAATTAATAAAAAAAATTAATAGGCATTAAAAATCAGGTATGGCTACTAATATGTTGAAATATTTTTTATATTTCTTAAAATATTTTTAGACACTTTTTAAAAATATATTTTGTAATATTTTAAATTATTATTTGTAATCTTACCAAATATTTTACAAATAATCTTAAAAACGAACAACGCTGAGTCTACATCGGATACAGTTAGAATTAGTAAATATTAGTTAGAAGAAAACAATTAAATATTAGCTAAGTATAATCAGGAATAGCTACAATTAATAGGCAAATAATCAAAAACCTAGCAACGCAGGGTAGTGTACGGTTTGTGTTTGGGTTTAGGTTTGGGTTTTAGACATTTTTTTAAAACATATTTTTTAATATTTGAAATATTTGTTGTATTTTTTAACATATTATTTGAAAATGTTTTCTACTTTGTTTTGTATGTCAGCTAACATTTATTTTATTATATATATCAATTAAGAATCAGGAATAGCTATAATTAATATATAATATATAGGAAAATAATCAAAACCGAGCAACGCCGGGTCGGGTACGGCTATTTTTTGAAATATTTTTAAAATTTTTTTTTCAAATATTTTAAAACATTTTTTTGAAATATTTGTAAACATTTTTGTGGACATTTTTTTGAAATATTTTTTTATATTTTTCAACTAATCTTTGAAATATTATTATTTTAAGATATAATTAAAATATTATAATTATATAATAAATATATAAATATTATAAGATATAAATATTATACTTTTTAAAATATTTGTAGAAAATTTATAAAAAATATATTTTGTAGCAATACAGAAATACAGAATCAGAAATAGCTATAATTAATAAATAATAAATGGGCAACAACAATCAAAAATCAAAAATCGAGCAATGCAGGGTGCAGTTTGAGTTTTCGACATTTTTTAAGTAATATTTTGTAATATTGGAAATATGTGTTGTATTTTTAAAAATATTTTGTGAAATATTTTTGAAATATTTTTCCACTAATTTTTGAGATATTAATATTTGTATAAATTTGTTTGAATTTTAGCAACAATTTATGTTATTGTATATGAAAAGCAGAATCATGAATAGCCATAATTAATAAATAATAGATAGGTAAACTATCAAACAACAAGTAAAGCAAAGTTGGGTACGGCAAGAAATTCCAAATAAGGAATAGTTATAATTAATAAATGATAGATAGACAAATAATAAAAAAACGAGCAACGACGATTTGGAACTGTTTGGGTTTGGTTTAGTTTTCAACATATTTTGGATTATTTGAAATATCTGTTGTATTTTTTGAAATATTTTGTCACTAATTTTTTAAATATTAAAAAAAATATGTTTCCACATTTGTTTTTATTTTAGATAAACTTTATTTAATTGTATATACTAGAAATGTAGGATCAGAAATAGCTCTAATTAATAAATAATAAATAGGCAAATAATCAAAAACCGATAAATATCGAGTCGGATACTGTTTGGATTTGGGTTTAGGTTTGAGTTTTCGACATTTTTTTAAAACATATTTTATAATATTTTAAATATTTTTTGTATTTTTTAGCAATTATATATTTTAGAATAATCAGGAATAGCTAATAAAAATAAAATTAATAAAAATAGTCAAACAATCAAAAACCTAGCAACGCCGGGTAGGGTATGGCTACTAATATGTTGAAATATTTTTTATATTTAAAAAATATTTTTAGACACTTTTTAAAAATATATTTTATAATATTTTAAATTATTTTTTGTATTTTTACAAAATATTTTACGAATAAATCTAAAAAAGAACAACGCTAGATATACATCGGATACAGTTAGATTTATTAAATATTAGTTAGAAGACTAAAAATTAAAGATTAGCTATGCATAATTAGGAATAGCTATAATTAATAATTGATAGGCAAATAATTAAAAACCGAGAAACGTCGTGTTGGGTAAGGCAAAAAATTTAAAATCAGGAATTGTTATAATTAATAAATAATAGATAGGAAAACAATCAAAAACCTAGCAACGCCGTGTCAGGACGGTGTGGGTTTTGGTTTTAGACATTTTTTTAAAACATATTTTATAATAATTGAAATATTAGTTGTATTTTTTAATATATTTTTTAAAATATTTTTCCACTAATTTTTTAAATATTAAAATATTTTTCTACATTTGTTTGTATGTCATCTAACATTTATTTTATTGTATATAAATAATAGTTAGGAACAAATTAAATATAAATATTTAGCAATGCAGAATTAGTAATAGCTATAATTAATAAATAATAATTGGCAAAAAATCAAAAACCGAGCAACGCCAGGTCGGGTACGGTTTGGGTTTAGGTTTGGGTTTTCGACATCTTTTTAAAACATATTTTGTAATATTCAAAATATTTATTGTATTTTTTAATATATTTTTTGAAATATTTTTCTACTAATTTTTTAATTATTAAAATATTTTTCTACATTTGTTTGTATTTCAGCTAACATTTATTTAATTGTATATATAACAATGAAGAATCAGGAACAGCTATAATTAATAAATAATAGATAGGCAAACAATCAATATCCGAGCAACGCCGGTTTGGGTACGGTTTGGATTTAAGTTTGGGTTTTAGACATTTTTTAAAACATATTTTGTAATATTTGTTGCATTTTTTAATATATTTCCACTAATTTTTTAAATATTTTTCTATATTTTGTTTGTATTTTAGCTAACATTTATTTTATTGTATATATAGCAATGCATAATCATGAATAGGTATATAATATATCTATAATTAACAAATAATAGATAATAGGCAAATATTCAAAAACCGAGCAACGCCGGGTCGGGTACGGCTAGTATATCATATAATACAAAAATGAAAAAAATTATTTTTCTAACAACATTTTTTTTACGAATTACCGAAAAATTGATTTTTTGTTAAAATTCTCAATAAAAGTCATTTTTTGAATAATTATATGCTATTTTTGTATTAATTTTATAATTTTATAATTATATGATCACGATAGACATATATAATATACATTTTTTTAAATTATTATTCTATTGATCATTTTTTTTTCGATTTAAAAAAATTAAATAATTATATTATCCGTAGATCGATTTAATTATTATTTTTTTAATTTTGTTAATATTTTTTAATGGTGTTTTTATATAATATATTGGCTTATAGGTAATTGTTAATTGTAAACAAATATTCCTTTCATATATCTATAATTTAAATTTGTTCGTTATATTTAATGTAAATTCCTATATCTTTAATATATTGCTTTCTGAATATTGTCGATTTTAAATTTTTTAAATGTTGTAATATCTTGAATGATTAAAAGGAGATATTCCGAAATAGATGAATCTTTATAAAGGGAACTTAACATGTTTCCAAAACAGTCTCCCCTAGTACACTGCACATGTCTAACTTTGAAGTTAGGATCGCAAGCCATGGCCACGCCCAGATTCATATAGTCGGGGTATGGTGGGAAGCTATGAGCCCAGTCTAGAGAGGCGACAGCCTCGTAGTGCCACAGCAGAGCTGGAGGTCTGTTATAGATGTCAGTATAAGTATAAATAGGCTCAAATGTATCATATTACTTGCACTTAACTTCGCGCTAGAATTACCGCGATGCATTATATTTTATTTCTAAAGTTATACGGATAATATAAATATATATATTATATTTATAATATATATATATATATATATATATATTTCAATATTATATATTAGTATATATAGTTATGCCTATTCATTACGTAATAGATTATGTAAACAGATACAGTTAACATAACCTATAATACGATGTCGTAGAATACACGTTACGGTATATGACATAATCATGACCGTTATTAACCCCAACATTTGACCTCTAACGTGTGAACAACTATATAGATACGTTTATTTATTCGTATTGACTGAACAATACGACAAGCTTAACTACTGATAAGGCTTTTCTATGATTTATATATTTATAGAAGTTACTAATGTTATATGATTATTAGTATCCATATACATTCGGGTTATTGGTTTTATAATGTAATTACGTAATATATGGAATATATGTAATATATCAAATATATATATATATATATATATATATAATATCAGAAAACAGAAATACCCAAATATAGCAAGGAGGTGTTATAAACAGTGATCATGACTTAATATCGTGCAAAATTAAGATTATAACACATAACATGAAAATAAATAATAGAATAAAATATAATGTAAATAAATTAAAATTGATTGAATTAATGATTATAAGTAGAATTTAGAAAATAAATTGTCAACAATAAACATCAATGATTTGAATGTCTAACTAAATAACAGATATAGTAATGAAAACAGCTCAAAATGTACTCGGTAAATACCGTGGTAAGAACAACCATTGATCACAAATGAAAGTATGAGCATCTCTATATATGAGGAGGGTATGACAAACACCACGAAATAACACCATGACAAATATTAAAAATATAGAGCTATACATAGATTGGAAAAGTATTAATATAACAAAATAAAAATGGTTGAAGGAATAATGCAAATGAATAGATTACGATTGAACAAGTATTAAGTATACGTATACTATAGTATATATATACTCTATAGTAAAATAGCTTATAATACTCTAAACTAATTACTAATGCAAATTCCAAAATAAAATCCCTCATCGCAAATAAAAATAATATCCATTTGTATGTTATGTCGGTCTTCTGTATAGATTCTACTTAACATAATATTTCAATTACATTTACAACAATCCCATAAACCCTAACTAATAAAAATAATTAATCAATACAAAATGTCTGAAGAGGAATAATTATATATCAATATTGAGATGATAAGTATAAATAACGATTTGGTTAAGTGTTTAAATAATAGTAAATCACCTGGCATATACAATGGTACGTGTAGACTCGTTAATTAAGGAGGAGTATCGGCAACTATAATATTCATATATATATATATATATATATATATATATATATATGTATGTATATATATAACGTTAAACTTTTTCAACAAATATAGATGACAACATAATTGCCAGTGCCATTATGTACAGCATCTCTAGGTATATCATTGCATAAGAAATATGACTTTAATACATTCTCCAACTATCGAATTATTAGCTTAATTAGTCAATCTAGTAATATACTTCTAATAATAATCTAGAATAGGCTGATTCCACAGGTGGATGGTATACTGGCAGGAGAATAATCAGGATTTAGACAAAATAACATCACTACTGAACTAAATGTGTAAGAAATATATATAAAATAGGATTTTCCTATGATTTAAACCTAGCATCATGTTCAACGCATGAATTATAATGCATAACTGGTGCAATATAGGTAAACTCATCAAAGTATGGGATGTAATTAAGCAATGGAAAAAGTAAAATAGGTTACCTACTATCAATGAACCTGCAAATATTGTCAATGATTTCACTTCTATTAATAGTAAACGTCTAGAAAAAGTAAACAATTTCAAATATATCTACTAATGAAAAGGTACGAAAGAAAGCGAATATGAATGTATATATAAATGTTAGACCTGGTAAAACTAGAGTTAAAATAGGAAAGTATAGAAATAAATTTCAAACTAAATTTCAAACTCTACAATTCACTAGTTCTCTCCATACTATTTTACTATTAAGAAATATAAATAAATAAATATACATCAGATTTATTATTTCATGTTGTAAAGCATGAAATAATAGAGAAGTTAATAAACAAATGAATTTGTTTTTGCGAGGACTTCCCCAATCATCATATTCTAGATACGTTAGATTCTCATGAGTAAAAAATGTAAATATAAATAATTAAAATGTAAAGAATAAAAAATATGTATCAATAAGTCAAGTTAAAATAAATGATGTAAAGAATAAAAAATATGTATCAATAAGTCAAGTTTAAAATATATGATGTAAAGAATAAAAAAATATGTATCAATAAGTCAAGTTTAAAAATAAATATGTAAAGTTATATAAAAAATCACAGAAACGAGTTGAATTCTGAATACCAAACTATAAATTAAATGAAATAACTATAGTTATTTCATTTAATTTATAGTTTATAACCAAACAAAAATACAACATAAAAACTAAAATTAAAAAAAAAAAAAAAAAAAAAAAATTAAAAAACTGAAAGATATTATAAATAGTAAAAAAAAAAGTACCCGTAAAAAAAAGAAAAAAAATAGATAATTATTGTTTACAATCAATTGTTTAATTACTTTTCATATTTTGATATAATATGTTTTTTTAATATTTTTTTAAAGTTTTTTATATACATTTTTGTAAATAATAAATTATTTAAACATAAATTATTCCATGATTTAGGGCCTTTAAATGATAATGAATTATGACGACGGCTTGATTTTATATAAGGTAATTTAAAATTATGAAAAGTATTTTTGTATATATTATTATATGTAGGAAATAATAATGAAATTCTGCTTGGGCATTTCTTTAAATGTACATTATGCATGAATAAAATATTTTTATAAATTATTAAATCTTTAAATTTTAATATATTAGAACTTACAAATAAATTGTTAGTATTAGTCAAAATAAAAATATTATTGACAATTTTAAAGATGTTTTTATTTACAATTCGAATAGCCTTTTTTTGTAGAGTTGAAATGCATTGAAGGTTATTATTAAAATTATTTCACCAAATTTCTAAACAATATATGATATGAGGCCTGATATGGAACCTAATAGAAAATCTCAGAATAAGAAGAATGTTTTCGAATCTAAAGCATTCGGGATATTATTGAATATAACGTATTGCTCAAGGAAGACCAACATATTTGTAGCATATAAATTGCATCACTTTCATGAAGATATGAATCACTAATATCAACTATTAAAAGAAGATATATAAACTACTTCAGTCAAGGCATCACTCTTTGACCAAAAATATTCTGCAAAAAATGGTAAAAGGCATAAGAAAAATATGTAAACCAAAATGTAAATAGATGGATAATATCTATTATTGTATTGCACTCTATACGGAAGTACATTTATATAGTTATATTTATAACAGTTATATATCTCTTTATACCTAATATACCGAATAAATTATGATAGTGAATATCGCGTATTCCCCTGCAATGATGCCTCCACGAGACTAAGACACTAAGTAAATATACACGACCTACAAAATGAAACCCATAACTAACTGAATTATAGAAAACCCGTAGCCATGATATATAATAATATAAAATTACTAGAATTCCTATAATTATATAAATTATAAAAAACTAATTTTCAAAAAATCAGTTTTCGAGTTTTCAATGATTGGATAATACCCATAACCAAATTCATCTATACACTATGATTTTTGATAAAATCTAGGATTTTGTAATGATATTATGTTAATATATATTATATTATATACTATAGTATATTTAAGATAATATCACATACTAAATACATGCTACCTACATACACACATCATAGATAGTAATATTGGTGCCAAACCTGCAATTTTCTCTCGCATTTGCGAATATTCGAATATATAATACGTCTAATAAAAACCTGCGATTATTAAATAATATTCGCGAATATACACAGGTGTATCGTGATGTTTAAGCGCATGCGTAGATTCACACCTCCTAGTCCAGATGACGTCGACGTCGCTATATATACCGCCATACTTGAGCAGCACATCAGACCTGAATATATCGCTAGCTAGTCTGGGGTCTCCCGTACGTCGGTTATACGCTGTGTCCGGCCTCGGTATCGATATAAAGGTGACCTTGTCGTTACGCTCCAGTAGACGCCAGTACCTACGGCCAGTATAACACACGTAGTTATCACGTGAATATATGATTACGTAACGGTTGTTGTCATGAATGGCGAGATAGGAGTGCTACTAAAACCGCTAATAACCAAAATTCATATTTACATAGTTTTTTTATTTTACAGATATTGAAAATCCTGCAATTAGTAATCGGAAACTTAAAGACGATCACCGACAAATGGATAATTATACCTGAATAACTTATACAATATTAAATATATTTATTTTACATTTTAAATTAAGGTAATATATTACTATATTACTATAATATATTGTGACAATAAATAATTTTGTTTTTTATTTATTTTTGATATAATGGCATTTACAATAATAAACAGTGGGGTCGTTTAAATAGTCGCAATACCGACCCCCTACATTACGATTGGTAGTAATAATTTTAGTATTATAATATACAATCAAAATAGAAATAGATTTAATTAATTATAGGACGTATAAAACGTAAAAAATTAGTTATTATTTAATTTAAGTTTTAATAATCATATTATATTTATATTTAAACTTCATATTAAACTTTATATTAGTAAACTTAACTTAACTAACTAAAGTATATACAAATATAACTAAATATGCTAAAGAAGCATTTAATAGTGATATTGAAATTTTGCATATGTTATTCACATAAATTACTAACAATTTCAAAGTAAAACACGAATATATTTTGAATGGATATTATAAATCTTATATAGGTCGGTATTTAGTAGTCGGTTATCAGAAAATCATATAGATTTCTATAATCAATATATCTAGGTGAATACTTATTTATTTCAATATTTGTTTATAAATTGTATAGACATTTAATATATCTACAATATTATGTATAGTATTACATAATTTAAGTTTTAATAATCATATTATATTTATATTTAAACTTCATATTAAACTTTATATTAGTAAACTTAACTTAACTAACTAAAGTATATACAAATATAACTAAATATGCTAAAGAAGCATTTAATAGTGATATTGAAATTTTGCATATGTTATTCACATAAATTACTAACAATTTCAAAGTAAAACACGAATATATTTTGAATGGATATTATAAATCTTATATAGGTCGGTATTTAGTAGTCGGTTATCAGAAAATCATATAGATTTCTATAATCAATATATCTAGGTGAATACTTATTTATTTCAATATTTGTTTATAAATTGTATAGACATTTAATATATCTACAATATTATGTATAGTATTACATTTTCTTTGAATCATTAAAATATTTACATTTATTTAAAAAAAATTATTATTCAAATATTAAAAAAGTAAACTCAGAATATTACATTTAATTAAATAACAATAGTAGGATTAAATATTTTGAAAAACAAAATACTCATTATTATTTATCAGTAAATTACTAATATGTTAAGGATATATAATTTGTACCTATCTTTAATAGATATTTGGATAAATGAGGGGTCAGTATTCGGAGGGGTCGATAATTAAAGACTTTCCCGTATTATTTTTATATAATATACATCATTATAACTACAAATATTATATTTAATAAATAACAAAATAAATCAGCACGATATCATCGTTATTCTTATTGCGTAACAATTCGTATAATATAGGTCGACATCATTATGTCATAGTAGTATTATGTAAGTTACACTCGGTAGGTAGTGCATTATTGGTTAACACATTAAGTATTTTCTATAGATATAACTAATTATGAATATTTATAAATATTATCCATTAAATAATAAAATAATAATACATAAATATATGCATGCGTGAAGGATATGTTTTATAATGCTCTCCGATAAAATAATTTCAATGTATAATTATAATATTAAATATTTCATTTAGGCCGCGGTTTTAAAACTTTGCAGAGTGCAAAGTTTATACAATAAATACGTTTTATTTAATTGATATAATGATCTGATTGGATGAACCGCTGCCCTGCCCCGCTAAAACGTAAAAGCGTAGCCATAGCTAATTAATATATAGAGATAATCCGTGTATACGGTGCAAGGACTTACTAGTATATATATATATATATATATATATATATATATATATATATATATATTATATACACGTACTTTCCCCCAGGTATGCGCTCCCCGTATATGTAGAGTCTATCCACCTTGACAACGTGTATCAAAGACATCGAGCTCAGATAGAACAGGAAGTCCATGGGAGAACCGGACAACCACAACTGGTGCGCTATGTTAGGAACTATAGGGTGCGTGTGCGGTTCAGCCTGTCGGATATTCGCGGTGCAGGTAAACAATAGCTAATATTACGATGATATAATAGTATATCATCGAATATATATATATATATATTATTGTTATTTTTATTTTGGTGGAGTCCTTTCATCCCATCCAGGAACTTAGATGAAGTTTTCACTTATAACCATATATGGCTCTAATGTCCCTTCGAAATCGCTCTCATGTTAAGGTGTCCATGGTTTGAACGAGATCCGATCATTAATTTATACACAATTATATAAGATCACTTCTAAATAATATTTTAAGACCCATTTTATAAAATTAATTAATTGTACGGATGAGGCTCGAACCCGTGTCCTACTGCTTGTGTGTCTGACGCCTTAGCCACTGAGCCACACAGGCGGTTATTAAATATATATATATATATATATATACACGAGTATACTTATGTACTATGATAAAAATAAAATCAATACAATAGTATATTAATCGTACACTAATATTTGTCTATAAGAAAAACTTACAAAGAGCATTGAAGATATATAGGTGATATATATGTCTATATAATAAGTAAATATGCGCGCATTTTTATGTATAGTAGTATATGGTAGTGATATTGGGATACAACCTTGGGAAGGGTACCATCATTGTCGTAGAATAAGATCCTCGATAAAGTGATAAGCCTGTCAGCTGGTCGGTCCAATAGTAGATCTCTCGGTACTATGGGAGAGTATGCGCAGAAGTAACCCGGGTCCTGATCGGGTATTTATGACACCATGTTAGTGTATAGTATGTAGTTTAATATATACATATACTACATACTATATATATATATATATATATATATATATAGTTTATATATCATACGGTATAGCATAAACATAAATGAATGTAAGGGTAGCTATTTTATTTTTATAATATATTGTTTATAAAGTGGGTATAAAATAAATTATCCCATATATGTCGCTTACTAATCTCTATATGTTATTAGTTGATTTTTAACTTTAATATATACAAATAATAAATAAATCAATAGATAACTATAATGGCCTGTATGGCTCGAGCAGTTGAATTATACATCATTTATACAGGTAATAGGACGCGATATCAGGCCCCGGCGGACGTGTTGCTCCGTCCCGACCGATACAATAAGTGTTAATATTTATAAGTGATTTTATATAATTACATATAAAAATTATCGACTATCGTTAAAACCATGGATGCCTTAACATGAAATAGGGATCGAAGGGATATTAGAGCTAAATAAAAATATAAAATATAAATTAATAAGCTTATTTTAAGAATTGAAGACACATTATGATATTGTGATATTGATCGTATTGTAAGATACGTATTGAATAGCATGTCTTATGTGTATACTTTTAAAATCAAATATATATGTTCTAACAAACTAATACTATTAATAATATCCATATCCATGGAGTTACACCAAGTAAATATGTAACATGACGTAATATAAGTACATTTTACCTGGATTGTGTAGTCTTTATTCGCTAGATAACATGCACTTTTAGTTTTAGTTATTCTTCATTTTAACAAAAACATACACAAATTAAAGATATATCCAAACACAGCCTGTAAAATTCGTTCATTCGAAGTACAAGTATTTACACTCACACTAATAATATCCCACTATAGTATTGTATACAATACAAGTAATGTATTGTATAATATAAGTATGTACATACATGTACCTACATATATATACTTTATTTTGTTTAAAATATATACAACATAGTAAAATAGTTGGTAGTTTCATAATAATAAATTACTAGACTATTATATGAATTAGTATAAAACAAATGATTCCGAGCGTAGCATATTATACTAATACTTAACACTAATAAAGGCGTTGTAAAACGTTAGATAGAGTATATAGATATAGTTTTATATATAGTATATAGTAATATATCGCTTCACTATATTATTTTACTTTAAATATTTTTCTTTGCAAAATATTTTCTATAATGTTACAACAATGATATAATGTTTACATATCAGCTATTACTAAATTATTATTATTATTGTTATTGTAATTTGGTTAAGTCATGTCATCCCATCCAGGATATTAGATGTAGTTTTCACTTATAACCATATAGCTCTAATGTTCCCATGAATTAATAATTGTATATATGAAATGGTCGGCTCTCGTTAAATCTATGGATATATTAACATGACAGCGGCTTCATGGGAACATTAATTGTCAATTATATAAGATCACTTCTAAATACCATTATAATACCTATTTTATTGTTCCGGACGGGGCTTGAACCCTCGTCTTATTAACTTTTTGTATGATGCCTTAGCATCCAGATATAACCATATATATACCTATAAATAAAGGCATATATATACCTATAGGCACAACTAATGTTTTCTATAACGACATATATGATAAAATACGCTTAAATATAACAGCTTACGAAACCTGTTCATCTTCGGAAATGTTTCTAAAATCGTCGTCACTGATACACCTAGTGAATCCTATCTCAGCGGTAGGTTTCACCGTCGTACCTTTAGCCCCGCCCACCATTGAAACGGAATAACCTTCGTACGAGCTGATCAGCCTATCCTCGTACTCCACTTCTAGGTCTAGCCGTCGTGTGAACACTGTGTCGTGTCCTACGTATACCCCTCCATGTACGTGTAATAGTTTCCGCGCGAACCTGCATTAGGTATCACGTGTGTGTGACGTTGTTATTACGTACTGTACCCGTCACTCACGATATAATACGTAATGCATATGTATTAGTCATAAACGCGTGTAAACCGCGATATTCTAATTAATATACGTATGATTTACTGCGCTTCTGTTTAGCTATATAAGCCGACTTGTATTTAATTGCGCATTATATTCGAAGTGTACTATTAGCTAATTTGGTAGAAAGTTTTTTTTAAATTGAAATACTTTGATACACCGCCCAACTCGTGACCGGATGTTGGGGTATCAAATATTACATTTAATATGGATAGGATAGAAATAAGTTCCATCTATAATTGGCATATATCACGTGAGCACTGTTCGAGATATCGCGAGATCGTATATATGAAAGAATAATATGTGATTTACAAATAAGTGGCATATATATCGCATAATTCGGTTCAATCTGAATATCTGCTAAATATGATAATTTCAAAAATGAATATTAAGTAATGATATTATGTATGTATAAACACTAAATATTCAACACTAATACACTAGGTTATTTATCTAGGTTTAGATATATTGATCGTAATAATACTAGTATACTAGTATACTAGTATACTATAGTATACTAGTATACTAAATATACCTATAGGTATATTTAGGTACACCTATATGTATACTTGTGTAGAATATATAAATATAAAATACCTGTATACAATATATATGTACATGCGTATGTATTCAGTATATAATATACACTATATATATACTATCTAATAATACAAATTATAATTATAATTAAGTATTACTTGAGTTTCGTGTTCTCGTCTAAGCAGACGTCTTGCTTGACCTTGACTTGACGAATGTTTCGAGTAGAGGTCGTCCATTCTCGAAACCACGTGTGATATTCGTAGCGGTCAACCAACGGCAAATTGTAGAAGTAGAATCTTACGCTTTCCGGTCGCGCGAATCTAATATAATTATATAGACCTCACGACGTGGCAGTTTTAGTATGTAAAAGTAAAATATACATCATACTTGCTTTCGCCTGACATATGACTACGAAAATGTGTGTATATGGTAATTATTGCCAATATATATATATATATATATATATATATGTATCTACTAAATCGAGTACATACAAACGTATTTAATAAATGCTATTTATATGTATATAATCATTTAAGTGTACACATATAATTCAATACACATGCATGACTATCAATAATTATCTACTGAATAAATCATCTTAATATTATGTTATATGTCAATTTGAAATATAAAAAGTAGGTATATAAAAGTATAACTTCTGCCTATAAGTCCTAGTTTTAGTCCTATTGCCATAAAGACTATATTCTTATATTAAGAGCTAGTTCCCTATATTCCATTAGATTACATATCGTAGCGGTTACCTAAGTACTAAACATATAATGCAGTTCGAACTATTTTTATAATTACTGTCTGAAACTACATCAACTATATTGATTGGATATTTTGTACTGTATATGTATTTGACTTTAATAATAATACTATATTATTTTTAATATGTATTCATATATAGATGTTTAATTTTTGTCATATATATTTTTATATTTGTATAACACAAGTATACTTGTGATTTTCAACATATATAATATAAATTTGAACCTCGTAGAACTGAGAACTGATAGATAGTTCTTGAAGTCGAATGTTCTATTTCCGCACCACATAATATGTAGAATACGCGGTATCTTCGTAACTTCCGGTCGACCTTGACCTATGCGGTGAACTTCGATCTCGTGGTAAGGTTCAGAGTTAGCACTAAGCTTGAACACGGCTAACACGGCTGTGGTGAACACAAGAGCGTAGCAGTATCGGTATCTCCTGACGTGTAGCTTCAGCCTCATCACGTGACTCTGCTAGTTTGGACACCACGTGACTGGGTACACTGATAGTAAGGCTGTATGGGCCTATGCGAGGCGATAAGACGCTATATTTTCCCTATACTGATCGTAAATGTGTGACCTGTAATTATATTTATATATAAGTCATAAAGATAATAATACAAATATTAATAATAAGTTCATGAATTTATAAGATAGTAATGTATCATACATTTATATCATATAAACAAATATTAATTAGTTATAATGATAATGATAATATAGGCATTACCTTATGATCATGCATTGTATAAGTACCGTGTATAATGCCACGTTGAACGTCCGTAAGAGAGTAGCCTACAACGTGCATACATGCTGCAGCCCTACGACGAATAGTAGCCGACTAATTAATAATTAATAAGGCTTCTATTGAGATAGAGAGATAGAGAGAGAGAGATGATCACGCTCGTGTAACTAGCAGGTGCGGCGTCCCTATATCTAGAGCTACATGTATCGTTTCGCAAAGACTATGGAGTTTAGAGAGCGATAATTAATTATGTATTACTTACTCGATAGACGTCATCTGCTACAGAATATGATATTGTAACGTTGCGTTAAGTCGGTAGATCATTGTGGGTATGATAGGCCACATATTGGGTTCATATAATCAGTCTTAAATGCATATTCTCGGTAAACTTCTGAAGATTCTTTACTTATTAAATATTTTATTATTATAATATTTAATATTTCATTATTAATTATCATGTATAACTTAATCCATGTTATAGTATTGTGGATTGTATTGTGGATTGTTTATCGTTAATTCCTATAGGATAGTATAACACTAGTTTTAACTTTGACTAACAATCACGTAAAATATATACTATACATTTAGGAGAAATATGGGGAATGTGGCCAGATTTATTTAATTTTATATAACTTTATAAATAGTAGTCCTAATTAAATATTTTACAATATAGATGCATCTTGGTATATGCAAGAGATCTGCCGAATCATTTTTTTATTTTAGCTCTTCTAATTGAAATTATTAAGGTGGCCATATTACCCTCCATGGAGGGTATTGTGACCACCTTTAGCGGGTAATATGGCCAGGTATTAATCCACTAGATGGCCTTATTTCATATAAAGTTTAGTCTATTGATATAACATAAAGTATAATCTTAAATAACACACGTAATTGTGATACATTAATGATTTGGCGTTTAATTTTATAAATTACTATATATAGTCATTAATAGTTTACCATTAAACTTACTTATCATGTTATTAAGGGGGAATACATATGGAAGAGTAATTTCATCAGTAAATTACTGAATGTCATAACAATATGGCGATAATATATATATATACATATATAATATTATAATATGACTATGAAGTTTCGTTATATATATATATATATATATATATATATATATATATATATATTATTCTTTATAATTGTTTTAATAGATAATTAAATATAATACATTATATTTAAAATATTATACCATGATTATAATATGTATGGAAATATATATATATATATATATATATATATATATATATATATATATATATATATATATTGTTATGATGTAGTAGAAGTTGATTCAATACACGTTTTCATATAATGACGACGCAATTTTATTAATATATAAATATATTTATTTCTGATCATATCTTTAATATGATTGGCTCAAATCATCGTGAACTGTCAACATTACCCTATGCTAGGTATCATATTATATAACTATATAATAATGAATATTACTCACCAAAATAAATATACTACACCCTTTGTTGTAATTAAATAGTTCTTTAATATCAAACTTTAATTTTCAATTTATATTATATATTAGTGATTTAATATATGTTTTACTAAACATTTATTTCAATTTTTTAAAAAGTAAATCGATTTTTAAAAAAAAATGTACATACTTTTTTATTTAAGATATACAAATTATTTTTACTTATTTGAACAATGCTTGCGAATGCGAATATTTCATGAATACATTTTTTTTATTTTGACTTATAGTTTATGAGTTATATCAGATGACCACCTTACCATCCTGGCCACATTATAACGGGTATACCCATCTTTCCCCAACATATATATATATATATATATATATATATATATAATTATATGTATATATATAAATATATATATATATATATAAACATATTTGAGCATATTTGGCAATTACTTACTTGGGGAAGCTAATAGTACCTATTTTACATAGTGATGTAATATGTTATACATACTAGGACATATATGTTATATATACTAGTGATGTAAATGATGCCGAGCTTTTGATGCCGAGCCGAGACTTTTCTTTTCAGTAAAAAAACTAACCCGAGCCGAGACTCTAGTCAAACGAGTCCGAGCCGAGCCGAGACTCTAGTCAAATGATCCCGAACCGAGATGAGACTCTTACAAAACATAATCGAGCCTAAATGATGCTTTTTTGAAGTTACATTTTAAACATAATTTTTATATATTTATCCATATTTTTACTAATTTGTCCTATATTATATCACATATTATTAATTATTGTTATCGAGAGGTGGCTATTTTGTTTATAATATACTCATCCTGTCTCACTCGTATTTTTTAAATATTTTAAAAATTAAAAAATATAACCGTTTTCTCAATATATAATCAATATAATATAGTTTTATTTACAATGGTAAATATATTATATAAATATATATATATATTAATTAGTAGTAGTCAATATAGTAGTAAGTGTTGTTGTAGCATCAGTTCAGTTATACTGATCGTATCGTCTATTGATCTTGGTGGTAATTTATATAATACGCGCATTGACATTCGAATTATTTTATTTAATAGAATTAACTGATAAGCAGGTAAATTAATTAAAAGTATGTTAGAATAGTCTAATATAGATATAACTAGGCTTTGAATTATCAATTTACATGTATTTACATGTATTTAGTTTTTGTTTTTCTTATAATTCTAATATTATGCAATTGATAGTTGCTGATTTGACTTTTGCATTTATGAACATATTAATAATCTTATCAATTGACAGGCCGAGATTGTTTTCTTTATCTGTAATTTGTATTGTGTATTATTTATTATATTTAAATTATTTTAGTTTTATATACAAAACAATTATTCTGGTAACTGACATTAAAACTATATTTATCTTATGAAAACTGAGACTAACACTTAAATGATGCCTTTAATAAGCATGTATTGATAGCAATGCATTTTATAGAATCTGAGACTATATCGACGGTTTAGGTAACCCATTCTGAGACTAAAACGATGCTTTTTACATTGAGACTGAATCGATGCTTTAGGTATTGAGACTGAGACTATATCGATGCTTTAGGTAACTGAGACTGAGACTGCATTGATGCTTTAGATTTGAGCATCATTTACAACACTATAGTATATACCAGGTATGAGATCAAATACATATTTGTATTTGTATTTTTATTTAAATATATTCATTTTGTGTATTTGTATTTGAATTTAATGATTAATGTATTTCTATTTGTAATTGTATTTGGTTGTTATATGTTGTGTGTTTGGTCAAATACACTATTAAATACAATTATATTTAATTTCAATTATAATTTTAAATTAAATTAGAACATTTTAATAGATAATTTAAATTGTGTAGAGAAATTTAATTAAATTTATCAATTTATAAATGTAAAAAACTAATAGTTATTTTTTTTTAAATATTATCTTATATATTAACAAATATTATATTAATATATTATGAATAATAATAATGATATAAAGGAAAAAACATATTTAATTATTAATATTCTAGACTATAGAATATAGTTACATTTTATAACGAATATAATTAAAATTAGTAAATATGTGAATGTCAAAAATAGTTTATATTATCATTTATATTTTGTAAATGAATTGTTTTTCTTATTAATTATGAATTCAATTTTTATATTTGAAAATGCATGATAAGAACAATAAAGAAAATATGTTAATAATAATAATGCAAAGTAGGCCTATTTAAAATTAATAAAATTAGATAACCATTTAAATTACTTGTACTCTGAAGGGGTAGTGTATATTTATTTGTATATTATATAATAGTACTGCTATTATTATTATTTTATTTTTGTGAATCTCTTCCATCCCATCCAATGACTTATATGAAGTTTTCACTTATATTAATATAGCTTTAGTATCCATTCGTTTTAATCCATGGTTTTAACGAGACCCGATCATGTATATATAATTATATAAGATAATTTGTAAATATTATTCTGGCTACATTCGACATCACTTACAAAGTATGAGCCATATAAGCCTAATAACAGATAATGCCTAGAACATTATTAAAGCTTACTTAATATGTATTGTTATTAAAATGGACCTATATATGATAATGATAATAATAGCAAGCGTTTTCCTCATCTGGTAGATACAAATGTAATCTTAACAGATTGGAAAAGTATTATCTAGTGTCTAAAATAGAAATCCATGTACATCACTCAACAATATCATTCTGAATTTATACAAAATTAACGTAATCTCCTCAATGAAAATGTTACTAAGTGGAAGAATCAAACGAAAATAGTTCATTCTTTTCTGCAAATAAATTCAGACAAAATGGAAAGTAGGATATACCTAATAAACCCAAAATATACGAATATAATATTTTAAAATAATTATCTGAAATTCTTAAAAAAAATTAAACTGCAACATATATGACACAGGGTGAACATGTGGTTACTTCAAGTGTTGTTATTCCATGCAATAGAGGTATCCGTTCAAATATGGCAGAGATTACTACGAAATATCAGTACAAATTACTTAGAGATTTACAGTCTTCAATTGAAAATTTGTTAAAGAAATATGAAATAATTCACAATTTTAAAATATCAGCTGTTCTTGTTTTAAGATTTAAACTTAAAGAATTATCTATAAAATATATTGAAAAAAGTATCAATCAACAAACCCTGATTCAGGATTATAAAGCCTATAACCAAATATATATTCCTGCTACAGCATCCACCTCGTCACCACTCAATAAAATAATAAACTAATAACATTCAAATAAAAGAATTATATTATTTGTTTCATGGGAAATATTATCATAATAATAACTGGCAATAAAAAAGCCTTCCGAATAACAATGTAATTATTATTTAAAAAGTATGTAATGATGAATCAGAAAATCGATTAATTTACTGTGATAATAATCAATCAGAATTTCCTAATCTTGCAAAAATGGACTGTAAGTATTTATTTATGCTATTTTATTGTATTATTATTTAAAAATTACATTTTGTATATGTATTTATATTTGTATTTAGTAGTGTATTTATAGGTTAATTTGTATTCAATAAAATTATTAATAAATATTTACATTTGTATTTTTATTAAATAAATGTATTGTGCCCAACCCCCATGGTCCATCCCCCATCCGCCCACCCCCCTTCACCCCGTCCCTGGTATATACATATATTTATATTTACATATTTTACGGTTTATGTATAAAAACTGTGCTAATGGTACAATCTGCCAGCGACGCCATATATAAATAAAACTAATGCGTTTTTCTGTGAATAAATGAGATTTCAGTAGTTTCTTGAAGTTTGGAGTTGATTATGTCGTTATGGGAAGCATTTTTAAGAGTATATATACTATAGTATGGATATTTACAGTCGCGAGTATTAATTTTATTTAGGACGTGTTAATGGAGTGTGTAAATAATGTAAGTGTGAGTAGGGAATCTATGTAATCAGGAAAGCCATGGTTAATTGTTTTTGTACTAGTAGTAAGCATAGCCGGTATCATATAATACATCGTACCCATCCCAAAAATCGTCCCCGGTTGTCACGTGACAACAAACTCGATGATATTTCACGAAATACACATACGAATCGCTTCAAATTTAATCTACATATAACTAGTATGTATAAATACACATGTGGAAAAAATCAACGTCTAATTATGCTTTAAAATAAAGTAATACTCAAATATATAAAGTCGAATGGAGATGACTTTAAAAATACCAGATTAAACGATAATAAATTAATATTTTAACATTCTAAATCGACAGAAGTTATTATTTTTCAATTCTAGGTCTAATACTATAAAATTGTATTCTAAAATTGTCTCTATGTACTATTTTAATTAAAAAACATTATACTCAGGCTCACGGGGGTGAAATTACCCGGGGCCCAACATTTTGGGGCGACCATACATTATTTGAGAACATTTTATTAATATTTATATTTATAAAAAAATTTCTTTTATTATTCTTAAATATTCTATTTTCTTATATAAAAATAATATAATATAATTAATTAATTAAATATGAGTCATTTTAAAAGTGAATTATACAAAATAATTAAAATTTACACGAAGATATGATGGAAGCACGTCGTACAGTATACGTTAAGCCGGTTCTGCTCGGTAATTTATTTATGAATATTGCTTTATTGTTTATCATTAAATGATTGGAGTATTTATTTCACAATGGTATTCTTTTTTTATATTTATATGTAGTATTCGACATGCATCAGAGCTTTTAAAAATGCCTATAAATATTTGTATATAGACAAAATATCGCTATTACCTATATTGAAATCACGTGTAATTACATTATAAATAATTAATTTTCAAATTTGTATTCATTTTTATTATATTTTGTATAACCCTAAACCATTTACAAAATGACAAATACCACATATATAGATATAATCGGCTAATCTTACTGATATAAATAATAACTATAAAGGTATTCGAACATGGTATATATGTACTAAAATGAGATTTTATATATTGATCCTATTATAATAAAATTGGTATATTTGGAATGCTTACATAATTATATAATAGAAGTCATACCTTAATTTTTTTTTAATTTTTATTATAAAAAAAGTTATGACCACAATTGTGCAAAAACAATTGGTAAAAATGTTAAATGTTGTAGATAGAAATTATGAATATATTAATTAATTTATAATATATATATTATAACACAACTCATTCAATAATGAATATTTTATAATTATATTAACAGATTATATTTATTATATAATTATTATTTTCAACTGATTTATATTTTTGTATTTTGTTATTTTATATATTTTTTTTACACAATAGAATGTCTGACGTTATTTGTGTGTATAAATAAACATTCATTCATATATATAGTTATATAAATATTTATAGAAATAAAAAAGTATCATAATTTCTGACCAATATTGGAAACAAATTGGGATTTTTTTTTAATAATATTTTTTTTCTAAAATTAATATAATTTATATTTTTACAAAGCTCTTTAAATTCTATAATATAAGTTGTATCTTGGTTTTTACAAATTTACAATAGAAAAAAAATGATAATACAAATTAATAATTTATAATTTATAAAAAAATAAGATAAAACGTGAAATATATTTTTTTAAATTTATAATGATTTAAATTCTTAAAAAAAACCTCTTTTTAATCCAGTCGTTAACAATTTTTTTTGTAATAATTCGTATACTTTATTTTTTCAAATATTAATTTTGTTACATTTTTTTTGACGAAGTGATTCTTAGGTAAAGTAAGATATATTGAAAGTATTGGGGTTTTGACTAATGTAACATGTAAAAACAGAGTGGTCATCATTATAATCACCTAGTGGATAAACATGAAGGGGATATGTATAGATAATACCAAAACCGCCTTCATAATTATGGATGTTATGTGAAGTCTTTGGAGAAAATAATAGGGGATAGTGTTCATAGATGATATACGGGTATGTCACCAGACATTATCCATATTTTTGTGATGAATATAAAATCAAGATCATATTCTACAACAAGTTATTTTTTAAAATAGTAACATAATAACAGCATAATATATTTTAAGATTAATAGCAGCATAATAATAGAATAATAAACTTTTAATGGCAACATAATAGCAGCATAGTATACTATATGCTATAGCATGACAATTTAATAGCAGCATAATAGACATTTAATGGAAACACAATATCATCATAATAGCACAATGTAAATATGTGAGGCTAATAGATATGCTATTGTGTTGGTATTATGAGGCTATTACTATTTTCTGGGTATGAGCTATTAGATAACTTGAATTAAATGTATCCAATGTCTTACTTATGTTAATAATTATATAGAATAGATCAGCTACAGTATTTTATATAGTTTAGATGTGTTGTCATGATTAATATATTGAATATATATCACACATTTAACGAATTTTAAGGAAGTTGAAGATAAAAGAGTAATATTTAGAAATTTACGAAAATGAAGGGGAATTGCAATCAGAAGATAATGTATAATGATTTATGTATGAGGGATGAACATATAATATACTCTAATTCTTAATAGTCTATTTACTATGAGACCACCTCGTTATTTAAAGAATGATAAGTATAAAGATATAAATAATATTTATATACATTAACTAAATATCGGGAATGAATACACCTTCGTGAAATACCTATAACCAGAGTAGACCAGATACGGTCAACATAGAACGTCAGGATAGGTAGGGTTATATAGGATACGTATGGGTAATATAGGCATATATCGAATGATGTATATTCTGGGCGTTATATATAGTTTATTTAATAACATATTAGGTACATGTTAAATTAGTTCACTGAATTGTAGTAGTATATTATATATATATATATATATATATATATATATATATATATATATGCGTATACGTACGTACGACGTACGACGTACGTGCTATATACATTGTTCGAATATATTATTATAATCACAATATGAAAAATCTAATAATATTGCGAAATTTATTATATAAAATTAGACAATACAAATAAATGCATTGAAAACATATTTGTTCAATATCAATATTAGAAATAGGATATATTTTATAATTATCAGATTATATAATGTTAAATATATACAAACACCTTATTCTTCGCATCATGTTTGAACTGGATTGGCATCCCTTCGCCTCTCAACACAAATAACCTCTTACACCTAGGTTTGATTAGACGTGTTATTTAGCTTATATATAAATTACTTTCATATTTACTTCATCCTTACATACGTTCATATAGCATAACTTATATTATAATATATCATGTTATATTTGTTTATATCAATACATATTAAGAATATTATACTAAATGGAATTATGTTGATTGTTAAGCCAATTCATGTAATACTATTATTTACATATATATATATATATATATATATATATATATATATATATATATATATATATAGGGGAAAGTAACCTAATACGGACACTTTAACAATAAATGGCCTTAAAATTATATGACTTTTTATTTGTATTCAAAAATTACAATATATTAATATTATATGATTATAGATATTATTGTGATTTTTAAATTGTATTTAATCATTTAATCTTTTAATTCCATAAATAACGGGGGTGTCCGTATTCGGTATCCATGTCCGAATTCGGACACCCTGTGTTATAATACGGACACCCTATATACCAATAGATAAACTATATATTATTGATGACTCAATCAGACAAATTACAATTACATTATTTATAATTAATTTTATGACAAATTTATTCTAATTTAATTAATTAATAATTTATTTATTTTTATTATTTTGTTAATTAATAATACAATTTAAGTATCTAAATAATACAAATTGTAGATTTAGCTTTATTGGTGGTATTAATATTATAACGCACGCGATTTTTATGAATATCAGAATAGTTCATAAACTGCGCGCTGATTGGTTATAGGGTGTCCGTATTAAGTAATCTAGAGTGTCCGTATTAGGGACTTATATGACCTCTAGGTATGTATATGCTTATAACTTAATGAATATTTGATAAATATTTGATAGCTATTATGTAAATAATATTTATAATGCTTTAGTTTTTTTATAATATATTGTTATATTTTATATCGATACATTTGTATATTCTTGAGAAGGTTTTAAGTTGAATTTTTTTTCATAAATTTAAAAACGTAATAAAAAAATCATTTTATTTGATATATCAACAATATTTTGAATAATTAAAAAATAAAAAATACTTTTTTAGACTATTTATATAATTATGAATATTTTATTTATTACAATTTTTGTTGTAGGATGTATGGTTTCTGAGATACCGAGATTGTCCGTTTTCGGTTACTTTCCCCTATATATATATATATATATATATACAGAAAACATTAGTAGTAATAAATAAATATAAAAATTAATGTATACATAAATATAGTAAATATTATAGGACTTTATGTTAGATATTCACATAACAAGTAGGGAGTAAAATAAATACTTACTAGAGAGGATATTTTAAATTTATATAATTCATATATGAATGATCAAATCCTGGAGGATGGATAATTTCTCAAGTAAAGTGATATCTGCTTTATTTGAATAGATTATTATTACAGATTAAAGTCAAGATCACATTTATAAATATAGATACAATCATGCACCAAGTAAGAACATGTACAATAAAAACAAAAACAATGTATATACAATAAGACAAAATACTCCACATATGTGTATAATGATGAATACAGTTTATTTGATTATTTATAAAAATAATACATATTCTAAGTTGTTTATATAAGACAACGATTCATCAAAGCATAATTCACTATGTTTCCAGCAATATATTATTGCTTAATATATGTATTTATATTCTCGTAATTGTATGAGTTGTCTAAAATGTATGAATGTGACATGTGATGAAGCGGTACGATTTGTCTAGCTCTATGAATTTATTCAGTTATTGCAATATCATAATACAAGTAGATCATAGTATACGATGATATAACTAAGTTCATTTAGAAAAAATAATCTTGTTTTATAATTTTATTTAGATATTTTACATCGACATTATTTACATTTAGTGAATTTTGTAAATTCAATAAGTTAATGTTAGCCATTAAATCCTTACTTATAATTTCAATTTAGACAATTTAAATATATAATTTAACTATATTCGTATAATATATGTAAATATATAATATATCATTTAACAAGTTAGTGATAATATTTAATAAAGAAACATCTAAATATTATATTCGAAATGTTGTAGGAATTATTACATATATAATATATATATATATATATATATATATATATATAAAAGTACAGGCCCGTAGTCAGAAATGTATACCAGGGAGGGGGCAATGCCCCACACAATTTTAAAACTAAAATGTAATGAATATAAACTAGTATACTAGTAATAATATCATGATATTTTATAGTGCACTACTAGTAATTTATTAGAATCCTCTATTACTTATATTGACGCACAATGTGAATTACCAAGACCTCTTATAACCTCGAGGTTATAGGAGGTCTTGGAATTACTCACTAAAAATACACTGTGTGAATTATACACTATATAAATATAAATGTATACATATAATACAACAAATAAATCAGTAGGATAAGGTTAACAGGTAACGTATACAATAATAACATTAGTAGATAAGTCTACTGGATAAAATCGAGTGAATTAAACATCTAGTCATGGCAAAGGTAAGCTTATAACGATATTTTCTAATATTATATAGAAAATAGTTATCAGTGCGTATCATATTATTAATATGTGGAGATTAGTCTAGTTGAGATGTTATAGTGAAACAGATGATAGTTATAGATTGAGAAGTTGGAAGAGATAATAGAAAAATATAGTGATTGATATAGGAGAATTCCCCACAGGTAACTGTGTCTTGAGAATATGATAGTATAAGTTTTAGTCATATTTAAGGAAATGGAGTTATGAGAGAACCAATGAGTGAGATCAGTAATACAATTAAACATTTATATTTGAATCAGGCCATATTCACTATAATTAGAAAATTGCTATATATCTGAAGATCGTCGGCATAAAGATGGTAGTTAATATTAGGATATTTGTGGAAAATTGATTTTATAGGAAGAATATAAATAATGAACAAAATAGGGCCAAGAACAGAGCCTCGTGGAACACCTTGTATGTTAAAATAAGGAGGAGACAAAGAGGAGTTAATATTTACCAACTATGTTCTAGATGAAACAATATACATAAACCAACTGTGGACCTGACAGTTTATTCTAATTTAATTAAGTCCAATAGAAAGAATATTGTGATTGAGAGTATCAAAAGCACTAAATAAGTATATTAGTACGATATAGCATGGTGCTTTATTATCAAGATATATGAGAATATCATTAATGATTAAAGTAAGATACGCACTTTGATATTTATTAACAATAGAATTATACTACATTAGCACATACTGTAATTAATAAGTTGAGTGAACACAACTCGTTCTGAGATCTTAGTTATGGATGATAACTGGGATATTTGACGATAACTTTATAAATTAGATTGGTCAAGAGTTGTTTTTTTTAAAATCGGAATAATCTATGAATATTTCATTGAGCGTGGAACAATAGATGATATGAATGATTTACGGGATAAGTCCAATAAAATATGGTGATAATGAACGAAGTAGATTGAGTGGAATAGTATCAAAGGGGAATTCGTTTTCAATTATGTCATCAAAGAGAGTGCAATGTCATGTGTGGGAAGCGATACACATGAACAGTGAATATTAAATTAAGATTTAGTCATGCCGAGTTGATGTTTGGAAGTAAATTGATAATGCTAGAAACTTTTTGTTGGAAGAAATTGGCAAATAATGAAAAAATAACTAAACCAGGCTGGTCCGGAAGATTCTTGGTCTGGGTTTTACCTACTAAGGTGAAAGATAATTTATAAGCTTGTTTAGAAGATATTCCATAACTACCGAGTATATCAGTAAAGTATGAAGATTTGGTAGAGAGAAGTTTTTTCTTGTAAAGCGATCGAAAACTTTAAAGGAAATAAGATCAGATTAAAATTTAGAGGATGCATATTTACGTTGTAGTCTACGAAGTAGTTGCCTTAGTTTAATAAGCTAATAAGTACAACAATATCAAGTGAATGAGATAATGCCAAATTAAAATAATCAAAAAGTGTATACAAAACAGAAGATATAATGTTGTTAAGTTGATATAATACAGAGTTAACACACATTGCTTTATCAATAGAGGATATTTTCCGAAACGATCTAGAAGGTCAATTAATTTGTGTCACCGGTAAGTTCAAATCAAATAATATGACAACGTGATCAGATATTAGTGAACTTTAAGTGAAATATGAAATTAATTTAGAATCAGCTAGATATAAAAAAAAAGTCAATATTATTAGGTGTTATTATTGTTATTATTAGTAGTACCTAGTATCCTATTAGTGTTATTAGTAAAGAAAACATATTGCGTCAGAGAATAATCAAATATAAATTATTCAGAGATAAGGAAGCATGATTTTCATTATTAATTTGAATATTAAAATCACCAAGAATAACCGTGTTAACTGATGTGAAAGATTCTAAAATAGAAGAGAGGTCAGCTATGAAACTCCATAGGCTATATAAAGGTGGAAGGTAGATAAGTATAATTATAATGGTAAATAATGAAGGAAACTGAATATTACAGATAATAATTCCATATGAAGATAAACATTGGGTAAATGACGAAATAATCTTAAGTTCCGATGAGAATAACAGAGCTAAGCAACACTACGATGTGATGTAGACCTATTAGTAAGCAATACTTAAAAAAAATCAGAGGTCAGTTGGGAATCTAGAGCAGAATAATCAGTAGTTAACCAAGTCTCAGTAATACTCAGTAAAACTTGTGCATTATTTTGTAAATATACATATATATATATATATATATATATATATATATATATATATAATATTATAATATATATTATCAGTAAATATTCTTATTTTATTTCCAAAATTGCTCTACAACTTGTACATTTAGGACAAACATTTCATAGATCAGATGAAATTAAATTATTAAAATTTATTTTTAATATTTACCATACTTTTAGAAAATATGTTATCAAATCATAAATACTGAATTGGATCATCACTATAATTTATATGACTAACATACATACATTCTATTAAATAAATATAATATAAATAAAATTATAAAATAAAAATATAAATATAATTGTATATCTAGTAAATACTATATTAAAAAAACTTAATCTGAAACAAGTTTTAGGGGTCTACCTAATCTCAGGGGGGGCTTTGCCCCCGCAGCCCCCCCCCCATGGCTACGGGCCTATATATATATATGGCAGAAGTCTATGGCTCAGTGGGAATCCAAAAGGTTGTAAACCTGAGGTCCCGGGTTCGACTCCAGGCAGTTCTAGTTTTTCTCTTTTGTTTATCAAGAACTTAATAAACGATAAATCAAAACACAAGAACAACAAATATTACTATTTGTTGTGTATTGTCCTGGGCCCATCACCGTTATTTATCAAATGCATAAGTCTCTTGAATATCACCCCTCAAGATATCATAGACTTGTGCATGTTATAAATAACGGTGATGGGCCCAGGACAATACAAAAAAAATAGTAATATTTGTTGTTCTTGTG
Organism: Osedax fenrisi; assembly: GCA_964019155.1. Lineage (NCBI taxonomy): Eukaryota > Metazoa > Annelida > Polychaeta > Sabellida > Siboglinidae > Osedax > Osedax fenrisi. The sequence continues at coordinate 58,807,777 of OZ025243.1, forward strand.
TTATTAATATATATATGGAACTTGATAAAATAATCGAAAACAACCCAGCAAACAATATATTCGTCGCTTTGATGACAATTTGCGCACAAAAGCGTCGAATTTGCGACGAATTCAATAAGATTCGGAACTGATGCGCGCAAAAGCGTCGATAAATTGTTTGCTGGGAATACCAAGATATCGCATAAGTTATTATAGGTATGAGTTTGAATCTGAATAGTATTTAGTGAATACAAATAAATACATGTCAGATTTCCCAATTATTTTTGAAGTATATTTAAAAAATGTAATTTATAGGTACCATCATTGAATAAATATCGTATAATCTTGATTTAAGGAGGTTTCTTTTCATATTATTTCTATAACTCAGAAATTAAACGGCCTATAACGTAGAGATATATTAGTACTATCTGTAAAAGTGAGTATATTAATATGGATGATAGGTAAGTAAGATTATCGATATATATTATAAATAATAGATGGACAAAAATGGTTACTTGTTGTATGGTGATGACATATTCCGAATATGATTCATTCAGCATAGTTATTTGAACTCGATTATAAATATAAGAGCTGAGCTAATTTGTATATATATCTAATTCTGGTATCTTCAATGGGATTTTAATATACAATTTATTAAACTTTATTAAAGAATTATATGTATGGATAATATCACTATTAAATAAGTTGTTGTTCAATTTACTTATATTTCTATACGTTATATTTTAGTAGTTTTAATTACTTGAAAACCATAGTCTATAATGATTACACAATTAATATTATATACATAATACCTACATCTGAAATATATATATTTGAAAAATATACTCAAGGTGTATTAAACTGGCTATTCACAAATAGTAATACTAAATCTTTATAAAAAGTAATGTGTTGTTTTTTAATATTATTTAATAAATATTTATATTAAGTATATTAAATATCAGTAGTATATTAAATAGTGTAAACTATCCTAAAATAATAATTATATATTTGTATGTTATATTAAATAATCTTTTATTTTCCTATTATGAAAATGAGTTTACACTATATTATTAATTAGATCTTTCATTCTCAGATGTGTAAGACAAATATAGGTTAGTATAATCAACAATTATATTAATATAACTTTATGAATAGAATAAATTTTGAATATCATTAATATATAATATACGACATATTAAACTATAAACTATTTATTTTAAATAGTGTGATACTTCAAAGTTTACAATATAACTATTTAAAATAATTGTTGACTCAATTAATTTGATATATATTAGATATAAATAATAAAGAAATGTTATCGTTGTATTTGATACATCTTTGATTATATATATATATATATATATATATATCTTTGATTATAATAATTATTAATGAATATCATTTAATTATTTGTGGAATGGAATTCTCAGTTAAAAATGAATAGTTAAAAATCCTCAATCCTATAAATCAGTTAACAAAATGAATGAATCATAAAATATTGTAATGCTCACCAATGTTCATAGATCATGTTTTTTCCCGAACTAAAATATGTTTATATCTAAATTCTTCCGTTTAAACGTGGTAAAGAGGATGATGTATCTACGGTGTGTTTAGGATGATGTGTCTATGTATTTGCATAGAGAAGCATACCCGTTATTGGAGTGACAAATATAGTAGCACTGTCGACCGATGGAGTAAGATTTTAACTGAAATTAAAACTATGCCACCACAACCCAACCGTAACAGGGTTAACACTAGGTTACACTAGGTTACACTAAGTTACATTAGGTTATACTAGTTTACACTATAGTTTACCAATTGGTTACATACGGTTAACACTAGGTTAAACTAGTTTATACTATGTTACACTAGGTTATACAAGGTTAAACTGGGTTACACTAGGTTATATTATGTTAACACTAGGTTAAACTAGGATTCACTAGGTTACATTAGGTTACATTAGGTTAAATTAAGTTAACACTAGGTTACACTAGGTTACACTAGGTTATATTAGGTTAACACTAGGTTACACTAGGTTACATTAGGTTAACATTAGGTTAACACTAGTTTACACTAGGTTGTAATAGGCTACACTATGTTACACTTGGTTACACTAGTTTATACTAGGTTACAATAGGTTAACACCAGGTTAACACTAGGTTACATTAGGTTAACACTAGGATACACTAGCTTAACACTAGATTGCACTAGGTTAACACTAGGTTACATTAGGTTACACTAGGTAATATTTGGTTAAACTTGGTTAACACTACTGTGAATAAGTAACCTTACAATGCAAGATATAGAGAACATTGTTAATTAATAATCATCCTGGAATGAAAACAATTGTTCTTAAGAATAAAGGAATAAGCAAAGCCAAAAACATAGATGATGTGAATATATATTGTATGACCATGTCGTCAACATTTTGGAACGTGAATCAAAATAATATGTAAACCTGTAAACCGTGCGTCTAAATCACAAAACCCAACATAGTTATCTGAATATAAACGCATTCACAATCAGTAATAATAACATTACTTGTGCAAATACAGCGTTCCTTGGTGGTATGGCATCAAAAAAAAGGCTATTTTTATGATATAATTTAAAAGTTTGTTAAACTCGAATGAACCAAAACAATGTTCAAAAATTCAAATAATGCATACCAAAATCTTGAAATCTTGAAGATAACTATAGTGGTATAATTATCAACGAAAGTTGCCAAAATAATAAATAAGATGATATTGAATTTAATTCAAAAAGCTATAAATAGACTACTACGCAACAACCAGAATGGATGTAGACCTATTAGAAGTTATAAGTTTAAGAATACCACTTAAAGGTACATCGATCCAAAAGCTTAAGGCTATCATTATATTCATATTTTAAGCCAGCATACCGTAATACTGGCTCATTCGTCGAATATGGAGTAAAGGCATGGAACGAACTTCCCGATATTCTGCGGTGTACCACATCAAGAACTGAATTCAAGAGAGAATTAAAAACTCACCTTTTCTCACCTTATGAATGATACATTTAACCCTTATTTATTTTCCATCGTTTATATAATCCATTTAATCAAATATTTTTTATGAATGTGTACACACCTTTGTTAACGTTTATCTTATGTTTAAGAAGTGTTCAAATAAAATTTAATAATAATAATAATAATATTTGTTAAGAATCATTTGCCAGTGTAAATAAACAACTACTGTTTAAAATACTCGAAGTATACGGACTTCCAGATACAATCATTAACTATCTTATCAATTTCCCCCTTTCGGTTTATAATATAACTTGAAAATGCAATAAGACAATCCATATATGGTCATAAAGCCAAACTATAATTTTAAATCAAGAAGCAATAAATAAGAAGTAATCCTGCAAAAAAACATAACATAATTAAGCTATAAATTATATAGAACATATATAATACGAATTTAAGACAGCTCGAGAATTATTGAAGAGATATGAAAGAGAAGTATTGAGTCAATACTATTGACTATTGGATTAACTATAAATCCAACAAAACTGAGGTCATGAAATTTAATTACAAAAATCTATTTTATATATCGAGCAATATAATAATATGTAAAGTAGGCAACTTCAAATATCCTGGACTATGATGTAAAATTAAAAAAATAATAATTGTCAAAAAGAAAATATGTGACATGGTCAACATTCAATTAAATCAAAATGGTATAAAAATCCAGTATTAACAACTATGTTATTAAAGATCAAAAGATCAGCATATTATTATTTTCAAGGCAATGATTTAAACAATATTTATCTATGTAAACTAGACATGGATAATAAACGCGACATTTGAAAAATAGATTAACGGATGTTTTACTTGATTATTACCTATGGCTACACTCTTCATGGTCATATTAATAAATTATTAATAATAACCCAATGAAATTACTATAATGGATTTAGAAATATATCTATGCATTACATACTAGTGCTTTTCATTAGCTTATTACGCAAATGTGCTCGCCACTACTACATTGCGGGTTCATTCTACATTATACATTCTATGCTCGGGAAACTACCCCGATCCGGGAAGTAAGGTACATACTAGTCATTACTATTAGAATAATAAATGTAGATGGGTACTGCCTTATACATTACGATGAGGTTAACATTATATGCATCCTCTTTATATAGAAATCGAGGAACCTTTAATAATATATAAATACATATAATGATGCAGATCATGATTAGTGACATGTTTATAAGTTAATACCTGCAGGTAACAATGATACCTACCAGTTCTGTAAGATGTTACCATGTAAGTTAAGTGTATTACACATTTGTGATATATATTTTCGGATGTATGTTGCAGGTAGGAATTTATTGAACCTATTGAACTTATAAAAAGTATACCGTGTACTACACCCTATACTAATATACCTACTATAGTATACCTACTATGGTAGTATACTACCTACAATGTAATTATTGCATAGTATATATAATACATATGAAGTGAAATAATTGACTATCGCAACAAGTGAAGCACCATCTAATATAATTATATAAAAACATACATTTATACACCAACATACGGTACATATACATAATACTGACCATTATACATACATAAACAAGCATGTATGCATACTATGCATATACTTAGTGTATACACTCATTCTACTACGACCTAAACTGTAGGTCCTACACGCAAATACATATATGACCTACACACAATTAAATAAATAAATATATATATATGGTGTTGAGCATTATTAAAAATCGAGTATGTTAATAATATAGTAATTACTATAATGCATTAATGCATGATCCAATACAACCATATAATTCATATATATATATATATATATATATATATATATATATAGTTATTATAAATGAACGCACGATATATGTTCATATTTACATGTTTAATACACCTGAATAATACTCTCATTCAATCAATCTATTAATAACTCACAGAACGAAAGCGACACACGCACACGTGATGTATTTTCTAAATTACACACGCAACACGCAATTTAACACGTGCAGCGTATCACTTGACACATGACCGACGCGTTCACAGCGTATTACAGCGTATAGAAGTATTTGTACAGCCTATTTACGGATAATTCGAATTCTCATATTTATAACCACAATCATATTTTTACGACAATATAACATTCAACTGAGTATAAAACATAAATAGGATGCTCATTGGATGTTTGCATGATTGTACCATATTCTATATATTACATTATATCAGCGATCACTTACCATATACAGCTGTATTACAGCTAGCTTACAGTTTACGTTATAATGATTATACTGTGTATATTTTATATGTATATTATAATCTACAATATATATAAAGTATATACACTAAACTATAAATATATTATATCTGATATTATCTGTGAAAAATATAGGTCATAATTAGAAAATTGTAATTTTATAATAATGTTATTTAGCTAGCAGTAATATCCTCATAATAACAGCACAATAGCATAAATAATAGTCTCAAATGTTTAAATTATGATATTATGCTGCTATTATGTTGCCATTAAAAGTCAATTATGCTTCTATTAATTTTTAATGATATTATGCATCTAATATGTTTCCATTACATGTATATTGTGCTGCTATTATAATTTGTAATGATATTATGCTGCTATTATGTTGCTATTATAATAATGGGAACATAATATCAGCATAATAACATTACAAATTATTAGGAGCATAATAGCAGCATAATATATTTTTAATATCAACATAATAGCAGCATAATAGTATTACAAATTAATAGTAGCATAATAGACTTTTAATGGAAACATGATATATGCAAATATATGCAAATATATTCAAAGTATATTATGCTGCTATTATGCTCCTAATAATTTGTAATGCTATTATGCTGATATTATGTTCAATATTATCGATATTATGTATAATAACACAATGTAAACATTTTATGCTACTATTTATGCTATTATGGGGCTATTACTGTTAACTGTGTATAAGTTATAACTTATAGCGCTTCTATAATACTGATAATTTTAATAACATATAGGATATATATATATATATATATATACTATTAATATTAACTAAGCATATACTATATTTATTTATTTATTATCAGATTTATGCAATGCCAGGGTAATTATAGAAGCAGTGTTGCTTATGGAGACAATATATGATTAATATATAATTAATATATAATTGTTATAATTAATATATATAGTTAATATATAATTAATATCAAAATAAATATCTGTAAACAAGTTTTATTTAAAAAATGAATCCTATTTAATGTATAATAGTGTATAATTATTATTATAATATAGTTATATATATACGTATAGGTTATATATATATATATATATATATATATATATATAAATATCTATATATATACTTTGTTTGTGATTTATAATTTAAAATATAGAATTTATAATTTATAATATAACTATATATAATATAATATATATATATTTTTGAACATAAATTACGCTGGGTAGCCAGTAATCTCATATGAAGTAATCTCGTATGACTTGTTAAATTAAATGTATTCCATAATATATTTCTTTTACGCTGTACCCTATACTGTAAGTGTACAGTGTACAGTGTACACATATATGGTTTAATTCAAATATATTTAAATACAATAGGTATACACATTATAATGTTGTTTATTAATACACAAATATTACTTGTATACATATAAATTACTCTATTATATATTATATATACATAGTTTAAATGTATAGTACTATTTATTTATAGTATATTAAATATATTTTGAATATTCTTAAATAGTATTCATTAATTATTAATGTAATGGTTCATTATAATTTATATGCATGTATATATTATATATATATATATATATTTATTATTATTAATTATTTGTTAATATTAGATCATGTGATACAATTTACATAAATTTTTGTATCAGGGAATAGTAACAATCGAATAAGCATTAAAAAAACATGTATTACCAGTTTCAATATTTTAATATACTCATTAAAGTAATACTGTATCTTATTTACCCTATATATATATAGACAATGCGCATATAAACTTCCGCTTGGTTTATAAAACAAAAATTGGCGATGTAAACAACTAAATAAACAATAGTAAAAATAGTTATATTTATTATTATTAGTATTAGTTATTTTAACATAAAGGTAAATATAATTATAATTCAATTATATAAATATTATAAAAATCTATGGAATGTTATTTAAATTAATTAATATTTAGTTTTTTATATAAATTGTTTATTTTGACATATGACAGCTACGAGTACCTGCTCACATTTCATAAAATCGTATTATTTATATAATGCATGTTCATATAATATTTAAGTTTTAATCGAAATATAGTCTATATTCTAATTTTTATGTAATTTATATTTTATCATAGAATTTATTAATTGCGTTTGTTTATTTTACCTGGAATTCATTTAAATATATACGTTCAATGAACCGTGAGCCATTTTAGTATAGTATATTATATACTATTATATAGTATATTATATACTATATAATATACTATATACATTTAAATGTTCTATTAAAATGATATATAAATTGAAAATATTAAAAAGATCTGTATATAATTATCTGTACATAATATATGTTACAAATATACAATCAAATTTAGTTGTTCAACAACTTGTTGTAAATATAATTTTGAATTAATAAATATAATGAATTCATATATTGAAATAATATATTGAATATATTAATAATAATAATCATATTCATTATAATAATGATTAAATAGCATTACAAAAGTAAGTGTATTCATATTAATTTAACATATATTCAATTAAGATATCTATATTAAGTTTACTGGTATTATATAAAATATATCAAATTCATTTTAAATTTTAATCCAATTATATTATATAGTGTATATATAGTCTATATATCAATTAAGCTAACTCATATTATGATTAATACTTGCATTGATCCAGAATATTATAACAGGTATATACCAATATATTAAAGATGCCTTATATTACATAATAACTAATCAATTAATACGCTTCTTCATATGCTGAATTTAATGCAATTATAATAGGAATATATATATATAAATATTAATTTTAATTTTTAGCTTCCTATTAAGACAGATTCATAAAATAATTCTAATACGAACTCTTATTAAATAGTAGTTATACATCATCGTTAAAATGGTTATTAACGTTATCATCTTCTAGTGGAATCTTACGAATACCTACCCCTCTAGATCGGGGATATCTGATGTATCACTCGTAGGAAATAAGCCCTTCACATCGCATTCCCCAGATCTGTATCAAATATGGATTAATTATTTCGGTATTTGACACATTGTGTATAATATAAACTAATATGATTAATTAAATGTATTATATATTATAAGATATATATAAATTAGTTGTTAATATAATATATATCGTAGATACATGTAAATTATTTTAAATTTAATGCCTGCAGCAGGGACCCTGCTATCAAAAACAAACGGGGGTTATAATAGATATTCTTCATTCCACAGACTAGGGGTAGGATACACACTGGCGCCTACATAAGACCCGCCGCTGCCCCCCCACATCAAGCTTCAGCATGCAGCAGGCTGGAATGGACTCGAATGCGATACCTATAACGCAGGTGGTGGATACAGCTACGGTAGCGGCTAATGGGCCCCAGCGCTATTCCATGGACTGGCCGCGACAACTGGGGGCTTCGATGACATCCCTATTAGCAGAGGATGCCTTCACCGACACCACATTCGTCTGTATCGACGGACGATTACTGTCGGCGCATGCAGTCGCCGTAGCAGCTGCTAGTCCCGTTCTCAAAGGTTTCAATCATTATTTATCGCGGCATTCACATAAGCTCATTTTTCTATCTAGAAAATTTATATAAATATAATTAATTTTTTTTTTCTATATTGAAATTTCATATAAACAAATAAATAATATTCATTTAGTGAAAATTATATTTAACTTTCAATAGAGTTGTATACTATTAACATACTTGACCTGTAAACAGATTAATAATTTATTATTTAACATATATTTTGTACAATTGTAATATTTTACATAATTATAAGCTTATAATTCATTCATAATTTGATTAATATTACTATAGGTACAATTTTATATTTCTAGGAATATCTCGAGTAGAAATTGACAAAATATGTAAAACGATGAATCATCAGATGACACCTGTTCCATTTATCTAGTTATTCTGTATTTTCATCCATTTTCTGATTAAACGAGTGAAAATTTAAAACGATAATGATGGTAATGAGTGTAATACTGATTATAACCATAATTATAGTCATACTAATGAATTTACGTGTATAGATATTCTTACTAAATGTTAGATATTCAAGATATTAAATCTTTGTTAATTGAAATTCGATATAACTCAAATACATTACAAGAAATTATTAATCTCACGTCTTATTAATATACGTACACAAACTACTATTAGGTTTAATCACAACCTATATATTCATATATATAATTATACTGTTAGTTTATTTAATTTTTTTTATTAAATGCAAAATATACCACGTAATGCAATACTCATTGTATAACATAGTTCCCCAATTTAGAAAAATTATTTACTTTATTCGATTACGGATTTTCACCTATGAAATATAGAAAAATTTATAATTAGAAATACATATAAATATGTCGTTTCTCTAATCAGAAAACGGATGAAAAATACGAATGTAAATAATTGTAAGGTAGTAACTAGAAAGATAGTACCATGTGATACCTCTATCAGTGAGATCATCCTTAAATATTCATACTAATATTTTAAAAAATAAATATAATATTTACATATATTGTAAATAAATATTACATATATATTGTAAATAAATTTGTGTTAAATGGGCCAAGTATAACAATGATTACATGATGGGATTTATAATATATATATATATATATATAATATATATGACATTTTATATTCAGTAATTTAAGTTATTATAATTCCAATATATTTCATTATTTTGATTAATAACTGGTTTCAATATTATGTTTATTAGAATAGTAGTTTTTATATATATTCATGTTATATTTGTGATTTTCATATTTAATTATATTAAGCCCGGCATACATGTAGAAGATAAGGAATTATGATTTCTACTAGAATACCTATATATTTTAAGATTTCATAAACAATATTTTTTTTTAATTTTGAGAACCTTCATATCTATTAGGTCCTTACGATTGTCAAGTATAAATTATAAAAAGTAGATCTAATATATTTGTACTAAAATAATAATAAAACATATTTTTGTGCTTGTTTTTGAAACATAATTGTATCTATAAAGTATCTATAATTATATTACATTATTAAATAGAATAGCTTTGTAGTATCTCTGAAAATTTAATTTAATACAAATTCATCAAACGGATCAAAAGCTATTAGATTTATATATATCATAAGTCATGAGATGTAAGCTTCTAAATTATTATTTTTATTTTATGTGTACTAAATTATAAAAAATAGATATACTAATAAGTAGATAATTTTGCAATTTTTTGTAAGATAGTAATAACAATATTTGTTTTATATGATAACATTATATCTATTATTATCTCTAATTTTCTAAACTCATTGAATAGTAAGTATAATGTAATACCTTAAATGAATACATTATTTAAATTTAGTAAATATTTAAAATCTATTTTTTTTACAGAAGTATGTTTATAATGTCTAATGAGGTACTTATAATAATTGTTGAATGAAATATAATACATTCATTTAAAGATAAATAATTATATTTACAAAATTATTTTATTAAGTAATTTGTATTATATACAATATACATATATCAATATATAACACTTCCTATGCAAGCAATGTAATTTAGTAATACCTGATGCTGCTGCTAGCAGTAGTATCAAATCACTGAAATATATTTAGGCTCTGTTTTCATACAACAATGTTTTTATTGCTCTATTAAATTACATGCAATATAAATTAGTTTTTACTCACTAAATATATACTTATAGAATTTAAAACATACATATCATGTTTTATTGTTATATATTAGTAATTAACACTTAGTTTTCATCATATAAATACTAATTAAAGCATATTTTTTAATATTTTAAAAGTGTATAGTTTGATACGAATTTACATCATAAACAACACATAGTTCCTAAAAGTAACCCGATATAGGTGGTACTGGGTTATTTTGTATACAAATTCGAATTACACGATTTCACGTTAGTGAATATCTTTCCTTAGAAAAATCTGTGCATATATACTTTAATATTTATGTATTAATTTATTGTTTTAATTAAATCTTATTGTTATATTTTTAATAAATAAATATTATAATTTTCACATCTTTATATTTTTATGAAGATAATAAATTCTATATATTTAATTGTTTATTAATTTATATAAAGTTTATATTGTTATTAATGTATATATATACTATTTAATATACATAGTAGGTTATTTAATCGTGAATATAACAATATAAATTACTAATGATAATGAATACTAATATCTAAATTTATGAAAGTTACTAGATAACTTAGTTAGGCACATTAACGAGTGATTCAACATCACCTTCAGGTTTACTGCAGAAGAGTGCTCATGGCAGATTTGTGCTGCGATTAGACGGCATTCCTACCGCCATATTCCAAGTGGTGTTACGCTTTATCTATCAAGGAGCCATTCCTGATGATGCTGAAATTGTAGCAGAGGTTACAGTGTCATACTGTATGTACTTAGTTTATAAAGTATTCATTTAATATATTCCATTATTAAAATAACATAATTAAGTGTATTATAAATAAATGGAGTATATCATAGATATGATAGTAGTAGTAGTAGTAGTAGTAGTAGTAGTAGTAGTAGTAGTAGTAGTAGTAGTAGTAGTAGTAGTAGTAGTAGTAGTAGTAGTAGTAGTAGTAGTAGTAGTAGTAGTAGTAGTAGTAGTAGTAGTAGTAGTAGTAGTAGTAGTAGTAGTAGTAGTAGTAGTAGTGGTAGTAGTAGTAGTAGTAGTAGTAGTAGTAGTAGTAGAGGTAGTAGTAGTAGTAGTAGTAGTAGTAGATTAATTATTAATATATTTGTGTTCACACAGACTAGAAAAGTTGCAGAACTTCTTCAAATACCAGACTTAGTTGCCCTATGTGATAGAAAAGTTGAAGACAGTTTATCACAAGCAACACAGGCTATTAATGGTTATATTGTATTTTTAATTTTATATATGTATATTTACATATATGTGTGTATGGGTATATTATATTATTAAGATAAGTAGTTAATATTTATATAATTTTGTTGTTGAATAATTTTTAAATAATATAATAAAAAAATAAGTTGTGAATTCATGTATTATTCAAGTATATATTATTAATATGAAATAATTAAATATAACAATACTTTTTCATCTAAATTATTTTAATAATAAATATTATAATTTTATATTATATTTATATATGAACTATTAAATATTGCATAATAGTTATTAGATTTTCTCTTAAAATGAGTTGTAATAGAATATAGTAACATAACTATTATTTGTTGACACTTATAACGCATAAAACCTGTATGCTTATTGTATGATCAGTCTTTGATGAACACAACTGTCTCTATCCAAATATCGTTCCAATAACTTGTAGATTATATTTTCCAATCATTTTTATTGTTCATTAAATTCTACATTATCCCCAATTATGCTTTATAATATCGCTATTATATCTAGAGCACATTGTTTCTTAACATGCCTTCACCAGCTTGCCTATTTTATTCTTATTATATTTAAAAAGCATTTATACTGCTATATCGGAAATTAATTTCTTTTAAATATATTTATTTGTTTTTATTTATATATACGATATTTTTAGTAAATATCGGCAATATTGACTTTCGTAATGTTTTCCAATTCTATGTTAAGACTCATTAGTAATACTTAGTAATCATAATTTTAATCTATCTGCTGAGAAATATACATTTTGATGGAGGAAAGATAGAATTAGTAATGAGTTTGAATATTATTTTGAATTTAATATTTGCTACACCATTTGGTATATATTAAAATAGCAGCTGTTACAGTATTGATTCTGATTTTAGTTTATCTTTACTCATTCATCATTAGATAATGGAAACCCCGAATATTTAAATGTTACGACATATACTATAGTTGTACATAAATGCTTACTTTGCTGTATATCAGAATCATATTTTGTGGCACTTACGACACTGTTATTAGTGGCTGGCTGTTGCAGTACTTATGCATCAGTTTGCTAGTTATAACCTGCTAACAGATTAATACCATCACAAACTGCTAATAGAATATATATGTTGAGTCTCCATCATTGATGATTATCATTGATGTAAAATCTTCAAGGGTTTCTTCCATCATTTGCTCGAGGATTATATAATATAATATTGGGGACAGTAAATAATATGATTGCCCTGTATTACATCTATTGTTGATAAAGAAATTACTATATTCATCAGGATAAATGCACTGGAGACTGCTTTAATCATGATACTTAGTATTCTGAAGGTTTCCCTGTAGTGTCATAAGCCTCTCTCTAAAATATACTTCCAATCACCATCATATGAAGTTGCGATGTAGTATTATCTAATGATTAATATATATTATACTTAATTGTATTATATTCACTGTCTGTATACTTCTTCCTTACTGAATGCTGCTGCTTATTCTTAAGATATTATATGTTATGCGTTAGGATTCAATTGATTTCAGATGTTTCTCCAAAGCTTGAATAGCTGATTTTACAATAAAGTGAGCACTCTTTCATATATAACATTTTTTGATATAGGTATTTTTATCGGTAGTGTATAAACCAAGCCCTCCTTTTGAATTACATATTTTTGATAAAGTTTTGTGAGTATAGCAATTATTGCATCTCTTTGTTTAGTGATTTCACTTATAAAATTATAGATTGTAGACTATTTTTAAAAACTTAAAAAATAAGTCAACTAAACTTTGTATGTACGACTTAAATCTAAAGTATAGGTAGTGATTCTTCTGCAAATAGATTTTTCGTCTAGCTCATTATAAATCTTAGGACCAAATTTTATAGGATTAGTACACAAGATCTTACAGACCACCTCCACAGTTCTACAGAACAACTAAGTTTATGTGTTCTATTGTGGAAATACTTTTTGATTATAGTAATGGTTTTAAGGTAAGTTGTGTTACGAGGAACAGGGTTGATGTGTTCATCAATAGAGTAGTATTAAACTGTTATCTATTCCTCAGCCTAAACCTGTTTATTGTCTCTATCAGTTGTTTATTGCCCTTGTACTATTCACCTCACCCAGATCACTACTTCTATTCACTATAGCTTTTATCTCTTATTATGTCATGGTGATAGACATTATTATCCTTGCATGGTTACTTCTTATTGTGGTATGTTATAGGTATTTTTTCAAATATTTTTCTTTATACAACTTTTATTATATTATAGATTTTAAAAGTTAAATTATATAGGTTATATGTTAAGCATAACTATATAACACTATAACACAACTATATAATAATATAATTTAGGTATTTATAATTATTATATATATATATATATAATTTCATATAAACATAAATATTATATACAGAAATGGTCCATTCTCCCAACAAATTGTACATTCAGCAAAATGGACAAGAGGTTAGTTATTATTTAGAGTTATGTTTGTTAACTGAACGTGGCACATGTTTTCGTTTACATGTAAAAGATACAAAAAGGACTACTTTTCAAAACTTAATTCACATGTGAACAAATTTTATTTGGAATGAATTTATTGAATCGTTATATAAATTATACTATAATACTTTTTAATATTATATACATGAAATATTTAATAATAATCATATATCTATAGAAGTATTTATTACAAATAACATTCAATATAACAATTTATTAATAACAATTATTTATTTAAAAAAAACTAATATTCTTCACACAAAAACCAACAACCCTCTTAGTTATAATACTCTATTAGATATTAGTGAGAATAAATAGGTAATATATATTTGTTTTTATTATATAGATATTTTATTAAAATATTATTTCATGAAAAATATGCTAAATAATATATATAGGTTGTTATGCCCACTCTAATACACCCCTCTCTCTAACAGCTTGCTACTGATATACAGGCCATGACAACCCCCATCATAGACTACAATACAAATGGGCACACAGCCGATGGTAGAACTATCGACTACGCCACCATAGATTCTGCAGCTAAGTTCCTCGTCCCTATGCTCCAGCAACAACAACAACAACAACAGCAGCAACAACAACAGCAACAGCAACAACAAACTGCAGATGAAACATTGGCCAATACGGTGGCAGCCCTACAATACACACAATCTCCAGGTTAGAAACTATCCACCCGGTTATCGTCTTGCTCACAAATCAAAATTGTATAAACTATGAATATAATTATTATAACTATTATTAATTAAGATACCTGATCAAAACCTTCACAATTGTTGTTAATACCCTAGTTTTAAATTCCCACGAAATTGTTAATTCGAATTAGTGATGTGATAATCATGTATACTTATACCTATAGGCAGCGTAGTAACTACACATATAACTATAGATATCATAAGAATATAAGTCATAATCTATGATTCATAAATAATATTTAATTTTGTATAATAGTTTTAATTAAACTTAGATAGATAATATGCATATATAATTATTATGCATAATTATTTTATCATAATAACATGATGTTAACATGTATATTATATTGTGGGAGTTTAGTGCATAGTTCATTTTAAAAATCAAAAAGCTTTTGACCCTTTGACAATGTCCATTAATAATGATCAATGTTAACAATTATATATTAATCATAGAATAATACAAATTAGTAAAATAAATTATTAAATAAATATAAACTACAAATAGTTAGTAGTTGGGTTAAAGTATAAAATGTATTTAGAATATGGATGCCTATTATTTAATAATTTAAGGCTAACATAAATAATCAATATTTTCTTCATATCCATGATATATTCAAATTTAAACATGAAAGTTATCGAATTGTAAATATTATTAATAATCAATATTTATATAATATATTGTATTATCTTTTTAGATATTCTTAAATTTAAAAATAAAGTCTAATTTATGGTTAGATAACTAGTAAACAAAATATACTATATATGTTATATAAAATATATAATAGGAGTAAAAACTAATAATTCAATACATTTTAAATCTGATTTTTAACGGGATTCACTAAATGGAAATTGTTCACATTTATATGTTAATAGATAATAGATGTTAATACATAGAACTCCTGAAAATATATAGATAGTGCTACATTTTTGGAATATTGGTAACAAAATATACATAAACTAGACATACAATTATAAAAACAAAAGATATATAATATTGCATTATTATAATTTTGAAATGTGTATTTTATTATTAATTTTGATTTTTTTCTATAAATATTTCAAAATATGCATATATAATACTTTATATTTGTATAACTACTTATCTATATTAGAAAATAAGCTTATTTATTAAAATAAATCTTATTTCAATATCAATGCGAATTATATCTAATAAAATGTGATCTATACAAGTTAAATATATATATATATATATATATATATATATATATATATATATATAATCTATATTGTATTATGAAATAAATAGAATTATAAAAATAATACAAATTATTAGAATAGAATTATTAGAATCACTAGTATACTAGTTGAGAAAATAATTATTTTAATATAAGTTATTTTTAATAATTTGTATTATTTTTATAATTCTAATTATTTCACAATACAATATAGATTATATATATATATATATATATAAAAATATAAAAATTATTGGATATTTCTTAATTATCAATTTTATTTTTATAAATATATCTATAAAAATATCTCTGAGTACTTAAAAATTATATTTTGATATAAAAATTTGAAAAATATAAATAATATATAATTAAATCTGAATCTTAAAAAAAATTAGAAAAATACCATTGTAATATTTCTACATTGCGATATCTATTAAGTATTTTGATTTTGTCTACTACTTTATTAAAACATAATAAGATAAAATCTTATTATTGCCTATTTATTGATGAATTTTTTATTATATATAGATCAAATTATGAAATTCTAAAGTTTATATATTAATATAATAATTAAAACATCACAGATGATTAAAACGATTTCCTTTATAATTTAACAAATAAAATATTTTATTAAATTTAAATTAATAATTTTACTATTCATAAAATAAATTCATCATACAGATCATAGTATTTTTAATCGGTATTATTGAGGCTATGATGATTTTTCTACAGGAATACACTGAAACCCTATCAAAATTGTTAAGGATAAAACTATTAAAACTATCAAAGATATAACACCATGATATACCCAATTATGTAATTTATAGTGAACCCCTGCTAGAAGTAGTATCAACACTGACATTTATTTATGTTTAACATGGCTTTTATAAAATAATTTGTTTATGTCCTATTAAATTACTCTTAATATAAGTTAGATTTTACCTCATTGATACACATATATATATATATATGTATATATATATATATATCATTTTTTTAAATATAGCCTATTTCTTTGTTATATTATTATATTAGTAATAATTAAAATCAATTTTTTACATTTTAAAAGTGTAAATTGATATAAATTGTCAGTACAAATAACACATACTAATATGTGTAGGTACTGTTTATGTTTTGTGCACAAAATCGAATTAAACGATTTACATATGTATTATATCTTACCTTAGAAATATCTTTTCTGTCATTATGCCCCACATCCATTCTCATTGTGCCTGTAGATAATCTGTGTAATTATTCATTATATATGATAGGTTATAATATAGTAATCAGTTGATGTTATCAAATTATGGAGTAATCATCAACATTTGAGTATAATATATTTAATTCTGTATATAATTTGAAAATGTTTCCCTCTACCTCAAGTATATATCAAAATACATAGAAGGCTAATATTAAATGTTGACAAATATAAGTAATACAATATATAAATCTTCATTTTAATTTTAGTTGAATAAATGATAACTGTCCTAGTTGCAGCAGCTTGTGTATACGTTACTGGCACCACACATAACCACCACCACCCACAATCACCAGTGGACAGTCCCTGTTCTGCTAACAGTACCACCATACAAGTGGGCAGCTATGAAGATCAATGTAGTGAATCCGACGACAAGCGTAAATACAAGTGCGACGTCTGCTGTAAAGCTTTCACCAGGGCGCGCTCCTTGCAAGAACACCGCCTCATTCACACAGGTACTTTATACCATTGACTCCGCTGCACACATAAGTAATGGCATACTTGGTAATAAAAAGATACTCCTAAAAACAGCCTTATATTAAAATAACATTATAGTTTTAGGTATAATTTATATCATTCATACATACATGCGAAACTAAAAATAATTTGATAAAATTGTATACGTTTATATTATGAATTTGATAAAATTGTATACGTTTATATTATGAATTTGATAATATGTTAATTGTCAGTGATAATAATAATATATAATATAGATGAAGAATACAATTTATAAAAAAGTTATAGACATTATGTTTTTAAATTATAATAAGAAAATATATTAAAAAAATAAAATCATGAAAAAATATATATATTTTGTTTAATTCAAAAATAAAATATATAATAATAAATTTTAAATACATTTTATTAATTATTCTATGGATTTTTAAATTAAATATCCAAATGTAATAAAATCTTAAATAACAAATATATTATACAAACTTTAAAAAAAATCATATTTTAAATAATTATATAATCATATTATTAAAAAATGTATTAGTAAAAATAACCACTAAGAAATATGTTTAAAAACTTCAATCTTAGATTGATTATTTTATAAATATAAAATTCATTTCTAAATTAAAGTAGTCTGTAAAAGTTAAAAAAAAAAAATGTTCCTAAGTTTATATTTGTATGACATTATTTATAAATTGTTATTATTCATATAATAATTTATATTTCTTATTATAAATATATAGTTAATTTTAGTATGTATAAACTTAAAATTGTTTGTATACAATACATTTAATAGTAAATTAATGGCAAATTATACATTATTTTAAAATTGATTTACTTGAAATTGAACTTGAAATTATATTAAATATAAATATTTTATCAGTTTACTTATCAATTTTAAGCATATTTTATACCGTCATATATATATATATTATATTTTATATGTTTTTTTATTTTATTTAAAAATTTTATCATAATCGTTAATACGTGATTTTCAGAATTTGTCATTAATTTGTTAATGAATTGCTAGTAATAGGTTTTGTTAAATTCCTTTATCACTTTCCGTTCCTTTTATATCGGTTGCAATCCTTATAATTTTATATATTTGTGTTTCTTTCAATTTTATATATTATTTGTAACTCTTTCTTCATTATATGCTTCCCAATGGATAATATATAAACTAACTACAAAGATTTTGCGAAGCAAAGATAACACTCACTATATACATACTACTCCAGCCACTGCTGGAAGTAGTATCGAAATCACTGTAATAGATTTAGGTTTGGCGTGCATTCTATACACAAATATTTTCAATGCTCTATTAAATTAAATACATAATAATTTTCTTTTACTCACCACATAGATATATAAATAGAATTTAAAACCAACATACATTATTGCCTTGTTATATATTAGTAATGAACACTTATTTTTCATCATATAAATAATATTTTAAACATATTATTTTTAATTTTAAAAGTGTATAGTTTGATATAAATTTATAATTTAAATAACACATAGTTCACAAAATTGAACCTATATAGGTGGCATTGTTCATACAATATCGAACAAAATGATTTCGCTTAGAAATTCTTTTAATAGAAAAATCGTTGCTAATTATATATATATATACAATAAAAACTTTATATTACTATAGAAATATAACAGAATATAATGGCATTTACCACCACAGGATTATGAACTTGAATATGTTTGATATACACTATACGTTAAATATAGTCTATTATCTATAGATGCTATACATATTAATAGTTATATTTAGTAATATGAATTATTAAATATTTGTTTTTTTTTGTACTGTATTATATAATCATATATTGTAACTGTAATCATTTATCAAATAAATAACATAACAATATCTTGAACTAATACTTTATTACTAATAGATTTACATAATTATAAAATAACTAATTGCAAAATGTGTATACAAACATGTAAGTCTTCCGGTCCTTATAGGTAATAAGGACCGGAAAACTTACATAAAAACTCCCTATCTTTTCCCATTCCTTATTCTATTTCTGTTATGTTCCTTTAAGGGCCGGCGTAACCTTGCCGGCGTTTACATGTAAAAGATAGGGAAAAATAGCTATTTTTAAACAGGTAATAACTTTTTATTTATGATTATTTTTTTTTAATTATGTAGATAACATTCATCTCTAGTTATATAGGTACATTATAAAATAATAAATATATTATTAAATAAAGAAAAATTAATTATAATATTAAAATTATTTAAAAATAAATTTATTAAAAATTTTTTTTATTATTTTTCAAATAATTATATTAATAGATTATATTTACGTTAGCTTACATACCTATATAATGATAACTATATATTATGTATATACTCAGAAAATGTTATAAAGATTCATAGAGAGTTCAAAAGTTATTATCATTAAAAAAAATCAACAAAAAAAACATCAGAGATATAGGCATCTAAAGTTTTTACTTGCATTTTTATAATAATAAATAAAAAATATTTTATTATATATATATATTAAATAATTCATGTGTTTTAATTAACTTATTAACACAGTTATTTACGCATTATATTGTAGATTATTATAAACTAACATTATGATCAGATTTAGTGATTCTCATCATTCGACTACGTTTACTAGCAAAATGCTTCATAAAAATACATGTTGACAGGTGGAATAATCTTAGAAAAATAATGATGCAATATTGAAAATAGATGCTATCGATCTTATTGGCTACTATTTTATATTATTCACTATACTATTTATTACTTAGTATTGCCACCTGTATTTATTAACTATATTAACACACTTATTTTCTTATTAAGACTGTTAACATTTTTTAGATCGCTAATAAATTGATAAAAATATACGTAATATTCTAAAGCAATATTATTACGAACATATTTTTGAAAATAATAATTTTAAATCTCGCCATTTTGAATATGTGTATGATTAAACTTTGTATTTGAGTCACTTATGTTTAATTGTATATGATATATTATACATCATTTTAAAGATAATGAAATTTCCCTAAAAAATAAAATGTAAGGCCGGCGGCCGCCCTTAATGTTTTCAGTTCAATTTCATTGTCCCCATTCTTTTTGGAACACGCTACACTGCGAATCATTGACCTAAATATAATCCACCAACATTTTTTAAGAACAATTTTATTGTAATAATTAGTAATGAAATATATTAGTGCATTCATATCTATATTATTTAAATATAAGCATTATGTATTTGTTTAAAAGTACTAAACGCTATTTATTTTAATATCATTTTCTTTAATACATTTATAAATATTATCAGTACAATTATTTGTATACTAAATTATGTTGAATTTTTTTAACAATTAAATTAATTATATAATTTGAAAAAAAAATAAAATTCCAAATAAATGCCTCAAAAATTATACTAATATTATAGTTGTAAAATAGACGAAAAAAAATTACATATACCTTTTTATTATCATTTCTCGCTATAATTTAGAGATTTTTGGTGTACACATTGTGTGATGAAATATATTACTGCGATCACACACAACAAACACATTTTCTTATTTTTGATAATTCACAACTGAATTAGTACCATGTGAATGCTCCTTAAAAGTTGATATCAATAATTTTATTTGATATTTAGCATTAATTCATTTAAATTAAATATATTAATTGATAATCTATATATACTTTATATGATATATACTAGTGATTGGAATATTGGTCATTTTAATTATCTCGAGATAATCAAATATCTAAATTTACTATCTCGAGATAATCAAATGCTTGATATTTTGTAATCGTAAGTATATTTAATAATACGTTAATATTGAATAAATATATTGTGATACACATGCTATACTTAAAATATAATACACATTGTGCATTACACACCATCTTACTTCATATAAAACTCTCAAATCAAGAGCCTGTAACCTGTTATTCCTTTAATAGTAATAATAATATAATATATTGTTTATTAATGATTATTCCAAGTTATCCCAAATTACTTTTTCAGTCGTCCCCATATTAACCGTATTCGTATATAATTTATTATAAATTTTAACATAACTTTGTCAATATACTATTCGTTGAATAGTATTCATAAATGCATAATACACTTATACATAAACATTATAATTATATTATATAAAGTATATTTATTTTATGATTATTTTTAAGTTATAAATTTAAATTATAAATATGATTAAATTAACCACAATACAAATTAATTAGAACTATAATTAATTGTATATATCATTATTAAAAATTTAATTATTAGTGTTGTTTTTAGAAATATTTTCAAAAATATTGCTGTAATGTTATCGTATCGTTCAAAAAAAATGTAATTTTATCGTTAAAGTAATTGTATCGTATCAGTATCGCTTCTATTAAATTTTAAATTTGAATCATAAAAAATGCATTTTTTTGTGTGAAAGTGTATGTGTTTATAATATATGTTAATTATATAAATTCGAGTGTATATATTTTTAAGTTATATGAACATTTATATTTTAAAACTTAAAATTTGTATAGTATCAGTTCAATAAGATAAACTACAATATGTTTATGTTATTTTATGTAAAATACATGATAAACAATATATTTATTTTTTTAGATAACAATATTAGTATATTTAGGCTTTCATTATAAATTCTGTTTCTTTTTATTAAAATATACCAAGTAATAATATATATAATAATATATGCTACACTATTTACTGATACAACATTCTTTTCTTAGATAGATTAAGTAAATTTGACTTCATATTTAGATACGCATAGATTAAATATATCATTTCAATTTTAAGAGTAAGATATATAATTTGTTGTTCTAGAGAATTAGGGAGAAGTAATGTGGGGATTTCTTTACTATAGAATTTACTTCATAGTTATTATTTGATTTCTGTAAATGATGTAATAAATAGTCTGAGATAGGTTAATATAAATAGAATTTTAAACATATATATAATTTAACAGTGACACTCTCAATAACATTATATTTCCCACGTCGTATACTATTAAGATTGCATGTTATGTATGATGTCGAATGGTATTCAATTTTAATCTATGCTTTTCTACAAATTATTTCAAATTTACTAAATGTAACTACGATAAGAATGATATATCAGTAAATAGTATAGAATATATTAATAGAAACGATTAGAAATTTATGAAACGTGTACATATCAAATAGGTCCTTGTTATATAATACAAAAAGGATTTACAAAACTTGCTAATTTTAATATTATTATTATTAATTTATTTAGTATTAAATATAATTTAAATAAAATTATTATTAATACCCAAGTCCTGGATTTATTAATACTATGTAGTTATTATTTTATATTTAATGATAACATTATTTATAATTAAATGAAAAATAATATTTGGATAAGAATTTTATTAATATAATATCCACAAATATGAAAGTACTTGTTAATACAATTTTAGAATATTATAAATATTATTTGTATATTGTTAATAAAAATTGAATTTTAAGATTATAAATATTATATTAAAAAGAGGAATTAAATATACATATTATAATACGTTATATATGAATTTCACAAATATAATATAACAATATATAATTCATATAATGATTCATATAATTCATATAATCATATAATGTTATTTGTAAAATTTAATATAAACATTTTTTACTATATATATTTTGAAAGTATTAAATAGTTTAAATCTATACTAAGAACTAATTTTCAAAGACAATATTATTACCAAAGACCATGTTATGTATCAGTAAAAATAAACATTTAAATTTTACAACTTTTAATAATAAAATATTCAAAATATTTATAACTAAAATTTTTATTTCAATAAATTATTATTGGTACTTTATTCTTACCATTTTTCTTTATTATATAATTTTAAATGACTAATATCCGTCCTAAAAAAGATATTCATAAGATTTATATTTTTAGTTTTCTTTTTAGGAATATTATCTCCCACGTTCTATTATTTTCAGTAATTACTAGAGAATTTATACTATACCGATAAAATTTCACCAGTCTCTGGATATCTTTCACTATCTTTTACTATTCAGTATTTTATTTCATGTGTTTCGAGAAAATTATATTCCCGTTTATCGATATTATATAAAGTAAATAAATAAAAATTATTATAAATAATATTTAGTAAATAAACTTAAACATAGATATTAATAATTTTATGTTCATTCAAATTATATATATATATATACCATTTAATATATATTATATATTAGTAAATTAAACTATGAAAATTAAATAATTTAATAGTTGTTAGTTAAATATATATTATGCACGAATTGACAATAAATCGTTCATTTATGGATATAGAATGCGTGCAAAATGTACGAATCTAGAGAGGCCTGGTCATGAATCATAACATATTAATAATAGTTAATTTAAAAATTATTTAATGAATTATAGACATATAACTCAATATTCATAAATAATTATTATGTATGAAAAGTAATTAAAACATTTATAATAAAATTAATAAGGAAATATAAACTATAGTGTTTATATAAAAAATATGTTATATAATATAAATATATCCATGTGTTTGATAATTAAATGTAAGTTACAAAGCAGATTCTATATTAATCAGTTTTAGTATATTACCTTTTTACATAATTTACATAATTTTAAAAATATCATTGAAAATATCTAAAAATGATTTTATATTCATTTCATTATAATAATTGTTATTCAAAATTATTATTATTTAATATTTAAATCTTTTCAAAATAAATAATTTAGGAAGTATATTTATTTAAAATTTATTTAAATTTTTTTAATTTTCTATATCTACTTGTATGAGTTTTAAATTATATTTATAATATGAATTATATTTATAAATTTATATAATACATATAAACAATAGTTAATAAATTTTCAGGAAATGTAAAATGTTTGATAGATGACAACATATCTATATTTAAATTATACATATATATATATATATATATATATATATATATATATATATATATATATATATATTATAGGATACATTGATCTAATCTTATTATAGTGCTTTTATTGTAAAATTAGATTTTAATTTAATTCTACAATCAATCCCATCCATCAACCCATACACGCTTCTTATATGAAACATATGAATACGTTGAAATAAAGCACTCATCATGTGTATAAGCATTCATTAAGGCCCTCTTAATGGACGCCCATGTCAAGGCTTCCTAGTCCCACACCCTACACATTTACACAGGAGACCGCCCTTTTCAATGTTCCATGTGTCCGAAATCGTTTACTTGTTCTCGTTACCTAGTCTGTCATAAAAGACGACACACGGCTCCCGGCAAGGACTCTACTCTGGCCCCCGCACCGGTCCCATCACCAGTACCAGCTGTGGGATGTGGAGTCGGAGGAGGAGGCGGTGCTACTGCGCCGGTATCCAGCCACCAGCAACAGAACAACACTAGCATCCTGACCGGAACCGTAGACACGAGTAGCATTGTTTCCACGGCGACGGCGATGTCTGGAATAGGGGGTGCCACCACTACCGTGAAGTCTCCGCAAGCCTCGTCCGCGATGCTTAACCCCGCTGCCCCCTCTGCCCCGTCGTCTATCTACAGCAATGGATCAGACCTTAACACCTCTCCGCAACCCACCAAGACTAAACTCAGCGCCGACATTTTGTTTGTATCAATACTATAGATAGCTATACATTTTTTATATATGAATATAGTATATTTATATTATTTTATTTTATTGAAAATCTATAAACATTTTAAGACACTAATCTAAATTCCTAGCTTATTTTCATATCCCTATAACAGCATATTAGCACACAAACTGGTTTTATTTCAATGCCTATGCCTATAAGCATATGGTACAAGTACAACTGCCAATAATAGTAGGTATAATAAAAATATTTTAAATATTAAGGTTATTCGCCGCACTTGAAATTACAATGTATTAAGATATTTTATATATTTTTAAAATTATCAGCACCTAGGGTATTGTATGATTTAATTCTGTAAATTGAATATTTTTAACAAATATAATGTTAATAAAAGTTACTTAATTTAAAATAAAATGGTTAAACGAAAATCCGAAATATTTTGGGGCAAAATATGGTGATAAATTAAATTATATTTATTTAATTTTTTTAATTTTGTATATGTTATACTAAATATAAAAAATACTTAAATTAAATTTATTATACATATAATAATAAAAATATTTTGAAAATTTCATAAAGTTATGATAATTATTAAAGATGTTTAAGGGTGTGTTTTTGGTCAATGTACTAGTTCAATCATGGTTCAATCACTAGTATAATGTACTATGTATGTATGTATGTATATAAATAAAAATGTATTACATATATATACATACATACTTGTACTAGTAAATATTATTTAATACATACTTGTATATGTAAATATAATAATATATATATATATATCAGGGTTGATGGTTTTTTCGGTTTTTACGAAAAAACCAAAAAACCCGGTTTTTATCGGTTTTTATGGTTTTTATAGTTTTAACAATATAAACAAGATCAAATTATAATTTTTTCATAACAAAAAATTAACTAAATTGTATTATTTTCATTATAATTTTAAATATATAGACATCATATAATGGAACATAATTATTATTCAACATTATAATAAATTTAATAAGTTCCTCAGTTAAATCATTATTGTTAAATAATTATAAATGAATAGATATCATTTTTATAGCTATTTAAATAAAAATATAATATCAAATGTAATTATATAATATGATTACATTTGATATTATATTTTTGATTCATATTTATAACATTTAATTTGATTATATAATAGTTAAAAATATTATAGTTATTTTATTTGCGTTTAGAGTATTTCGGCTATAGTCACGCCCATAGTCCCACCCCTTTTGAAATCGCCGGCTACAGTGTCTGGTAACCGTTACAATATACTAAAAATTGTAGTCTAAAATTTACTTTATATTATTATGTAAAATAATTAAGTTTGGTAATATTTGGCTATTACATATAAATAACTATTATTAATAATAATGTATTATCAATGATAATTTATCATAAAAACTATAATTTAAAAGTTAAATTAATTTGTTAAAAAGCGTAAAAACCATGGTTTTTTCAACTTGAAAAAACCAATTTGAAAAAACCAATTTTAAAAACCGAATCAACCCTGCTTTTAAAGCAGTGCTTTACTTCATATTATTTAGTAAAATGATTAACACATTAACAGCTGCATAAATATGAATTCCTGTTGTTAGAGCGCCGTGCTATTTTGTATATTTTTCATATTTAGTAGTATAAATGTTCAAATACGCATTTCTATATGAAATATTGATTTCTTAACATTACAAGTTATATTTATTTTAAAGATAATAAAATACTCTTTAAGAATATCTTATAAGTTTTAAATATAAATCAATAACCAATGATATATATTAAAATCAATATTTTTTTTTTTTTTTTTTTTTAAATTAAGGTCAATAAATAATTTGTAATTATTTTATTTAATAAGTGTAATTTTATAATACATATATATTTAATAAGTTATAGAAATTATATTACTTAATAATAATCTATAAGAAATATAGTATTTTATCAATTATTCAATAAGTTATCTACAATATAGTATTTGAATATTTTAACATTTTTGTGTATTTTATATATGATTTACATTTATCAGTATAAATTTCCAAATATAAATTTCTATATGAAATATTGATTTCTTAACATTACAAGTTAAGTTTATTTTAAAGATAATAAAATACTGTTTAAGAATATCTAATATTTTTTAAATATAATTCAATATCCAATGATAGATATTACAATAATGTTGTATTTTTTTAATAAAAATAAATAAATTACAATATATATTTTATAATTATTAATTGTTTATTTTAAATACTTAATACTCTTGAATTAGTAAACTTTTATAAAACAATCATATTTAATAAGATATATAAATTATATTACTTAATTATAATCTATAAGAAATATAGTATTTTATCAATTATTCAATAAGTTATCTACAATATAGTATTTGAATATTTTTGTGTATTTTATATATGATTTACATTTATCAGTATAAATTTCCAAATATAAATTTCTATATGAAATATTGATTTCTTAACATTACAAGTTAAGTTTATTTTAAAGATAATAAAATACCTTTTAAGAATATCTAATATTTTTTAAATATAATTTAATATCCAAGGATAGATATTACAATAATGTTATATTTTTTTAATAAAAATAAATAAATTACAATATATATTTTATAATTATTAATTGTTTATTTTAAATACTTAATACTCTTGAATTAGTAAACTTTTATAAAACAATCATATTTAATAAGATATAGAAATAATATTACTTTATAATAATCTTCTTTAAAATGTTATATTATATCAAATAATCAATAAGTTATACCTATTATAAAATTGTATCATTTCTTAAAAAAATAAATTACTAAAATTAGTGGAATAATATTTACATAATCTATATAATTATTATTGTATATGGTTTATATACTTAATATGGTATGTTCAATGGAATTATTTAATTAAATATTCTAATTTTTATTCTTTTTTTCTGAAATAAACTATTTTACTACTATAAAATATGTATCATAATGAATTGAACAACAAAAAACACTATCAATTTAAATTTAGAATATAAGATTTTATTACATACACAATTATAATAGGATATGGAAATAAATTATATATATATATATATATGTTAAAAAAAGAGTATTTAATAGACGGAAGAGTATAATCTAGAAGATGGTTTTACAATTTACACAAAACAATTATGTAGCATAGGTATCCAGAAAACGCATTTGCTTATAGGTTATATTTCGTTAACACCCCTTTTTGGTGGTCGGTTTTGCATGCACGATCACGACACGAAAGACAACTCTTTAGAAAATCATGGCACATATTTATACGACAGGCGACCTCTTTAGCAGCTTGACACGACAGTAATCCCTTGATGTTGTGGCATTTCTTCTATCCATCCATGAGGAAGGTATCGTTCCTAATATGAAATTATATAGATTTTAAAAAGTAGATAAACTTGTCTGAAACTGTTTCTAGTTATTTCAGAAAGGTTTTGAGCATGGGTAAACATTTATAAATAAAGAGTATACACTTAAATTTTCTAATATTGATGTCTAACATTGTATTATTAATATTATAATACTTATAGATATATAGAAATTATCATTGCGATCATTATTTGAACATTTATGTAAACAATATAAAAATTAGAAATACTTATTTACATATATATATTTTTTTCTATGTTATATCACATTAGAATAGTGTATGCTACATACAGTATGTATTATACTCAATTACATAATGTATATGAATGTATTCAGTTTATATTTATAGACTAATTAGTAATTATAATGTGTCATATATGCATGCATTGATATGGTAACTTTTTAAGGCATTATTTATTTACAAAGTACCAAACACATGGCGCTCAAACTTTTTGGAAACATTTACAATTCCCAAATATTAACAGTTAAAAATAATGTAATTAATAAGTTATATATACAATTACTATTATACATTATCTATACATATGATGGATTATGGTCACAATGTTCGCTATTTAAAAAATTTGAAATAATGATTGTATAAATGTATATATGAATGGCATACATGTATAGTATTATAGTATGTTATTATATATTTAATATAATATATTATTATACGATTAATCGTGTATCATACTTGTATATCCATACTAATTTTTAATATTAGTATAAATACTAAATTTAAACAAATAGTACACGTTATTTTAATTTAAACAATATTTACGACACATTCTCGTGATTGAGATATCTATATATAATATATTATATATTTATGTAGAGTTACATTATCATAAAATCACTAATTAGAATAATTATAATAATTTTTTCGGCATTCAAATTGCGAAGCTTTTGATCATGTAACCACATTTTATACACATAAATTATTAAAAAGTATGCTACTAACGTTAAGATTTCAGTGATATCTCAGCATCTTCTTATTTCTATTCCTAATCTTCTTCTTCATCTATCTCCTTTTTCTGGTATAATTATGATGTCATGTATTTGATTGATAAATAATATATACAATTTTAAATTTCAAATTCATTTTTAATTATAATAAATTAAAACTTTAATTTCTATAAATTTATACATAAATAAATTAATTTTATTATGTCATGTTAATTTACATTTTAATGTTATATTTTATTACATTTATTACATTATAATATACTTAGATAAGCTAGTAATCCTCTTCTCAACTTTCAAAATTCATCTAGGATAGTATACTAAATAATAGATTGTGTTGATTAGCAACAAACTATATATTAGATTTTATATTATTTTGTTATATATAATATTAATATCACGTTTTAATTTAGTTTATGGATAATATACATAATTATAGATTATTTATTTCTGTTATATATAATCAAAAATTAATTACAACTTGTAATTAATTATTTAATTTACAAGTACTATAATTATGAATATATACAATTTTAGATGAGTCTGAAATGGCGACAATATTTAAAATAATATACATAATATTGTATGTATATAGGAGTTTTATATAGTTTCAGAAATACTATTTAATTCCAAGTAGAAGCAATATATTATGTGTATATTAATATAATACAACGATACGTAAATTAGTAGAGTAGTGGTCCTAATACGTTATTTTCCTAAAAATTCATTTTCGAAAATATTATAAATATTAAGTTTGAAATTACTTAATTACAATGCGAATATCGTAAGTACGTAGGAGTTGTATATATTTTCTGAAAACTATTTAATTACAAGTAGAATCTACTATAATATGTATATAACAATATCATTATATATTATATTAAATATAACACTTTATATAAATATTGTCGCCGTTATAGACAGACCCCCAATTTTAGATCATTTTAAATTTATAAAAATATTAATTTCTATTGTAAATTTATATATAAATAGTTTCACTAATATAACTATATCATTATTTATACTGTATAACTTATACAATATATTTTAATTAAAATATTATAATAACGTTATCTTGTTGAATTCCGTCACTTGTGAGACATAATCATCTTCTGAATCTGTAGCGCAATCCTAATTTAAAATATGTTTACATTAGAAACAACTTGTCAACAACTTGTCAATATATTTATTTGATTTTAATTTAAATATTACATATCATAAAATATATGTATCATAAGATATAAAATTGTATGTTAATACATACTATCTATTAATTATAATAAGTTAATTAATAATTTAGATATAATACATAAAGTATAATATAGGGAATAATACCTACAGATATATATAATTATAAAAATAAAATTGATAAATAAAAATAAACAATTTTGTTTACAAAATATATTATTAATATCTAAAATGATTAAAAATATTGTATTTAGAATACAATAATAATTATAATACTAACATAATACGCTATTGCCGGAGTATTACAATCAAATTCAACATCGTTAATATCGTTATAAGTCCATAAGTTAATTTTAGAAGTCATAATAAATAATTTAAAAATTGACGATGTTTACAGGATAACAATAAAATATGAAAGACTGAATTTAAATAAATCCTAACCGTTTTCCATATAGGAAATGTTAGTGCATATAACTACGCGATTATTTTTGCATAAACTCGTAAAAGTATTATAAAATAATATGAAAAATTGATAATTATATAGTAAAAATAAGTATACTATATAATATAAATATTTCTTTTATGAATTATTTTTTATTGATTTATTTAGATCGATTAAAGATGTTTTATTAAAGTATTGGAACTATTTTGTTAAGTGTATTAAAAAAGCAGTGGTTTAACGGAATGTTTTGTTTCTAAGGTAATCAAAATTACAATTTGAAGTTTAAATTAGCTATGATACTTTTTAATTATATAATAAGACATAATATAATTGATTATTTATTAATAATTAAATAATTAATTATGAAAAGAGTCAATAAAGTGTATTTATTTACAAAAGTAGAATATAATGCTCTTAAAGTATCTTATTTATTGTGTAAAGCATTTTAATCTATACAATTATCACATAAATATAATAATTTTCTTTGATATTAAAAATACATAACTATGATATTATTAGTTAAGTATTTTTCGCGTTGTCCTACGTCTCCAGCGACAAGTCTACTAAGCTGCCCTGCGCCTCCAGCGCAGAATGAGTTAAGTTTGGTAATATTTGGCTATTACATATAAATAACTATTATTAATAATAATGTATTATCATAAAAACGATATATTTTTACATTTCAATATATAAATAATTCATAATTAGAATATTCTGCCTAATGGTGGCGTAATTAAATTTGTTATCACATAATCATTGTATCGTAGGCATATAAGTGTAATTAGATGAGAGTCCTACCCACTCACTGATATAAAATATAATGTAGGCAATTATAATTTATAATTTAAAATTTAAATTAATTTGTTAAAAACCATAAAAACCATGGTTTTTACAACTTGAAAAAACCGTAAAAACCCATTTGAAAAAACCAATTTTAAAAACCGAATCAACCCTGATATATATAATAATAATATAATATATATGTATATATATATATATATATACATATACATATATATATATATATATATATATATACATATATATATACATACATACATACATATATACATACATACACGCTCGAGATATATAACTTCAATTTAATTTTTGATAAATAAATGCGCATACCTAAATATAGCAATTATGTCATGATTGTGACGTATTTTATGATTCAATTCATGGGTGGAGCTTATTATGCGTGTGTTCAAACTAAATACACTCTATACAACTAATGTGATTTTTAACCACAGGTGCACTGGTAAGAATAAATAGTACTACTAGATGGATTTATTACCAGTTTGATTTTTACATGCAGTGAATACAAGTTTTTGCAATAACCACCTGTGAACCAATAACAACACACCCTTAGTTATATTCATAATTAAATTAAATTAATATTCTGAGTAAATCGAGTTTAAAGTTATTAAAGTGACTAAAACTTTATATTAAATAACGAAATTTAGATTGCGTTGTTCATAATGCATATTTTACAAATTTTATATCAATCCTTTAATTAGACATATCATTAGTTGACCTCATATATTTTTAAAATATGAGTAATTTGCTAGTATTTACAATATTTTTTTAAACAAATATGTAATGTAATAATCTATCAAATTGTATTATTTATAAGTCCATATATCCTCTATAAGTTTCAGAGGATATGTGATATATATTAAATAATATTTTTCTGAAATAAAAAATAATAATTAAAATATTTTTATTAAATAATATTTTTTTTTCAATAAATTTCAAGTGCCGTGAACATTAGAATATTTCAAGCCCTAAAAATTACAATAATAGGAGATAGAAAATTTAAAATTGTAGATATAGGTGAAAATTTAAACAAGCAACATTTTATTATTAGATTTTTAAATTAAAAATAAAAAGTAACACTATAATTCTGTAAATGGTGTAAATAATATTGTAACGTATACTTCCGCCAATTTTAATATTACTACGCAGGTTTTATTTATATAATTACGAAAATAGTAGCTATAAATTATTTTTCGTTAAAAAGTTACAATATAAATAATTAATGGTAATATCTAACTTTATATCAAATTTTAAATTTGTATTGAATAAAATGCTTTTTATTGAAATAACTATTTATTACAATGATATTTATTTTAGTTACTATAAACAATAATATTTTCAATCTATTTTATATATTAAAGTGAATTTATTACATAACACAAATGATATTAATGTTTTAATTAATATAATATATTATATTATATAATTTTATTTCTTAAAAAAACCTCATATAATATTATATTATACCAATTAAGGGGAGGCCGCACATTGCCATTTTGTTTATTTTATATGTATTAGATAGGAAATTAATAGTGTTATTCAAAAGCCTACTACTCAATGGATATTTAATAAATATATGAGATATTTTTAAATTATACTAAGGGTATATATATCTACTATAAAATGAAAAGTTTTTCTAATATATTTTTTAAATTATTTATATATATATATATATATATGTATTTATATATTATTTATATATATTTTTTCATATAATGGCATATAAATAGAATGTATAAAAAAAATATATTATTATTGAGGCATTACTATATTCTTATAAATGCTATTTATATATATCATGAACAATTAGATTGATTGTATTCATATTCAGAGAGTAGTAGGCAATTTAAGTCTATAGGTATTGATACAAATTATTCTGAGTAAATTGAATTCAAAGTTTTTAAATTATAAATTCAATAATTCAATAAATAAAACATTATTTTATATAAATATATTATAATTAAATAAAAACACATTATTTTATATTTATTATATTTATATACATATTATGAATTCAATAGTTATTGTATATATATTATATTTTATATATAAAAACACACTATTTTATAATTATATTCACATTATATTATTTTTATAGCAGTTCTAGCTATTTTTCGTTATTATTTTTTTACAGTACTAAATAACATTCTATAAATGTATATTTTATAATAAAATTTATTTTACTTTTTTTTTTATTTTATCAAATTTCAGCTATTTCTCCCTTAAGGGGATGTCCCAGTGTTCAAAATGATAAAAAAATAATTATTTTGTATTTATTTTTTATTCCATAATATTAATAAATGTAGTGTGTTTTAGTATCTGTACAAATATCAGCTGCGAATTCAATCTAGAAATGCCATAAAATTGAGTTCTAAATTGTTATATTATCAATAGATATGTATACTTTCAACTTTCAAATGCTGTTTTCTCAGAATAATTATTTCGCGCTAGGTATGTGTGTATAAACTTAGGTATAACAAAAACTAGTATATGTATTCTACTAATTTTTATTGCATTATATAAATAACATATATATTAATACTATTACAGGCGTACTTTTCTAAATTTGTATATGTATAGTTGCAAAAAATAACAATTTCTATAGAAATTCCGTAAATTAAAAAGTGTGCATATATATATATGTTATATAATATATATTATAAAAATTACGCCCTGTAATAGTATGTGTATACATTTAATGAATAGAATATAACAAAAATTAGCTCAATTCAATGAATAGAAATCTGCGCGCCTAGTTTTGCGTAGACCCATTATTTGCTATCTCTATACATAGAGAGGCGGGTGTCGTGTGCCATCCCCTTAACTTTGAATTATTTTTTAAAAATCTTATTATAAAGAAAATATTTCACTATAATGTTGATACATTTAAATAATACAATGGACTAATATATGTAGTAGTATCATAAAAGTTGCTTAACAGAAATCAACAGCTCGGATGCAAAGTGTTTTAGTGTTTAGTGTTTTAAACAAAGTAATTTTTCCTTTTTTTTAAATTATATTAATTAATTACATTAGTTTAAAATCACTTGAATGACTATTCCTATCAAATTGATAGTATCAATCCACCCTAACACTCCACCCCCTTACATACAGAGCCACTATCGATCCAAAGACAGGAGAATCGTCATTAAAACCCGGCGTATTCGTATGCAACATCTGCGGTACCGAGTTTGCCTCGACATCTGCCCTATCTCGACATAAGCACATACACACGGGTCTGCGTCCATATCAGTGTACCCAGTGCACTCGTTCCTTCAGACAACCCTACCTCCTTCATCATCATCAGCGTACGCATACGGGCGAGAGACCCTTCAAGTGCAGCATCTGCGAAAAGGTTTGCCCATATAACCCCGTTAAGATTGTTGTGTGCTAGTGAAAGAGATGAATAATATCAGATATTGCAAGTAATTATTTAATCGATTTTATAATAGAGAAATTATGAAAATTAGATGTATAAAATGAAAAATTATGTTCATCTAAATGATGTGATTAGATTTAAAGAATGATGTATATTTTATGTAAACATATATTACAAATAAAACAGTCTTTTTTGTATTCTATTTTCATCATAATACATATTATTTATTACTTTATCATTAAGAAAAACTATTTATTTTAATAAGTTTTTTAAGGGACGACACACATGAATTTTTACATGGTGAACATAGGAGATGTATGATTTACTAAAAACATCATATCTTTATTTATAAATACTATATAACATATTAACCTAATTTTTTTTATTTTATATATTATATTTAGAACTATATATATATATATATATATATATATATATATATATATATATATATATAATTAACATTTAAAATGGTATGATAACTATAATATCAATGGAATGGAACCTACATATTACCATTTATAAAAAAAATAAAAATTCCAGAAATTTCCATAAATGTTAAATTTATTACATGTAGTTATGAATTAGTATTATTGAATTTAGTATTATTAGTTATATAAATTATGAAAATGTTATTTAAAATATGTATTGAATATATATCGCACCATAACTTTAGAAATACCTAAAATCAGGGTTCGAAAAAATCCGATTTTTTAAAAAAAATCAAAAAAATCGATTTATTTGATTTAAATGCAAATAATATTTAAATTGTAAAATAATATTATAAATTGATGTTAATTAATTATAAACATTGAATAAATCATTTTTCTACTGCTAATAAGACTTAGAAATTTAAATAACTATTAATGTATATTTAAATTTATAAAATTATATATAAATATTAATTATCTATAAAATTAAGTAAAGATATATAAATAAATAGAATTATATTATAATAAAAATGTGATATTGTGTATGTCTTGAATTATCTAAATTAATGTATACATTATATTATATGCTGTTGCATAATGCAATATTACATAATTATTATTTAATTACTAGTGTTTTGATATATATTGACCATTTTATTATCTATAATTATATTCAAATAATTATGCTAACATTAATGGGATCCCGCACATTTAAAGTGATGCTAATTTATTTATATTTATATTTTTTTTTATTCCATAATACTTATTGTAGTGTTTTTTATTATCTGTAAAAAAATTAGACATGAATTCAGTCTAGAAATTGCATACAAATATTTTTTTTGATGATAAGATAATGATATTATATACTATTCAATATTACATTATTATGATGTCAAACTTCAAATGGTGTTTTCTCAGAATAATTATTTCGCTCTAGGTATATGCATTCAAACATATAGAACATAAAAACTATTATATTTATAATATTAATTGTTTTTGCTTTATATAGAATTTAATTATCTGAATAGTAAAATAGAGAGATAATTAATAAAATGTATTGTAGTCATTGTATAAAATGATAATTTCCAGTGAAATACCATAATTTTATTATTGCTAATTTTTAATTTAAATATATATAATATAATAATATTACAAATAAATTTGTATTTTCCTATGCATATATATGTTATGAATACAATACAAAATAGGTCAATTGAATGAATATAATATCAGTTCTATTTTTTTAGTGGATCTATTTTTTTCCTATCTATTATCATGAAATTGCGTGTTATGTGCGGGAACCCCTTAATACAAGAAATCAAATAAAAACTTTTTTGATAATTATTTAAATAAATTACTTTATATTAAAATATTTGTACATAAATACAAGCTTTGCAGCTTTATTAATTCCCAGTCTATTTCTTAATTTTGAATGCACCTATCTTTTTTGGATTTTATATAGAAACAAATAAAATTATATCTTTTTCCAATAATGTCTATGATATATATAATTATTATTTATTTAACATTATACATTTTTCCTTTGATGTTTATAAATCATAATTTATGATTGATATATATATATAATTCTCATTTATTTAAATATTAATGATATAACATAGCCTCATATATCCTTATAGGAATATAGGAATATAGGCCATCATGAATATAATTATTATATTATAAAAATCATGATCTAATAATTATATATTATACTTAGATTTAAATCAAATAAGAAATATTGATTTAAATAAAAAAATATGATTTTTTAGGCTGATGATTTAAGTCGTGATTTAAATCATTCGAACCCTGCCTAAAATAATAACTACATTTTTTTTGTATCATATATAATACATTTATACATAATAATTATAGTCTACATTTAAAATGTTTTGATAAGTATAAGATAAGATAAGACTAAGATAATGGGACTTACACTATTAGTAAATAATTGAATACATATTTTGTATCATTATTTGTAATCATTTATTAATGCATATTTTAGCCACTTATATTTATTTTTGTGCATATTAAATATAATTTTAGAGGGAATTAATCAAATTTTCTTATTTTATATAATATCATTTTAAAAAAATAATATATTTGTTTCTAAAATAATGAACGCCGGCCCTTAATCATGGGATTAGTATTTATATATATAATATAGAGACAACATTTAAACAAACCAAACCTATAAAATAATATCTGTTAAAATATTATAATGATAATTATTTAAAAAATCAACAAATTAGTATTATACATCAGATATGGGTAAAATACATTTTTCAAATACAAATACAAATACAAATATTTATGTAATATTTTACTAAATATAAAATAAAATAAAAGTAAAACAAATACGAATAGTGTAAATTGGGGTGAAATAGTTTGGGATGATTGAATTAGAGATTACTAGATAAGTTGGGAAGACTTTCAATACTATTATTTATAGTAATTAAATTATTAACAAGCGTATATACTTGTTATTATATATCCATATACTATTTTTAATAACTAAATTTAATTGATTACAAAATTTAAAAATAATACATGTATTTTATATGAGATGAATAGCGAATCTACATCAATATGTGTGGTTTTAATATATTTATTTTATTTACTATATGTACAATTTAAAAATGTTAGTTGTATGAAATATTATTTCTTTAAAAACACAGAAACTTATGCAATTTATATAAATAAATTCAAAAATTCATATAGTACTCGGATTGAGCATGTACATTAAGCCGGTTAGTCTCAGTAATTTTTTTGTTGAAAATTGGTGCACCTGCTATCATTCAATGTTTATACCTGTTTATAATATACCTTTAATGTTTGGAGTATTTATGTCACAATGGTATAATTTTTTTTATATGTAGTATTCGCCAGAGTTTTAAAAATACCTATACATATTTTTCTATAGAAAAAATACCGCTATTACCGATATTGAAATCACGTGACACATTATAAATAATTAATTTTCAAATTTGTATTCATTTTTATTATACTTTTTAACCACGAACATTCGTAATAATACACCTTTTTATATTTTATATAACTCCAAACCATTTAATAAATGACAAATAAAAACATATATAGATATTATCTGCTAATCTTACTGATATAAATAATAACTATAAAGATATTCGAAGATATAAGGGATATTGGTACTAAAATGAGATTTTATTATTTTATTATATTTTATAAATTAATAAAAGTAATTATTATTCATATTAAATAAAATGTTGATATTTGAGTATATTTGATAAAATACAAAAATTAAAAATCTAATACAATTATATCTGATTGATCATTCAATTACAAATACACAAAATAAGTTTATTTACAAAAAATATTTTACCCTATATAATATGTATATAATATTTAAATCGCTGTTATATTTTGTATCTAGATAAATATTGTATACTAATTTATTCATGGTATAATATTTCTAATTTATAAATAATTTATAATTACTATAATTAAAATAGGTATCCTATAATATTATTTTTCTCTTATTTTATCCTGAGCTGCTTATATTTAATTAATTATAATAATATATTTATAACCATTTATTAAGAGTATTAATTTATAAATGATATATAAAAATATACACATGTATAAAATTATTGAAAATATCATTAATTTTATAGTAAATATTATCATGTTTTTAATTAATAATTAATATATTATATATAAGAAAATGTTAATATTATAGTGTATATTATTTATAGTATATATATTATTTATACATCTATTATTTGTAATTGTATATTAGTATCTCTCTCTCCTCTCGTCAGGCGTTCAGTAGAAATGACATCTTATCACGGCACATGTCCACACATGGGGGTCGCAGGCCTCATGTGTGTACGGTGTGCAACCTATGTTTCGGACGGTCGGATCAGCTCGCTCGTCACATGAAGTCTCACGTAGCCCAACAGGTGGCAGCAGCTCAACTCGCCACCGTCAAGAGAGAAGAGGATGCCAACATCTACGTCGAGGATGGTACTGGCGTGCTTCAGACTGGCACTCCGGGGTTAGGTGTCAGTGGGTGTGAAGACGATGAGGATGAAGATGAAGACGACGAGGTCGGAGGTCAAGCTCTATTTGAGTGCGAGGTGTGCGAGGCGAGCTTCTGGAACCAAGACCAACTTTTGGAACATCACCAGACAACGGGGCATCAGAATAAACAACCATGTCCTATGTCTACGGTTAACGTCGCAGAAATGGCCGCCGAATGATCTATCACTATTATGTAATACCACCCCCCCCCCCCAATCAATAACCCCACCATCTCTCTCTCTTATGTATAATCATCAGACCGTTGTACTTTTCACATATACGTTGTTGTAATTACCGTATAAATACTGTATATTTACGTTATGAATACCGTATAATTACTGTATAAATCGCCATTTCGAGTGTTCTTTTATTTATATATGTTTATATATATATACAAGTATGAGCTCTTTAATTAAGATCAAAATATTAGGTTACAATAACCTATAATTTATAAAAGCTTATTTTTTTATAAATTAATATTTGACATATTGAATATTATGAAGTGTATATATAAATCATGATGACAGCAGTATCATTGGCAACTATACTCACTAGTTCCCATGCATTGTTATCCTAATTTGTTGTATACAATAATTTTATCATAGTTATCACTAGACGAATTTCATTACACCATCATCATCATTATCATTGGCGCATATTGCGACTATGTTTTATTATTTGTATTATGTAGTTGTATATAGAATGTAAATGCTGCAACATTTACGATATTTAGTGCTCTATTTAAGTAAAAATGCTTCTAATAAATTTATGAATTTTATGTTTGAATATTTAGTGAAAATGATTTTGTTTTATACATATATATATATATATATATATATATATATATGATTATGATTATATTATGTTGTTTAAACTATAACGATAATAATAAACTGATGTATACGTAGTTATCATTGTTTATTTAGGTGCAGTGACACATGCTACAGCCATTTTCACTCCAGTCGTATTGAACAAATGTACAGTTACCTTTACAGTCTACAATTTTCTCACATGCAACCGTGGTATAAATACTCGCCTGGGTAGTGGGTGATGGAGTAGAAACAATGCCACAATCACATCTGTAACAGTCGTTCTCCGTTTTAATAAAGGAACAGTTAGCCGTGCATTTAGTAGCGCTCCTACACATCAGCTTAGTGGTATTCTGTGCTATACTGTCACCATATATCTGCAGAGATATGTTACCTATGGGTAGTAGGGGGCCTGGAGTCACATTTAGACAGATGCACTTTAGGCAGCCCTCCACCATTGTCAGGCATTCTGTTTTACAGTTTACAGGTCGTTGACCACACTTTTGTGCAGTGTTGGCAGCTGCACATTTGCATACTCCACAACCTCGAGCATTCTTCTCTAGGACACACCTATTGCACTTCTTTTTACCGCACGCTACATTATCTGTGTGTAGGCCAAAGTCATTAAAGTGATGGCTAAGTGTTACGCGCTTTATGTAATATATCATGGTTACCAGTGACTAGCCGATCAAAAGAGGTGGCTATAGCCAAAATACTGTAAACACTAATATAGTAGATAGTTATTATATTTAAACTCGCTAATTCGATTATATAATAGTTACAAATGTTATATTTATTTTATTTGCATTAGTACTTGTGTTCTATGTACACATTTACACGTAAATATATTTATCTATAAATAGATGGTATTGTAAAAAAAAGTTATTGGTCACTGAATAATTAATTTTGTATATAATATTTTCACAATATATGGCTCTAATTTATTCTTGATATTAAAAAATCTACACAATATTAACCATTAGATACAGTAAATTATACTACTAATTTTAATTTTAATATGTATACTATTATATGTACTTTATTGTAATACAAAGTATATGTTATGATAATTTATCTTGTATTGAGTTTTATTAAATATATATTTGAATATTATATAGAGTGTACATAAATATATTTCATATATATATATATATATGTTTTTATAGGCTCACTCGAAATGTAATGCAGCTAAAACACCTGGAAAGAGCAAAACTAAACAATGAAAAATCAATGTGAAATCATATTATTTTATTAAATATACTTTATATATACATGTATTTAATAAATCAGAGATCTTATTAATTTAAATAATGTAGATAATCAACGTAACTATTAGTAAAATTGTCACTCTTTAAGGGGATTCATCTAACCAATGATAATTTAGCTCTATCTAAAAACGCTAAGGATAAATAACTAATGGAGGTAATTACATAATTTTTGTTGTTGTATTAAACAGATACTTTCTTCCATCTTAAAGGATCTGTCTTTATATAAATGTACTTAATTTAAAATATTGTAAAAAAATAGTCTCAATTTATTAAATATTTGTTTTCATTAAAATTCAAGTTTATCATCATTTATTTAATTAATATAAAATATAATAATAAATCCAACAGGATTCCTATAGATGTAATTATTTCAGATAAAAATAATTAAAATTAAAAAAGTAGTAGGCATTTACATGAGGTTACTAAGTGAAAAAGTATAAACTTGAGAAAATGACATTCAAAGTTTTTTTAAACAAATAATCACCAAATATTATAATATATATATATAAATGAAAACTAAAATATAATGGTATATAAACAACACTGAAATAATAATAATTAGTACTAATATAGAGTAGTACTCAAATATACATTTTAATGAGATATACAAATAAATATAGAAGTTATAAAATATAAATTTATTTTTATAGTAATAGTTTAATAATAGTTATAAAATATGAATAATATAAAATAAATACAAGAATATAACGTCTTAAAAAACAGATCTAATTATAGAAAGAACATTTCTAAATTGTCTGTTTGAGAGCGTCTCTTTTCAACCAATGATATCTTGTTATATACATACGTGATTTATTTATAAATTATATGAAATGTATCTATAATCTATGTTTAATGTAAAAATATAAATTTGTTTTGTAAAATATTTTATACAATATCGAAATATACATTTAAATGTAACAAGTATTTACAAAAAATCCTGTCAATTTCAAATAATTATTATATCGATTACGCTTATAAAAATACTTTATATTGATATAAATACTCAAAAATAATGAATGAAATTTTAAAAATTTATAAATAAGATATTAAACATGGATAATATATAATAACAATTTGTTGTTAAAATAAAAATATTAAACCTATTTTAACTCGCCTCCACCCTTAAATTAAATAGATTATTACTAAGACTTACTATCTTGTTTTACTTATCTTTTTTTAATATAGATGGTTACTTTTATATTTTTAATAACAAGAATAATTTTATTATTATAGTACATATGAGTTATATTGTGAATATATTATATAACAAATAATATTAAATATTGATTGACCAGCAACTTTTTTACAAGACCACCATCTATTTACATGTCAATAAATAGAACTCGAGTAGCATGTGCAAATAAAATTGTTAACTATTATATAATCAAATTATTGA
The DNA here is from genome assembly GCA_964019155.1 of Osedax fenrisi. Taxonomy (NCBI): domain Eukaryota; kingdom Metazoa; phylum Annelida; class Polychaeta; order Sabellida; family Siboglinidae; genus Osedax; species Osedax fenrisi. The sequence continues at coordinate 58,851,866 of OZ025243.1, forward strand.
GTAGAATACAAAATCTATCAACAATATTAAATAATCAAATTAGCATTTACAGTATTTTGGCTATAGACACGCCCAGAGTCCCACCCCTTTTGAAATCGCTTACTATAGTACATACCCCCAAAATCATTCATCAGTGAAACGTTCCAGTATGATATGTGTGTGTCTATAGGTTAAGCATGTTGACTAACCTAGCTTCCACCCATCTTTGCATTCACATATATCACATTGTTGCGAATCTTTCTTTAAACTGCACGTCAGGTCACAGGAGCGTAGTTTTTTGCAGCTTTTTTTATCTTTTGTATGTGAATGTGTTGTAGTTATCAATATAATACATTGTAGTATAGTAATAAATGATGTGTAATTAATACCATGCATTTTGCGAAGCAAAGATAAAGCACTCTATATCTACGCAACACAATTAATAGTACTCCCCATAGCTGTTGGCAGTATTATAGAAATCACTGAAATGTAGTAGTTTAACATAGTTTCTATATAACAATGTTTTTATTGTTCTATAAAATTACATGCAATATAATGTAGAATTTAAAACCAAAATATCCTATTGCTTTGTTATATAGTAATGGACATATAGTTTTCATCATATAAATAATAATTTAAAACATTATTTTACATTTAAAAGTGTATAATTTAATACGAATTTACATTATAATAACAACATATTTTCAAAAATTGAACTATGTAGGCAAGTGTTTTATGTTTTGTGTACAAAATCTAATTAGTATTTTTAATTTACGCCTGTGATATGTTTCCATAGATGTGATATCTTTGTTAAACATTATTCGTTCCCTCCATCCACTATCTGAGGTAAACAAAATAAATATAGATATATTTATATTCATCAATTTATAACTATATCAGTTTATTTAAAATAGCGTAACTTATTCAAGAAACGCAGAAATAAGTTACCATAATTATATATATATATATATATCATAGACTTAGAATTGAGTATACCAAAAAAAGGTATAAAATTGGGGTATAGTCTAAAGACTGCTATTTGTATAAATCTTTAATGTATTTTTTTCACCATTTGAATAATCTGCATACGATGAGAATTCATTGAATTAAATATATTGATTCAAATATAATTTAGTGATATTCTTTATAATTTGTCAATTGATATCATAGATTTATAGTTTACAGTTATTTATAGTTATTGTAAACTATAAATCTATGATTGATATGCACAATATGTAAATAGTAGTTGTAAATATCTAATTATAATATACATTTAATTGGAATTTTTTATATATTAATCTAAAATTATTCAATCTCCAATTTTATATAATTTAAGCTAATTATTTATTTAGTAAAATGATATTTAGTCATTAAAGGAAAATATTATATAAGTTAATTTTTTACTTGGTTTAGTAACATTATTTTATAATAGTATATTATATAATGTATATGATAGGTAACTTATTTATATAATGTTAATCATTTGGCTTATTTTATATATTTATCATACTTATTATAGTAAGGTAAGTGAATTTGAATTGTTATTGAAAATATGATGTACAAACACAATATCGGTTTATAATTCAAATTGGTGAACAAACTTTATTTCCAATAGCAGTCTTCCTAATTCTATGTCTGATATATCAATACCTCCTATAACCTCACGAGTATAGGAGGTATTGGATATATACAGATGTTTATATACTATATAATGAGAACAATGAGAGAAGAAACTTAATATTATTATATCAGTAAGAATTATATTGTTATGATATCATGATATTCAAGTTGCATTATATGATTTCTGAATGAAAATCAGAAATGCATATAGGAAGTGATGTATCAATATTAAATATTTTCTGAATTGATAAAATAACACAAACAATAATATTTAGAAAATTTATAGTTTATTTAAATGGGATGGACAAAAGTAAAGAAATTCAGTAATCAAAATAATTAGTATAAAAGTGGATTTAATAACAAATATACTGTGTTTTCTAATTCACTCTCGCCTTGCCGTGGTGGAAAGCCTTGCGTATTATAATGACTCGCATATCTATGGTGACGGGTATATTCTATCTGGTAGCTTCAAGCATGTCACAAAAGTACTTGATGAATAGTCTGACTAAATGAGAGAGATTTTCAGTAGGAGTTGCGACCATTGAAATAAATAGCCAGGAAAACCCACTGCACTCACAAGCCAAACAACACCAGGGTTAAATTCCCTGATAATACCTTGCCCAATGTCGAAGTGATTTCACTACATCAAATCAATATGACAGATTATTTCCAAAACCGAAACGAATGGATAATCTCGATAACCTAGGCAAAAAGGCTAAACTGTTAAGCTGTAATCAGTATATAAACATAGCAACAATGAACATTACATACATCATCAACAAGACAGGAATTAGTCAAATGTTGTTATCAATATATGGTATAAGTATAATTGGAATCGTTGATCACACACTTGTACATGACGAGGTAATAAAACTAGAGAAACTTGGAGAATACACTATATTAGCTAAATCAGCATTCAAATAACGCATCATTCGGAGGAATTGTATATTAATTAACAATGACGCATTAAAATCATTAACTGGTGTGATAAAATGGAATAACCGGATTTTAATTATTAACTTTGATGGAAATCTAAATAAAACTATCATTACACACTATTCTGCATGTGAGGGTAGTGACACAGCTGAAATTCACTATGTCGATTTAACCAACGCAACTGATTCGATTCCCAAACATAACTTTCTGATTGTTATGGGGGATTTTACTGCTCATCTTGCTTCAGCGCCTGAAAACAAATATACATATCATGATAAAACAAATCTATATGGACAATTATTATATGACTATGCTTAAGAAGCTGACATTTTAATAGCAAATACACATTTTAGGAAAATAAATGGAAAACTATGGACATTCATATCAGATTGTAACGGTACAAAGACACAAATCGACTTCTTAATGATACGCAAAAAAAAATGGAGAAATAGCATCAGAAACTGTGAAGCTTATAATAGATTCTGTAGTATTGGTTCTGACCATAGCATTATAAATACCAAAATAAAATTTAGTCAGAGCACAAAGGAAAATAGTTACAACACCTGCATATAATTGTATAATACTTAAATATGAGAAGACGGCTCTTAAATACAGTAATATGGTCACGCAGAGATATAACAAGACCTCCTATAACCTCGAGGTTATAGGAGGTCTTGGATATAATGAGCTTAACAATTTTAAGTAATGCAATCTAGAACCTTCTAAAACTTACGAAAATGTTATCATAGCAAACAAAGTGGCTTCCAAAACTATCTTACCAAAGAAAAGGAAATTTGAATGCACAGCTAGACATGCAGATATTTCCGAAACTCGCAAAATGGTGAATAAAGCTTAATAACTGTATGTTATTTCAAATTCAGAAGAGGATTACGATAACCTTCAGGAGGCAAAAAGGAAATTACAGGAAACATACGTTAACATAGAAAATGAAAAATTGAAGAAAAAAACAGTTAAAGAAATAGAAAATGCAAATCAAATGGCAAAACATGCACAATTCTGGAAACTAATAAATATATGACAGGGAGGAAATCAGCCAATAAAGGAATAATTAAAGGAGACAACAACGAAGAAATAATTAATAAATTGTTCAATCATTTTAGAAATCTTCTCAGTGGAGCAAATATCGATGAAACTGATACATTTGAACCTGAAACTATATTTGAAGGAACATTAGACATTGATACTGAAGTTTTTATAAAAGAAGAGTCTCTAGCTACAAATAATAACTTAATAGATGGAAAATCTGTTGGACCGAATGGTATTGAACCCGAAACAATTAAATACGGCAACTTCGATGATATTATACTTGAACATGCAAATAGAGTGCTAATTGATGGAAAAAAAACCAACCCAATGGTCCTCTTTTAATATAATGCCTATTCCCAAAGTTGGTAATTTAAATGAAGTTGATACTTATAGAGGCATCGCTCTATCTACGGTCGCACTTAAAGTTACAAACAAAATAATTCTTAATATAATTAAGCCATTCATCAATCCTCTTCTTCGAAATAATCAAAATGGATTTAGACATGGAAGGTCAACAACAACTCACATTCTTGCTCTATGAAGATTGATAGAAGGGATAAAATATCAAATATGAAGTGAATAATCACTTTTGTTGACTTTAGGAAAGAAATTTATAGCATTAACAGAAGTGGTATGTTCAAGATTCTCTCTGCTTATGGCACACCTAGAGCAATACTATATATGATATCGGTTTTACATGCAGATACATGTGCAAAAGTAATTAACCCTATGGTGAAACCAAAGAGTATTACAGTGGGACAAATTAGCACCTTTCTTATTCGTCATAGTTATTGACTATGCAATGAGAATGAAGTGGAACTAAGTTTCCAACTAATTTAGAAACAAAGTCGCAGAAAACCTGTAGTAGTTATCTCTGACTTAAGTTATGCCGACGATATAACTCTAATATCAGAAGAAATTGAGCAAACACAAGAATTGCTTTCCAGAGTAGAAATGAATGCTTCATAAATTAGACTTCATATAAATTCGGAAAAGAGTAAGATCATGGCTTTCGCGCAAACAAACCCAGTTAATATATGCACTACGTTAAATTCACAAATTACAATAGTTGATAACTTCAAATATCTTGGATAATGGATGAGCAACTCACTTAATCATTTTGAATTCCGTAAAGCACTTGCCTGGAAAGAGTGCCACAAAATGAAAAATCTAATCAAACACTGAATATAAGAATTGTCAAGGTTACCATAGAAACTATTTTATTATATGGAAGCGAAACCTGGACTTCTTCGCATAGTTTTAAATGTGTCTTGGAAATATAAATGGTCCAATAAGAAACTATATTATGACATGCCAAAAATTACTAACATACACTGTTAAAATTAGGGAACAGCGAATTCAATTTATAGGATACAGATCGTTAAAATATCACAACAATTTACCATGTAGGGTACCCTAATTAGGGTACACGACTTTTAAACTCATTAGGGTACACTATATGTTAAATATTATGGTACATGACTGTTAAATGCAGGGTACACTCTATATATGTATTAGGGTACACCTATATTAAATATTAGTGTACACTGTACGTGGTTATTATATTTACATATCATGAAATTCAATTAATGTACATATCATACAATTGCATTAGGGTACAAGGTATCATATAATTAGGGTACAACTAGCTAACATTCTTTAGGGTACTGATCGTATTTATTCAAATTGTACCCTAATTAGGGTACGGCTATGGGGACACAAATTACACCCTAAAAAAAGTCACTCGCTGTACCCTAATTGTTCACAGTGTAATAGCTAGCCGTCGTCCGTAGCACTGTATCCGTCACAAGGAAGAGGCTGCCCATAACCTCATATTCTGGGAACCAAAAGGAAAATGAATACAAGGACGGCGTGCAGTGACCTTTTTAGACAATTTAAAGGAAGATACTGACTTGGTGGAAATCGATTAAATCAGGAATGTGATGATGCGAGATGTGGAGATGGAAGAAAATTGGGTCGAACGAGAGTTCGACTAAAGTAGTAAGTAGGTAAAGATACTGAGTATGGATATACGATATATAGGTCATGTTTATGGTGATGAAAAGTGATGACATTCATATCCAAGTTGCATAAAATATAAAATAAGGTTTCTGATAAGTTCCTATATGAATAGTAGACATAACACAAGTAATATGTGTAATATTTGCATAGAATGAAGATACAGTGATGATAATTTGCTTTACATTTTAGTTATTTAAAGTAAAATATATATATATATATTTAATACAATAGGAAATATTTAGATATGTAAACACCTATAGTTTATAATAGTATCGTATTAGTGTAAGGTGTAAAGCAAATATATAATCAATTTACATTGGTATTTCTTAATTATATATATTATATTATATAATTTATATACCTATATATATATATATATATATATATATATATATATTTATGTATTTATCTACATATTATATTATATACATTATAATTATCTAATATCTAATATATATACTAACCACCATCAATATATATTGTAATAGCAAATATTACCAATGACTGTAACATTTATTATATTATTAATATATAATTTGATTAGTGCATGTAAGGACAGGGTGTCTGCTAATGTATAATTTGTTAACATTTTATTTTAGGAATGCATGATTTTATCATATTATTATATTTGGTACATATTTTAATTGTATATATTAATATTTCATACAAATAAATTAAAAAACAAATTTGAAATTTATGATTATATTACAATTTTAATATAATTTAATATAGATTATATTATTTAGCTATACCTAGAAAATTTTCTTTCAATTAAAATGAAATTTATAAATAATATATTTATATATATGTAGTATTTATAATAAAATATTTATATAGAAATATAGATTTTATTTTACAAATAATTAAATATTTCTGATATCATTGAATTATAATTAAATAAAAAATTGAAAGATATCTATTTCGGGAATTGAGCTAGAGAGCTAGAGCTCTATGATTTCGAGTTAGAAAAATCATAGATTTGTATTTAACCATATTTTAAAATCTGAACAAAATGTCATAGATTGCGATAAGACGATATGTTTTTTTTGTGAATATATATATATATAGGGGAAAGTAACCTAATACCATAGAGCTAGAGAGAAAGTTTCTCTCTAGCTCTGTGCCTAATACGGACACTTTAACAATAAATGGTCTTAACATTTTATGACTCATTATTTGTATTCAAAAATTACAATATATTAATATTATATGATTATAGATATTATTGTGATTTTAAAATTTTATTTAATCTTTTAATTCCATAGATAACGGGGGTGTCCGTATTCGGTACCCATGTCCGAATACGGACACCCTATATACCACTAGATAAACTATATATTATTGATTAATCAATAAGACAAATAACAATTACATTATTTATAATTAATTTTATGAACAATTTATTCTAATTTAATTAGTAAATAATTTATTATTTTTTAATTAATAATACAATTTAAGTATCTAAATAATAAAAAATGTTGATTTATCTTTATTGGTGGTATTATTATTTTAACGCACGCGACTTATATGAATATCAGAATGGTTCATACGCTGCGCGCTGATTGGTTATAGGGTGTCCGTATTAAGACATCTAGAGTGTCCGTATTAGGAACTTATATGACCTCTAGATATATGCTTATAACTGAATATTTGATAACAAATATAGAAATTATATATATAATTTTAGAATGCTTTATTTTTAATAATATAATGTAATATTTTATATCGATACATTTTTATATTCTTGAGAAGGTTTTAAGTTGAATTTTGTTTTCATACATTTAAAATCGTAATAAAAAAATCAGTTTATTGGATATATCAGCAATATTTTGAATAATAAAAAAATAAAAAATACTTTTTTAGACTATTTATATAATTATGAATATTTTATTAAATATTTTTTGTATGATTTATAGTTTCTAATATACCGAGAGTGTCCGTATTCAGGCACTATCCGTATTCGGTTACTTTCCCATATATATATATAGGGGAGAGAACGGAGTAGTGGCCAATAATTTATATGCCGCAGCATATATGCATATATGCATATATAGAAGTATACTTCTAATATCTCGATAAATACTGAATTTTAAGATCTTAGTTTTTTTGAATTAGCTATAGGATATATATAAATCATATAGATCTAGAATACTATTATTTCACTTTTATATATTACTGATTAATATTAACGATTTATTAGGCATTCAAAAATGCATAGAAAGCATTAAAATAAGGCAAGTCCGGGGTAGTGGCCGCTAGTATAATAATATGCAATAGGTGTCTCCTAATATATTCGATTTATATATTTTTAATTATGTAATATTAAATAATTATATTTATGTGCATACGCACCTTATTTGATTCAATTATTTAATTAATATATAATAGTGTATATAACACATACTCTTACTCATAAATAAGCATAAATATATATAATCATGTTTTTGTCAAAATTTGATAAAAAATGATTATGTAATAAATTAGAGTAATTAATTAATTATTTAAAAAAAATTTACTTTATATTATTGACATTTTGATTATCTAAATATTGTTTATAGAACTTTTTATCATATTTAGCACCATTTAAGCGTTAATTAAAACAACCACTACCCCGTTCCATCCCCTATATATAAGTTGTAGCGAACTTCCATTGTGAAGTGAATAGTATTGAGTTATCATCTAATGATAATTATCATTAGATGATATATTATAATAGAATACAAATAATATTTTCAAAATATTTAATTATAAAGTAAAATTAAATACTCAAACTGATTTAGTATTATATTACTATTTAATATTAATAAGATTTATAAAAGAGCTAAATAGTAAAGTAGGAAAAATACAAATATTGATTTAAATTTGTTTAAATATCTAAGATTTTTGTCATACATATTTGACTGAACTTCTATGTTTATCGTATACCTATAAATCTGTCATATGGATACATAAACATTATTATAATGTATTCATACATTATAAAAATGAATAACCTATATTTTATAATATATTGTAAGAAAATAAGAATTAAAAATGAAGAAAATAAATGATATATAGGCTATATATAGTACTATATATACTATATATTAAGTTATACATTTTTTTATAAGTTATAAATTATAAAAGATTAATTTTTATAATATTGAATTAGGATAACGATATTTAAAATATGTCCTTGATAATATAAATTGTATAAATAAATGATAAATTGTATAAATATATTATTACAAACCAAGCAAATTACTATGTATATCGCTAAAAACATTTTCTTTAATTTCTTTCTTTTAATAGTTTCATCTATGATTATTAATTATTAATATGTCATTTTAATTAGTATTACTTGTTCATATATATTATTAAATAATTATAAAAACCTACATACATATACAACACATATATTTGTAGTAGTAATAGTAGTAATAGTATTTATTTATACACAAAGATTAATATAAAATTCTACAATGTGTTTTACTGTTTGTCGAACAGTTTACAGGTGTGGGTTCCCGGATGATTTAACGATCATCCGTAAAAAAATAATATAATAAAATAACATTCTTAAATATAATAATATAATAATAATATAATAACACGATTACATTTCAAAGAGGGTTAGATAAGTGGTATTTTAGTGGGGAACGTTAAAATAGCTCCTTGAGTTTATATTTGAAAGTTATTATTAAGTTATTATATTAAGTTATTATATATATATATATATATGTGTGTGTGTGTGGTGTGTGTGTATGTGTGTGTGTTATTGAAAGTATTTATTTAAACACATCATTAATAATTATAATTATATAATGTGTATAGAACAATATATATCACATATAGATACAAATAGCGAATGTATATAATTCGCATGATAATATTACGATTCGAAACGAACATCAATGTTGGGCGATAAGAATTGTTTTAATTTCTTTTTAAAGATAGGGGGAGTGCTCTAATATCGACATGCACATAATATCAACACCCTAGAGATCTCCTAAAATATAATTCCAATCAAACAATAATAAATGTAAAAAAGTATAATTTTTTTTTAATATGTATATCTTTTTAATTATAAACAAAAACTGATTTTTTCGTTACAACTCTAAATTTATGAAATTTTTGAAGTACAATATCGATTATCAATCATTTGAAAATTTATATATTTTAAATATTTTAAATACATCCTATAGATCTAATTATATTTTACAATGTGCCGAAAAGATTTTGTATTTTTCTTAATTTTTTACAAAGTTATTGACGTTTACCTAAGCAACATACATTTTCATAATACCGACACCCTAATTACACGTAATATCGACACTCTTTAACCAATCATCGTTATTTGTTTATAATGTGCGTTCGTATAGATAACATTAATTTTAGGAAAAAAACGTATGAATTACGTATATTAACTAAAAGTAACGCACATTCAATTCTGATTAGATAGTTGATATTAAATAATATATAGTATATCTAAATATCGATATATTTAGGGTGTCGATATTATGTGCCAAGGTGTCGGTATTCAAGGCAGTACCTGTAATATCGACACCCCTGTTATCTCAGCGACAATTTAAACAAACTAAATTACATTTTAAAATAGCTATTATATGTATATACCTACTTAATATTAGGGTGTCGGTATTCGAGTACTCTCCCCTTTAAAGTAATATTACTCGATAGATTTTTATTTCTAAATTGCGGGGTAATTTGTTCCATCTAATTGATGATGCTGAGCTGCATTTTGTCCTTTCGTATTTGATGCAATGTGTAATCGGTTGGTGTAGTTTAATATAATTTGTATTTCGTAGAAGTCTAGTGTTTGGTTTAAGTTTTATTTTGTTTCGTAAATGATAGGGTAAGTTATATAACATATATAAGTAATAGTCTTTTTAAGTATTGTAAGTATTTTGTAGTTGATATAGTCGTCAATGCTTAGCCAGTTAAGTTTGTTACGTAAGTTAGTAATGCTAGATGTATAGTCAGTCTTCTGTAGTCGTTATTTATTTCAAATTGAGCGGTTAATTATGTTGTCTAATTTGTCTATTTTCCAGATCCTGATAATAGTGAATTATAATATTGTAGTCTGGATAGTATGAGAGTCTGGGTCAGTAGTTTTGTAGTATTTTTATTAAAGTATGTTCGTATTTTTTTAAGATTAAATAACTGTGCAGTCATATGAATAAATAAGCTGTAATATTTATCTAGATTAAGATTATTATTAAAATTGATGCCTAGGTATTTAACAAAATTGGTAGGAATGATTTTATGTTGATTAATAATAATATCAAGGAAGTCATTATTTGGGTCAGTAGGCTACTAATGATTCATTAGTGATATTTAATAGTTCAGTTTTATTGTGGTTTAGTAGTAAGTTATTATTTGTTATGCCAGTTTTGTAGTTAGTTTAAATAGTCTTGTAGTTGGGTAGAGTTTATTATCGTTGCATGTAGTTCTATGTCGTCAGGGTATAAGTTGTAAGTAATAGATGGATAACGTTTCATAATTGTATGTAATGGAATAAAACATAAAGAGAAGAGAATATGAGAAAGTAGTGACCCTTGAGGGACACCGAGGTCGATGGTATATTAGGTAGAATAGTTATTTATTATGTGTATGGAATAATTTCTATCTTTAATAAAATTATAAAACCATTCCATAGTTTTATCTTTTATTCCAATGTTTCTAGGTCATTCTAACAGTATGTAATGTCTAAGGATGTCGAATTCAGAGGATAAGTCAAGTAGTATTAGCTGTATTGGTTGTCCATTATCTAGTGTAATATATAAGTCGTCAAATAAGGAGAATATGTATTATGTACGGTAATTTCAGTACTATAGAATATACGGAACACGTTTTTTCTGATGTCCAGTAACATATTTTAAGCAGTGTAAGAGTTGATTATAAACCGTTTTTTTTCAAGAATTTTAGTTAGTAGAGGTAGTTGAGATATATATACCAGATATATGTAGGTCTGTAATTTGAGAATGCTGATCAGTTAATATTAGGTTTTTTATTATTGCCGTAATTATTATATTATTGAGTAAATTTGGAATATAACCTGCTATATATGGTCATAAATTATATTGTTGTAAATCATAGTCAGATTTGTGCTAGTATTTTTATTAAGTATAGAGGAATTGGGTCGTGTAGAGAAGATCATCTAGCAGAACAATATTATTGTAGATTGCAGTATTCGTAGGTAAAGTAAAATTTGTTAGTGTATTATTGAGTAAATTTGGAATATAACCTGCTATATGTGGTCATAAATTATATTTTTGTAAATCATAGTCAGATTTGTACTAGTATTTTTATTAAGTATAGAGGAATTGGGTCGTGTAGAGAAGATCATCTAGCAGTAACAATATTATTGTAGATTGCAGTATTCGTAGGTAAAGTAAAATTTGTTAGTGTCGAAGTGCATGGTAATATGTGGGGTTCAATGTAAAATGTGTGTGTGTGTATGTATGTATGTTTGTGCATATATGAAGTAGTATTTATGTTATTCAATGTTTTAATCAACAAATATATTTATAAATAAATTTTTCAGAAGTGAGATATAATAAATATATAAAAAATAAAAAAATTAATTAAATTAAATTGTTTGGAAATGTGTTATGATGGTCTGTATCGAATATGTATGAATCACGTATGTATTAATTACGATGTATGAGATCATATTTAAAATACTCAATTCTGTATCGGTGTGTTCAAATTAAGTTCGTAAATTAAGTTAATTGTGATCAAGAAGTATATGTGTAATTTAAAAAATAAACATTAAATAGTTATATCCTTTATGAGCCTTGGGAGTTTAAACTTAATAACTATTCCAATTAAATAAGAAGTTTCAAATTATACTATTTGATGATCTAGGGTTTTTCTAGCTTAAAATTTAATTGGTTCTCTAATATATGTAGGAATTTTAGTATTGTAATCATAGATTTTCAGAAGGAAATATATGTCAATCTAATGAATTTGTGAAATTAATGAAAAATTGCGCAACCTAAGATAGGATCTACTGATAACTATTTATTTTAATTCTATTTTTAGTTTATATTTATTTACATTTCAATTTGAAAAATATATTACTATTATAAATGAACAGTTATGGACATTTTTAAATACAATAATATTTAATTTATAGTGCTTGTTTTAAGAATATAACATATGTATAATTATAACCATTTTTCATAAAATATACAATCTTATTCGATAAATATAATAAATCAAGAAATTAATTTTCAATGTAAAATTACACATATTTTATATCATTCTAAAGTAATATGTAACAATACTTTGACAATTCGATATTGAAAATATGTTAAACGATAGTATTTCCACCTATGTTTCAAACTATTCAGCATTACAATTTATTTCACGTAAATAGATACAAATGAAAACATATCTACAAATCACTGCTATATTATTATTTTTAGAACGTTTGTATTGTTAATCGTACAACGTAGTACCTACGACGTACGTCATACGTTGAGGTTTAGTAGTAGCTACTATAGGAGTCAATTTATTTGAAAATACTGTTGGAATGTTTAATTATTATAATGTTTAACCTACGAGTGATTTCATCTAGGCCACCACTGTGTATAGTTATAGGGTAGTGGATGAAGTAGTTGGTATTAAGTGTTATAGCTATGTAGGTTGGGTTTGTATGTATTTAATCGTTGGCAATAATTGAAGTATAGTAGGTAATCAATTTAGCTGAGTTATAATTGAGCTGATTATGTGTAGTATTACGTGTACAGTAAATACATATATGTCTAGTATACCGTTGATTTTTTTTCCTTCTTAGTATGATGTACTATTTTTTGATGTATATATATATATATATATATATATATATATATATATGGTATATTACATGGGTAAGGTAAGTATAGTTGCTATTGTATAGTATAGGAATATATACTTGCTATTTTATATAAATAAGTTAGGATTATATTTGTATATAAAGGTAAATAGTAATTATTAGTTTCGAGATTATTTTACAAATGTTGATAATTATAGATTGTAGTTATATATTATTATGGTGTTAATTTTATATTGAGTTTATATATTTGTGTATATGTATATGAATGTGTGTTAGTAGGTGTGCCTATGTGTGCATTAATATGTGTATACATATAAATAAAGCATATTCTGAACCAGATATAGTTCAATATTATGACCTCAACCAACAAAATATTGAAACTAGATTTCACAATACCACTGGGCTACATAATACCACTAGATTACATAATACCACTAGACTACACAATATCAATAGACTACACCATATTATTAACACATCTAAATTATAAGATAAAACACTTAACAACATTATAAACCAACCTATAGACGTATTTTAAATTTTACAAATTATACTGGCATACATTTAAACCCATATCCATTTACAACTCTAAATGTTTTACATATAATATACTTCAATACATACAACACTTACTACATATATTATAGGATCAATTACATTTAAAACATAAATAAATTGAGATCATCAAATAATACAATTTTGAAATACCATCCACAGACTGCATCTCATTTGAATAAACACCCAAAACTATTACCAAAGAACACATATTAAATAAATTAAAAAATAAATGTTATTGATACTTATTTGAATTGACATAACTTGCGTTAAGTTAGCAATAATTCTTTACGAAATGTACACTCTCGCACTTTTCCAAACTATTTATTTTTATTAATTGTTGTTGAATGTCATTTAATTATTATTATTATATACTACTTCCGATAAATTAATTTAAAATTATGTTTGTTAATACACATATGTATTACTACTAACAATATATTATACTATATATATATGTGGACACATATATACACACACATTGTAGCTGATATGTTTATCGTATACCGTGGGTTGATATTAATGAAATAATGATTTAACGTAATGAACGAAAAATGGATGCATTCGCCTTATATATATATAAATAATAAATATATATATATATATATATATATATATATTACGGGCTTAATAATTAAAGTAAAAAACTAACTCTTATTAATATTGATTATGGTATCTTTTTTAGTTACTTTCTTCGTAGTTTGTTCATCATAGTAACCGTCTTTACCGTAATCTTTACCGTAATCTTTACCGTAATCTTTAGCGTAGTTATTCTCATAGTTACCATACGCATCCGTCGTAGTTGTCTTCACGGTGTCCTTGGAACTAGTGTATTTGACCCCCGACCCCTGATCTTTCCCGTATTCATTGCCGTATTCGTTGCCGTATTCATTACCGTACTCAGGAGCCTTATAAGCTGTTATACTGTCTTCACCAGTCTTCGCCGCTATGTCCTTCTTGGTCTTGCTATCCTCCTCGTCTCCTTTCTTACCAGTTTCCGATTTCGTTGCCGCTGTAATCGAATCAGTAGGTTTTGTTATCGAGTCTTCCTTCTTTTCTCCACCCTGGTCTTGTTTTCCGACTTCGGAACCGACTTCAGAACCCTCTTTCTTTTTTCCATCTCCTTCCGACTTTTTTTTGTCGTCTCCTTCTGGCTTCTTGTCATCTCCGTTATAAACCTGACTGTCGGTGTATTCGGTTTCGCCCATTATGTCCACGTGCTGTCTTAATTATTAATTCTTAATTTTACTATTTTAACTTTAAATGTTTTTATTATGTTTTAACTTGTTTATATAATTAAATTAGTTTGTTTTTAAATTCAACTAATTTTAATTTAAAATACTCATAATTATACTAATATTGAATATACTTAAATTGTATTAAATGTGTATATTTTAAATACTATGAAGACAATGATCCTATTAAACTTACATTAGAATATAATGTGATATTATGTAATGCGTAGCCTATATTGTATAAAATTATGATATAATGATATAAGTGTAGGTATAACGAAGTTGGAAATAGTAAAAAGTAAGAATTAATAAATTATGATGAGATAATGTACAAGAAATAAATTATAATTATAAATGGACAATTGGTGAAAAGAAAATAATTTGAAACATATCCTTATTGTATATATATATAGTAATATTATATTATAATATAATTATATTATAATATAGTAAATAACAATAATAATAATTTAAAATACATACAATAGGTATAATAACACGTAGGTAATATAATAAATATAATATATATAGTATATATAGATATATATATATATATATATATATATATATATATATATATATATATATATATATATATATATATATATATAAAATAAATAATATATTAATAGATTTGTTATGGATTTTTTAAGCGTTAACGATTTATTTTCTTGATAATTTTAATATTGATCTTGATATTTATGGAATATTATTCCATATCATAACTCATATATGAGATGCATATCGAAAACATCTTAATCAGTTTTGTGATTAATGTTTGATATCGTCGATAGACTTAATACCAATTCCTAAGATTTCGTTTACTAGTTTTTATATATAGTAGATTAGTTAAATGAATTAACATGTAGTAGGTATTTACCTATTATTGTAAATGTACTATGTAGGTGTATAGGTGTATAATGTGTTATAATAGTTATACTTCTAATTTTAATTCATGTATATTTTTCACAAAGACCTACTAACAAAAGTGAGAAAGCTACGGTGGTATGGTCATATAATTCGCGACGATTACTCTATGTCAAAAATATATCTTCAAGGTACTGTAAATGGAACAAGAAAGAGAGGTCGTCCGAGACTGAAATGGTCCGACAACATATACGAGTGGACATGACTAAATGTATGTGACGCCATGAGAGCAGCAACAGATAGAAAAAAGTGGAGGAAAATTGTGAGCGATTCATCAGCGCCCCTATGGTTAAACGCTACGGGACAGGTAATCAGGTAATATTTTTGGTAGTATATTTTATTGAAGAGAGAAATAATTGTTTTGAACATATTTCGTATCTATATTTGTTAACAGTTAGTCTAGTAGTTATACTTAAGACATCCTAGATCCTCGGGTTACAGGAGCTCTTGTTATAATACGGTTAACATGATGCAGTTATTGTTTTGTTAACATAATTAGAAGGATTGTAGAGTATAATATGCAAATATAGTTAAGTATAGACATATATAGACAAATATAGTAAAATATAGATACATTTAATAATTAACAAGTTTACAGTTCATAAAGACAGTTATTTTGTTTAGAATATTTGTATACGATTAGTAGTAGTCCAGATCGATACATCATTTATGATTATTATTTATAAATATCAAATTAAATGTAACTACTATTATTACTAATAATAGAATACCTATAAAGTATGCTATTGATTACAAACTAATTAGTATAAAAATAAGAAAATATATGAATAATCCTTGCTTATTTTACAATCACCTAATTTGATATGCTATTTGATACATAAAATGAAATGGTTTTCTAGCTTGGATAATATCCGGAAAACTAATCATATTATTCATACATATTAAAAATAGTTAGCCCTTCCTGTATAGATAACTCATGTTTGACCAGATGTGTAGACTGAATCACTTATTATCTCAATACTAAAGAGGTTAATAAAAAAATGTAAATACTATAGGAGAATTACACCTAGAAGAATTAATGTGATAATTATCTTGTCATATAAGTAGTATGTTCTATTTCAAGTTAATATAAATCAACTAAACTCATTAGTTGAAAATATATTAAAGGTGAGCAAGCAAGTAGCACATTGAATAGATCTTAAAATGCAGAATCTAAACCTACAAATATATCGCTTTTATTATAACTAAGTTGATCGAATTTATGACATAATAAGGCACGAATGTCTATGGAATATAATATTGGTGAAATATTATTAAAAACATTGAATCGGTATAAAAAGTTAGCAGTGTAGTAGTAATTAGGGGAAAGTCCCCGATTACCGACCCCCTTCTAATACCGACCCCCTCTAGTATCTCAGTAACTATAAGAGATATCAAAAAATAATATATACATGAACTGTTAGTAATTTAATGATAAATATGAAAAAGTATTTGTTTTAAAAAATATGTAATCCTACAATTGTTATTTGATAAAATGTAATATTCTGTTTTATTTTTTTTAATATTTGAATAACTTTTTTTAAATCATTGTAAATACTTTATTAATTAAAAGAAAACTTGATTTTGTACATAATACTGTAGAACAATACAATGTTTAAAACTATTATAAAAATAATTGAATTTTAATAACTATTAACCAATATATCTTAATTATAGCAACCCATATTATTTTCCTATTACCGACACCCTAAATTACCCTAATACCGACCCCATGTGATAAAATAGATTTGTATTTTACTTTAAAATATGTCGTTTTTTAATTTTTTTTAATTTTCATTTACTTTAAAAAGTTGTTTATGTATCATTGATATAGATTTAGGATTCATAATTCCAGTTGATTATATGATTACTGATTAAATACTGATTAATAAATAAATATTAAATAATAATATACTATAATATTTCAAATATAAACTCAAGGAGCTATTTAAACGTTCCCCACTAAAATACCACATATCTAACCCTCTTTGAAATGTAATCGTGTTATTATATTATTATTATATTATTATATTTAAGAATGTTATTTTATTTTATTATATTATTTTTACGGATGATCGTTAAATCATCCGGGAACCCACACCTGTAAACTGTTCGACAAACAGTAAAACACATTGTAGAATATTATATTAATCTTTGTGTATAAATAAATACTATTACTAAAGTTTAAATTTAAATTTAATATTACTATTAAAACATAAATTCAATACAAAATAAATTATGTCATGTTATAATTAATTATAGTTATGTATATGTATTATGTATATCTATAGATACTAGAGTATACTCTTTTTATTGGATATTATAATACTATAATTATTTATACCACGATTATTTTAGGGGGTCGGTAATAAGAGAAGGGGTCGGTATTAGGCACATGTATCCGATTACCGACCCCCCTGTTTATTCTTGTAAATATAATTATATCAAAAATTTAAAATAGCCACTTTATTCATTGCCATAATATTACCCTAATTACAAAATTTCAATTAAATATATTTAATATTGAATAAGTTATTACAAATAATCATTTAGGGGTCGGTAATCGGGGACTTTCCCCTACTTACGTAGGTACAAGTAAACAATTAGATTGGTGAGTTATTCAATACATTGGTGTCAAGGATGACATTTATATATATAGTACCGTACAATATATTACTTAATATTTACTTGAAATAATGATGTAGAAATATTAATAGATCATAATATAATAATATATAGGATTAATAATAACAGATTAATGTACTGGTTGTAGACATTAGATTTATAGTTATAATATATAACTACAAAGTCTAGTTATGAACTGTATTTGGAATTAAATGTATTTAGGATGAATAATATAAACTATTTAATAATAATATATCGGGTTACTAATGATAATTACGGGTATAATTCTAATATTGAAATGTGTGCAATATCATCGGAATACATTGACAAATTTAAATATCTTGGATGTAGGTACTATAAAGGAATATTATAAATTAAATAATTATATTTAAATATTAATGACCAAATAATCATCATCTTTTATTAGAAAAAATCTGTAAAGTAGAATTTTAAGATCAAAAATAAAAATACATCTATATATAGATCACCTATACATCACTAGTTATCTCACTTTTCTTGGAAGTGAAGCATAGCATTTACTGTTTAAATAACAATAATAATTAAATAATTCGAAATTAAGCATGCTACATATAATATAGAAATACAACATAATGATTATGTTAAATATTTAACTACACATCAATTTAGTGAGTTTATGTATTTATTAACAATTAGCATAATAATAATTATGCCCGTTTGTTGGCATATTAACATATACAATAACGTATGTAAAAGTGTATAATTATCAGTAGGTGGTTCAAGAATAAGATGACGTCAGAGTGAAATCTGGCTCATAAATAGTATTGAATGATAGTATCAATACAGGATCTTATATGTAGTCAATAGTCGCAAATACTGGAGAAGTATATGGGATACTATAATATAGTTACCTACCTAATTATCAATTCTATGTATATTTTTAATTAAAATTAATGCATGCATTGGTTAATACCTAATACAACTAGAATAATATATAATTGTATATAAAATATTAAACATTACTTTTAAAAATCTGTGTAAATAAAATACGAATAATTAACGAATTATTAGACAATAACTTCTCATGGAAAGGATACTTTCCATAATAAGCGAAATATTGTTTTCTAATAGCGAGGATTTTTTAAATAATATTTTTTATACCGGGAATATTTTATGATAAAATATTTCTTCCACCCAATTAAATATAGTTTTAACTTATATTGATTATTCTTATAATAATTTTACATAGAGGGGATTTACTGGATATGTATTTACCTATATAAGTTATAAATATGATAATAATAATTATTTTTACGCGAATTTCCTTGCCCATAAACTATTATTACAACCCTTTCCTTAATAAATTAATCGGTTTTATGTATTTTCATCGTTTATTTAGTTACATTTACACGATTTACAGCCCATATTATTCCAATCTGTTAAGATGATTTCACAATCTTGATCACAGTTTATCACCGGGCAGACTATGCTCGAGTTCGACTCGCTACAGTCGCACTTCTTGCAACCATTTCCGGCATCTACTAGGTCACATGACACGTCACATTGGGTAGCGCTCATACAAAGATGTGTCCTCTCGTATACTGCATCATAGGTCCTATTCGCAGCTCCACTATCAGTTAGCGTAGCGTTCACTTGGTAACAGGTACAGTAATCACAACCTTCTGAGTTCTTGCTTATGCATTGCGAACCGCAATCCGCACGGATCGGTGCGCAAGTCACGTAAGACTGGCATTCACATATTTTACATCCATTGAAGTCCTCGGAGAGGACACAGTTTTCGTTCAGGCATTCCGTCCTTTCATTCACGCATTTATCGACTTCTTCTAAGTTTGGCTGACCTGCAGATATTAACGTATATTACATATAACATACATATAGTATTATTATTATTATTATTATTATTATTATTATTATTATTATTATTATTATTATT
This sequence comes from Osedax fenrisi, assembly GCA_964019155.1. NCBI lineage: Eukaryota > Metazoa > Annelida > Polychaeta > Sabellida > Siboglinidae > Osedax > Osedax fenrisi. The sequence continues at coordinate 58,872,561 of OZ025243.1, forward strand.
ATTATTATTATTATTATTATTATTATTATTATTATTATTATTATTATTATTATTATTATTATTATTATTAAAAGATTCTGACATTTCCAGTGTAATTATAGTAGCATTATTTCATATGAAAAACGTACATATAAATATTTAAATAACATAATATAATAGTAGAATGAAATATTTTTGAAAATTACTAAAAATAGTATATATTGTTGATAACATTATTTTATTATTTATATTTTTTAATTTAATTTTAAAAATAGTATTTAGATAAAATCAAAAATAATAATATTGTTATTTTATTATAATTTATAATAATCAAGTTATATTAAATACATAATATGTGTATTACAAAATAAAAATATTCCAGGGTGTTTTATAATATCATAATATTTGTAATAAAAAATAAAATAAGTTGTTATAATTCAAATAATTAAGTTCTGGCTAAGGTATTTAAAGAAAATATATCATTTAAAAAAAATGATATTATATCAAAATAGGTACATTTAATTAATTTCCTTTAAAACAAAATTAAATTAAAAAATATGAATACATATGTGGAAAACTAAATGACTAGAACTGATGAATTAAATAATGTTCAAATGGAAAAATTTAAATAATCGTTTTTTTTATTATAATAAGCTTGCAATTCGTTAGTCGAAGGTATTCAGATTATTATAGTTTTATTAATGTTGTTTTAGTTTCAGTTATATGTGTTAGACTTTTGAATAATTGAAATAAATATTTAAATTTAAGAAAATGTAAACAATTATTTATATTTATATTATCATTAAGTTTATCAGTATTATAGAAAAATCTACTAGGATACCTACATATTTACTATAAGTATACTGCATATTCGAGATTGTACGAGGTATTTGTTTATAACTAATTACGATACAAACGAATAAGCTAAACATATTAACATTATTATAAAATTATAAGAAAAAATATAAACATGAATATAAAATAAATGTTTAGTGATGGTTATATAATATGGGTATATAGGGGAAAGTCCCCGATTACCGACCCCTAAATGATTATTTGTAATAACTTATTCAATATTAAATATATTTATTTGAAATTTTGTAATTAGGGTAATATTATGGCAATGGATAATATAGCTATTTTAAATTTTTGATATAACTATATTTACAAGAATAAACAGGTGGGTCGGTAATCGGATACATTTACCTAATACCGACCCCCTTCTCCTATTACCGATCCACTAAAATAATCGTGATATAAATAATTGTAGTATTATAATATCCAATAAAAATAGTAGATATACATAAATATAATTAATTATAACATTCACGCAATTTATTTTGTATTGGATTTATGTTTTAATATTAATATTAAATTAAAATTTAAACTTTATAGTAATTATATTAAAATAGTGTATATTTATTTATTAATCAGTATGTATATAATCAACCTGAATCATGAATCCTAAATCTATATTAATGATACACAAACAACTTACGACATATTTTAAAGTAAAATAGGTTCTACTTTGATTGGATATTATAAATCACATGGGGTCGGTATTTAGGTAATTTAGGGGGTCGGTAATAGGAAAATAATATGGGTTGCTATAATTAAGATATTTTGGTTAATAGTTAATAGTTAATAGTTAATAATAAATTGAATTATTTTTATAATAATTATAAACATTTTATTGATCTACAATATTATGTGCAGTATTAAATTTTCTTTTAAATAATAAAGTATTTACAATGATTTAAAAAAAGTTATTATTCAAATATTTAAAAAGTAAAAACAGAATATTACATTTTATCAAATAACAATTGTAGGATTAAATATTTAAAAAAAAAAAATAATTATTCATATTTATCATTAAATTACTAAAAGTTCGTGTATATATTATTTTTTGATATCTCTTATAGTTACTGAGATACCACAGGGGGTCGGTATTAGGAGGGGGTCGGTAATCGGGGACTTTCCCCTACTATATATATTGAACTAATAATTGTATTTTATATACTAAATTAAATGAGAAGTATTCGATAATCAATTAATTACAAAATAAATCAAATACATTTTAAATATTTAAATTATCTATTGATATATAATACTACACAACTACCATCATAATAGTTCATGATCGGCGCGCTGATGGTTATAGGGTATTAATACATCTAGAGTGTCCGTTTTAGTAACTTATATGACCTCTAGATATATGCTTATAACTTAATGAATATTTGATAATAAATATAGATATTATATAAATAATTTTTGAATGCTATATTTTTTAATAATATAGTGTTATATTTTATATCGATAAATTTGTATATTCTTGAGAAGGTTTTAAGTAGACATTTTTTTTCATAAATTTAAAAACGTAATAAAAAAATCAATTTATATATCAGCAATATTATAAATAATAAAAAAATAAAAAATACTTTTTTAGACTATTTATATAATTATAAATATTTGATTCATCAAACATTTTTTTGTAGGATTCATAGTTTCTGAGATACAGAGAAAGTCCGTATTCGGGCACTGTCCGTATTCAGTTACTTTACCTATGTCTCTAAAATATCTATTCGAAGCCACTATTATGTTAAGGCATCAAGTATTTAAACCCGAGTTTTAACGATACCGATCATTTATTTATACATAATTATATAATATTACTTCTCAATATTATTTTAATACATATATTATTGGTCCGGAATACAAACATATATCTGCGACCTACTTATGTATGACTAACATGTTAACCAACTATGATACAGTGACAGTTTTAACGCTATAACACAGTGGTTCCCAGACTTTTTTCTTCGGTTACCCATTTTAGTTTTTTTTTATATAAAACGACCCCTAAGTATAATTTATTTTAAATAAAATATTTAAAAAATAAATTAACTTTTTAAAATAAATTTATTAAAAATATGTAATATATTATTTTTAAATGGTGTGTATTTGTATTCTTAGTACAAATTTATCAATATCTGTTTATGTTTCTGATAAAGTGCACCTCAGGTCTGGTTCGATTTCTAATTTATTTCTTTTTTATTTTCAAATTGAAAAATCTGAGAAGGTCCTTTCACATAGATATGTGCTTGCAAAAGTTCACAAATATTTAATTATCAAATTTTAAAAAACGTGGATAGGATATTTTCACAGATATCCACACATTTTCTAGTTCTCTTGTTTCAAATTCGTGCTTTACACCAATATCATTTTGCATCAGTATGAGTTCACTTTGTTCCAGGTTATATTTATAGATATCTTTAATATCAGCATAAAAGGGATGACGTGCTATATTATAAAGATGATTGTCAATTTATAGAATAAATGTTTTTAATTCATCTGCAAGATTAATTCCGTTATGTTATTCCCATTTCATTGTTAGTTTAATTATATTTTGTTCTCGAAGACAAATAATAATTTCATCCTTAATTTAAGATAATATACCCTCTTTAAAAATCTATATTTTGACATCCATCGGACCTTAGTATAATATAAAAAGTTGTCAAAGTCTGAGTTTTTCTTCACACATTTTTTTGAATATCCGATTTATCAAAGAACTCGACTTAATGAAATTAAACAGTATACTGTATAATATATATATATATATATATATATATATATATATATATATACTAGGGTGGGTGGCCGGCGTTGCCCGTGAATGATACTATTTTAGGTGTGGGTGTAATGGGTTAGTTGAGACCATTGGGTTTTTTTAGATTTTTATATAATGTTTTCTAGCAGTCAGTGGGCCGTTATTTATATATTTTTTATTTTAATAAAAAAAAACAATGATAATTTCATAATGTATTTATTAAAACAAAACTTCGCATTTTAAGTTGAGTATTAAGTCACGAAACTTAACTTTGTCCGTGTCGAATATAACGGCAATTTCATCCGCGTCAACTGGTGCATTGAATCGACCACTATGCTCTCCAGCTGGTACTGTCTTATCGACGATTCATAGATTGTATTCCGGCACTTCTTGGTCGAGTACGTTCGAATAAACGTGAACATATGCATTTACACGTTGTAGGCATTCCATGAAAATAACAATATAAATAAATATGCTTTTATAGGCTCACTCGGGAAGTAATGCAGCTAAAAAAAAACTACCAATATTAAAACTTAACCCAACCTAACCACAACTGTGAAAATAACAATATAAATAAATATTATTTTATAGGCTCACTCGGGAAGTAATTCAGCTAAAAAAACATACCAATATTAAAACTTAACCCAACCTCACCATAATTGTGAAAATAATAATATAAATAAATATGCTATTATAGATTCACTCAGGAAGTAATGCAGCTAAAAAAAACCTTCATAAATTAAAACTTAACCCAACCTAACCACAACTGTTAAAATATACTTGTATAGGCTCACTCGGGAAGTAATGCAGCTAAAAAAACCTACACAAATTAAAACTTAACCCAACCTATCCACAACTGTGAAAATAACAATATAAATAAATATGCTTTTATAGGGATCACTCGGGAAGTAATGCAGCTAAAAAAAATATACAAAAATTAAAACTTAACCCAACCTAACCACAACTGTGAAAATATATTTTCAGTATATATTTTCAGTATATATACTTGTATAGGCTCACTCGGGAAGTAATGCAGCTAAAAAAAACCTACCAATATTAAAACGTAACCCAACCTAACTACAACTGTGAAAATAACAATATAAATAAATATGATTTTATAAGTTCACTCGTGAAGTAATGCAGCTAAAAAAACTACACAAATTAAAAATTAACCCAACCTAACCACAACAGTGAAAATATACTTGTATAGGTTCACTCTGGAAGTAATGCAGCTAAAAAAAACCCACCAATATTAAAACTTAACCCAACCTAACCACAACTGTGAAAATAACAATATAAATAAATATTATTTTATAGGCTCACTCGGGAAGTAATTCAGCTAAAAAAACATACCAATATTAAAACTTAACCCAACCTCACCATAATTGTGAAAATAATAATATAAATAAATATGCTATTATAGATTCACTCAGGAAGTAATGCAGCTAAAAAAAACCTTCATAAATTAAAACTTAACCCAACCTAACCACAACTGTTAAAATATACTTGTATAGGCTCACTCGGGAAGTAATGCAGCTAAAAAAACCTACACAAATTAAAACTTAACCCAACCTATCCACAACTGTGAAAATAACAATATAAATAAATATGCTTTTATAGGGATCACTCGGGAAGTAATGCAGCTAAAAAAAATATACAAAAATTAAAACTTAACCCAACCTAACCACAACTGTGAAAATATATTTTCAGTATATATTTTCAGTATATATACTTGTATAGGCTCACTCGGGAAGTAATGCAGCTAAAAAAAACCTACCAATATTAAAACGTAACCCAACCTAACTACAACTGTGAAAATAACAATATAAATAAATATGATTTTATAAGTTCACTCGTGAAGTAATGCAGCTAAAAAAACTACACAAATTAAAAATTAACCCAACCTAACCACAACAGTGAAAATATACTTGTATAGGTTCACTCTGGAAGTAATGCAGCTAAAAAAAACCCACCAATATAAAAACTTAACCCAACCTAACCAAAACTGTGAAAATAACAATATAAATGAATATGCTTTTATAGGTTCACACGGGAAGTAATGCAGCTAAAAAAAATCTACCAATATTAAAACTTAACCCAACCTAAACACAACAGTGACAATAAATATAACTAAAAATATTTTTTTATAAATCTATATTTTTTTCTTTGACCATATAATGATGACATTTGGCGAAATATTAAAACAGAGATGGAAACCCTATTATTCATATTTTCATGATTTTTCTGATTTTATTACATGTATTTTCGTACTCCTAATCTGATAAATTCATAATTTATACGAAAAATTTACCGGAAGTCGGTCAAATAGACTATTCTAAAATCATGTATTTTTCACTTTTTCGGCCGTAGCTCGAAGAATATTAAACATAGGAAGTCACAATTTATCAAAGTATATTCTATTTTAATTAACTATTTAATAAAGTTAAAATTATTGAAATCGAATAATTATTGTAGATTTTGATTTTTTACATCACCTATGTTTAATAATTTATGTTTACATGGCGTAGATAGGATAATAATTAATATAAACTCGTAACGTAAAAAATATTAACTCGATTTTACTCGTTCTTGAATTTAACCTCAATAATACGGGTAAATAAATTCCGATGCACTTGTTTTTATTTAGATATTCAAACCGGAAGTACCATTTCGTAAATCTACGTAATGTATTCGAAATTAAAGAAACTCATTTTTACGAAATTATTTACGATAAAATTCTCCACGATAATGTTTGTTATTACAAATTTGCGTAGAATTTAAATTTTTCGATTACGTAAATCGATCAAAAAATGACACTATTTAACGATTATTGGTATCGCGTGAATACATATTCAAAAAAGTAAATCATTCATGTTACCCCCGCTGCCCCACTTTATCTCCCGACGTTTTCCTTACGTTTTCCTTACGGCGAATTTTAATTATTTGAATTTATACAAAATATTAAATATTAAATTTTAATGATAAAAACCCAAAATACTACCATAAATATTGCCCGTAGATGAAAATGAGTGCGCGCATACTATGTATTCCTAATGATATTTCGGGTAGCTAACCTCATATATATACATTGGCAAAAAAAAATTTCAAATCGAGCATTATTTGAATTCAAGTATACACTTTGTTGAGATTTTTGACGGAAAAAGACTTTTATGGGAAAGAGATTTTGAAAAATTTTGAAAAAAAATCACACCTCAATTTAAAAAAATTATTTTCCTATCCGTTAACCTCGAGGTAGGGACGGCTCGGCCTGCGGCCTCGGCGTACGAGCCCGCCGCGCACCACCTAATTAAAGTATGTTTAGACGAATATATATATAGATATGATTATTACTTCTGGTGATTTATTATTATTACTCCTGATGTTATGCCTAACATACTTGGTGTTCCGTCAGTAATCAGCAACATTAATTTAATCCATTATAAATCGTTAGCAATACAAAATTAATTTTTATATATCAAATACATCAACTGCTTTAGTTATCGTTATAATTGGTTTACATAAAAGGAATTCATCTTTTATAGATGTGTTACTATGTAACATACGAATATAATCAATTCTGACATATGAGTTACATCGGTACATTCATCCAATTATATACTAAATATTGAACTATGTTTGCCTCACAAATAAACTAAAATTAATAAAAAAATTATAATGCAAATAAAATATAAATTTAACCATTTTGAGATCAGTAACATGGACTATTCTCGAAGGATCTAATAAACGATTGAATTCTTTTGAATCTAAGTCACATAGGTATCCTATAGATAACGAAAGACAACTATATATATATATATATATATATATATATATATATATATATATGAGTATATTATATCTAGAATTGTTTCATATGAACGTGTTTTACAGAAATTTAAAAGGAAATAAATAAGTTGGTTTGGTCATATGTCTAGACATGAAACATTGACAAATACTGTTTTACAAGGTCGTGTTGAAGATATAAGGAAAAGAGGTCGCCTTAAAAGGAATTGGATTTTCGACTATGTCTATGAGATGACTAGTATGTCCACCCTATACTTAATTAATGTAATGAAGAAGTTGTACATGGCGACATAGCATGTTCCCTTGCGACGAATTGTCACTGGACTAGTTAACTTGTTAGCTGATTTATAAATCAATTTATATATATACATATATGTATATATGTATTTGTTTTACATTTGGATGCTTAGTTGAAGTTTCAAGTTGTCGTCATTTTTTAAAAGCTTTGCATAATGTAAACGTGCTCAATGTATACCTTTAAATGCTATAACATTGCATACAACACATTGTGGCACTTCAATATTATTTTTTACTATAAAGGTAAACCCAAATGATACCAAATTATTATTATTTTTCTCTTTTTAGAATTTATATTATTAGATAGTGAAGATTATGGCGATTATAAACATAAATATATTAATAAATATGGCCATATATTTTAGAAGCTGTATGGTTTAATCATTACTAATTAATGTACGGTATATTAAATATTAATATTATAGTAATTTTTAGAATAAATTATTGTTATATACATTTAATATTTAAGAAATAATTATTAAACAAATTAATTGTTATTTATTTTAGTGTTGTACAATTCATATAATCACGCGACCTCAACAAAAACGGCAGGCGACCCACTTTTTGGTCGCGACCCCCAGACTAGGAACCACTATAGTATAACATGTTTATAATAATTCTTTATACTGCAGTTACAAAACTCTACGGTTTCATTGAATAAGTGATCATTTATATTTACTATAATTAAGATAATTAAACTATTTAATTTTTATATATTGTTATTATTGTTATTTATATTTGGTGGTGTCCTTTCATCCTATCCAGAAACTTAGGTGAATTTTCACTTATAACCATATATGGCTCTAATTTCACTTCGAAGCCGCTATCATGTTAAGACATCCATGGTTTTAACGATAGCCGATCATTTATTTATACATATATATATATATATATATATATATATATATATATATATATATATGTGTGTGTGTTTGTGTGTGTATATGTGTGTATGTGTATATTTGTGTTTAACGAATTGATTAAACCTATATGTTGTTTCTTAGCACAAGTGCATATAGAACATCCATCATCTCCGATTAGTAATGCGCATTCGAGATTGCATATGTCGAGAGATGTTTTTTCACAATTGTTTGTATCTTTAGTGTATGTATGGTTGGTTATATATTGGTTATATTATATAACAATCAATAAGTATGTACGTTAAATTAGATGAATATTATTTAATTAATACATGGATTAGTACATGTATTACTATTGAATATAATTACCTGTATACAACTATATAACGAGGTACCAGTAACTGGCTATGGTTTTGGAATTGGATATATAGGTATATATATATAAATACATTTATTTTATATTATAATGAATAATATCATATGAGTCATTATATGTTTTACGTGGCGTATATAATAATTACAATACAAACTATAAAATGATAGTAAAGATTTTCTATTCTAAATTTTATTTCTTAAAAAATACATATGACGTGATCTAAACGTTACAATTATTATATCTAATATCTCTATTATTAGTGAGAAAATAGTAAGTAATATATATATATATATATATATATATTCATGTATTTATCTAAAGTCTTTGATAAAGTATTCCATAGAAATATTAAATAAAAACCCTAAAACCACCTATAGGTGATGGTATATATTCACAGAATAAATTGTTCAGTAATGAATTTATACTTTTCTATATGTGTGGTATGATAAACTTAGTATTTATAAATAACTGATATTTTATATGTAAAAATATAATGTATTTTTCAGATGATATGAAATCTATGTGTATTAAAAAAAGTATTCAGATATTCGAATATTACAATATGTAATAAAACAGATGTTATATTCCGGGTTTTAAGGGCTTGGGAAACCCTCGCATTTTGTGTGTGTTCAAAATGTTATATTAATATTTACAAATATACAGATTTATCTTTAAAATGGTGTAAAAAGTTTAAAATAAAAGTATATCAAATCGAGTTTTTAAACATAATTCTGTAAACAATATTTGATAAAATTTGAATAATGTGTTCAAATATTAAGTTATAACTACCATATATGGTACGTTTTATTTTCATTATTTATAATATTAATACTTATCTATATATATATATATACATCCAGTTATCATGCAGGGAGTTGCGAATTACAATAAAATTATATATAATAATAAAATGTATAAATATCATAAATTTATTGTTATTTATTCAAAATAATATTGATAAAAACTTTAGAAGACTATATCTCAGAACTTTTTTTCTGATTTAAAAAAAAAACTACTACTACTTTTGTCCAATTGCTTCTATCATTATACAAATTTTCTGAGTATATATATATATATATATATATATATATATGATATTACTGATAATAAGCTATCCTATTAGAATGTCATAATTTCATTTTTAAATATACTAATTATAAATATTAAAAAAAAAATTGATGATAAAAAACAAAACAAAATACAAAAATAAAATATTGGTGAGAACCGATAACTTGTAGATATTTATATGTTTAGATATAGAATAGGTTTTATAGATATGATATTTAGCTAACTATAGGTAAAAAAAAGCAGGTGATTATTATATGCATTTGTGTAAAAGTATTATTCTTTTTAGTGACCCTCATTTTCCCTACTTTTTACATGTAAATCGGCAAGGTTACCCCGTCCTTAACAATCTTTATGACACGTTGACAGTAGACATAACGCTTATTTAAATACTGATTATTAATATGCAAAGTAATTATTTACAAGTACACATTTCTATATAAATATTGCATAATAAACATCAACGGTCATCTAACAATATTCATATACTCAATATGTATAGTTTTTATTAATATTAAGAGTAAGCACTACTCTTACGATATTCCCTTGTTATTCCCAAATGCATGCATTATGTAATACTATCATTCAATATCACACAATATGTATGTGATGCTAGATAATGTATAGTATAATATACCTTATAAGGTATATATATATATAACAATATAACCACAATACACTGATATATCAATATCATTTTAATATAATTGTAACTTAATCATTTAAATATAAATTAAACTAACTATATTAATTAACTCAGTTAACTAATTAATAAAATAAAATATATATTATACTAACCGGTTCTTTTAAATTGTGAAATTACAAATATTATCAAACCCTATAATCGATCGTAAATATATATTTAAATAAATAAATATATATATATATATATATATATATACATGTGTGTGTATATACATTTATATTAATACATATTACGATTAATATAAATATGAAACAAATAAAATATTGTCTAATATATTAGATATATATACCTATTAATATACATATTTGTATTAATTTTTATAGAAAATAAAAACCGTAATAAATAGTCCGAATAATACAAAACATACTTTCTTCTTATACCTTTTTTTAATAGGTGCTATATCTATGAATAGTAATTATCTATTAAATACTAATACTATTTAATTACATTGTATAAATTAAGAATAAAAATATATATATATATATACATTTTTTATTTTATTTAGGTGGAGTTATTTCAATCCATACAGAAACTTATAAGTGAAAACTTTAACTATAGTTACAATTTTCACTTATAAACAAATTCTCTAAGGTACATTCGAAGCCGATCTCATTTTAAAGCATCAATGGTTTTAACGAGAGCCGATCATTTATTTATACACCATAATATAAGATCACTTCTAAATATTATTGTAAGACCTATTTTAATTTTACGCGTGTCCTACTGCTTGTTTGTCCCACGCATTAGCCAACTGATCACAGGCAGTTTTTGTGTATATATATATATATATATATATATATATATATATATATATATAGATCTCAGGTATATATAATATTTTAATTAAGTTGGCATAGTCAATAAGATTAAATACACTTATATTTTAATAATGTATAAAATTAGTTCTCATTAAGGCATCCGGGTTTTAATAAGATCCGCTTATTAATATTATATATATATACACACATGCACTCCGTGTATCGCACATATATACACATATACATACACATAGCCACGAATTCACATACACTAAATCTAGATATCACTAACAAGCTATCGTCATTGAGATAACCGTGTCTTTTTTTCCAGCTTTCTTACCGATCGCAGATGTTTTAGATTCAATCTTATAGTAGTCCTTATCTTTGCCATAGTCATCCTTATCTTTTCCATAGTCATCCTTGCCATAGTCATCCTTATCTTTGCCGTAATCATTATCTTTGCCGTAATCACCATAATCGTTAGTATACGCTACGTCTGTAGCGTTAGTCTTTACGGTGTCCTTTGAACTCGAATACTTGACCCCTGACCCCTGATCCTTGCCGTAGTCGTTGCCGTAGTCGTTTCCGTAGTCGTTGCCATATTCATTCACGTAGTCAGCTGCCTTGGTTTGACTGTCTTCCGCCTTACTATTCTCCCCGTTAACTTTAGACTTGTCTTCGGCTGTTGCATTAGGCGGCGGGTCCTCTTTAGTTTTAGAGGTAGTCGTCGAGTCTTCTATGTAATCCCCTGTCGGTTTAGTTGTAGTGTCTTCATCCTTCTTCACGGTTTCCGGCTCTTTCTTAGTCGCATCCGGTTCAGTCTTTACCACATCCGGTTCCTTTTTGGGTACTTCCGGTTCCTTCTTAGCACCCGCGTCATCTGCGACGTATACTTGACTGTCAGTGCCTGCCATGGTCTTGTCTATTGATTTGTGTGCGTGTGTGTGTGTGTGTTCAATCCTTTGTAAGCGTTACTTTCGATTCGCCTATTTCTAGTTATACGAAGAGTGGCAGATTTTATATTCTTACTTTGTTCGTAGATTTAAAATATTTTATTAAAATTATTGTTTTAATGTTTTATTTAAAATTTGTTAAAAATTATAATCTATCAAATTATAAACATTATACATAATATGTAAAATATTATATATATATATATATATATATATATATATATATATATATATATATATATATATATACTAGGGTGGGTGGCCGGCGTTGCCCGTGAATGAGACTATTTTAGGTGTGGGTGTAATGGGTTAGTTGAGACTATTGGGTCTTTTTTTAGATTTTTATATAATGTTTTCTAGCAGTCAGTGGGCCGTTATTTATCTTTTTTTTATTTTAATAAAAAAAAACAATGATAATTTCATAATGTATTTATTAAAACAAAACTTTAACTACTTTGGTCTACTATTACTAATGAGTAAAAGTATATAACCCAACCTAACCACAACTGTGAAAATATAATTTTATAGGTTCACTCGGGAAGTAATGCAGCAAAAAAAAACCTACCATTATTTAAACTTAACTCAAACTAACCACAACTGTGAAAATAACAGGCTCACTCTGGAAGTAATGCAGCTAAAAAAAACCTTCAACAATTAAAACTTAACCCAACCTAACCACAACTGTTAAAATAACAATATATATAAATATGCTTTTAGAGGTTCATTCGGGAAGTAATGCAGCTAAAAAAATCTACACAAATTAAAACATAACCCAACCTAACCACAACAGTGAAAATATAATTGTATAGGCTAACTCGAGAAGTAATGCAGCTAAAAAAACCTATACAAATTAAAACTTAACCCAACATAACCACAACTGTAAAAATATCCTTGTATAGGCTAACTCGGGAAGTAATGCATCTAAAAAAAACCTACACAAATTAAAACTTAACCCAACCTAACAACAAATGTGAAAATATCCTTGTATAGGCTCAATCGGGAAGTAATGCAGCTAAAAAAAACCTACCAATATTTAAACTTAACCCAACCTAACCACAACTGTGAAAATAACAATATAAATAAATATGCTTTTATAGGCTCACTCGGGAAGTAATGCAGCTAAAAAAACCTACAAAATTAAAACTTAACCCAACCTAACCACAACAGAGAAAATATACTTTTATAGGTTAACTCGGGAAGTAATGCATCTAAAAAAACCTACATAAATTAAAACTTAACCCAACCTAACCACAACTGTGAAAATAACAATATAAATTAATATGCTTTTATAGGCTCACTCGGGAAGTAATGCAGCTAAAAAAACCTACACAAATTAAAACTTAACCCAACCTAACCACAACTGTGAAAATATCCTTGTATAGGCTCACTCGGGAAGTAATGCAGCTAAAAAAAACCTACACAAATTAAAACTTAACCCAACCTAACCACAACTGTGAAAATAACAATATAAATGAATATGATTTATAGGCTCACACGGGAAGTAATGCAGCTAAAAAAAATCTACCAATATTAAAACTTAACCCAACCGAAACACAAAAGTGAAAATATATATAACTAAAAATATCAATATATATATATATATATATATATATATATATATTTATATAGACTCACTCGGTATTTAATGCATATATAATTATAGAATATATTTTAGAAAAAATATTTTTTATAAATCTATATTTTTATCTTTGACCTTTGACCTTTGATATATATTATGACATTTGGCGAAATATTAAAACAGAGATGGAAACCCTATTGTGGGTGGCCGGCGTTGCCCTTGAATGAGACTATTTTAGGTGTGGGTGTAATGGGTTAGTTGAGACCATTGGGTCTGTTTTAGATTTTTATATAATGTTTTCTAGCAGTCAGTGGGCCGTTATTTATCTTTTTTTTATTTTAATGAAAAAAAACAATGATAATTTCATAATGTATTTATTAAAACATAACTTTAACTACTTTAGTCTACTATTACTAATGAGTAAAAGTATTTAACCCAACCTAACCATAACTGTGAAAATATACTTTTATAGGTTCACTCGGGAAGTAATGCAGCTAAAAAAAACCTACCAATATTTAAACTTAACCCAACCTAACCACAACTGTGAAAATAACAATATAAATAAATATGCTTTTATAGGCTCACTCGGGAAGTAATGCAGATAAAAAAAACCTACACAAATTAAAACTTAACCCAACCTATCCACAATTATGATAATATCCTTGTATAGGCTCACTCGGGAAGTAATTCAGCTAAAAAAAACCTACACAAATTATAACTTAACCCAACCTAACCACAACTGTTAAAATAACAATATATATAAATATGCTTTTATAGGCTCATTCGGGAAGTAATGCAGCTAAAAAAACCTACAAAATTAAAACTTAAACCAACCTAACCACAACAGAGAAAATATACTTTTATAAGCTAACTCGGGAAGTAATGCATCTAAAAAAACCTACACAAATTAAAACTTAACCCAACCTAACTACAACTGTGAAAATAACAATATAAATTAATATGCTTTTATCAGGCTCACTCGGGAAGTAATGCAGCTAAAAAATCTACACAAATTAAAACTTAACCCAGCCTAACCACAACTGTGAAAATATCCTTGTATAGGCTCACTCAGGAAGTAATGCAGCTAAAAAAAACCTACACAAATTAAAACTTAACCCAACCTAACCACAACTGTGAAAATAACAATATAAATGAATATGATTTATAGGCTCATACGGGAAGTAATGCAGCTAAAAAAAATCTACCAATATTAAAACTTAACCCAACCTAAACACAAAAGTGACAATAAATATAACTAAAAATATCAATATATATATATATATATATATATTTATATAGATTCACTCGGTATTTAATGCATATATAATTATAGAATATATTTTAGAAAAAATATTTTTTATAAATATATATTTTTTTCTTTGACCATTTTTTATATATGATGACATTTGGCGAAATATTAAAACAGAGATGGAAACCCTATTATTCATATTTTCATGATTTTTCTGATTTTATTACATGTATTTTCGTACTCCTAATCTGATGAATTCATAATTTATACGAAAAATTTACCGGAAGTCGGTCAAATAGACTATTCTAAAATCATGTATTTTTCACTTTTTCGGCCGTAGCTCGAAGAATATTAAACATAAGAAGTCACAATTTATCAAAGTATATTCTATTTTAATTAACTATTTAATAAAGTTAAAATTATTGAAATCGAATAATTATTGTAGATTTTGATTTTTTACATCACCTATGTTTAATAATTTATGTTTACATGTCGTAGATAGGAAATAATTAATATAAACTCGTAACGTAAACAATATTAACTCGATTTTACTCGTTCTTGAATTTCACCTTAATAATACGGGTAAATAAATTCCGATTTACCAATTGTTATTTCGATATTCAAACCGGAAGTACCATTTCGTAAATCTACGTAATGTATTCGAAATTAAAGAAACTCATTTTTACGAAATTATTTACGATAAAATTCTCCACGATAATGTTTGTTATTAAAAATTTGCGTCGAATTTAAATTTTTCGATTACGTAAATCGATTAAAAAATGACACTATTTAACGATTATTGGTATCGCGTGAATACATTTTCAAAAAAGTAAATCATTCATGTTACCCCCGCTGCCCCACTTTATCTCCCGACGTTTTCCTTACGTTTTCCTTACGGCGAATTTTAATTATTTGAATTTATATAAAATATAAAATATTAAATTTTAACGATAAAAACCCAAAATACTACCAGAAATATTGCCCGTAGATGAAAATGAGTGTGCGCATACTATGTATTCCTAAATATATTTCGAGTAGCTAACCTCATATGTATACATTGGCAAAAAAAAATTTTAAATCGAGCATTATTTGAATTCAAGTATACACTTTGTTGAGATTTTTGACGGAAAAAGACTTTTATGGGAAAGAGATGTTGACAAATTTTGAAAAAAAATCACACCTCAATTTAAAAAAATTATTTTCCTATCCGTTAATGTCGAGGTGGGGACGGCTCGGCCTGCGGCCTCGGCGTACGAGCCCGCCGCGCACCACCTAATTAAAGTATGTTTAGACGAATATATATATATAGATATATATATATATATATATACATATATATATATATAGATACACATATATAACTGCCTGTGTGGCTCAGTTGGCTAAGGCGTCAGACACACAATCAGTAGGATGCGGGTTCAAGGCTCGTCCGGACCATTAAAATGGGTCTTAAAATAATATTTAGAATTTATCTTATATAATTGTGTATAAACAAATGATCGTCTCTCATAAAACCATGAACTCCTTAACACGAGAGCGGCTTCAAAGATACATTAGAGTCAAATATAAGTTCCTGGATTGGATGAAAGGACTCCACAAAATAAAATAATATATATATATATATATACACTTATAAGTAAGTAAAAACTATAATTGCTTAGTTCCGTTATGAATTCGTCATAGGGATGATATTTACCAACAAAATACTCCATTATTCACGATCCGCAATATTAGTTATCTAATATCCCCTGAAATCCTAGTGCAGGCGAGAGTAGTTCAATATGCCATCCAGTTTCTCTTTGGCCTCTCTCACTACTGCCTTAATACTGCCCAACAAAAAAGTATTCAGAAATGTTGAGAACTTTTGAGAAATAGGTTCTAGAACGTATTAGGTAGTTTTTTAGGACAATAGGAGCTTAAAAGTTCCTGAACTTTTGCGCTCCTGATTGTCAAACGTTCCGGAACTTTTGGGATCCTGGTTCTCAAAAGTTCCGGTACTTTTAGGCTCCAGGTTCCCAAAACTTCAGGAACTTTTAGGCTCCTATTTTCCACAAAACTACCTAATAAGTTATATAACCTAGTTCTCAAAAGTTCTCAAAAGTTCTGAATAAATTATATTATTACCTACACCAAACCTATTTCTATTAATAATAATTTACTGAGTAGGTAGCGTAGCAAAGTACTGCATTACGTCATGAAGTCAAGATATCATATAACAACTGGGAGACTTTCTATGAAATATTAATCAAATTCGGTATTTAAAAGAAAATTAGAGGGAAATGAATCAGATACCAAGAGAATGATATTTTAAGGAATTATCGTGTATTATTTGGTTGATCAAATAATTGACATGAACTAGGAAATAATGTATACATATACTATATATATAGAGTATACTCTTGTTAAATATAATCTTGTTACACTTATTCCATTGCTACATCATTTATATTCTATATTTTGTATTCTATTATAATGATGTTTATTTTATGATTTTATATTAATATTTATTTTTAATTTATTTTAAAGGTTTATTTAATAAATAGGTAATAAATATCTAATATAATATCAAAATAAAAAAAGGATAATATATGTATTCAATATAATACAACTTATGTTAACAGTGTAGTTATAAGTTACATGTGTAGAATACGTTATTATAGCTCATGTAAACATTGATACGGTATATAGTATATACTATATACGTAGTATACGTGATATATCATTTTTCACTATAGCGAAAAAATAAATGTATATAATAACAATAATTTCTAGTTGTATCTGTATCTGTATCTCTACAATAAAAGTAATTTTAATATGTATTTATATATATATATATATAATCGTACCTTTATTAAGATTTATATTTTTTTAATTTCCATTATATCGCCTTCAACCCAGAGGCAATTAATGTATACGGCTACTCATACTTTCCTTGCTCTAATATATATATAAATACAATAACAAATAATTAACCAAACCATTATATTTATTTACCTTACCAGGTCGAGCTTGCTCGGCAATTTACAACACGTTCTTTCCATTTATCCCTTTCATCGCAGCTTGTAATTCCTCGGTTCTACATCCAGTATCTTTCACCAGTTGATCGATATATGTTAAGCGCGGTCTTCCTCGAAATAGTTTGCCATGAGATGGTTGCCAGAGTAGTAAGTCGCTTGCTAGTTCGCCTTTGCTTCTCCAGCCATCTCCTGCAAATCGTAATCGTTGTTCGCGTATAGCTACTAATATTTTGGGTATATTTCCGTATAGTTCCTTGTTTGTCAAATTTTCTCTCCATGACTTATTTATAGCTACTCGGAGCATTCTAGTATAGGCTCCATCTATTTCCCCCTCAAGTTTAGCTGCTAGAGTCCACGATATGGCACCATATACTAATACAGATTCAACTGCCGCTCTGAAAAAATTTCTTTTTAATTTGTCGGGCTTCTTAGATTTCCAGATTTCTTGCATACTATTTAGTGCTGACCAGGCTTTAGCAATTCTTATTTGAATATCCTTTTCTGTTGACCCGATGCAGCTCCCAAGATAGTTGACATTTTCCACTTTTGCAATAATGTTACCATTTATGCTGTTTATTGTGATATCATCGGAGTCAGAATTTTGATTTAATTTCATGTATTGAGTTTTTTCAGTATTTATACTTAGTCCGATTTCATTTGATG
Organism: Osedax fenrisi; assembly: GCA_964019155.1. NCBI lineage: Eukaryota > Metazoa > Annelida > Polychaeta > Sabellida > Siboglinidae > Osedax > Osedax fenrisi. The sequence goes on from OZ025243.1 coordinate 58,891,474, forward strand.
TTACTTCTATTTGATGTAGCAGAGTATTTGCACTTTTCATATCATTTGTTGTGATTGCTATATCGTCAGCATAATCAATATCAGTTATGTGTGTGGCCGGATAACGTCTACTTCGTCGTTCAGTTAGTGTGAAACCTAATTATGCGTTGATATATACAGAAGTCTTAAAAATATAGTCGAGACATAATATAAACAGGAAGGGAGCAAGAGTATCTCCTTGCAGTACCCCAGTGGTAATCTCGAAAAAGGCAGTATCACCATTGGGAGATCTAACCATAGAACGAGTATTTCTATACAGCATCATTATAGCTTCTATAGTTTCTGTTGGAATTCCATATATTTGCAGAATTTGCTCCATCTTATTTCGTTTGATAGAATCGAATGCTTTTGAGAAATCTATGAATAAAAGTGTTAATGGTAGGTTTTTTGATTTAACACCTTCTAATATACGACGAATTGTTAAAATTTGTCCTGATGTAGATCTATTTTTCCTGAAACCATTTTGATTCTTCCGTAGAATAGGATCTATTTCTGGTCTAATTCGGTTTAAGATCATTAGGTTAAATATTTTGGCCGCAATTGATGTGAGTGTTATTCCCCTATAATTGTTGTTAGAGATAGATTTCCTTTTTTAGGGAAAGGCATTATATCCTTCTCTCCATCTTTCTATAGTTTCTTGTGAATATACACTATTGCAGGATTCTAGTAAGACATTTTGAAAGTCATCTAGTTTCCATACTTCTGCTGGTATTTCATCTAGCCCTACCGCTTTTCCGCTTTGAATACTTTGTATAGCTTTAGTTAGTTCATAAGAGGTGAATAATCCTGTCTTTATATCTAGTTTAGTAATGTCTCGGTCTGATCTTTCATTTATGTCATCGTTTGTTGAAATTGATGTTGGTTTGCCGAGTAATTCTTTAAAGTGATCATGCCATATGCTTTATACGTTCTTTTTCGGAATTGGCTTTAAGTTTGGCTTTGTTGGACTTCTTCCTACCACTAACTTTATTCACTGTTTTCCATGCGAGTGCAGACTTTTTAAAACTGATTGCATCTTCAATCTCTTCGATCTTTCGTGTAACACATTCCTCTTGTTCTCTTTGATACATACTTGTGAGTATATTTTGGGCGTCTACGAAGTTTTTTATGTTTCTTGGTGAAGGATCTATGTTTTTAAGTTCTGCTGCCTGATGAAGAAGTTCACGTTTCTGACAGATAAGCAGTGTTTCCCATGGTAGACTCTTTATAAGTTTCGGTTTTAACGGGATTATATTTTCAGCAGCTTCTTTGCAGGCTATCTCAAAATAGTTATATCTTGTATTTGCACTTACATCTGTTGGTTTAAATTCTTGGAGGGTTTTAAATCTATCTTTAACCTCAGTTACGAACTTATTTCGGATATTGATATCTTGTTTCAGTTTAGTCCAATCATATGGTTTATTATTACAAACTTTCTATTTGTTTGCTCTCATACAGAGTAGTATTTCGGCTGAAATTATACGATGATCAGATGCTAAACTTATGAAAGAATCGTAAGCTCTGCAGTGTTTTGCACTGTTTTTCCATTTTGTATTGATGATTATAAAATTAATTTGTGATTTAAAATTATTTGGAGAGTTATGTGTCCATAGTTGACCTGATATCTTCTGAAAGTGTGTATGCAAACATAGAAGATTATTTTCATGAATGAAATTTTTAAGCATATTTCCATTTCGATTTGTAGTTATGTGAAAAGAATATTTGTATCCATTTTCTTTGCCGAGGTGTGCATTGAAGTATCCTCCGATTACTAGTACATTATGTTTTGGAATATGCCTTGTGTAAGTACCTTGTCTCAAATCTTTATTTTAAATTTAGTTTCGGTTCGGGTATCATTTCGGGTAATTGTTCGGGTAACGATCGATTAATATATCCATAATTATGTAATAAGTTTCTTTCAACTATTTTAACATATCCATTAAATTGTATAGATACTATTAATTCGATCTTCAGTTATGCCAATTATATGATAATATATTTAAAATAGAATAATGTTATCAAGGACACCATTTCCTTGATTTATTATCCATAAATAACAATATTTAAAAATGAATACAATATATTCTGCATATTCCTGAAGGAATATCATTATCATTAAGTTTAAATGATTTATACTCTGTATTGATATATAAAAATGTTAATTCATAAACCGTTTAAAACTATATTTGTCTACAGGTACATTTTGAATACATATTTGACACTATGGTATATATATATATATATATATATAATACTAGATATATCTACTAGATATATAGTCTAAATATAATATTTATATTTAGCCTTCTATATATATATATATATATATATATATATATATATATGCTATAGCATATATGCGATATATGGTGTATATAGTATATAGGATTCTTCTTACACCTTTACTAAATACTATATACTGATATATATATATATATATATATATATATGATTATTAGAATAGTAACGTATTCAATAATTCAAGTAATTAATAATTATTTATTGTTAATTATTCAATTATAATTTATTACAATTATTTATCAATATTTATTATTAATTAATATAATTAATTATATATTATTTTAAAAATTATTAATTATTTAATTATAATTTATTAATTAATAGTTATTTATAAATTAATTATTAATATTAATTAATAATAATTATTTATTAATTATTATAATTATTTATTAATTATTATAATTATTTATTAATTATTATAATTATTTATTAATTATTATTATAATTATTTATTAATTATTATAATTATTTATTATTTATTATAATTAATAATTAATTTAATTAATAATAATTATTTATTATTTATTAATTATTATAATTAATAATTAATTTAATTAATAATAATTATTTATTAATTAATTTATTATTATTAATAATAATTAATTAATTAATATCTCATTTTTTTCTTCGTTAACTTATTTTGAAATATTATTAATTAATTTATTATTATTAATAATAATTAATTAATTAATATCTCATTTTTTTCTTCGTTAACTTATTTTGAAATATTATTAAAAGATTTGAAGTTCTCGAGAACATACCTAAATATGAGAGATTTGAAGTTCTCGAGAACTTGATATTTTTTAAAGATTTTAAGTTCTTGAGAACAAAAATGTTAATATTTGAAGTTCTCGAGAACAACCAAGTATTTGAAATTTTACAGCACTAGTCCATAGTATATAAAGTAAAATTATAAAATAATAAACTAAACAAAACAATTAATCTAAGAAACGAAATTTAAAATACTATACAAATAATGAGTTATACCATATGGTAAACAGTGGCGATGGGAAAACAATATTATATTCATATCATTGAACAATTAGAGAATTACACGATAATTGTATTCGTTTGTATAGCGAATAATAAGACTTACGTAATTTAACTGTTAAATTATAAATATTTTCGTTAAGAAACATTAATGACGCACTATTTCTACGTCTGTAGTTCATAATGATACGATAAGCATTAGTATAAGCTATATTAAGTTTAGCCATACAATATCTATTTGGTATCAAAATGCTACTAATGTATATATTAGAAACAAATTTTTTAAATTTAATAATGTGTATATCCTTAGAGCAATTATTACAGTTATATGATATTGCATAGCTTTGTTTATATAACTGTTTAATATTACTATATATATATATATATATATATATATACTAACTGCCTGTGTGGCTCAGTGGCTAAGGCGTCAGACACACAAGCAGTAGGACAGGGGTTCGACCCTCGTCCGGACCATTAATTAATTTTATAAAATGGGTCTTAAAATATTATTTAGAAGTGATCTTATATAATTGTGTATAAATAAATGATCGGCTCTCGTTAAAACCATGGATGCCTTAACATGAGAGCGGCTTCGAAGGGACATTAGAGCCATATATGGTTATAAGTGAAAACTTCATCTAAGTTCCTAGATGGGATGAAAGGACTCCACCAAATAAAAATAACAATAACAATATGTGTATATATATATATATATATTGTAATATAATTAATTCAAATGTATGTGTATATATATATACAAATATATATAAATATATTTGTTTACATTGTAATCTTAGATTTTAATTTGACCAAACTATAAATCTATAAAATCCATGACCTTAATGTATATATCACTAATTCTAGAATTATATTACAATATTATTGGAACTAAAGTGTTCAAAATTTCTCAAAAGTTCCCATTATAATTATTGAGAACCGAAGTACCTTAAAGTTCCCAAAATGTTCTCAAATAAATATATTATTATAACTAAAGTTCTCAAAAGTTCTAAAAAAGTTCCCATTATAATTATTGAAAACCGAAATACCCAAAAGCTCTAAAAAGGTTCTCATTAGTTCTAAAAGTTCTAAAAAGTTCTCATTAGTTCTAAAAGCTCTATAAAGTTCTGAATAAATTGTTTGTTGAGTGACTTCAACTGAACCTTGAAATATCATCTTAGCTGGCAATACATGTCAAGAGATATACCAAAATAAAGACAACTTTATACATACAACATTGCCTAAGAGAGGTTCATTGTTTTCTATTTTTTCTTATTTCGGTAGATACGTAGATGTTAGTTTTTATTTGTATGTATGTTATATTTAAGAGTTCTATGGGTTTAAAATTATAGATATCTTTGCAATACTATATCAATCTTTCTATTCTGGAATTATCATTAGCAAAGAATATACCATTTTTATATTCGATAATTATCGTTTTTCTGGGTTTCGAATTAGTGAGTTATGTTAGCGTGTTTGATGATCTTTTGCTATGTAGGCCTATTACCCTTTTCAAATCGTTATAAAATGACATACACTATGAGCCATGCATTATTTAATGCTCGATTACTTCTACGTATCATATTATGTAAATGTCTATATTCTTCAGCTTGTTCTTCAATTCTATATTTAGTATTATTACAGTTTCTTCTTTTATCGTACATATTAAGAATATCGTCTGTAATCCAGTGTTTTCTTAGATATATACTTTCCCAAGTTATTTTGAGATGTCGAAATTATTATCTTAGAAATTTGAGTATGTCATTAATTAGTGGGTAGTTTGTCTATTTTAACGGATATTAATTTATTCTGTTTTCTGATTTCTCCATTATTTAACTTTTCAACATAAAATATTACTTTAATATTTTTGTTCTTTTCATATGCTTATGGTGTTTACTTCATGTTACTCAAGACTAAATCATTATCACAATTGATATCTGATACTGGATAGGTACTAGTTATAGCTTTATGTATTCTTGATTTGAATCGCAGAGGAGTTCAACTATAGTAAATTTGACCATGAGTCAGACTATTAGGAGAGTACCAAGTATATTTTCGTTTGTTATTTTATGGGTGTAGTGTATTTACAAGCATGATATTGTTCTTGGTGCAAAATTCAAGAAGTATATTACCTCTCTGGTTAGAGTTGATTAGTGAAAATCTGCCTAACATATTTCTCCAGTTATTATTTGATTCTCCATTAACTAAATTCCAATCACCTTGAATAATAATTAAGTAATTTTTATTACTTTTACCATTGTTACCTCTATTTTCTCATATAATTCTTCAATTGGTTCATCTTCGTAGTCACTAGTAGGAGCATAAATGTGTATGATTTTTAAATTCATTGGATCTATGCTATCCTTAATGAGATTATTCCACATGAAACACTTGTAGAGGTTAGAATATCTGAAGTCAGTTCCTACCCACAATAAAAACCACTCTCTGTTGATGGAATTTTGCTGTCCGCTGTAAACTATATTATGTCATCTTATAACTTTCATCAGTATGAAGTTATCCAGCGTTTTCTATCTTGTTTCAGCCAAACCAATAATGTCCTATTTATAGCAATTTATATCCCTCGTTAGTTAACAATTGTTATCGAATTCTCTAAGTATACGTACGCCCGATGTTCTATGTACCTATGGTCGTGATACTTGTTGCCGGTTTAATTATCTTATTTGTTTCCTTCTTTGATAGCGTTGTCGTTATTGTTGTTACTATTATTGATGTTGATGTCATCTTTGTACATATAGTATGTAATACAGTATATGATATAATACATCCATCCTTGAACAATTGTTTGTATGCGCGATCGTTCATAATCCAGGACTCATCCGATCCAGATTGTGAGTCGTGAGTTATTTATGTTGGATTGATTACGTTTGACGGGCCCATCTCCTCTTCAAACTTTGGTATCATTTTCTATGATAAATATAGTAGATAGTCTATACGATGAGTACTTGACCATTGAGATCACATGATCTTCATACGCCTATGACCGTTGGTTAGCTAGTAACTTCTCCGCTACAGTTACAGTGCAGGTATCCCCTTCAATTATGTTAGCCCACTTGATGAAGTTGGTGGGCTAAAATAATTGAAGGGGATATATGCTAAACTATCTAATCCTTCTTATTAGAGAAGATAGCAGTTAGGTAGCTAATGTATTCCCAATCCTATATCTATAAGTCCCCCTATATATGTATGAAATTAATTAATTTTGGAATTATATTATTTAGAATTATGCAAAAGTAAAACAATTACTATATAAAAGCTAAAAAATAAAGTCGCAATTAACTTAATTAATAATCGTAATCATTTTTATAAATATTTCTTTAGTAAATTGATAACAAAATCTATGATAACTAATACAAATAATAATTCATATGTTATTGATGATGCGTCTAAGCGCACGAAGTGGGGGTGTGGTTAGGTTAAGGGGTTATTAAGGGGTAATATGTAGCTATCGCTATTGCTGTTATTCTGATCCCTATCCCATACATCATGTTTATATAAAATAAATGTATTTTCATTATTGATGATTTTAAATAGAAATGTCACTGATTACAGATTCAACGGGTAACAGATACACATATATATGAGTCATATCACTAGTACAATCTCTATCGAACATATTGTTAATATAATTATCTCTAAATTAATAGATTTACTATTTAATAATATGATCCTTAATTCGTAATTTCAACATAAACTAATAGTATCTTATATCTTACCTATTATTAAAAATATAAATAAAAGAATAAATTTCTCTTTAAAATATCGACCTATATATGTATTACAAATATTATATATATATATATATATATATATATATATAAGCTGGTTAACTCTCTCACGATAATGTTATTTCAAACAGAATATATTTTTCTATAGACAATTATAATTACCTTAAACTATCAGTTTGGTTTTATAAATACCTTATACAGTAATTTGTGGTGTCTGGTGACGACAACTCCAATCCACCGACTCCCCATGTTGCGGATAGGGGAACGACCACAAGATATAGTTGTTAGCTGCGAATAACCAATTAGCAGTGCTGGAAAAAAATCCAGGGTGACATTTGGCAAGGCATATGACCTGTTAGCCACCCGATCATAGTTACGTGAAAAGATCAATAATGATACCTGAAGAATGAGAAGGATAACTCACTATGAACCTGACGAGAGGAGTTGCGACCCTCTTTAGGGTACACCTGTACCCATTAACAATGAATAGAAAAAGTATGAACCCAACAACAACAACAACAAATACATTACTTCCAGCAGCGGGAGTCCGCAGGAGACCAGCTAACGCAAACAACGCACATCCAAAGGATTTTATGACGTCGCACCTTTAAATTCTACGGGGAGGGGTAATATTGGGACGTGCCGAGATGCTATGGCGAAATTATTACAGTGTAGAAAAAATATAAAAATAGCAACTTTCAATGTACAAATTCTGGCTATCAGAGAAGTTGATAAGATACTACAAAAAACAGAAGATATGACATCGATTATGCGAAAGTATAATATATCTATATGCGGTATACAATAACATAGAAAAGTACACTCAGCGGATAGGGAACAAGAAATTAACCGGTACGATATTGACCTGGATACGATCTATACACCGTATCAGCATGGAGAAATCAGGTGCAAGCAGCTAATTGTGGCGTGGTTATCATCATTAGCAAAGGGGCAAGTAAAAGTCCAATACACATAAAACGAGTTACGAATAATTATAGAATTACTAATTATGATAGCTAACTTTCAAAGTAATCCCGTATTAACTACTATTGTTACATATGTGAATACGAAGATAAAATAGTCAAGAATATTTTCTGTGCGACACTTCGAACAACTATTGAACAGGTACCATAGCATAACTGCTTGATCATATTAAGTGATATGAATGCAAGGATGGGACCAGAAGATGTGCAATACACTTACAACACATCAACAAATAATAATGGAAGTCGGCTCATAGAAATGATGGAAGAATACCAGCTAATAGCAGCTAACTCACAATTTAGAAAGAAAAGAGGAAAGTTATGGACCTGGATGTCACCACACATGACGAAACACCAACTTGACTATATATTGGTGAGAAAGAAATGGAGGAAAAGCTTAAGAAACTGCGAACCATATTATACTTTCATAAATCTGGGATCAGACCACATAATCGTAGTAGCAAATTTGACACTAAGTCTCCGAACATCAAAGCAGATTGAAAATCGTAAACCCAAGTATGTTTGGAGCGATATAAGGGACCAAGATAAACTACAAGATAGGCATGCAGTTGAAGTACGGAATAAGTTTAACATCCAGGGACTAGATGAAGAAACAATATCAGAAAGGTATAAATGGTTGGTGGAAGTAATTAATGAGACAGCGGTAGGATGCATGAGTCAAGATCCGAAACTTAAAATGAAATTGAATTATCAAGATCCACGAATTATTAATTCTCGAGAAGATATAAATTCCGTACATAAAGAACTTGTTAATAAAAAATGTCAAAATAATTGAATTCTATACAAACAAAAGAAAATAGATATGTTCCAAATGTATAAAGTAATTAATGACGAAAGTTGGAAAAGAAAGTTCTTGTAATTGAGAAAGCTGATCTGGGTATGAGATATCTAGAAAGTTGGAACTTGATCAATGAAATATTTGGCAGGAAAGTCACCCAGTTATCACAGTTAAATGGTAATAGTGCAGAGGATAGATTTGTTCTATGGTATGAACACTTCAGAAAAATTCTCGGGAACTCACCTGAAGTGACAGATGAAAACGAAGAAATACCTCCAGTTTTTGAAAACTTACATATAAAATATGACATATTTACACTTGATGAATATAAGAAAGCGAAAATATCAATATAATGTGGTAAAAGCGCTGGGGAAGATGGTACTAAATATGTTCAAATTGATGATATTGTGATTAATATCATAAACAAATCATATATATACAGTGAATAGCCTGACCTATGGAACTTTCTAACATAGTCCCAGTACCTAAATCGAGAGATCTCACCAAAGCTGATAACTACCGTGAAATTAGCTTCACCTCTATAATGGCCAACACTTATAATCGTATGCTACTCAATCGAATACGTCCGGTATTAGATCCTCTACTTATACACAATCAAAATGGATTCAGACAAAGAGAACAGCAGTCGGCCAGATACTAGCAATAAGAAGGATTCTGGAGGGAATTAAGGATAAGAATTTACCAGCTATCTTTACATTTATTTACTTCAAGAAGGCATTTGATTCTATACATAGAGGCAAGATGGCTAAAGTACTTAGATCATGTGGAATACCTGATATTCTTATCGATGCAATAAATGGGAGCTATGCTAATACTAGAGCTAAAGTATACTCACCAGATGGTGTATCTGAAGAGTTCGATATAGTAGCAGAAGTTCTACAAGGGGATACTTTATCACCTTATCGATTTATTATTGTACTAGATTATGCACTAAAAAAGCAATCAACGGGCAATGCCCATTAAGTATTCCCCGTAGGGCATGAAAAGGAATTATGATTTACTATTGTCCCTCGCAGAAGTCGAAGATTGCATCCAACTGTTTTAACAGATTTAGATTTTGCTGATGATATAGCCTTATTATCTAACACTGGAAGTCAAGCCAGGGAGTTAATTCTAAGGGTAGAGTCTGAATACTAAAAATACCAAAGTAATGGCCTTTAACACACCTGAATCAATAGTCTTAAATATAGCTGATGGTCAAACATTACAAGTCGACTTAAAAGACTTCATAAACCTTGGATCAACTCGTCAGAAAAGGATATTAAAGTGAGAAAGGCTCTAACATTGATCGCACTACATAGCATACTTCAGCACGTTATATGGAAGTATAATATAAACCACTTAAAAGAAGATTATTTGTAGCAACCGTAGAAAGTGTACTAACCTATGGATCTTAGTCATGGACATTGACTGTTCAACAACAGAAATCACTAGATGGCACATACACGCGAATGCTTCGTAAAGCCCTAAATATATGTATGGTAAACCTCTTGTTTCTTCTAAAATAAAAACCAGAAGGATGAGAATGGCTGGTCACTATATACGGCATCCGAAACTACCAACACACCGGATCATTTTATGGGAACCCACACAAGGTAAAGCTAACATAGTTCACCGACGATTGAACTATGTTGATGTGTTAAAAAAGGACAGATCTCATAAAGAAGGAAGAGATAAGAAATAACATGCTCGATAGAGATATCTGGCGGGAGTTGACTCATACTGATGCTCGAGTAGACGATCAATATCATCCTCGAAATTAAGAAAATCAAAGTAAGCATATTGAAATATGTATGTTTGCTCATAATGGGTTATAAGTATATGAATATTAATACGTTTATAGCTTTTTTATATTTCAAACATAGTAAATTCTTTATAATGTTCCTTTATATTTTGTAAATTATTTTTATATGAATCAGAAAATTTTAAATCATAAATATGTTAGATACCAATAAAAATGGTGTCTGATAATATGTCACCACTGCTATTTAATATATATATATATATATATATATATATATATATATACTAATCGAAGGATACTAATCTAATTGTAATTAAAAAATAGTTTGTTTAATGGTAATACAATACTTATTATGATGAATATACATCAATTTTGTAATCTTCAACTAAATGGATTGCAATTATTAATAGATCGTTATCAACAGTTTTATATTCATAACTTTATAACATAGAAATACATCTGTAATATGTATTATTTAATAATATTTATAAACACATAATATATTTAATTATATATAGGTGATAGGTTTTTAAATGTTAGGAAATGTAAATATCGTGAACATTTGTTCGAGATGATTTATCTAACGATGTGGATATGTGTTAATATATCTATTTATACAACCTAATACATCAACTTTAGAGAATGTGGATGAATAACTATTTAACTTGTATAACTAAATACGAGAATACTATATGCCTATTTCTGGTTAGTTTTATTGATCTTAATTTTGTTTTATTTGCATAATAATAATTATTATTAATATTATTATTATTAATTGTTTATAAAATGACCCATAATTAATAATAATATATATATTATATGTATACATCGATAATGTAAGGGTAGTGGTAAACATTTGATAATAATAATAATATATCGATAACGACTGCATTTTAATATATCATTTTTTATAATATCTAGTCAAAATACAGTTTTATAATATTGTGATTTTATATATATAGATACATAATTTCCCATAATAAATGACAACATATGTAATATTGGCATTACAAAATACATTAAAATAATACAATAAAGGATATTAAATATAATTTATATAAACTAGTTTATTATAAATATATCTAAATAGGCTTATCTAAATAAGAAATGTTTATTATAATAATTATAAGTTTATATCGTACTATTATAATTTGTATTATAGATAAACTAGTACATTATATATATATATATATATATATATATATATATACCTAATAGGTATTATCTATATATTTGATAATATTACTATATACTTATGGTTAAATATATCTTATACATGTAATAAACTTCTATGAAAATAAAGTTATATTACAATTTATATAAAACTTATATACAATTGTAACTGGAATGTACCCTATAGGAACGTATCTATAGATCGTGTAATACTTTGTAAGACAAATACACAAGCTAAATAGATCACAGTAATAAATCATATTAAGTAATGATTAATTTAACACACATTTTCTATTCCCCAACATTATTTTTACCACCTAATCGGATAATAGTCAATAAATAAAACATTGTTTTGTGTTTTATTGTTTATTCAGGGCATGTGCAGGAGTTGCAGCCTTGTTTAGACCAATCAGCTTCGACGAATACACAACCTTGAGTACACATTATAGCCACGCAGGATATCTCATCGATCTGCCCAATACACTCGCACTTATTGCAGCCATATCCGGCATTCACTAGTTTACAATCCGGGGCCTGGCAACTAGTAGCGCTCTTACAGGCTTTCTGAACGATATTGTTCGAGATATGAGTATTGTTCGTCACTCCATTATCAGTTAAAGTTCCGTTCACCTCGGTACATACGCATTGTTTGCAACCATAATCATCATATCGTGTGCATAACGAGTGACACCTGTTACTGAAAGGTGCGCATATCGGTTGTATTACCTCAGCGGTGCGGGTAATCGTATTTTCGCACACGCACTGGTCACATCCTCGGTGGTCTTTGTTCAGAACACAATTGTCATGATCACATTCCGTGTCGCCGCATTGAACTTCATCTGAAACGCGATGTGTGTATTAGTAGTGCTGTTAATGATAGTGATAGTGTTACGCTTATTACGCTACACTAGAGGATATCTAACACCGCCGCCACCACTCCATACGTGTTCAATATCACTCCGGCTGATCATTTCAATATGAGAATATTCTCGTCAGATTCGTCAGACATGCATGTCAGATTTAACATCGAGTATTTACAACGATCCGCATACACGTATACGTAGTACCGGCTTATAACGTATAGTATATGCATGCGACTACAATGAGCACGCTTGACAACAATGGTCATAGACATTGTGCACATCACCGTTATAGTTGTGTATGCAGTTTAGGCGCCATTAGACAATGACGTGTACAGGGAAATGTACAGTTAAGTGACATACCCAAACACAAACCTATTATATCTGCGTAGGCACATTTACATACTTTACAGCCGTTCCCATTGATGAGCCGAACGCAATCCAGATAGCAGTGTTCCATAGATTCGCAAGATACGGCTTCTTTAACTACGAATATCGGGAATCAATGTAATCAAGATATCTACATATAAGCATATATAAATATAAATATATATATATATATATATATATATATTGCAGGCCTTATTCTTTATAATTGGATCAAGTTATCTGTCAACTACTAGACTTACAAATATTGTATAAGTACTAATATACAAGTACTACTTATTTATGGCGAAGGTAAATACATTTAACATAATGTTTGCACGATAATTAATCGCCATAAAAAATGTGCATTGCATATATATATATATATATATATATATATATATATTATATATACTATTTATTTTCAAACTTTACTCCGATTATATATGTCCAACCATATGTAACAACTTCTCATATTCCCTCAATTTCGGTAATGTCCCTTCTATATTTAAACAACAATATTCACTCCGATTCTTAAAAAACATCACTCGATCCCGAGACACTTCTCAATTATCGCCCAATTTCTCAGCTACCTTTGGTGAGTAACATATTGGAAAGAGGTGTATCTCGTCAACTAATCTCCTATTTAATCGCCCATAATCTCTATCTTCCTCAGAAAATTAGTTTTTGCCGAGGACACTCCACAGAAATAGCACTACTAAACGTAATTGATGTCATCACTTCTACCCTTACTACTAATAATTGCTGTCAACTAATCATGCTGGACATATCCAGTGCTTTAGATATGCTTGACCACCAACTTCTACTGTCCCGTCTACACCTGCTTGAAATTAGATACCTTGCCCTATCATGGTGTACTTAATATATATCTGACCGTAGCAGCAGTGTAAAAATATATAATTCCTTTTATCACACTTCTCCTATGAAATATGGTGTTCCCCAGGGACCAGTACTCGTTCCTTCACTTTTCTCTATTTATTTATATCCACTATCATCCATAATATTTAAATATCCAAATATCTATTATAATATAATAGTATATAATCTATATGCAGATTACATACAACTATATATATATATATATATATATATATATATATATGTTTTCCAATAATTGTATATGTACTTTTATCAATATATTTTTTGTATATATATATATCATTAAATTTACATCACTATATTTAACATCAAAAAATTAAGAATATAACTGTATATATATATATATATATATATATATATAATTATATTGATATGAGAACATCTAGTTTCATTAATATATTTATTTTTTAGATATTATGATATATGAATTTAACAGCTCAACTTTCTTTATTTACATTATATGTTGCCACATTTCACATTTTACGAATTATCTATTTTATGAGAGTGATAGTTCTTGGGTATTAAGTTAATTAAGTTAATACTATTAACCCAAGTATAAACACGCCCCTTTTATATACTTACATATAAACACACCCATTTTATGTATAGCTTATCTCCGCCATTAGTATGATTAAATATATTTTATAATTTAATATATGTATATATATATATATATATATATATATATATATATATATATATAGTTTACTTATATTTAATAAGTTAACTTTCATAACTTTTATTTATATATAAATTATATATTATATATTTAATATATAAATTTATATATAAATAGACTCATATATATACACATAGGATATACAAATACACACGCACACACTCACACACACATACGCACACATTCACACACACACGCACACACTCACACACATGTACACACACATACATACTCAGATACACATACACATATATATATATATATATATATATATATTCTTATTTATTAACATAATTATCTAATATCTAAATAAATCTACTTGTTAATAATATATATATTTGACTAACCATTTTTTTTTAGTTTAGAAAGTACAAATACTACCAATGACTATAAATTATGGTAAATATATAATTAAATAAACACACACATATATATATATACAAATTATAATTAATATAAATATGATAAATATATATATGTAATAAATAAAATATTATTTTTAATTCTATTAATATATATTTTTATTGTTGTTGTTATTTTATTTGGTGGAGTTCTTTCATCACATCCAGGAACTTAGATGAAGTTTACACTTGTAACCATATGGCTCTAATATCCATTCGAAGCCGCTCTCATATTAATGCATCCTTGGTGTTAATGTTAGACAATCATTTATTTATACAAAATTATATAAGATCACTACTAAATATTATTAAATACCTATTTTAATAAACCGTACAAGGCTTGAACCCGGAATATACTGCTTGTATGTATGATACCTTATCCAACTGAGAAAAATAGTCAGTATATATATATATATATATATATATATATATATATATATATATGTATATATATATAGATATATATTATATATATATATATATATTATTTTTATATAAAATAAAAACCGTAACAATTATTAAGAAAAATAGCATACATAATTTCTTCATATACTTTTTCTTAATAGGTACAGCTATAATTATGTAATGTAATTTTAATTATTAATATTGTTAATTATAATGTATATATTTATTATTATAATATATTAAATCTAATCATTGAATCATCAAACTTATTATTTATATCTCGTGTTATATTCAACGTATTATTATTATTATTAAATTGTTATTGTATTATTATTATCTTATTATTATGTTTTCTTTCACGAGCGAAAGGATCTACATTACACTATTTTAGTGCCTAATAACACTTATAATATATATATAGGTACAGTGAAACATCTCTATAAGAAACTCGTTTTTTTCAATATTTTTTTCTTATAGAGAGGTTTTCTTATTAAGAGGTTTTTACTTTTCTAATGATTTTAAGAATTTTAATTGAAAATACATTGTAAACCTGTAAGTTATATATATAGTATGTTTATTTATTTAAAGTTATTAATAAAAACTATTGTTTAGAAATTTGATTTATTTAAAATAGTTTTTAATAGATTTAATTGGTTAAGGGCCGGTGTCATATAATACATCGCCCCCATTCTCAAAATCATCCCCGATGGTTACGTGACTACAAAATCCCTGATATTTCACTAAATACACATACGAATCGCTTCAAATTTAAACCACATATAACTAATATGTACATACACACATTTGGATAAAAAACAACTTATAATTATGAATTAGAAGAAAGTAATACACAAATATATAACGTAGGTCGGAGATGCCTTTGATAATACATTCAGATTAAACGATAATAAATGAATATTTTAAAATTCTGAATCGATAGAAGTTATTATTTTTCAATTGGTATAATACTATAATATCGTATTCTAAAATTGACTCTATGTACTTCCTACCATTTTAATTAAAAATAGTATACTCATTTAGATTATTTAATAAACATATACTCTATTTATAACATTATGCGGGTGTCGAGCGTGCGACTCCCGCATCAAATTCAAATTCAAACTCGTTAAATAATTAACCGAAAATGCGTATAAGTTTTTTAATTAAAATTATACATAAAGGCAATTTTAGAATAAGATATTTATAGTATACGAGTAGTTTACCTAACATTTAAAAATAATAACTTCAATCGATTCAGAATTTTAAAATATTCATTTATTATCGCTTAATCTGGTATTATCAAAGGCATCTCGAACCTAAGTTATATATTTGTGTATTCATTTCTTCTAATTAATAATTAGAAGTTTGTTTTTTTTTTCTTCCAAATTTGTGTATGTACATATTAGTTATATGTGGTTTAAATTTGAATTGATTCGTATGTGTATTTAGTGAAATATCAGGGATTTTGTAGTCACGTAACCATCGGGATGATTTTGAGAATGGGGACGATGTATTATATGACACTGGCATAATAGACGATTATCTACATGTTGAAGATAGGAAATCATGGAATACTAAAATAGATTCAATCTATATATACTTCAAAATATCTAATATTAGTTAACTATAGTTATAACTAGTTAGTTAACTATAATTATAATTATTTTATATATTATATATCCAATATTTATCTACAAATATAACTATCGTATATGAGAATTAGTTTATTAAAATTATACCAGAAATGGACTAGCATAGTACCTATTTCTTAAAAAAAAATATGCAAAAATGTCAATAAAATATCAAAAATATTATATATAATTAAATAATGTATTAGTTTTAAGTAGTTATATCTAAACATTACCATGATATTAATATACTGTGACAATTTCATTTAATTTGAAAAAGTATTTCTATATTTGAAAGTGGTTCAAACATAGATGATAATAGTTTTTTTAATCCGAGATATTAGTGTTTTAAAATTATTTTACTAAAAATATCATAATTTCATGGATATACAATATTAACTAATTTTATAATTTACTTCATTAGATATAGTTAGTAGGTGTTTGATTATTTATATACATTTTAATTTATTTATTTAACATTTATAAAGCGTTATTTAAATTTTATAATAGAGTTAATTATTATATATAAATAAAGTATTTATATATTATAATTGTTTTTATAAATGATATAATATTTCAATTTCATTCATTCTTGTTATAATAACTCGAATTGGTAAATTATATTATTATAACTATATTATAATATTGTAATAACAACATTAATTATATAATCTTATACTATACATATATGAATATTAGTATAGTTATACAATTTTAATTAGTTTTAATTAATTATATACAATTATGACACTCTTTTTCAATGTCCGATGTAAATTTTAATATTTTAATATTTTATTCAAATTAAATTTGTTATATCCTAGCAAATAATAATAATTTATATGTTATTTTTAATATAATGTAAAACTGATTTGCTATTTTAACCGTGCATTTATAGAACGAATATAAATTTGAGGCACAATGAAAAATATAACTGGGATTATTGTAACGAAATCATATGCTAACCATATAGGATATGCTAACCCTATAGGGTATGATAACCCTATAGGATATGATAATCCTATAGGGTATGCTAATCCTATAGGGTATGCTAATCCTATAGGGTATGATAACCTTATAGGGTATGCTAACCCTATAGGGTATGATAATCCTATAGGGTATGCTAATCCTATAGGGTATGCTAACCCTATAGGGTATGCTAACCCTATAGGGTGTGCTAATCCTATAGAGTATGCTAATCCTATAGGGTATGCTAACCATATAGGGTATGCTAACCCTATAGGGTATGCTAATCCTATAGGATGATAACATTATAAATAATATTTATCAATTACGTGATCAATATGTTCTAACAACCCATTGGCTATACATTTAACCGACAATTTAAATGTTTAACATGTAGCGAATCGATACTTGTTATTATAGTTTTGTATATTTTTAAATTCGTTGTTATTTCATAGAAATTATAACAAAAAGTAAACTAATTATTTGAATGTTTTGTACATAGAGATTAGCAAAAATTATAATAATTATATGAACTATTTTACGAGCTCGTATTTATAAATGCTAATTTATGGCACTTTTAGATACTTTGCATTGCGCAGTGTGCAATATACGATTTTAAAGAGAATTAATCACATTATTAGATAACAAATATTCTAATAAATAATATTTTATTTTCAAAATCTATCTGTTGCCCTTAATGGAATATCTCAAATTAATAAGTGTATAATAGATACACACATACATACACACATATACACACACATATGTGTAAACATAGCTAACAATAATTACTAACATTCTCGCGTGATTGATATCTTCGTCTCATTTTTGCCGATTACCTTGCTAATAACCGACGTTTTAGCATCGCTATTATTATAGTAGTCCTTATCTTTGCCATAGTCATCCTTATCTTTGCCATAGTCATCCTTATCTTTTCCGTAATCCTTATCTTTGCCGTAATCACCATAATCATTAGCGTTAGTCTTTACGGTGTCCTTTGAACTCGAATACTTGACCCCTGACCCCTGATCCTTGCCGTAGTCGTTGCCGTAGTCGTTGCCGTAGTCGTTGCCATATTCATTCACGTAGTCAGCTGCCTTGGTTTGACTGTCTTCCGCCTTACTATTCTCCCCGTTGACTTTAGACTTGTCTTCGGCTGTTGCATTAGCCGGCGGGTCCTCTTTAGTTTTAGAGGTAGTCGTCGAGTCTTCTATGTAATCCCCTGTCGGTTTAGTTGTAGTGTCTTCGTCCTTCACGGTTTCCGGCTCTTTCTTAGTCGCATCCGGTTCAGTCTTTACCACATCCGGTTCCTTTTTGGGTACTTCCGGTTCCTTCTTAGCACCCGCGTCATCTGCGACGTATACTTGACTGTCAGTGCCTGCCATGGTTCAGTGGGTTGTCTGTATGTGAGTAACGTGTGCTTCGTGTGCTGGTTATGCGGCGAGTGGTAATTGTTTACTTTATTTGTCGATTTTAAATATTTCGGATAATTAATTGTTATTTTTAAATTGTTATTTTTAATGTAAAATAAAAATAAATAATCTCTTACATTATTAAAATTCTTAATTAAAAAAATATGATATATATACTATAGTGGTACTATAGTACCATAGTAATATATCTTATAGAAGAGTGTTTATAAATATATATTACCTACTAGAAGAGTGTTTATAAATATATGTATTCGTATTATTGTGTAATTTTAAATAAAACTTTGAAATTAAAATAATATATATAAAATAATTTTACGGACATTTCAATGTTAAATACACATTATAATTCTGCTATTAATATTACACTACTTTCATCAAAGTATTTAATTAGAGATCAAACCGATTTACAAAATTAGAATTCCCTGTAGGACATATATGGCAAATCTCTAGATACCCTCCAAGTAAGTAGCGCTTAAATGGATACATATATAACACATATCAAACACGCATTAATTAATATTACTATTTTATCGGAGTAAACACGTATCAAAGAGGTAATTTACTAATTAATACAATGGGCTCTATTGATGGTGTATACACCGCGCTCCAATACCCGTTAGCTTGATGCCACCCTTTCTGATAACGTTTCGTATACGATATCCCTATAGCGATACATATAGTGCTAAAGAAAATATAATACTAACGAAAGCTTTGTTAATTATATATATATATATATGTTATATTTATTCATAAATACTACAAGAAATATATATAATAAACTAAAAACTATTTTACATATTGTACAGTTGATTATCACCTGAAGATGATGACCTTGGTAAAAGTACCAATTTTCGTAGATAGACAAACAACCTGTTATATTTACCCATATGCATATAATAACATACTTTGTAATACTATAACCAAATAATATGTTAATTGATAATATTTTCGTAGATAGACAAACAACCTGTTATATTTACCCATATGCATATAATAACATACTTTATAATACTATAACCAAATAATATGTTAATAAACTACAAATTATATTTATAAATATTACCTAATAATGTATTTAAATATATTAATTTGTAATTACATAATTACTTTCGTTATTTTTCAATAGTACTTTCACTCGTTTTCTAATAATTCCAATAATTCCTATTCTATATTATTTTAATATTCCATCAAAATATTACGTATACAATCTCATAATTTAAAATTACATTATCTACAAATTATCTAAAACACAAACTTCCTAATACAACACATATATATATTAATGTATAGTAGTAATCTATAGATTATATTCTTATATTTAGTAATACGATACTATAGTATATATACTACGTATTACTAAAGATAAGAGTATCACTGAATAGAGAATGAATTACGTTAATCACTGCACTATAACCACTTTATCTATATATAGGGATAATATATATGTGGTAGAGTGGTTGGATAGGGTAGAATGTATGGTATACCCTATAGGGTAAGGTAGAATGTATTCTACTTGTATATAAAACCCGTAGTAATATATTTTGTAATAAAAAACTTACCTATAGCGAAATCCGCAAGGTATAAGGTTAAGTTAATATAAATACAACTATAGTTGTATACTATAACTATATATAGTTGGTATATATACCAATATTAATGATATATATATATATATATATATATATATTGAATTGAATTGAATTGAATTGAAATTTATTTAAACACTTAATTTAAATACACCATAAATGATTTATTTAACGTGTTTATATGGAATCTAAATAATAAAAGTATACTTATAGGTAAAACAATAAATATCATTAATAATAATAAAATAAAATAGAATAAAACGTAAGAAAATTAATAAATACAATAATAATGATAAACAATATTATTATTACAGGTTGCCACCTGATATCAATTGTTGTATACTTTTGTGAATGTTTTATGCGATTTTATGGATATAATATAGTGAGGGAGTGAATTCCATAAATTTGGACCAATATAAATTATATCCCTCAAAAATGAATACTCAGACCCTGCGTTATATTATATAACTCAGAGCCTGAGTATTAATTTTTGAGGGACGAGAATGGAGGTAGATAGAAGATGAGATATATGATATATATATATATATATATATATATATTAATGTCACAACACCCATATAATTCATATTGGTATTAGATACGGTATAAACAAGCGAAATTATTGAATCTCTTTAGAGGTAAAGTAACATATTTTATTTTTTATAATAATGAATTTTGTGTTAATTTATTTATTTAGTATTTTAATTTTAAATGGACTAATTTATATATATATATATATATATTTATATATATATATATGTTTGTATATTTATATGTGTGTATGTGTATGTGTGTATGTGTGTGATAGTATGTGTATGTGTGTGTGTGTTTGAGATTATGTGAGTGTATGTAGCATAACTACTATTGATTATGTAATAAAGATATATATTGGGTGATATCGATCATTGGGCGTTACCCAATGATCGATATCAATATGTACTATAGTACATGTTGTATACATCATGATATATACATATATATATGTAGGGGACGTGACGGGGTAGTGGCCGAGAACGGAGTAGTGGTCGTTTTAATTACCTCTTAAATGGTGCTAAATATGATAACAAGTTATATATACAATATTTAGATAATATAAATGTTGATAATATAAAGTAAATGTTGTCTTAAAATTATTAATTAATTACTCTAATTTATTACGTAATCATTTTAACAAATACATGATTATATATATTTATACTTATTTATGTGTATGAGTGTATGTGTATATAATTAAATAATTGAATCAAATTCTTCAAGGTAGTCAGCCGACTACCAACCTACCATACTCGGTTAGTTACTACCTCCTTGATTACTATAGAACGCGGATACTCGCCTGTCTATCTATACCCATACAGCTACCTGAACGGCTGATTCTACCATCACGTGCTGCGTCATCTGACTGGCCTTCCTCAAACCGGTTTCTAAATCACGACTGCTCCTGTTGCGGCATCGATTGATAGATCTCGACAACGTGTTTCCTGCTCCATCTCATGGCTAAAATGTCCTGCCTGAAGTGCAATGATGTCTCCACTCCTGATGATGCCATTTCGTGTGATGGCTGTGACAACACTATTCACTACAAATGCCTATACCTATCCTTGCCAGCTGAGTGTCGATCCCAGAATATGCAAAAATACTTCAGGGCTAGTTTCTCCCTTCCTAATATTGTGTTCAAATGTGATGTATGCACTAATACTAACCTATCCACTGGTAATACCTTTATTAATGATAAACTTAACAAATTACAAGTTGGCATTGAGTCTCTTACTGCCCAATTATCCTCCTTCTCTCCCTATTCTAATGACTCCACTATCCTAGAGTCACTCTCTTCCGCTATCTCATCTCTTCCTGATGCCCTAAATAAATCAACAACCAAATCTTTCTCTGCCATTGTCAAATCAAATTTACCTCCATCCCCTTCTACCTCCACCCTACCTAATCCACCCACTATTCACTCCTGCGCTTCCAAACCATCAATAATCATTGAGCATATCCTACCTGCTGACAGAAACCTTACCTACATAAAATCACTATTTGCCCACCTTCAACTAGACCCCATCACCATCACTGACTACTCCTTCATCTCTCACTATGCCAACCTAGTATTATCTTCGTCATGTGCGACCGATACCCTTATTAACTCTAGGTCACTACTTCAGTCATCTACCTACAAATCTCTATTCATACGTCAATATATTGACCCTCCAACCATCAAGGCTGGTCGAATTCTCTTCCATGCATCGAAAGCCCACTGTCATGACCTAAAGTGTGTATTTAATAGACGAACCCTTACTTATCAACTTCGATCCCCCCTCACCTCTGGTAGAATTGACTGGAAATCGAATCCCTACCTACCTACTGATGTTGAGATTAAGTCTTGGTCTAAATCCTATGACTCTTTCTGTAAATCCTCCCGTACTAATGTTAAACCTTCGAATTGACTAAATACATACTCTCCCAATAACTACTCCTTTCTACTCCTCAATGCGAGATCAGTCAGGAATAAAGTAGATTTAATCAGTCAATTAATCATTGACTCTAATTGCTCCATATCGGCTATCACCGAGACTTGGCTTACACATGATGACTCTGCTTTAGCATCTCAATTAACTCCCAATGGCTTCACATTACTACTCGCTAACAGACCCACACCTAACCGTGGTGGTGGTCTTGCCCTGTTGTTCTCCACTGAGCTCAAACTTATTTCCTCTTCCACCCCTAATTTCTCCTCTTGTGAAATGCTGATATGTGACATTCAGTACCCCTCCCTATTTACCATTGTGTTTATAATCATCTATCGCCCACCATCATCCAGCATTCGGTCTTTCCTTAATGATCTCTCTACTATTTTAGAATCCATGTCTTCTTACAACACAATTATTCTTGGTGACTTTAATATTCAAGTGAATACTGATAATCATGCTTCCCTTTCTCTTAAGAAACTTATTTTTGAACACTCCTTAACACAACACATTCATTTCCCAACTATATCTAATGGTAACATCATTGATCTTGTTTTATCTCCATCTGACTCCAATATAATTTCCTCTCCCACCCAAAGCACTCTAATCTCTGATCACTTCGCTATCCTATTTGATTTACAGTTATCAGTAGTGCACAATACTCGACCTCTAAGATACTTTCGAAACATCTCCTCTATAAATCAACCCTTGTTTGTTAACTCCGTGTTTGATCATATGAATAATATTACATCTCCGCTCTCTGATCCTGACACTCTCTTTGAAGCCTTCAACACGGCGCTATCTAATTCTCTTGACTTTTATGCTCCCTCAACTACTCTTACCCATCGTAATCATCCCAAATCCCCCTGGTTCAACACTTAACTCACCAATATGAGAAAGTCACTTCGTCGTCTACAGTCCATTTATGCTTCTACTAAAATGAACTCAGACCTGTGTTCCTTTAAAGTATGTCGCTCATTATACAGGAAAAAACTCCTATCCACTAAATCATCATACTTTACTAACTTGCTTTGTAAATATGGCACCTCATCTAAGCAAGCCTACAACCTATCATTCACCTTAGTAGGTAAATCAAAACCCAGGCACCTTCCTGACCAACCGGATACAGTCCTCTGCTCCTCCTTTGCTAATTTCTTCCAGAATAAAGTATCGAACATCATAGCTGCTCTCCCCAATGTGAATGTTGATATCCTCACTCTCAACTCATATTCACTAGCTTCCCATAATCACTGGTCCTCCTTCACTCTCCCTACTCGTCCATATGTGCTCTCTCTAATGGCATCCCTAAAATCCAATTCCCCACTCGACCCTATTCCCCTTACTTTACTTCGTACCCTTTCGCCATTGCTAATTGAACCCATAACAATGATCATTCATGCGTCCCTTATTACATCGATCGTACCAAAGTCTATGAAACACTCATATATCACCCCAATTATAAAAAAAAACTACCCTTAACCACTCGAACCTGTCGAGCTATCGACCCATCTCCCAGCTTTCATCAATCTCTAAGACCTTAGAGCGAATTGTATCTGCTCAACATATTCACTATATCACTACCAATTCAATTATTGATAAGTTTCAAAGTGCTTACTTACCCCATCGGAGCACTGAATCAGCACTGAATCTTATCATTAATGATCTACTAATATCCCTTGACAACAAAGCCCCGTGCTACCTTGTGTTACTTGACCTATCCAGTGCCTTTTACACTCTAAACCATGACATACTTTACGACTCAATGAAATCGGTATTCATGGTCAAGTACACAGCTGGTTTATGTCATTCTTTTCCTTAAGGTCCTCTTCAGTGACAATTAATTCATCCTTCTCTACCCCGTTTATGAGCACTCATGGTGTTCCACAAGGCTCCGTGATTGGTCCTTTACTTTTTATTATTTATATTTTACCCATACAATCCATATTTCGTAAATATCCTTACATCCACTACCATCTCTTTGCAGATGATCTACACATTTATACTTCTTTTCCCATTTCCTGTGACTCCAACTCAATTCAACTGTCTATTTTTAACTGCCTCACAGAACTTACTGACTGGTTCTCCCATAATTCCCTATCACTTAACATGACCAAAACTGACACCATAATTATCTCCAGACCTACCTACCCCCTAATCACCACCCACCCCTTTCTACTAGCCCTCCCTACATCACAATCCATAACAACTCTTGGTTTCACCATCAACTCCCACCTAGATTACTCTGACCACATATCTATAATGATTCGCAATGCCAACTATTTTCTTTACAATATTATAAAATCACGTAATAAATTGACTTTTTCAATGACTAAAAGTCTAATACACTCGCTAGTCTTCAGTAGACTCATATACTGCTGCTCACTTCTATGCAATATACCCCTAAAGCTTATGCTTAAACTTGAGAAGATACAACGACGTGCTATACGCACCCTATATAAACTGAAGTTCTCTTCAATAGTATCAATATCGACTCTAATGCGATCACTCGGCTGGCTTAAGTTTAGATATCTCTGCAGGTACAGACTACTATGCATCACTCGGCTGGCTTAAGTTTAGATATCTCTGCAGGTACAGACTACTATGCATCACCCATAAGGTGATACATCTTAGATCTCCCGAGTACCTAGCTGACTTGATCAGTATGCATACCCTTAGTCGAGCTAGCAGGAAATGTCACACGATGAAAATTGTGCAACGCTCGACTATCTCTGCTCACTCTGAATCTGCTTTCTCTGTGGTAGCTCCAAAATACTGGAATTCTCTACCATATGACATTAGGTGTTTGAAATCCTTGTCACTATTTAAATGTAAACTCTCCACGCACCTATTAACATTGTAACCTACCCTCCCTTTTCCTTTATTTTTATTGTACCTTATTTATTTTATTTTTGTTTCCTTCTCATGACGCCCATAACCACCACGTGATTTTGTAGTCAATAAAATATTTTAAAATAAAATAAAATAAATAAGGTACGTATGCATAATAAATATAATTATTTAATATTACATAATTAAAAAAAAATATAAATCGAATACATTACGATACACCTATTGCATATTCTGATAATAGTGGCCACTACCCCGGACTTTCCTTATTTAATGTTGTTATGCCTTTTTAATGCCTAATAAATTGTTAATATCATTCAGTAATATATAAAAGTTAAATCACAGTATTCTAGACCTATATGATTTATAGTTAATTAAAAAAAATGAGATATTGAAATTCAGTATTTATCGATATATTAGAATTCTATTAATTCAATACTTGTATGCTTCATATATATACTTCAATACAAGTATGCTGAGGCATATAAATTATCGGTCATTACTCCGTTATCTCCTCTACTAGGCCTATACCAAATCCATATGTATATACGACATATAGTATATGTGTGGTACAATACACTCACTGTTGTAACGGATTATATATATTATATGCATGTAGGTACATTTATAGGATATATTGATGCAGTAACATTTAATCATATAACATATATTTTTGAATACTAAAAAATCAATATGTAATATATATATAAATATGTTTGATTACTCCATTATTTAATATAGTTCTTAGAAGTGTGTATTTTAATATGATTAACTACACAATACACTGAAGTATCTATTGATACTAAATAATGACTAATAGTGCCCATTCGCTAAAGCTGACGTCTAAATATGAGTCATCTTATTCGAGTGACAGCCAGTATGTTTACTATGAAATGAAAATTATGGCCATAATATAGGATAATATCCTAATGAGATGGTATCCGAGTAGGGAACAGGAGGGAGTAACGGACGAGAAGGGAGTAGTGGTAATTTACATTTACACGAAAATGGTTATAGATTCAACAAATATATACAAGATATTTCAACAATTAAAATATCTACAACAATGAGTAATTTTTTTTTCAAAAATATTTAATCAATATATTAAATGTATTACATAATATTTGTTTTTCAAATTGTCAATTTATATATTGATATATCATTAATACAAATTAATACACGCAGCGAATTTATTAAAAATGAATTTGTATCTTTATTATACAAATTATATTAATTAAATAATAAAAATTGAAAAAATTAATCTAGTCTATAGCCTAGCGAGATACCTATTTATTTATGTTGGTACTCAAATCCACTAGGTAGTGGTATACTCCCTTCCTGCGCTATTTTGTCGTTATTTTGTTAGTGTTACCCTGTGTAACTAAACCTATATTAATACTATAAATATATGAGTTAAAGTAAAAATTAAAATAGCTATATTATAAAACTATATATTTTCTATAAAATTTGAAAATATGAAATTGTAACATAAAATATTCATCGATATATTACAATTCTACCAAGTCATAACACACATCCACTACTCATTCTGTCCCCTACATAAATGGGTTATGTTACATATAAGTACTTATATAAATAAGATTATTCTATAATTGTGTATTTATTTAATTTCATGTGAGATTTTTATCATAACCAATTTTTAATTTACAAGTATTGTAATATAAAATAAATATAAATATATTGTATATATGTCACTATAGTAAATTATTTAATACTATATATATATTTATATATATATATATATATATATATTGTATATAGTATACAGTTAAATAATATTTAACAATATAATATTTATTTTAATATAAAATAAATATATATATTCTATATATTTTACTATAGTAAATATATATATATATATATATATATATATATATATATATATATAAAGTATTACATAATTTACTATAGTAAAATATATAAAATATATATATATAAATATATTATCTATATATTTTACTATAGTAAATTATGTAATACTCTATATATATATGTATATACTATAGTAAAATATATAGATAATATATTTATATATATATATTGTATATATTTTACTATAGTAAATTATGTAATAGTCTATATATATATATATATGTGTGTATGTGTGTGTGTGTGTGTTTGTGTGTATGTGTGATTGTTTGTGTATGTGTGTATGTGTGTATGTGTAAATGATTATAATAATATATAAAGGGTAATTGTCTCGACAAGCAGCAATGCTTCTACAATTACCCAGGTACTTGTACCTAAATCTGATAATAATAATAATAATATAATTAATTATAATTTACATATAATTACTGTATAATTACTGTATATAAATATATATATATTTCATAGTTTAAATTTATTTCGATTTTTAATTTATGATATTTGTATGTTGAAAGTGTTGTAAAACTCTTTTTATTATATTTAAATTGCAATACGTGTTATATGATATAAATATGTACTATAGATAAATCCGTAAATCGGGGAATCAGCAGACGAATATTTAATTATCATAGCCACGCCCACATGTAGACACGCCTATATTCAGGAAAATATAAAAGTAAGATCACATCTATTTCGCCTACATTTCGTATATAATTTGAAACAGAAACACAGTAACACACATTACATAATACACATAGAGGCGCAACAAAGGAATGACGTCATCGCTAAACGTCGTTAGAGCACTTCTCGTAATCGTACTATCCTTGACGGTTAGAATTCATAATCATATATATATAGGACTATATCATAATCGTATATCTTAATTAGATATTTTAACGATGAATAGACACGAGTATTCAACCTATTGGAATGAATATATAAATGTACAATGAATCATTGTTTATTATTATAGAGCAGTATTTTAGTGACTAGTTTATTAATGTAGTATTACTTTTAAGTATTAGTAATAATTATTCATATATATGATATTGTAGGAGGCGTATACTTCCATATATGGAAGTGAGTAACATAATCGTTACGAAATATTATAATATATCTATAGTTCGTATATTATATTAATATTATTAATGTGAATATTGTACACCTGTCTAAATAGGCAAACAAATATATCAAATATGTAAACGCAATATAGATTAAATATAAATAAAGTATTATAACCGGTAAATGAGACACACATATATTCGGTATCTTCTTTTGTACCTTTAAATTGAATAATAATTAACTTTGTAACCTGTAGTAATTAATTCAAGTATATATATATATATAATATATTATATATAGGGGAACGTCTCCGATTACCGACCCCTCCTAATACCGACCCCCTCTCGTATCTCAGTAACTATAAGAGATATCAAAAAATGACATATACATGAACTGTTAGCAATTTATTGATAAATATGAATAAGTATTTTGTTTTAATAAATATTTAATCCTACAATTGTTATTTGATAAAATGTAATATTCTGTTTTTACTTTTTAAATATTTGAATAATAACTTTTTTTAAATCATTATAAATACTTTATTAATTAAAATAAAACTTACTACTGCACATAATATTGTAGATCAATAAAATGTTTATAAACATTATACAAATGATTCAATTTGAATAATTATTAACCAAAATATCTTAATTATAGCAACCCATATGATTTTCATATAGCCAACCCCCTAAATTACCCTAATACCGACCCCATGTGATTTATAATATCCAATCAAAATAGATCCGTATTTTACTTTAACATATGTTAGCAATTTATTGATAAATATGAATAAGTATTTTGTTTTAATAAATATTTAATCCTACAATTGTTATTTGATAAAATGTAATATTCTGTTTTTACTTTTTAAATATTTGAATAATAACTTTTTTTAAATCATTATAAATACTTTATTAATTAAAATAAAACTTACTACTGCACATAATATTGTAGATCAATAAAATGTTTATAAACATTATACAAATGATTCAATTTGAATAATTATTAACCAAAATATCTTAATTATAGCAACCCATATGATTTTCATATAGCCAACCCCCTAAATTACCCTAATACCGACCCCATGTGATTTATAATATCCAATCAAAATAGATCCGTATTTTACTTTAACATATGTCGTAATTTGTTTGCGTATCATTGATATAGATTTAGGATTCATGATGCCAGTTGATTATATAAATACTGATTAATAAATAAATATTAAATAATAATATATACTATTTAATATAATTATTATAAAGTTTAAGTTTAAATTTAATATTACTATATAAACATAAATTCAATAAAAAATGAATTGCGTGTATGTTATAATTAATTATATTTATGTATATCTACTCTTTATTGGATATTATAATACTATAATTATTTATACCACGATTATTGTAGGGGGTCGGTAATAAGAGAAGGGGTCGGTATTAGGTACATGTATCCGATTACCGACCCCCCTGTTTATTCTTGTAAATATAATAATATCAAAAATTTAAAATAGTTACATTATTCATTGCCATAATATTACCCTAATTACAACATTTCAAATAAATATATTTAATATTGAATAAGTTATTACAAATAATTATTTAGGGGTCGGTAATAGGAGACTTTCCCCTATATACGTATATGTATAATACTTATAATATAATAACAATAATTGTTGTAACTATAATTGTATGTAACTATATCGATTACTAGTAGTAGAACATTGTTTTACTACATCATTATTATATAACATATCATATTCAATATGCATATTATTTACATTTTATTTTGTTTTATTTTATTATCTTAATATAGAATATAAATTAAATATCGCATATTAGATTAACATTAATAAAAGTATTTTGTGAAAATATGTAGTATAAAGTTTTTAATTGTGCAGAAATATAGCCACATTATTTTAATTAAAAAAATGGTAGATTATATATTTGGTAGAATGTATGTATCAAATAATGTGCTCTTAATAGTGTAATTAACACATACATACATTTACCATTTATAAATAACTACATGACAGTGGTATTATAGCTTACATATATCCAGTATCCAGTATACTGGATACTGGATACTTTCCATTGTATCTTAAATGTTCCACATATTTTGGAATGTATACACATACACATTTGATCATATGTGTGTGCGCATATGTATGCGCGTGTGTGCGCATTTGTATATACGCACGTGGTGTAGTATATATATATATATATATATATATACTATGGTGTGTCTACTATAGTAGTAAGTATTACCTATAGCTATTGCAACATTATTCTATCTATTCTCGCTATGATCAGTTCTTATATATATATATAATTTTTTAATTATTTAAATCAGACATGAAATACAGAGGTCCATAGTATATAAACGAAAATTATAAAAGAATAAACTAAAAAAAAACAATTAATCTAAGAAACGAAATTTAAAATACTATACAAATAATGAGTTATACCACATGGTAAACAGTGGCGATGGGAACACAATATTATATTCATATAATTGAACAATTAGAGAATTACACGATAATTGTATTCGTTTTTATAGCGAATAATATGACTTGCGTAATTTAACTGTTAAATTATTAACATAATCGTTAATAAACATTTAAGACGCACTATTTCTACGTATGTAGTTCATAACAATATGATAAGCATTATTATAAGCTATATTAAGTTTAGCAATACAATATATATTTGGTATCCAAATGCTACTAAGGTATATATTAGAAACAAATTTTTAAATAGGATAATTTGTGTATCCTTAGAGCAATGATTAAAGTTATATGATATTGCATAGCTTTGTTTATATAACTGTTTAATATTACTATATATATATCAATATCATCAGATAAGTCCTCTGAAATCCAATATCCAAGATATCTATATGATTTGACAACTTTTAGATATTTATTATATATATAATTTCACAGGATTATGATATGATTTATAAAAAAAATTGGTAAAATAACCGATGTATCAATATTAAACGTTATGTGGTTATGGTTAGAAAACTCTTCACTATATATATATATATATATATATATATATATATATATATGGTATACCATATGGTATACCATATGTACATATAGTATATGTGTGGTACAATATAGATATTCACTTTTGTAACGGCTTATATATATTATATGGATGTAGGTACATTTATAGGATATATTGAAGCAGTAACATTTAATCATATAACATATATTTTTGAATATTAAACAATCAATATGTAGTATTTATATAAATATGTTTGATTACAAGTATAAGCTGATTACTCCATTATTTAATATATTTCTTAGAAGTGAGTATTTTAATATGATTAACTATATAATACACTGAAGTATCTATTGATACTAAATAATGACTAATAGTGCCCATTCGCTAAAGCTGACGTCTAAATATGAGTCATCTTATTCGAGTGACAGCCAGTATGTTTACTATGAAATGAAAATGATGTCCATAATATAGGATAATATCCTAATGAGATGGTATCCGAGTAGGGAACAGAAGGGAGTAGCGGAAGAGAAGGGAGTAGTGGTAAATTACATTTACACGAAAATGGTTATAGATACAAACAAAATATATACAAGATATTTCAACAATTAAAATATCTACAACAATGAGTAATTTTTTTTTCAAAAATAATAAATCAATATTTTAAATTTATGTGAAATTGTTTAGAAATAGGCCCATAGGTTTCTAACCTATAGGTATATATAGGCCAATTTCTATCAATATTGATATATGTATATACAGTCAAATCTCGATAACTCAACATGCCGATAAGTCAACATTGCCGATAACTCAACATCTCAAACATATTTGGTTGGATTCGTATATTTTACATGTTAACAAAAACCCTATTACTCAACAAATATAACTCAACATACATATAACTCAACATACATATAACTCAACATGTTTTATATAATCCTAGCCTATGCATTACATGTAAATATACATCCGATAACTCAACATTTATGAAAAATCAAAATATCACAACAAATGTTGTTGGATTCGTATATTTTACATGTAATGAAACTGCATTGTTCAACAAATATAATTCAACATACATTAGTCAACATGGTTTTATTTAATAACATATGGATATAAATATATAAACGTAAAAATACAATTACAATTATTATATTATCATACGAGTACTTTTGAATGCAGTTATGTGAGAAAACCATTACTTAAGCCATTACCTATCCCGAATGCCCATTTACTACTACTACTACTACTACTTTAAATATTAGATTCGTATTATTTCGGATTTTTATTATTGGATATCTAAAATACATTCCAATGTTTACCTTTGGGATTATATTTATTCGCGCCATTTTCAACCAACATACCGGTTCTGTGTATGTATCCGCGACACTATTATAAACTTTTACTCAGCTTAGCGTCCCTTTGTGTGAATAGGAGTCACTGTCAATCAAACTACTCCCCCCCCCCCTTTGTATTTTCCGCGACACTGTTACTAAACATAGCGTCCCTTTGTGTGAATAGGCGCCAATGTCAATCAAACAACCCCGCCCTTCGTATGTCTTGACCATTAATTATTATTATTTAATTTCTATATGTGATAATTATCTTAACTTATGTTTAATGTCAATGTTAACTACTATATATCACAAGAACATATATGTTCTAGTGATATTGAATTAAATATTTATAAAATGTCATTCTTGAGAATTTCTTGAGTATAGTATGGTGAATATTTCTAAATTATAAACATATATGTTCTATATATTGGATAATTAATATGTATTAATATTAATTATTCACATATAAAATTAGATAGTACATTGACATGAATTAATTATTATAAGAGTATTTATTCAGTTATAACATACATTAAGGATATGATATAATATTGCATGAAATGTTATATCACCATAACACATACAAAGATTATGTAAAATACTTTTTAAAACACAAGATAAAAATGTAAACAATATTAAAAATAATATTTGTTGTACAAAATGAATTATATATACAGTATATATATATATACACTACATGTGTGTAGTAGTAATAAATAATATATTATATCTTTACTATAATATAATTACTTATAGAATGTATACATGCATGTATATATTGTATAATATATTGTAAATATATCATTAGTAATCAAAACAATCAGAGATATAATTATACAGATTCTAAAAGAATTACAGAATACTCGAAATTATCTAATTAAGAATAATTTAACTGACGATAATTGTTTATTACATATTACTCATATTATAAATACTTTTAACAAGCATGTTGATAACAATTTAATACAATCAAAAATGAATAATTACTTTAATAAAAAAAAATGAATATAGCACTATTCCTATACTTTTTATTTATTATAATTATTATTTTAAAATAATATACAATCTATATACTTAATAATAATCATAAACCATCATTAGGAGTAATATACTATTAGTAACTAAAATACCATTATAAATAAAAATAAAATTATACATCCGATAACTCAACATACTCGCTAACTCAACATGAAAACTCCGTCCCGTCAATGTTGAGTTATCGAGCTTTGACTGTATATATATATTATACTTTATATAACTCGTTCATGAATACATTTTAATAATAAATAAAATAAAATTTGTCAGGGTCATTATAAATTTGTGTATAAGATTTATCAAAAAAATGATCATGACTACAAAAGTTGGGAGCCATTGTTCTATAGATCTGTGTTATAACACATAATGCTATAATAACGTATACACAATATATATATATATATATATATATATATATATATATATATATATATATATATAAATGGTATACCATATGTACGTCGTATACGCAATGTACGTATACGCTATATAATCGTAATATTAATATATATATGTATATAACCAGTTTCCTAAAACTTCCGATTATTAATAAACAATCCATGACATATATATGCGACATATATGCCACACATATATATATATATGTATATATATATATATATATATATATATATATATATGATGATGAAATATGGTTTATTAGGCACCGTTACAAAGTGATTACACTCCTCGTAAGTGCACGTAAAATAAATAATACAAATAAAATACAATAACCACAATAACAACAAAGTGAAATAAACTAACTAACAATGTGGAAGTAATAAGAACGAAATATAAAAGTTAATAATAATATAATGAAATTAGATACTGGATTAATATGACTTGAGATGAGCATTGAAGGAGGTGGGAGATTGAATATATCTTATAGATAAAGGGAGTGCATTCCAGATAGATGGGACAATTTAGGAGAATGAGCGTTTCTGGAATTTAAGGGAGGATGGCTGTGGGATAATGAGATTAATACTGGAAGTTGAACGTGTATTGTGGGTGGTGGAGCGAATTAAGAGCAGGTAAAATATATATGAAGGAATGGAAAAATATATAGATTTATGGGTAATAGAAAGGAGTCTAATTAGGGATCGTTTTTCTATAGGGAAACCAGTTTGGTATAATTTGAAATGAGTCAGTAGAGGAATGGTCAGATAGTTTAATATTAAAAATGGATCGTATAGATGATCTGATGATTATATTTAATGGGGCAATGGAAGAAGCAGGAAGGATATATAATAAAGAAAAACAATAATCAATACGAACAATTACAAGTGAATTAATAAGGAGAGCACATAGGGGACGAGTAATATGTTTACGGATAAATCTGATTCTAAATAAATGATAATTAGCAGCTTTAGAAATTTTAGAAATATGGCTAGAAAAAGATAGATCAGAGTCAAAAATAACACCAAGATTGAGGACTGAGTTGGAAGGTGAAATAAGAATCTTGTCAATGTAAAAAGAAGGGAATGATGGGGAGTTCGTAGGTATATTGAGGAGGGCAGTTTTTGAAGTATTTAGTAAAAGGTTATTGGAGAGAAGCCAGTATTTAATAGTTATTAAATTGTTATATAACATAAGCATTATTAGTATTACGTTTCATTAAAATAGTATAAGTTTATTATTTTTAAGTAAGTATTATTTCGATAATATAAATGCACTACAATATTTATTTTTTTATGATAAAACATTTATAAATATAACATAAGTATGTATTACCTAATTATGTAGAATAACAACTTTTGTACATCGATGATAAGCTATGTGATTAGTCATGATTATTCTATGAAGTTAATCGTGACATCAATCAATGTGTCTCTTAAACTTCGTGACACCGCAATATCTAAACTTGGTATGGACGCCGTACCCCGGTTAATAGGGTAAAGTATGGTATATAGTGTAAAGTTAACAAATCCCTACTATGTATATCAGGGGTAATAGAGGAGCTAATCGTAAAATGTTTGCGGTTTTACAATTGTGCTGTATTAAACATGCCTTGCGTAAATGTTCACACGATTAAACATAGATTTATTATTTTTTAATATATATATCGTATACACATGTGCACAGCAAAAATAGAACATGTTTATTATTATCGCGAGAAACCATATTCAATACGTTAAGCCTATTATGGACTGTATGAATAACCTATTACGCTTTGGTCAGTGTAGCACACCTCTGTGTTCAGTGTAGTACACCGGATGTCCATGAATTATATGCGCATTATCTAGAGCGATAAATCAGCGCTCCTACATATGGTTACCATGGTTACTTATAGAAGCCACGCCTTCTCTACCCCTCCCCCTCCCTAGGGGTACTAAAACTACCGCGCAGATTTATAGCCGGTGTACCGAACACGTGCCAAAAGTTATTACTCAGTGTTCCCTTTATCACTATAGCGACTGAACCGAGAACACATATGCTTAGAGATGCTTAGAGATGCTTAGAGATGCTTAGAGATGTTATCATATTAGCTTAGATATGAGTCACACGCTTAGATATGAGTCACACCACGTGATTATGTAATCAGCATGTACTTGTTTATGTTTTAGTCAGAAAATAGTTATATTATATATATATATATATATATATATACTATTTTGATATATTAAAGACACAGATAAATATGAAATATATTATATACCAAAAGTGTACTTTTGACATGTTAATAAAAGTTTCAGATAAGATGTAGATATTGGTCAGAATAAACATACTATACCACTCTTATATATATATATATAATAGGATAACTAATTAGATATACATAGAGGGTGTCGTATGCATATGTCTGAGATATAGATCAGATAAACTTAATATATTCGTAGTATTCTATTAACTCGTGTATATTATAATTAACTATTTAATAGTAGTTATAGTATAATAAACACGAACATGCACGTATGAGATATTGTACATTGTAACGGTATATAATGTTATGTATCAGATATAATCAGATTTAAGACTTGTACACACACAACTGTGTACCAGATTTATTATATCTGATTCATAGCATGATTCATTATCATTTATAGCTTTACTATCCCCGTACAAGCATATATGTATACGTGCAATGTGCGTGTGTGCGTGTACATGTATGTATGTATGTAGTGGTGTGTATGACATACACTGTATGTTTATATGTGTGTACACTGTACACTGTACACTGTACAGTGTACAGTGTACACTGTATACTGTACAGTATAGTTGTGTGTAACATAATATATCTGCAGTTTAACTCAATATCTTTATGTTTAATGCATTGTGTCAGGGAGTGATGTTTTCAATTATTAAAAATTATGGTATATATTACACACATATACAAATGTAAGTATATATATCAATATATATATAGCTATATTTATAAATAATCATATCTTTTATATTGATAAATGTTATACATATACGTATATTAGTGCTATACTATAATAACAACACTTAATATATTAATATATTTGTATTTATATAATAATATTTATTAAAAAGTTAATATATTTATCAAGATATTTTATACAATGTCCTTGGTAATACATTATTACATGTTATTAAACAATAACTTTTATTATACAAAAATACAATATTCCAAAATACCAATCGTATTATTAATTTCAATAACACAATAATTTATAGTTATATTAATGTAAACTGTAATATACATGTAGTGACTTAGTATTATGTTTTATTTTAAATCACGTTTATCCGACTATTATCAATGGGTTGAATTTTATATATTATAGGAGATAAACGATTTAAAAATTAAACTTTATTAAAGATTGTATAACATAAATTTGAAATTGAAAAAAAAATAAAATCTACCGGGGAATTATTATCTTGGCTAGCATATATATATTACATAAAACAAATCTATTTATACGACGATTAAATACGTATATATATATATATATATATATATAGGTGTGAACCAGTGTCATCGTGAAGTGTGTATTAATCTACACATTAATCTTAATGGCCTATAATAAGCTGATAGCTAGAATTGCACTCAAATTCGGCCACATTAAATAGATTCGTAGTTTTTATAATAAAAACTTATAATCGTATTAGCGCTCCCTATAAAGTTCATCATACCCCCCCCATATCCCCCGGCGGTTAAAGGTAGGGTGTAATGGTGGAAGTGGGATAAGAGGGCGTGACTTCACTGGGGGCGTGGTATCTACATTTATAGGCGGATCTAGTGCATTATGTATAGTGAACTCCTCCTATATCCTGGATATATGAGGCGTTTGTATAGTAGATCCCTCGTTCAATAGCTACACATTATGTTATGTTAGTTATACTACATATGAAAGGTTCCTGACACTACGTATTTGTGTGTTTATGTTATATTATAAAGAAATAAAGATGAAAGCGGATATTAATACGTATAGCGGGGAGTTAATAGGTAAACTATAGTTAATAGGTAGAGAGTTATGGGTGATATATGTGGGCTACTTAGCTTATCTCGTGTCACTGTTTCATGTTTATTAATGTGTTCGTGAACCACACACACACATATACCGAGTACACATTATTGTTATTAGTATATATGATATGCTATGTGCGTTTATTACATGTATGAAATAAACTGCACATCATATATTTAAAATTTATATATATATATATATAAATTTAAAAACACAAATTTATATTCTAAATATGTTATAAAATATATGTATAGACATTTATCATATATGATTTATCATTTATCACACATGAAGGTGTATCTATTAAATGTGCTAATTGAAGTTCATTTACAAGGTATAATTTCAATGTTAAACTAGAACATTTGAAAGACCTTCAAGTGCGTATTCAATTACAGACTGGCTGACATTATAATAGGCCGTTCACATCAACTCCGTTTTTACCTCCGATCCGATAATTAGCTCCGAAAAGTAGTTAGCTCCGGTAAATAACTCCGAAAAATAGATAAAATAGCTCCGTTTTATGGGATGTTGAAGAATTATTTTAGCTCCGGTAAAATCTCAACATGTTGAGTTTTTACCGGAGCTAAAAATTTACGGAGGTATTTTTTTATATCAATTTGTGGGATTTAAATTTTAAAATATTATATTCAATTTTTATTTTATATTATATATAGTTAAATAATTTATAATTCTTTCGTAACTTTTGGATTCTATTTTAGATATAGACAAACATATAGACCTACTAAGGATAATAAACATCGTAATATGTAGATAGGTTTAGTAATTCGAAATATAAAAGACGTATAATAATCAAAATAAATGAGGCCGTAAATATATATTCACTTAATATTAATAAGAATAACATAATATATATATATATACATAATGTTATTAATTAATCAAATTACTAAGCATGATACAACTTGAAAATATCATAATTTGTATGATCTAATTATACAGGTGTATATTTAACTGCACGATATGCATATTGCTTGGGTTATATATTTCAATTAAAATTAGTAACTATGATCTATATTTAGATTTGAGTGACACATAATATGTGTCACTCAAATCTACATATAGATCATATTTACTAATTTTAATTGAAATATATAACCGATTAAATGATGTGATATCATATATAATATTGTACATTATTAGAGATAATATATATATCGATCAAATTTACTGCTGGCAATATAAGTTGATAGAATTATATAGAATGATCAATTATATTTTGTAAGATAGCATAAATATACATGATTAAATATAATGTATAATCACTGCATAATGATATCGGATTATAATAATGAAATATTATCATAATATAATATATAATAATATATAATATAATAATTATGTATAGAATATAATTATAAAATTAATATTAAAATTAATGTGTTAAAAATATTAAAATCCTTTGATGTGTTATAAATTAATTATAATTCTATTTACATAATAAATATGCACTTTTAAACTCATATTATCATAATATGAGTTTAAAAGTGCTGTTTTGGCATATTTATTATGTAAATAGAATTATAATTAATTTATAACAAATAATAATTATGAATATAATATACATTTTTGTAATTTGTTAACTCGACACGTATTATTAATTAATTAATATTACATATATTATGATAAATCTATTCGCATGCATATTATGCTTTAATGTAAGTTACAATATTTATTAACAAAGATTTAGAATTTTGTAAACAAATAAATATAATAATAAATTTGAAAATTAATAAATACAATTATTTTGTCGGAGCTAATTTCGGAGTTAATTTTTCGGAGTCAATGTTAGCAATCGCCGACATAGATTTATAGTTTACGGAGCTAAAAATCGGATCTAAAAATCGGAGCATAAATCGGAGTTAAAATAAAACGGAGTTGATGTGAACGGCCTATAAGCCTTGATGATATTTAACACGGAGGTGTGCTTAAGCATTTCATACGAATAATATACACTACTATATATATCATCAAACTATTATATGAAATATACAATTTCGAAGGTTTTAATAATCATACCATAGAGATACTTGTATATATATGAGTCATACTTCCTTTCTTTAATCAGTGATAGATAATCACCACTGATTATGATCAACCTTTACTATAATACATCACTGACAGTGTTCATGAGATATGTATGATACTCCCAATACGAGATATGATATATTACGAACTCTAGTGTAATATCATTAATGGTAGCATTAATGGTAGCATTATTGGTAGCATTAACATTTACATGTGTACGCACACGCACCCATATTTCAAATATATTTGAACACATCAATAGCCATTGTGTGTGTCGTACTTTAATTCATACAGATAAGTTAAACGTAATATATTATATAAGAGTTAATAGCCTATGTTAGTAGTATATTTTTCTTTTCTCAATATATATATATATATATATTTTGTTATTATTTGTATGATAAAAACTACTATTACGTATTCATGCAAGTAACTATGGCAACTACTAAGGTATCTTGCACATATGTACATTGCACTGTATTAATGACCTAACTCATGTATACATGTATACGGGTATAGCCTAATCAATCATCATCGCACATAATATCTTTTCTAATCAAGTATAACACGTGTTTCGTTTAAAAATCGTTCATTAATTGAAAGTATACTTTCTTATATATAGGTATACTTTCTTACACATAGGTATCATTTATTACCTATATATATACTTTCTTACCTATAGGTATACTTTCTTACCCATAGGTATAATTTGTTATCTATAGGTATACATCCTTACTAATTAACCAACTTATGGCATAATTCCCAATGGAATGAAACTTGTCACGTGACATATATTTCATCAACTAATAATTATACTAATGACGTAATCGGTATTAAGGTAGATAGTAGGTACCACTACTTGATATTTAATGTTAATATATATATACAACTGATAAACTTTCAATTAAATATATATTTATACACGAACATATAAATATACAAATACGAATATTTATATAATTAATACTCGCTAATGGTTGTACACTTTATACTAATGTTATATATATATATATAAATACTTATGTTTTAATTTAATATATATAGTCATAACTCTGCATAAAACTTTTGAATATGTACTATTATAATAATTATATATTCTATAGAATATAATACATGGCTATGTTGCATAACTAAACATATACTTGAATATAACTATAAGGTCATAATATAATTATGTAACATCGAAATAACCATATACAGGTGGCGACGAATTCACGACGACAATGTTAGTATATATATATATATATATATATATATATACATTTATATATATATATATATATATATATATATATACGATATAATATATAATGAAGACGAGTTAGAATAAGTTGAAGAGGGATATCGTAACCGGTACATTGATATGTTCGGCCATTAATGACGTACACATATGTGTGTACCGGCTTATAGGTGTACTTAGCTGTTCTGATGATTATACCGCCGTCATAAATAAGTGTGTAATACTAAGTATGTATTTATATATGTATATATTAATAGCATAGAAAAAATATATTTATCTATTCACATTATTTATTATTTTCTATTTTTAGATTTCCATTTGGATAATATTCATTATCATCTCATTTGCTATTAAACATATTCTATAGTATACATACGTGGGTATATTTTATTTTACATTCTCTAATATCATATGTAATATAAAGTTAGCATGTATTAATCGATTTCTGGTACACACACACATACACACACCCACACTCACAGACTCACATGATACAGCTAACACATAATACTGTCAACACACACACACGCGCGGACCTAGCTAGGTTGTAATGTAGTGTGTGGTTTGTTTACTAGGTATCGAGATAACGCTGAAATAAGTGCACACCTAATGTGCATTCCTAGATATGTGCACTATTAACTCGGTAGATGGAGGAATAGTGGCCATATCGTTTGTGTGGTGACACTTTAACTCGCTAGGATTACAAATATAAATACACATACATACCGCTAGATAGGAAGTTACATAATAGTTGTTTGTTTGGTACATTGCGTAGTATCATGCATTGCATTTATTTTGTAAATATTATATAATCAATATTAATAATTATAAATACTATATATCACATAATATTATTTAGTAAAATTGTCAATTAGGATATTGAAAATATTATATATTTTTATTAATTTATTAATTAAATAATATTGGTTGATTGGTTGATTGTATTTTTGTATATGAACTTTTCCGTAATATATACAATTAATATTCGTGAAGTGTTATATACCAGTGGTATATATTGATATAAGTATACTTATATGTGAATATTTGTGATATTAGAGGCCCATATTACTATAGAGTTAAGTAATGTAATAGCTATATATATATATATATATATATATATATATATATATATATATATATATATATATCAATCAATCTATAGATTGTATACAATATGAATTTGTAATTATTTAAACATAATTATTTAAATGCAAATCAAATAATTTATATATATATATATCAATATTTATATAAATTGAAACCAACTGGTTAAACTATTATTTACTAAACGTGGTTTACATATTTCTGTTTTCATTGGTTTACTGATCGTTGGGTGTGGTTTCAATTGTTCGGAGATTATCTTGTGAGTAGATATATAATAGTATATATATATATATATATATATATATATATATATATATTGTAATTTCATAACTGATTATATTGAATAATATTTGATTAAATGTATAATATATGTAATAATAAATATATATATATATATATATATATGTATAATAAAATATTATTATATATATGTAAAATATAAAACCTACATAATTATTATATGCGACGTCTACTTATTAGTAATCCGTAGTGTGCTTCCCTTTCAAGAATGGGGCTATATATCTAGTGTATATATATATATATATATATATATATATACAGAATTTAGGCTCTATAATAGGAGACCGCCGTTGTGGGGGTTGTAGATCCGAGTTATCTTATATACATAAGTTGTACAGCACACACAAGAATACTCGTATGTATCACATGATGAGCAATACATACGTGGACCCTTTCTTATAATGAATTAAGTAAATACAACTGATGTTTGGTGGTGCTGCAGATAAATATTTACTCTTGTCCTCCCCCAACAAATAGGCGTATTTCTATTTGTTTATACGAATTTGTGATATATATATACATATATATATATATATATATATATATATATATATATATATATATATATATATATATATATGAATATCTAGTATACTAGAATACTCTGTATACAAATACCATTTTCTTATTTATACATTATTCTATAGTAATGTGTATAATTAACAACATTATATGTATATTATTCTGACAACATTAGAAAATATTGTCATCTTAATTTAAAGAAATTTTCGAATCAAAGACTTGCAAGCACATAT
Source organism: Osedax fenrisi (assembly GCA_964019155.1). Lineage (NCBI taxonomy): Eukaryota > Metazoa > Annelida > Polychaeta > Sabellida > Siboglinidae > Osedax > Osedax fenrisi. The sequence goes on from OZ025243.1 coordinate 58,935,983, forward strand.
ATCTATTTACGTGAAATAAATGTTAATGCAGATTAGTTTGAAATATAGGTAGACATATATCGTTTTAACTAATTTAAAAGATAATTATCGAAATATTGTTAACAAATATTGTTTTATAAACGTTTTATAAAATATGTTTATTTAACATTAGCGATAAATTTATTTAGTTAACATGTTTCTCAAATATAGCTGTATATTTTAAGAAAAATAGTTCTTATTATAAAATTATATTATATTCTTAAAGTAAACACTATAAATTCAATTGTAATTATATTCAAAAAATATACATAACTTCATTTATTATAATGATATATTTTTCAAATTTACATGTAAACAAATATAATCTAAATATAGAATTATAATATATAGTTTTTAATACACATTTTGTTATTAATTTCACAAATTAATTAGAGTGCATACATTTGCTTCTCAACATCCCTGTTAAATTTAAGACCGAAATAAAAAGATATTGACATTTTTATTTATATTTATAACTATTATATATATAAACAACAATTTATATTACATACTTTTTTTATTATTCAGTTAGTAGAAATTATTATGATTATTATATTATATATATATAATATATTTATAATTTAGGATAGTGTATTAATTATTTAATATTATATTGTATATTTATAATGTATAATTATTATCATATTTACAGCGGCGCATAGCTATTAGTTCATAACAGAGGATACACACCGTAAAGTGACAAGTCAGTGCATACCCATAGCTAGTACAGCTAGTACTTTGTTGACACATGTGTACATAGTATGTGCCTAGTATATATCGAGTATGTGCATATTATGTACCCAGTATGTACCTACTGTGTACCTAATATGTGCCTATTATGTGCCTGTATCACGTTATAATGTTAATTATTAAAATATACATATGGAAATCATAACGAAATCATCAATATTGTTTATATAACTTAATTTATATAATTCAATGAATTCCTTCGATGCCATATTTATCTAAAATATCGTCAGCCTTATTATAGCGTATGGAAGTGAATACAATATAACTGTATGTCTTACTATGCTGTATATTTAAGGGAAAATTCACTTAGTTCATAACTAATCGTCTTGTGTCTTAACTTAAATCTGAAGGTATCACATGACTTGGTAACTAACGACGCGTCACCACTGATCTACCTGTGATTTGTCATCAATAATTAAGTACGCGGTCAGAGGTTATCTGCTGACCAGAGATAGTAGTCAATGTAGTGGTCAATATTCATACATAAGCAATACTCGATGTTAATCTTATGATTACCTCCTTAATTACCTGCTTAATTACCTCCTTAATTACCTCCTTAATTACTACGATAAGTATGCCCATAAGTATTAATTTAATGAACGAATTTGGTAGAGTTCTCGATTTCTGATTCACGGAGTATTCTGTTTCCTAGAAGATAAATGAACGTACGGGTAGTGTAGTTTTGAGGTATTAGACTTAACAACCAAGCCGGGTGTAAACGTCAATATCGTGATTTAATATAGGGGACACGTAGCAATACACTCCATAGTAAGCAATACTTTAGAGGTAATGAGTAAGGTGCTATGTTTTATAAGAAGTACATCTTAATTTAAAGTCGAATATAATATCGTTAATTTCTTCAATTATCATCATAGACTTTTAATTTAATTAATTTAATTTTGAAAATAATACATTAACATCTCACTTATAAAATACATGCTAAAGTACACAACGTGTACATATACAGGCATTACGTTTTGTTCATTATATAAATATCATATATAATATAAACTTAGTATGTTCGTATGCAACTTTATCCTAGTTATGACTATAGTTCTTGGCTTTATCAAAAACATAATAAACGTTAAATAAAAATATAAAAAAAAATGTTACATAATTGTTTTTCGTTCAAGTACATCGTTATGTACTTTGTAAAAGTAAACGACCTCTCGAGGAGACCATGTTATCACATATTTGTATATATGTGATTAAATTGATAACTAGTATTAGTAATTAAAATTCATTTCTCATAAGTAAATAAAAATGATCGGCTCTCGTTAAAACCATGGATGTCTTAACATGAGAGCGGCTTCAAAGGGACATTAGAGCCATATGGTTATATGTGAAACTTCATCTAAGTTCCTGGATAGGATGAAAGGACTCCACTACAATACATTAACAAAAACAATAATAATAAGATTTGCTCGTCAATACTTCTTATCTGATAACTTACCGCTCATTATCACTTATTCTCGCATGTTCCCCTTAATGGGTCCATTTTAGGAACGTGTAGTTATACTAATATATAAATATAAACTATTTACGAATCTGCATCAGATGATTCATCGCTGATGATTCATCAGGCATACATTGACAGACATCAGACAATGGCATTATTAAATTAAATTAAATAAAAAAGAAAATAAAAACGTAATAATCATTAAGCTCATTAATGAATCACACACTTGATGAGTCACGATGCATGCTAAGCGGATGTAATTGTATCACCAAGTCCTATGTATAACTGTGAAGTTTTAACTTCTTATCGACTACTTCACATGCATACCTGTATTATTGTAGCATAAAGAGTGGTTTATTAATAGTTTGGTAACCTGAAATAATAGCAATATGACAATGTATTAAAGAAATAAGTATAAGTTAATAATTCAAATTAAAAAAATAATTAATAATATATTGCCGATTATAGGATTATAGGAGTATAGCCTCTACTGTATAGCCTATATATAAACTAAAGATAAAATAGAAGTATTACCTACATATTAGTGTGATGAATAATGCGATATAAAATAAGTATGATTAGTATTAATGGTTATTTAGGGTCTAAATAAATTTGACCTACTAATAATTGTAATGACCGTGGAATTCGTATGCACTTTGATACACTTGACAACAATAAAATACAAACATACACACACTAGTTAAGTATATAAACATGCATATACAATGTAGTCTTGTAATAATATTATAAATACATTTGTAAACTACATTATAATTAGTATTAGTAGATTATAGTAATGGTTTAAATCCGGACAATATTTCACTAAACATAACCTTTAACCTTTAACGTTGACTGCTGCCACCCACCACTGCTTAGTGCTTAGGGTGAGTCACCTATCTGCACTCTATCATATCTAATGCTGAATATCACGTAAATCACAACTAGGCGTTATAGAATAGGGGACATACGGATAACAATATGCTGTAGGACATACAGCTTATTGTTACTTGAATGTAAACAACACAAATACTAATTCAATATAAATTACGTAAATATAACTAATATTATTCGATATAACCTCATTTAGGGTAAAACTCTAATATCTATGTATATTAACATATATTATAATACTTACTTTGTTACAATAGATAATAGTTGCACCAATACCTAATAATAACCTACACCTACTACAATAACAATAACCGCATGACCTTCACAGCTAAGAGATGCTTACTACCAAAGAAGCAAGGAGATTGTCAACATTCCCGACTTAAATACTACTTCGATAGCGACACTAAAGAATGCATGAAGGTTATTGTTGCGTCATAGATAATGTTACGTCATATATATTGTTACGTCATACATCTGTCATGTAGTGATTTAATACAGTGCGGTATACTACCGTAACGTTACTACATTAGTAGTTGTTGTAGGAATACATTCTTTTCGAACATTATAATGTTGAATGTTTACTTGAGAATTTAGTTGTTATACATATATATATATATATATATATATATATATATTTATTTAAAGTATCGTAATTATAATTTAAATTCACGATATAACCAGTACATGTATAACATGGGTACGTGTTTATACTTCATCGTGTACGTAATACTCACATATCAGTGAAGCAATCTACTACTGAACAACTTTATAGAAGCACTATATACCTCTAACTATATATGATATATCATATATACATACGTATAAAACTCAATGTATATGGTGCGTTATACATAAGCATATATGCAGTGCTTGTGCTTATATAATAATTATAAACTAAATTATTAAGGCATAATTATATAGAATACGTGTTTGTTTAGTTATGACTCATCTTGTCACGTTATCCAGTAATCGATGAATCACTATTATACATAAATAGAATGAGTATCTTATGAGAAATTGTGTATCATGATGTGCTTACCTTGCGAATAATAAATATAATTTACGATGACTAAGACTATGAATAACGGGTGAGTCATGTTTTATACACAAGTCTAAGGGTTGAGTATAGTAATATTAAATAAATATGATATTGCTATAAAATGATAATGCTTTTATTTCCTATATCATACTCTAACAGTGCATATTATATAGCTATGATGTTCGTGACACTATTTGTATAATAGAAATATATGTTGTTTCAATATTGATGATGTATTTGAGGTTTTAAAAAAAATAATTTTTATAAAAAATCTAGAAATTTCGCTAATTATCATATTGTTTATGTTTATAAACAAGGACATTTATTTGAATTTTGTAAATTTTATTTGTATTTTATCATAATGGATCTATATACTAATGAGTATTATTCTTAAATACTATATTTTTCTAATAGATAACAGTAATATATAGTAAACATTATCTATAGTATCTCTAATTAAAATATTAGTTCTTGGGTAATTAATTAAAAACATAAAATAAAATGTATATATAAATACATATGTTTAAAATCACCCTTAACACGGATTTAATAATGTGTTTTTATTAAGAAGTATATATTATTAGTAGTACTTGTTGCACATATGCAAATATAATTGTTAGAAAGCAAAATCAGAACACAATTTGAAATACATATATAGGGGAAAGATGGGTAATGTGGCCATGCGGGTAATGTGGCCACTTGGCGTATCTCATAAACTATAAGTCCAATCAAAAAAAAATATATACATGAAATATGCGCATTGGTAAGCATTGTTCATATCAATTAATAAAAAAAAATATTTAAAATATACAAAAAAATCGATTTACTTTTTTAAAAATTGAAATAAAAGTTTAGTAAAACATATATTAAATTACTAATATAAAATATAAATTGAAAATTTAAGTTGCATATTAAAGAACTATTTAATTACAAAAAAGTGTGTAATCAATTTATTTTAGTGAATAATATTCATTAGTATATAGTGTATATAGCGTGATACCTAGAAGCGGGTAATGTGGCCACTTTTTTGCGGGTAATGTGGCCACTTCACGATGATGTAAGCCAATCATATGATCTGAAATCAATATTTATATATATTGATAAATTGCGTGCGTCATTATATGAAAACGTTGATTGAATCAACATCTACTATATCCTAACCATACAAATATATGTAGGCATGCATATTATAATCGTAATATAAACTTTTAAATGTAATATAATATATTTAATATCTATTAACACAATTATAAAGAACAATATATATATATATATATATATATATATATATTATTTATTACATATATATTATATTATTTAATATATATATATATGATATATATGTACAAAACATTACGTATACATACGTTTATACATATATGTTGTATACATATACATATTTATATATATACTAGCCGTACCCGACCCGGCGTTGCTCGGTTTTGATTATTTTCCTATATATTATATATTAATTATAGCTATTCCTGATTCTTAATTGATATATATAATACAATAAATGTTAGCTGACATACAAAACAAAGTAGAAAACATTTTCAAATAATATGTTAAAAAATACAACAAATATTTCAAATATTACAAAATATGTTTTAAAAAAATGTCTAAAACCCAAACCTAAACCCAAACACAAACCGTACACTACCCTGCGTTGCTAGGTTTTTGATTATTTGCCTATTAATTGTAGCTATTCCTGATTATACTTAGCTAATATTTAATTGTTTTCTTCTAACTAATATTTACTAATTCTAACTGTATCCGATGTAGACTCAGCGTTGTTCGTTTTTAAGATTATTTGTAAAATATTTGGTAAGATTACAAATAATAATTTAAAATATTACAAAATATATTTTTAAAAAGTGTCTAAAAATATTTTAAGAAATATAAAAAATATTTCAACATATTAGTAGCCATACCTGATTTTTAATGCCTATTAATTTTTTTTATTAATTATAGCTATTCCTGATTATTCTAAAATATATAATTGCTAAAAATTGCAAAAAAATATATAAAATATTACAAAATATGTTTTAAAAACAAACCATACCCGACCCGGCATTTCTTGGTTTTTGTTTGTTTGCCTATCTATTATTTATTATTTATTAATTAGGGCAATTTCTGATTCTATATTTCTAGTATATACAATTAAATAAAGTTTATTTAAAATACAAACAAATATAGAAAAATATTGTTTATAATATTTAAAAAATTAGTGAACAAATATTTCAAAAAATATTTTAAAAAATACAACAAATATTTCAAATATTACAAAATATGTTGAAAACCCAAACCCAATCCGTCCCAAAACGGCGTTGATCGGTTTTTAATTATATGCCTATCTATACTTTATTAATTATAACTATTCCTGATTTAGAATTGTTTGCCGAACCCAACCCGACGTTGCTCGTTTTTTTATTATTTGCCTATCAATTATTAATTATAGTTATTCCTAATTATGCATAGCTATTCTTTAATTGTTGTCTTCTAACTAATATTTAATAAATCTAACTGTATCCGATGTAGATCTAGCGTTGTTCTTTTTAAGACTTATTTGTAAAATATTTTGTAAAAATACAAAAATACAAAAATACTTTAAAATATTATAAAATATATTTTTAAAAAGTGTCTAAAAATATTTTTTAAATATAAAAAATATTTCAACATATTAGCAGTCATACCCTACCCGGCGTTGCTAGGTTTTTGATTGTTTGACTATTTATTTTTATTAATTATAGCTATTCCTGATTATTCTAAAATATATAATTGCTAACAAATACAAAAAATATTTAAAATATTACAAAATATGTTTTAAAAAAATGTCGAAAACTCAAACCTAAACCCAAATCCAAACAGTACTCGACTCGACATTTATCGGTTTTTGATTTTTTGCCTATTTATTATTTATTAATTAGAGCTATTCCTGATCCTACATTTCTAGTATATACAATTAAATAAAATTAAACATATGTAGAAACATATTTTTTTTAATATTTAAAAAATTAGAAAAAAATATTTCAAAAAATACAACAGATATTTCAAATATTCCAAAATATGTTGAAAACCTAAACCCAAACAGTTCCAAATCGGCGTTGCTCGGTTTTTTATTATTTGCCTATCTATCATTTATTAATTATAACTATTCCTGATTTGGAATTTCTTGCCGTACCCAACTTTGCTTTACTCGTTGTTTGATAGCTTACCTATCTATTATTTATTATTTATGGCTATTCATGATTCTGCTTTTCATATACAATAACATAAATTGTTGCTAAAATTCAAACAAATTTATACAAATATTAATATCTCAAAAATTAGTGGAAAAATATTTCAAAAATATTTCAAATAATATTTAAAAAAATACAACACATATTTCCAATATTACAAAATAGTACTTAATAAATATCGAAAACCCAAACCGCACCCTGCGTTGATCGATTTTTGATTGTTTGCCTATCTATTATTTATTAAGTATAGCTATTCCTGATTCTGTATTCCTAGTATACAACAAATATTTCCAAATATTACAAAATATATTTTTTATAAATGTTCTACAAATATTTTAAAAAGTATATTATTATATCTTATAATATTTATATATTTATTATATAATTATAATATTTTAATTATATCTTAAAATAATAATATTTCAACGAATAGTTGAAAAATATAAAAAATTATTTCAAATAATATTTTTTAAAATACAAAAAATATAAATAATATTACAAAATATATTTTAAAAAAATTTCAAAAAAATGTTTAAAAATATTTAAAAAAAACTTCAAAAATATTTCAAAAAATGTCAAAAATATTTCAAAAATATTTCAAAAAATTTCCAAAATTTCCAAAAATTTCAAAAAAAAATCAAAAAAAATTCAAAAAAATAGTTCGAAAAAATGTAAAAAAAATATTTCAAAAATGCGACGCCGAAGATTTTGGACGACAAAAAATCATTTTAATGGCAAAAAGTCAATTTTTCAGGTTTTTCTGGGGTACGCGGTATAAAATTCAAAAAATTTTCCGGACCAAGACCATACTGTTGCAAATTTATTAAGATCGGGTATAACATATTTTCGCGACGTACCCCGGTTCTCGAGTTACCTCACCAGATACACACACACACACACACATATATATATATAATTAAATAGACTTTCTTTTATATAATAGATAGTTGTAGTAGTGCGTAAAGTAATTGTAGTACATGGAAAGTATTAAGTATATAGTATAGTATTAAGTATATATAATATAATACATATATATATATATATATATATATATATATATATATATATATACTTAATACTATACTATATACTTAATACTTTATATATATATATATATATATATATATATATATATATACTTAATACTATACTATATACTTAATACTTTACGTATTACAACCATCGATATAAAGAAATTTCTTTATATTGATGATTACAACATATATGTTTAAATATAAATACATAGGTGATGAATAACAATTATGATATGATAATCTATATATATATATATATATATATATATATATATATATATATATATATATATATATATATATATATATATATATATATATGCATAAAACATATGCGTATAAACATATGTATACATAAAGTTTTATTTGTAATTGTATATATGTATATGTATTATATACTAATATATTTATCGTGAGATATATTAATAGATTTAAAAATAAATAAATCAATTTCATGTTAATACATTATATAATACATTTTACTTTCGATATCGATTTCCTAAAGAATTTAAAAACTTAATTTTATTTTATGTATTTAATTTAACTGTGCTTTATATATTCATTTATACTTGTTTATTGGCATATTTGTATATTACATTTCACTTTTGTTACCTCATATTATTTAATTATAAAAATACTTAGTAGTAATGTTGATATGATATGATTTTAATATATTTTTGTGTAATATATTTAATATATGCATATATTTTATATGCATATAAATTATACATGTATACAATTATATACATATATATAGTATTATAGTACTATTAATTGCTATTTTATCTAGGTATTATATTACCATATTGTTATGACATACAATCATTTACTGCTGAAATTACTTTTTCCATATTAATAAAATAATAATTAAGTTTAATGGTATACTAGGATATAGCCTATAATGAATATAGTAATTTATAAAGTTAAAATAAAAAGTATTAATTTATCACAATTGCTTGTGTTTTGTAAATGTTACTTGATGTGATATCATTGGACTAAACTTGATATAAAGTATCGCCATCTAGTGGATTAATTCCAAATTTTCAGGTGGCCACATTACCCGCAATAGGTGGCAACCTTACCCTCCATGGAGGGTAATGTGGCCACCTTAATCATTTCAATTAGATATGCTAAAATGAAAAACTGATTCGGTAGTCCTTTTGCATATCATAAGATGTATCTATACTGAACAAATTATCGTATTAGATCTAATATTTATAAAGTTATACAACATTATCTAAAAGTGGCCACATTACCCATCTTTCCCCTAGGGCGACGAGAAATATTTCCTATAAATGTTACATGGAAGAGATGTCAATTTTAACATAGGGTGTGGATAGTGATATACTTTAAATCTATTATCATCTTATATACATAACTTATCAATAATAGTCTATACAAATAATAATGCATATACAGTATAACAAATATAATTGTCAATATTTTTTTAAATAATTATAAACAAAATTCTTGGAAATTCCTAGAATAATTTTCAAAATATACTTTTTTTGCTTTTTTTACATTTTTTTTATTTGTTCTCAATATTATAAAATATATTTAATGTAATATATAATATACTACTATTATCAATATATTTGACACTTTTTGATAAATTAAAAAAAATTAAATAATCAATAATGTAATTGATATATTTTGTATTCTACAAAATTAAAATATTTATAAATCAAGGCAAAATAATTACCAAATGTAAATTTATAAAAACAATTGCGAAGTTTGGATCATACGTTATATTTTTAAAAACATAATAAAAAGTATAAAATTGTACAAATTGATATATATATATATATATATATATATATATATATATTATACTGATTATTACACCTACTTTTGTAAGCGATCATTTCTATTGTAAACATATTTATTTCTAACTACATTATCGAATAAACATTTATAATATATACATTTATCACATTTATATCATAACTTGCTTCTTGAAACATTATATATAAACGTAATAATCTAAAAAGTAAATAACTGAAATAAAATTGAAATATAATATGACAGTTACTAATATATTAGTACATATTACTTCATATTACATATTACTATATATATATACAACATTCACGCCCATACGTAATCTGATATTACATTGTTTAATAGTAAAAAAAATGTTTTTATGTTTAAATATTTTTAGTCGAATAGTGGTTAATAACTACAATATTATTTGTAATTTAGTTATTACCAAATTGTTTATCGTGTAATTTCCATTTGGAGCATAGGTTAATAATTTTATTTAAGATACACCTAATCGTAATCCGTATTGAAAAATTACATTGTTTATAATATATTATTGTATTGCTATTCATGATAGTCATTGTGTTAATACTAAATATTTATACAATTACTTAAATAACAATTATCCTATATATCCTATATATCAGTGCTGTAAATTAACTCACTTTTTTAAGTATTGATACTTGTTCGAACAAAATTGTTGAAGTATCGAACTTGTTCGAACAATATTGTTGAAGTATCGAACTTGTTCGAACAATATTGTTGAAGTATCGATACTTTTTCGAACACCATTTTTGTAGTATCGATACTTGTATATAAATTACGCCAAGCATTTTGATAGGGTGTGCCTTTGGGTAAAATATGCCTATCCGAGACTTTTACTCAAAAAGCAAAAAAATGAACCAAGACTATTACGTAATGGGCTCAAACCAAATTGAGACACTTACTAGATATAACCGAGCACAAACGATGCTTTTTATGTTACATTTTAATAATAATTTTTAATTATTTAGTATAGATATAAATATTAATCTATATATATCTTACATAATATGTGTATAAATAAATGTTATTATTTCCATAAGTGGCAAATTTATGTTTTTTTTATTTTTAGTTTTGTAATATCTAATATCTACATCGATTCTTTGGGTAACCGAGATTAAAACTGCATCGATGCTTTGGGTAACTGAAAATAATACTGCATCGATGCTTTGGCTAACTGAGACTAATATGTATGGATGCTTTCGATAACCGAGACTGAGACTGCCCCGATACTTTGGATATCTTAAATTAATTATATTTTCAAACATATCGTAAGTTCGATAATTTCATAAAAAGTTCGATACTTGAATTAAAATTTCGAAGTTCGAAGTTCGAAAGACTTAAGTTCAAAATTTGTAAAGTTCGAAAATGAATTTTTTTTCAAAATTTCATACTGTTCATTACTTGTTCGAACTGTCCGAGTTCATTTACAACACTAATATGTATAATATATTACTATTTATTTATTTATTAAAGTGACAGGTTAAAAATTTATAAATAATGTACGCCCTTATCTTCAGTGTAAAATATATATTTGTAATAAACTATCATTTATATAACAATATATACATCCTAATATTATTTAATATAGCACTAATATGTAATATATTATATTATATATTAGCAATGATATCAAATATATTTTATTAAAAATACTTTATTTATACAAAATAAAATAAAAATAATATACTCTTTATCAATTACAAATACATATAAAAAAATAAAATATAAATCTAAACATACAAAATAAAAATAAATATGAATTCAGATAATCTTTATATTTAATACAAATACTATTTTTGTAAAATTGAAATATAGAGTATTAGCTAAGTAATTTAGTAGACTTTAAATAATAGTTAAATAACATTATTTATATTAATAATATTTTAAATAAATATGTATAGTAGATATGATATTAGTTATATCAATGTACTAGATTTAAAATTATTAATAATTATTTACATCGGTAAATATCAAATTATAAATATGTATTGTATATAAGATAAATAACGAAATAACATTTATCAAAAAGTGATTTGTGATGTCTTATGTCATATATTTATTTTATTTTTAATAAATTCAAAATTTAAAAAATTACTCGACAAGTTGTTTCATGTTAATTAGATCTTCATCTCATATGAAATAAAATACATTATATTCATTTTACTTTTCTTACATAACTATATTTATTACAATTATGCATACAATGTTGGTAATATATAATTAAGAATTAAATATATGTGTTAGTGTATTTGATGCTGTATTTGATCAAATACATAAATACAATAATCAAATACAAATATATGTCTTGTTAATCATCCAATTACAAATATATCAAATAAGTTTATTTAAATACAAATACGTATTTGACCCCATCCCTACTATATATATATAGTATATTTTATAGTAATTATTTCATATTTTAAATCAGTAAATATTCTTCTCTGTATATATAACGCCTACATGTCATGTGATATAAAGGTTATTGTGAATACAGTATACAGTGTATGCTATTATGTTACATGTATTGGTATGCAGAATAACTATACATAAAGAGCTACATATATACTATACTTTCATATCGATATAGAATTCGTATAAGGACATATTTTACATTTATAAAAGTACATTATATATGTTATAAAGTACATTATATAAAGCATATATAATATACTACTATTAGAAATGAAATATTATAATTACATGAATAATGATAATGATTATTCTTTACATTCCTGTTATGATACAAAGGCCATGTCCTTGAGTGTATACCCTCGTGTATACCACAAAGATATTGTGAAGTAAAGATATTGCACTCCATATCTATCTCTAGTACCTCAAAATTTAAAATAATCTGACTATTAACACTAGATGGCGATATATTATATGAAATGTTATAGCATGTGATATTTTTATTTAAATTTCTTGTTTTCTAATTATATACATACATTTAAAATCATTAAAATATAATACACATTATAATACAATACATGTAGTTTTTTTTAATATTATAATTTATTACAATATATTTATCATTTATTTTATTTGTTTATGTTAAATATAACTATTCAGTGTATTCTATTGTTATATAATTATATAATCATTTTAAAATCATGTCAATACATATTATAATACAATATACATGTATATTGTATATAATTTATTATTTACAATTACAATAAATATAGAAAATTATTATTATAAAACTATTAACACTAGATGGCTATATCAAATTATTAGGTTACACAAATTTACACAAGTGCAATAATCTTTCATGTATACCATGTACATATATATATATATATATATATATATATATATATATATATATATATATGTACTGAGTTGTTGAACACGTATTATTTGCATTAAAACGGAACACATACACTAGTGATCTACTTCCTTGCAATTCCCTAGTCGTCTTAAGAAGTCTACGTATGTGTACAGAGTAATACTATTATACATACATATATATTTATTTAATTTTAATTTATTTTTTCATATTTAATCATTAAAACTCTATTGATATCTATATAAACTACATAATTAATAATATTAATTATATACATTTAATAGTTCTATTATACTGGATGTAATGGAAATAGAAATAGATTTCAAAGTCTAAGCAAGTGTGTAAAATCATGCGGTAAGTTTCTATTATAAATTCAACTCTATTATTAATTTAATTATTAAATTTATTATGTATTATATATTATATATAATATTTAATGTAGAGTATAGGTTACATATACATAGATACAGTCAACTTTCACTAACGTAGACTTTAAGAGTGAATGAATGTAAGATATTTAGTTTCTGAGATATTTAATGGTTTTTAACATAATCTAGTACCTGTACACATCTTAGTTAGCTATATTTATGAGTTAGCGAGAGTTGACTATACTATAGATTATTCATACTATTATTATTGTATATGATTACATTACACTAATACCGAGCACATGTTAATAATGTTAAACATTGAATTACAGTACCAGGAGAGCCAACGTGTCCTCGTTTTCGGTGTAACATCAAATGTGTCGAGTATGCTCTGAAGAAAAGCGGATGTCCCAAGTGTAAATGTAAGCGTGGAAAACCTGCCATCATCGACACCTCGTGCCCTGTGTGGAAATGCCCCGTTCAATGTCCTCGCGGGTTTCAGGAGGACATGAGAGGATGTCGTACATGCCGTTGCGTCGGCTGTTCAGCTCCTAAGTGCGGACCCATGGGTACGGTTTCCTGTTCTCTGGGTCACCTACGTGATCGATCCGGCTGCGAGCTCTGCGAATGTATCACGCCCACTCTAGATATGGGTGGGCGGGAGGGCTGCCCACCCCAGAACTGCCCACTGCAGTGTCGTCACGGTTACGCCCAACTCCCGTCCGGCTGCCCCGGGTGCGGCTGCAATCCCCCTCCTGACAAACAGAGCTGCGGTGTAGTGACGTGCTCGTCTCTGATTGGCTGCGCTTCTGGTCGTCTACAACTGGACCGCGATGGTTGTGAAGCATGCGAATGCGACACCACTGCCCCGTGTCCTATCCCCATGTGTAGCGTACGCTGTAGACATGGTTACACGGTCTCCCCCCAGGGGTGTCAGACGTGCTCATGTAGTCCACCACCAGGTGGCAACACTATTTGTAAGGAGCTAACCTGTCCTGGCCTCGCGTGTTACGAACGTTTCCTAGAGTTGGATGAGCGCGGGTGTGAGATGTGTAGGTGTGCTGGGGTACCAGAGATACATAGAGACCCTTCGACGGGGGGCTGTAAGGTGCCGTTCATCTGTAGTCTGGGCTGCTTCGGGGACTTTGCCTCCGATGCCGAGGGTTGCCCGTTGTGCGACTGTAAGTCGGGGCGCCCGCTAGCCAGAGACTGCGTAACTCCCCCGAGATGTGACGGAGGCGGTCAACCGTGTCGAGATGGACCCGAGTACGATGAAAGAGGCTGCGAGACCTGCAGATGTGCGGTGTACACCCGAGGTCCCGTAGTGGAAGTTGACCCTATATCTTGCCCGGTAAAGTCTCAGGTCTGCATAGCAATAGATTGCCCGCACGGATTCGCCTACGATTCTCGAGGCTGCACGACTTGCGAATGCGCCCCTCCACTCCGCCAAGGTTCCAGGGTGTGCAACGAGCCATTCTGCGACAAGGTCTGCGAAACTGGTCATGTATACGACATGTTCGGGTGTTTAACATGCGAGTGTATACCTTCACAACCGGAGTCGAAGGTTTCACCGTGTCCCCCAGTAGTATGCGGACAAACGTGCCGGTACGGTTATGATACGGACCTTAACGGTTGTCAGATCTGTTTGTGTCGTCAGGAACCGATATGCGATGAGATAGGAGCCTCGTGTAGGTTGCAATGTCCTGCAGGACTCGACCTTGACGCGAACGATTGCCCGGTGTGTCGGTGTAAGTGTGAACCCGTTCGCTGTAGGATGTCTTGCGAGCGAGGGTTCGCCGTATCCAAGGAGACGGGGTGCATGATATGTTCATGTCCTCCTCCGACCTCAAACTGTCGCGGTCCTACCCCGATGTGCTACAAAGAGTGTCCCCGTGGGTATGCTCTCGATACGGACGGCTGCAATACTTGCACATGTCTACATTCACCACTACGTAAACTACCCCAGTGTAATGCACAGGTGCTAGCCGGATGTAAGCATACATGTCCCAACGGTTACCTTCGTGATGAGAATAACTGTCGTACATGCCACTGCTTGTCGATGCCCTGTCCTTTAATAGTGTGCACCAACTTCTGCGACCTCGGCTTCAAGAAGCTCGCTAACGGATGTCAGACATGCGAGTGCGTTGAGGAATGTCCATGGCTACGGTGCGAGGACACGACATCCACATCCTGTAAGGGAGGTCGCGTTAAAGATGTCAACGGTTGCGATACGTGCGAGTGTGTATTGTCTGATGTGGAATGCGTTGCGGTAAATTGTACGAACGTAAAGTGTAAGTACGGGTTTAGCCTGGATGAAGCGGATTGCCCTTCGTGCCAATGTAGAGTTGAGCCGGTATGTGAACGCGAGCATTGTACCACCATGTGTACTTCGTACGAGATAGACAGCAATGGCTGCCAAACTTGTCAATGTTCACAGATGGACGCGGATTGCAGGCGCGGACCAAAGTGTCGTATGTCCTGTCCTTATGGATATCGTACTGATCGCAATGGATGTCCTGTGTGCGCATGTCAAGACCAGATAAAGGTAGCGGTGCGGGATGAGGAGGAACGTGTGTGCCCCAGTCCGGAACCGATGTGCGATACCGATTGCGATGCCTATGTCTACGATGAAGATAATTGCATGACTTGCGCGTGCATTATAAATAACCCTGATACCCTTTCCGTTAATGAATGTCCACATCCTGAACCAATGTGCGCAGAGATATGTGACGAATATATCTATACATCTGAGAATTGTATGACTTGTAAATGTAAACAAACAAGTAGGAAAAGTGAATCTCTTGACACCCTTTCCGTTAAAGAATGTCCACATCCTGAACCAATGTGCGCAGAGAGATGTGATGAATATATCTATACATCTGAGAATTGTATGACTTGTAAATGTAAACAAACAAGTAGGAAAAGTGAATCTCTTGACACCCTTTCCGTTAAAGAATGTCCACATCCTGAACCAATGTGCGCAGAGAGATGTGACGAATATATCTATACATCTGAGAATTGTATGACTTGTAAATGTAAACAAACAAGTAGGAAAAGTGAATCTCTTGACACCCTTTCCGTTAAAGAATGTCCACATCCTGAACCAATGTGCGCAGAGAGATGTGACGAATATATCTATACATCTGAGAATTGTATGACCTGTAAATGTAAACGTAACTCAAAGCCAGTCGGGATAGTGTCGTCTAAAGTGTGTATGGAACAGCCTTGTTTCAAGTTCTGCGAGCGATACGAGGTAGACGACAACAACTGCGAGACCTGCGAATGCGTAAGCGGTCCAGATATGCCGACAGAAGATCCGGTGTGCAACGGACCGGAACCGATGTGTGAAACGGACTGTGACCGATACGTGTACGATGTCAACAACTGCATGACTTGCGATTGTGTCGGGGGCGTGTCTAAAGTGAGAGCTGTAGAAGACCAGGTCGTAGTAGACGAACGTATGTGTCAAAACTACAGGACTGTATGCTCGGTAGACTGCCCTAATGGCTACGTAAGGGACACTAACAATTGTCTTACGTGCGACTGTCTAAGCAATCCAGTCGTACAGGTTATCACTACCACCACAGCGGCCACTACGATGCAGGTGAAACATGATTGTCCCACGATGAGGCACTGCTTTAAGTTATGCATGAACGGAATGCAACGAGGCTCGGACGGTTGCCAGATCTGCGAGTGCGTTGCTATAGACTCTACGAGGAAACGACACAGTTCGTATACAGTTATAATCCTAATGCCTAATGTGTAGATAGTATTGCATATTAGTATAGTAGAGTAGAGTGTACTCTATATGGTACTAATATAAGTAATATATGTAAAACTTTATATATATATACTGGATATGGAGGGTAATATCTTATAAATAAATATATATCATTATGTGATCAAACCATTTGATAAAAATTTGTAACAAAAATATGCATATGATAATAAAACTATATTAACGCTGATTGGTTGTTAATCGGTAAATAACACTGAAATCGATTGACCAAAACACCCTATAGTAAAATGTTTATATCTAACTACTATAATAATACATATTACAATATCACGTGATATGTAAGTAATATAATATAGTTTATAGAAATGCTAACATTATAATATCATAACTATCATTATTTTAGGTGTCAACATTTGCTATATTTCACTATAATGCTCATTTATAGTTCTTATAATATTGAATATATAATATTAGATTTATATATTCTAACAATGTATAATAATATTATTTATTATGATAATGATAATTAAAATTTTCTTATATGTATAATTTATTCTGAAATTGTATATTAAACGAGATATTTGCATTTGGCTAAACCCCTTCGCTTCCCCTATATGTGTAACTTATCTAACTATGGCTACTTAAACAAGTTAATAATTATATAATAACCTATAGGTTATATATAACACTTAAGATATATCGAGGATTTGGATTATATTGGTTTAAATTATTTTGTATTCGAATAAATAATTGCAATAATTGCAAATTTATTGCAAGATTTATTGTATTTAATTTAATTTAAGCCATTTTTTTTCAGTGGCTTTATATTTGTATACATTTTATATAAATTAACATTTATGTATAACATACAATTAAATATAAATAAAAATACTTAGAGATTAATGATTATTAATTAATGAAATGTTGTAACTATTAACAACCCAATGCCCACATGATAATCCTAATAATTCTACATATCTGCATAATATACAATCACTTTTATATAAATATGGCCAATTGAAACAATATATATATATATATATATATATATATATATATATATAAATTGTATTAGTAATTGCAACAAATATTATACAGATCACTTATATAATTTGATAAGATAATTATAAATTGTATACGATTAATATTATGTTACTTCGATAATTCAATATCTAACTTAGCCCCATATCTTCCTTAGCAAATATAGCACTTAGAAAAAATAAATATTTTTAAAAAGGTTTAAAATAAACTAACATTTTTTTATCTCACTTTTTATGATATTTTTTAGAAAACATATATCACATCTATAGTATACTAGAATAAGTTCTAGGGATACAAAATATTAGAGAATTAAGTTGTAATAACCATTTTCATGTATTTTCGTATATTTTCTTTATAAATTATTTTTCTATAATACTTTCAATGTACTTTTTTTACTAATTTTTAACGGTCTGTCACATCGTTAATATTAGTTCAAATTGAATATTTTTTGTAGCATAACAAGTCTTAAAATATCTTCATTTAACTCAGAATCACTTCCCCAACAAATGTCATATCCAGTGATAACTATTCCAGTGTATGTCATGAATAACTAGAGTTGCTATGTCAATTATAGTTGATATCATTCTTTATAATCAGATATAATCTGCGAATATATAAATAAATAATTGCTGATTGTGAAGTTGCAGTGAATACATGTATATATATATGGGCATACATTTACATTTAATATATCTTCATATCATTATCGATTTGTATTATCATATATGAATAAAATCGAATAATAGTTAATTAATAATTACTAATTATGAATTTTAACAAATAACTGCTGACTGCGCTATTGATGTTAACTCCACCTCCTCCACGCCCCCTAGGTATGTGTTCGCAGCCTAAGAAGGTGGGCCCATGTCGCATGATGGACTACAGATGGTACTTCAATACAGCGACCGAACGCTGCACTAAGTTCAGGTATGGAGGCTGCAAGTGCAACATGAACAACTTCCTGTCCGAGTCAAGTTGTAAGTTCTACTGCCGTAAGCGTCAGAGTACCACTTCGTGGTATGCGAGCATCTTTCAACTCGAGTAGGCGAGGGGGCGTGGCAAAGGGGCGTGGCTAGGAGGCATAATTTGAGCGCCCGCCTCCACGAAATACAGTAATTTTCGTTCTTCATAATTCTTCGTGTTGGTGTTTATTATTTATTATTCTCTCGGTGCAATACTGTGCGACTACTTTGATATTATTATTTATTCGCTTCACTCTTTACCGTATCGATATGCGTCTCTATTTTTATATAATTATGATATATCTTGAAAAGCAATACACAATGTTTAATATATTATTAAGAGGCTACATTATGTAATCTATGATATTTAAAATATTATATTATAATAAATAATTTGAAATGAATAATATTTGAATAAATTATAAAAATAGAATGTAGTGAACTATGTTAATATAACGTGTTATATAGTGATTGTTTGATTATGCTTACATTTATACAACAATTACTAAATTAATCATTAATATAGGTTTTATATAAAAATTTTTTATGAAATAAATATAATTTAAAATTCACGATAAATTCTAAGGATAATAAATTACAAAAATAATCATAGAAATAATACAATTGGGTGTATGGTATATTATAATATAGTATACTATAATAACTTAACAATAATAATTACAATAACTACTATAATATAACTACAGCTATGATATACCACGCTAATTCAGATATTTATCGACATTTTAAATCAGAAATAAGAACATAGTTTCAATTAAAAATACAATTAATAATAATATATTAGTTAATAGAAAAGTGACATATTACAAATATCGATACCCTCTCATATATATATATATATATATATAAATATATATATATATATATATATATATATATATATATATATATATATATATATATATATATATATATATATATCTATATATATATATATATATCAAAATCTATACATTTAAGAGAACAAAAATATACATATACACATTTTTAATAATGTAAGGATAATAAGGGCCAACATATGAATATTTTTAGAGAAGATATGACATTTTTTTTACTAAATGTATGATAACCTGTGAAATAAATAAGAGTATGACTATATTTTGTTAAGTATTATTAAATATATTTAGATCTATATATATATTAAGTTATACAAATATATGACAATTATCTAATTATAATTATAAGATGATGAGAATGAAACCTACAAAACAATAATATTAAAATAACAACATTTCCAGTAATTCCAGTAATTAAGTATTACTTGTAGGTCCTTCTTAACATATATGAAGGGATTATGATTATGATTAGGTTCTGGAAGTTTCATATAACTTTATGAAGTAGATCACAAGCTACAGATATATATATATATATATATATATATATATATATATATATACGTTTATGTTAGTACACTATATAACATTATAAGATATTATAGGTTATAATATAGTAATATATAATATACCTTTCTTGGCATATCATAATTTTATTGGATACAAATTTAATTACAAATATAACACATTTGGAGATGTATAACACATTATAGAAATAGTAGTATGTATAATACAATATTTCGGTTTTATTTTACTGAGTCCTTTCATCTTATCCCTTACATGAAGTTTCCACGTATAACCATATGGCTCTTAATGTCCCTTCGAAGCCTCTCTCATGTTAATGCATCCATAGTTTTAATAAGAGCCGGTTATTTTGTATACACATTTATATAATATAATTCTAAACATTATTTAAAAACCTGTTTTTGATTCTCCCTAAATATCTGACGCCTTAGAAAACTGAGCTACATATGCAGTTTTATATGTATATGTATATTATTTAATATGGATTTATATTAATAAAGTTTATGAAAATATGATATTATAATTTATTGAATATGAAACAGGCTTGGGTTCCACACGATTGAACGAACAAGTAGAGTATAGCATTACTTATGCGTACACACATTTATATATATACTATATAATAATAAGTAAAGTAATAGTGATGATAAATAAGGCGAGTGATACGAAATAACGTTTGCCACATATAATGTATGGCCACCATTCGTATACGTATGTTTATGCATTACGTATTACCCTTGTAAATTAAACTAAACTATATATATATATATATATATATACATATAGTATATATATATATATATACTATATGTATAATATATACGATATTGGAAAACAAATTTGTAATTATATATAATATATTCAATAGAGGTTTCGAGTGAATTGCATAATTTTCTAAATGATTGTTTACCCATATAACTTTTACCTATTACACCATTACCACTTGTATACCACGTGGTGTCGTACATCGTAGTCACATGGTACATGGTGTTATCACTTGCGGTATTCATCACGAGGGTAAATAGAACCCCCTACATCAGCGTATTCACCCTGTTCTCGCGCCTCGTCAGCGAAAGAGAGGGACTTAGCATCCGGGGTAGCTTCTATTTCAGTGAAGTCTTCGTCTCTACGACTGGGGGCGTCTTTCACGTTGCTATCGTCTAGTGTATCATCTATCTACAATCATATATATATATATATATATATATATATATATATATATATATAAATATATACAAATATATACAAATATATACTAATATATATATATATATATATATATAAATTTAACTAAATTAATAATATTTAACTCACATGAAATAATCAATAATATATGAATCACAGAGTAATTCGTATCATTTTAAAACATTCGAAGTTTACAATTAAATAATTAAATATGGCTTTATTGTTATACGGATGCGTGCTTACCTCGTCGTTAATATTCGCCCTACTGAATGATATGACCTTGTTGTCGGTTAGTGCCGCGGAGTCAAGGTTAACATTTAAAGAAGACGGGTACACACCATCCAACATTACAGGTCCTACTTCCTGTTTGATATATAGGTTTTTATTTATATATTTAATTTATTGAACATAATATATATATATATATATATACTATTAACTCTTTCATCACAACGGGATTATACTTACGTTTTCGGGTGTCGTTGTTTCGGGTGCACTGTTTGTTTCATTTCGAGACGGATCAACCGTAGAACGATTCTCCTTACGCTGTAGACGCCCCACCCTCATAGCGGCCGGTGAAGATGTATTACTTGACCTGAGCACTACGGTCTGACCTGTAACCTCTATAGAAGAACGTGACTTACTAGTCGACGATTCTGGTTGTTGTGTGGACGAAGGACTTGTAGTGTGAGTTACATCACCACCATTGTTGTCGACGTAGTTGTAGTCGTAGTCGTTGTTTTTTGTAGGTAGCGTCTCGTTATTTCTAGTCCCTTCACGCTCTCTCGCCTTCTCGTAGTCGTTATCATCGTACGTATCACTGAGTAATGACTCACCGACTTCTAGGGGCGGAGCTTCGGTCACGCGGTTACTTCGGTTACTAGTATGCGTGACGGTACGATGGTCATCGTGGTTGTCATGGTTACGAGATCCCTTACCATTACCACCGTCTAAGAAATCATCCCTATAGTCTTTGTCGGACTTTGTGTATTCGCGAACCTCCTCATCGGCCGATGTATCACGTGACGTGGTGACGTCATCGCGATGTAATGTGACACGTGACGCTGCGTCACGTGACTGCACGCGTAGAGATCTTCTCTTCTTAGAGAAGGCGATGTCCTCTTCGTTCCTATCGTCGTTATTATCCGCCAGGAGGGGATCCATGACGTCCTCGTAAAGTATCGGATACGCCTCCTCATTATCGTTGTAGTTCATGGCGTTGTAATTGTCGTCTGACCTTAGATTCATGTGTAGTTCGTACTCGTTTTTCGCCCGGCGGACGTTAGCATTTCTACGGTGTTCTGGAATATTCGAATGCTTGGTTCTAGCATGTTTTCCTATCGGTATAGAAACCGCGAAGCTCGTCAGTAACATAACTTTGACTATAAGTAACATGGCGATATGCTTTCGTTTGATAGACCGTTACGATATCAATGTTATACTATTTGTATACACAACGCCACAACATCATTAAACATTATTAATAATATACTTAAATTTACTGCGCTTTTATTACATAATTAACGTAATAAATAATTATAACCTTTCATAGATTTTATTTTACATTTACATATACATACGAATATGTGTATAGTTATATATGTACTAAATAATATAGTATATACAATATATATGTATACAAATCTAATATTAACAATAATATATCTATTAAGTATAGTATCATTTTACAACGGTGCTTTACTTCATCATTATCATCATCATCATATTCATATACGTATACGTAATATATATTATATATATATATAATACATTATCGATATATAAGACTAAAATCTCAGAAACACCCGATAACCTAGACTCTTTACAAATGTTAATTTGTTGTGAATCTATGTAAATACATGTAAGAATAATTCGATATCTCAGAAACTCGATATCTCAGACATAACCCTTCGCTACCAATTAAATGTATAGGTATCACGATCATTTACATATTGTGAAAATCAATTATTATATTGTGATATCCATTTAGAAATATATTAACATTCAATCTCAATGAATATATTATATATAATATTATATATATATATAGTATTATATATATATATATATATATATATATATATATATATATATATATATATATATATATATATATAGCTATATATATATATAGCTATATATTATTCACATTATTATGTTATTTATTTTATGTTATATAATATTCATCATTATTATCATCATATAGTTACTATCGATACCATATCGATACAAATTTATAAATAAATATTTTAAAGTAAAAATCTTTGATATAAAAAACATATATCAGAAACATTACGGAAATATATAAATCCGCGAGTATAAACAATAACACGGTTGCTAGGTAACTAATTCTATTTTCGTGATATTTGTTATTAGCTGTGATATTTTATTTCGAAAACGTACGCTTTAATTCGATTTTGTTTAGAAGCGTAAACTATTCAAACATCTCAGTCGACCTTAATGATATTCCACATGTTACCCCTAGTCGTACTACTGATGGTCGGTACGGTGTTTGCATCACCGGTACCCAAGGACCACTGGCAATCACTGAAGCACATCGGACTGCCGGGTGACAGCGTAAAGGAGCTATTCAAGCGTACCCCTTCCGTTACCCCCGCAGATGTCATAGACGAGACGGAACAACCAGAATCACCCCAGGATATCGCCCGTTCAGAGCTGCTGTTAGAGGAGCAGATCGAGGATTACACGGGTGACAGGGGAGGACAGGACTACCTACTCGAGGACATAGCCGACGCTCCTCTACCGGATAATAACGAAGACACTAGCGACGACGACGCCTTCTTGCGGAAGAGACGGCGTCAACTTAACCCCGCTTCATCTGATGACCTCTACCCTACTACAGTGGCGTCGTACGGTGATTCTGGTGTTTACATCGTTAAACGTAAGAAGCGAAACATAGCATCCAGTGTGGTGACTCAGAACTACCTGTCACCTGACCCGGAACTAGACGACGCTGCATACAATAACAACGACAACAAAGACGATAATAGCGAATACCGCGACGATCTACTGCAACCGGAAGACGGAGATTATAACTACGACGATAATGCGGCGGATGAAGGTAAAACCAAGGTCATCACTCTTGACGCGGTCACCTCTACAGCGGCCTATTTCGACGATGAGGAAAGGGAGATTTTGAAACAAGGTCGCGCCCTTCCGGAGCACATAAATCTAGACGATTTCCCGGATTCTCACAGACTGTACAACGACCGCAACATGTTGCTCACATTCGCACCGCAACATCGCACATTCACACTGGGACACACACTAAACACTGAGGACACCGCTAGTGACATTGGTGACCTTGAAACCACGCCCACCGAATCCACTACCGATACCTCTACTACTACCATGCCTATCACTACTACTGTTACTGATACTACTACTACACATTACACAACTATTGAAACAGTCACCGCGGCCTACATCGATGTATCACCGATACCCCTACCCTACCAAGAACCCTCACAGCAACCCCCCACCCTAGAAACGGATGTACTTGATGAATACACCACTACTGATGCACGCGTAATGAAGAAGAAGAGACAGGTAACACTAGACATTACGTCATCATTATTGCGTAACTGTTATTAATATATCATATATCAAAACATATAGAATATGGTGTATATTACTGCATATATATATAGTTATATATTAATTATCTTATATATATAGTTATATATTAATTATATGTTATTATATATTAATTATATGTTATTATATATATATATATATATATATATATATATATATAATAAGTATATATATATATATATATATATATAATAAAAGTACCCGTACCTATATGCTACCCTACCCTCACTACCCGTATCTATATGCTACCCTACCCTCACTACCCGACGGGTAGTACCCGTATCTATATGTTACCTTACCCTCACTACCCGTATATATATATATGCTACCCTACCCTCACTACCCGTATATATATATGCTACCCTACCCCTACTACTACCATATATAGGCCTTAGGAGACAACCCTTCCGAGCTGATAATGGACGATTACATAATAGATAAGCTGGGGAGCCCGAACCGGAAAAGAATTAACCACAGGGTTACTAGTAATTGCAGTGTCATCGTGTCATTGTGTCACCATGTTACAATACACCTAGTACAGGTATTGTGACGTTATGGCATGTATTGCGTTAAGTTTAATCATTTATGCTCATTATATATATATAAAATATGTCTTTATTCATTGAACATATACTTTAACTACTATTACATAATAAATAATATTTATAATTTATATATATATATATATATATATATATATTATAATATTATACTTTAGTATAATATTTAAATAATAATTATAAGTATTATGTTTAATACTTTATAGTTACATTACACACACATATATTTTTTAATATATATATATATATATATATATATATACTGATGATATACAAACCTACCTCTTCCTCCCTATATCCACTCCAGATAATTCTATTAATTAAATCTATTATATACTGTCTTCTATCCAACAATCTTCTACATAATACCTCAAAAACTGCCCTCCTCAATATAC
The DNA here is from genome assembly GCA_964019155.1 of Osedax fenrisi. NCBI lineage: Eukaryota > Metazoa > Annelida > Polychaeta > Sabellida > Siboglinidae > Osedax > Osedax fenrisi. The sequence goes on from OZ025243.1 coordinate 58,962,755, forward strand.
CTACGAACTCCCTATCTTTCCCTTCTTTTATATTGAAAAAAATCCTTCCAAGTCAGTCCATAATCTTGGTGTCATTTTCGACAATGATCTATATTTGTATAGCCATATTGCTAACATTTATAAATCTGCTAATTATCATTTATTTGGAATCAGATGTATCCGTAAACATTAGTCGTCTCCTGTTTGCTGTCTTTATTAATTCACTTGTAATTATTATTCTTTATTATATAACTTTCCTGCTTCCTCCATCGCTCATTACACATAATCAGCATATCATCCATTTTCAAAAATAAGCTATCTGACAATTCCTCTACTGACTACTTTCATCTTCTACCAAACTGGATCCCTTATAATATACGATCACTACCTCGACTCCTTTCTATATATATATAACATACATCTATATATTCATCCACTCCTTAATATATATTTATCTACTCTTAATTCATTCCACCACCTACGATACATGTTTAACTTCTAGTATATATCCCACATTTTGACATAACATATGTGTATACTTTAAGTAATATATATATTGTATACTGTATACAGTAATAGATATATCTATATTTATCTCTCTCTCTCTCTCTCTCTATATATATATATATATATATATATATATATATATATATATATATATATATATATAAACACGTTATGTGTACAATATATGATTTATATATTAAAATTATAGTTTATGAATAATTATAGAAATTATATAAATAATTGTTATGCTTTACCTATAAATTACATTATATATAACCCTATAGGGCTAACATGTGGTATTAACATTAGCCAGTTGACGCCAGGGTTATGATTGGTTGGGTAGTTTAGCGTATCATTAATAACTGGTATGAAATGCGGTACATATGCACATACATACATATATATCCAATGTACCTTGTACATGGTATTACAGGCATTTTCAATATCAACAATGTAATACAATTTAATATATAATATTATATATAAATAATTGTGTTTGTTTTTTCGCTTGTGTAGTCATTTTGAAATTAAACATTCTATAGATATTTAATATTTAACATAAAACACACACATACTAGCGCACAAATACATATACATAAATACACAGTCGCACAGTAATACATATACACGCACATACACACGCACATACACGCTCTAACACACTGATACTAGATCGACAACTCTTTGGATGCAAACAACATGGCCGACTCCTCTGGTAATGAGGTGGACGACAGAGGTGGCGAGGAGGACCAAGATAACATGGCTGACATGCAGAGGTCACTGGAGGACACGGCTAAGGAGAACGGGGTGACCTTGAATTATGACCTCGTTATCAGTAGGAAACGCAAGAACTCGCGGAAAAGGGACATTGCGGATGATACAGATCAACAGAGTAAGCAACGTGTGAGCGGCGTGAGGTGTGCGGGTGTGTGAGGTGTGCGGGTGTGTATGAGGGTTTGTGGATGAAGGTATGTGGATGTATGTGGTGTGGGTGTGGGTGTTTATATAATTAAATAACTATAGTTATCTATATTATAATATATATATATATATATATATATATATATATATATATATATATATATATATAGTATAATATAGTATAATATAGTATAATATAGATATACGTGTGAATACGGTTATATCTCTTAAGTATTACTGAGTTAGACCATTAGATAATATATCATTTTATTTTAAACATTTCTAGAATAAATTAAATATATTTATTGAAACTACAAAAGAAAATATAATAATTAATTATTCTAATAAATAATTGTCATTATTAGTACTATTATTGTATATATTATGTCACATATATATATATATATATATATTATGAGCATATATTCAATATAGAAATGATGATTACATAATGTTGTCATAATATATGTGTCTTATGGTGTATACTAGCTATACTATTACATGATTTCCTTCACGTATCCTACTTTGAAATAATCAACCGATTATAATACACAGACGTTCATACCTATAGTATACATGATTATTATAGTTTATCCTAAGATTTAATAGTTCAATGTTATAAATTGCCAAATGTCTAATGTATATAACATAGTATATAAATATATATACATATACAGTGAAAGCCGCTTACTTCGACAGCCACGTACATCGATAATTCGGCTACATCGACATTTCGAGATATTTTTGTTGGATTTACACCGATATGTAAATTAATCCGCGTACATCGACAATCCACTTATATCGATAATTCGGCATTATCGACATCTTTATAAGGTAATATTTGGAATTGAATCCACTTATATCGACAAATTTGATTATAAAACAAATTATTTACAAATTTTAATTTGTATGAAAAGCATTCCCATAGTATTCATTGCTATTCCCCTATACTCAATATCATCAGTATATCTATAAATGACTTAATCTTTAATATCTTACGTAATTGGTCAATTGACCAATATTAATATTTATATACGCCTACAAATATGTATTGTGATATAATTACGTATGTCTTATTTCATCTATTAAATTATTGTAACGATGCCAATTCATTTCTATCGTTGATAAAGCTACTTCTGTCAATAATATTTAAAATGGAAAGGAGAGAAAGATTGTTGCAGAGGAACTGGGTGTTAGATGTTCAACTATTGTAGGATTGATGAAAGTTTGTATCATATACAAATATCAAAACATTAACATAAGTAAAAAGTAGGAAAGTAATAATGAACTATATAATCCGTAGTCATATATTATTGTGTCAGTAGTGTATAGTACCCTTAATTACTGGCGTCACTATTTCGTATTAACACCTATGACTCATTGTGTAGGTATATATTTATATTCAATTTATATCTCAATATCATGTTATCCATTATAAGTAATACTATATATAGTTAAATATATTGTATTATAGTACCATATGGCACGATAATACTATAAATTATTATATTATATATATATATATACATTGCATTGATCAACTCTCTTTATCGAGTACAAGTGGGTGGTGCATTGCATCACCAGATGCAGGTATATGAGTAATGAGTATATGAGCTCAATTGTAATTAACAATTCTTAGAGTAGATTTTGGTCATAATATCAATAGTATCAAAGGTATTGGCGTAACTTGCTAACATGTCGCATCACGAATTGTTACGTAATTAGTTTACATTAGGTTTTTTTATTTGTTCTATATCCTATGTTATATTTAATAAAGTAATTCATTATTATACAATATGACTAAATATCATCATATTATCTATTATACATCATTGTATTTCGAATATGTAAACTAATATTATACTATAGTATGCATGTATATATACATACATGCAATAATTTAAAAATAAGATATAACTATATAACTATATAACAAAAACTATCAAAAACATAAATAATAAAATAGACAAATATTCTTATAAATATAAAGATAGTGAATACAAATAAGCCGATAAATTATCGCGATCCTGCCCATCACTGACTATACTGTATACTATATAGGTAAGTATAACCTATACTTTATAGTTAAGTATAATATATACTATATATAGTATACTATACTATATATTATATACTCTACTATACTACATTTAAGTAATACTTTTTAATATATTCTTTGATTGCGATGGGTGTGTAAATAATTAGTTATTAAATATTAATAATATTAATATTATTTAATAAATATTTAGTAATTTAACCTTTTTTGTTATTATATTATATGCATATATTATATTATTACATACATTTAATTATAAATAAACTAATGTGTTATACATCATTAGGGATACGTCCCTATCGCTCATATCGACAATCCGCTTATATCTACATTTTTGGAGCTTACACAACCATGTCGATGTAAGCGGCTTTCACTGTATATATATATATATATGTATATATATATATATATATATATATATATATATATATATAAATAAAATATATATACTGTATATACAACCTATAGCTTTAATTTTTTTATGTATTTATAAATAATTTAAATAAATTCTTAATATATTTTAATATGTTTTTAATAATTCACATCGTATGTATTCACATTGTATGTACATTAAGAGTATACATTATATAATTTAATTATTATTTTTAAATGTTCATTATAATGAAGTATACTTTAAATAGGGCTATTCATAGTACCTCTCATTCTAATGAATATTCACAATCGTCAATAATTATGTATTATAGTGCACTATATATATGTATAATTATATTTAAGATAAGTGTAAACATATAAATAAGAGTTTGGCCACACATATTAGAAACAAATAAATAATTGAAATAACATTTATAATATATTGAAAATATAGATAATATAAATAATAATATGATTATAGTGTATGAATTAATAATATAATATATATATATATATATATATATATATATATGTATGTATAATGTATATATAATATCAAAATACGTGTATATTTTATTATAGAAAACTGATGCTTTGTTGATACTTTATGTATACACACACACACACACACACACACACATATATATATATATATATATATATATATATATATATATATATATATATATATATATATATATGTGTGTGCTTTCACTTTCTTAATATTAAATTATAGAATATATTTATATTAAGTATACAAAAAATTAATGACATTTATTCATGGATATATATATATATATATATATATATATATATATATGTGTGTGCTTTCACTTTCTTAATATTAAATTATAGAATATATTTATATTAAGTATACAAAAAATTAATGACATTTATTCATGGATATATATATATATGTTTGTGTATTATATGTGTATGTGAGTGTGAAATGTACGACGTATGAGTACGTCGTACATTCGCATATCTATGTGTATGTGTGTGTGTCAAATATATATTTAATTTCCTTAAATTGTTAAATCATATATCTAAATATCACAAAACTATATATATATATATATATATATATATATATATATATATATATATTAATAATAAAGTAATTATACATATAATTTATGATATACGATAATTATTATAGAAATTATATGTATATATATATATATATATATATATATAAGATACCTATTTGTATACAACTATAGTTATGCAGTTATCTAGAGATGTGTTTATGTTGTGATGATATTATGTGCGATATACATCTTGTATGAAGTGTTAGCGTGTGTTATGTAGTCATTATGTTGGTCGCTATACTGATTACTTAGTACTATTTCATCGCTTATTATATGTATAGAATACACAGAATACCACTGTGTTTCATTATATCATACTGTTTTATTATATCATACTACATAAGAATATAGATAATATAAATAGGAATATGGAATGTATTAACACATTTAGGTAATATATAGTAAATATTGACATATTTGATAATTAAAAATATAATAAAAAATATATTATTAAAATGATAAATATATTTTGAATTATCAAATATGTCAATATTTACTTTTGTAATAGAATTAAATCAAAAATATAATCCTATATCATCATGTAATTTTTACAAAATATTTAAAATGTGGTTATATTTATATATATACCTATATTTCTAAAAGTTATTTTAATATATACTTTTGTGGTTTACTATTAACGTAATGTTGTATTATGTATACTAGTTCATAGATATTTATACTAATATACGTAATCATATATACATAACGATACATAAACACACAGGTAACATGAACGCGGACGAAGAGATGTATGCTGATTCTGTGCCAGCAGAAAACTCATTGTTTGATGACGACGACGAAGAAATCAACGAATTTAGAACTGATAATCAAGATTATAAAAAATGATAGAGCAGACGATAAATATTATAGAAAATAGAATAGCGCAGACGATAAAAATTATAAAATATAATACAACTATTATCATATATATATATATATATATATATATATATATATATATATATATGTATATTACCGTATTTACTTTAGATGAAATTAAATATGTAAGCATGTAACTATACATATTATATTTTAAATTTAATATGTATTAACTTATTTCATAAATAAACCAATATCACAAATTATTTTGTTACATATAATAAATTAACTATTATAAATATTCTATATTTTATATATTCCAATTATTATTATTACTATTTAAGCTAAACGTATATTTACATTGATTACATAACATAAGTATATAGTTTATGTTTACGTAATACGATAACACATTTATGTATTTATAGAATCTACTATTATTGTATACTTAGGGGAAAGATGTGTAATGTAGCTACTTTTAGATACAATTGTATAGGCCTAACTCTATAAATATTAGTTCTAATTCGATAATGTTTTCAATATAGCTATATTATTCAATATAGCCTAGATACATATTATGATATACAACTTGTATAATACAAGAGGACTGCTGAATCATTTTTTCATTTTAGCCTATCTATTTGAAATTATTAAGGTGGCCACCTTTTGCGGGTAATATGGCCAGGCAGTATCCACTAGATTGAGGTACTTTATATCAAGTTTAGTCCACTGATATCACATCAAGTATAATCTTAAATAATACACAAAATTGTAATACATTAATGATTGTTAGTTTAATGTTATACTATAGTAAGTAATAGTAGGTACCTAGGTATAGCTATACTAGGTATAGTTTAATGGTATAGCTATACCATTAAACTTACTTATCATGTTATTAATATGTAAAAAGCAATTCCATCAGTAAATGACTGTATGTTATAACAATATGGCAATAAAATACCTAGATAAAATAGTAATAGCAAAGATAACTAATTTAAATTATCTGATTTCTATATATATATATAAAATATTATAATACAACTATAGAGATTATAATAATATTTATTTATTGAATCACACATATAATAATATCGGATACAAATGGACCCCTCAAGAAGTCATAGACTTGTACATGTTATAAATAACTGTGAGGAGCCCCGGACAATACAAAACAAATAGTAACATTTTTTTTCTTGTGTTTTGATTTATCGTTTATTAAACACAAGAGAAAAACAAGAACTATCTGGAGTCGAACCCGGGACCTCTGGCTTACTAGCTTTTGGTTGTCCCACTGAGCCATCGACCCCAGATTCGTTATATATATTACATAATATAATATATATTTAATTATAATTGATCTAAATCTACATAATTTATATATATATATATATATTGTTCTTTATAATAGTGTTATAATAGATAATTAAATATACTACATTAAATTTAAATGTTATACTACGATTATAATATGTATGGAAGTATATTTATATCGTTAGGATATGGTAGATGTTGATTCAATAAAAGTGTTCATATAATGACGCACGTAATTTTATAAAAAAATATAATTATATATTTCAATCGAAATGTCTTAAATCAAAATTAAGTGGCCACATTAACCGCTTTTAGATATCACGCTATATACACTATATAATAATGAATATTAATCACTAAAATAAATGGATTACATAAAATTGTTTTAATTAAATAGTTATTTAACACCCAACTTTAATTTTCAATTTATATTATATATTTGTGATTTAATATATGGTTTACTAAACTTTTATTTCAATTTTTTTTAAAGTAAATAATTTTATTTTTACATAATTTTTTGTATTAATAGATATAACAAATATGTGTACTTATTTGAAAAATGCTTACCAATGCGCATATTTCATATATACATTTTTGTTGATTGGACTTATAGTTTATGAATTACGCCAAGTGGCCACATTACCCATATTTCCCTTACATTATTAAATTTATGAGAAATTACCTATACTTCGCGGAGTATTCAAACTTCACGGGTTGGTATATATATATATATATATATCTATATAGCAATACATATTGATAATACACAAACATTTTCATATGACAATTATAGAGAATTAGAATTTATTAGGATATATTTAATTTCAATAAATCAATAACCAATAACTTTTGCATTAATGATTGATATATAGGGTGGTCGAATTTATTAATTTTATTTCTTAATAGAGAATGATGATTACAAAATAATTAAAGAATATTTATTATATCTAAATATTTAATAATGTAATTTGATATGTTAACTAATTATATAATGAATTTTAGAAGTATGGGTTAATTTTATAATGTTCTTTTAACGTTTACCCGTATTTTGTCCTATAACATCGCGGGTATCAAGCAATCAAAACCATTATAATAAGGATGCAGTCAAATCGTAAATGAGGATCTAAACGAATATCTGATAAGTTATATACCGGTCTAGATCTCATATAAAACGTACTCAATTGAATATAAAGCACACATATGTATCAGATTATGTATTGGAAAGTGATTTAACGTACATTAGTATGAACAAAATAGAAATAATAAGAAATAAGTTAATAATTTACATTACAATAGATGTTGAAATTAACTAAACATTTAAATTAGGTTAATTCTGTATATCATATAAATATATATAGAATCAGATAGAGTTTAAACACTCAGGAAATCATAAAAGCAAAGCTTGACTAGGTATTTTCCCACTGAACTTGATATCAACATTACAAGAATACAAAATATAAGAAAATTATAAAAATGTCAATAACTTATTTTAAAATTTCAATTTTGTATATATACTATTGTATATATTAAAGTGATTTGATTTGTAAATTTGATTCGTAAAAATAAAAATCGTGCTGAATAAATAAGTAAGTATATATTTGAAAATGTGTATCAAGGAGAGGTCATAATTTTCAGTTAAATAAAAAATAAAATATAATAAATAATAAAAGTATATATAAAAAAGAAATATATAAATGTATATTAAAAGAAGAAAAATATATAACACCAATGAAATAAATGCATAAAATATGTAATAATATAAAAATTAAAAAGATAAAGAAACTAAACACAACAAAGCATATAAAAAGTTAACTAATACGAAGAGGTAATAAATACTAGCTTCTTTTCACAAATTAATGAATACAAAAACGTTTAAACAAAATATTAAATTATAATTTATATATAAACAATAATTTAGATGAATTTCAAAAATACTATGATATATTTGTATATGATTTGTTAAAGGTAGTTTATTTTAATTTTATATATAATAGCAATGTATCTACTTAATTTTGCTCTGATATAATTTATTTGATAATTCCAGTTACATTTATCATCAATTAATATACCGGTGGCCACGATACATTATTAACCTGGTCTATCATTTCATTATAAACTTTTAATTTTAGATTCTTTTTCGATTTAAAATTTAGAATATTATAGAGCATAATTTTGGTTTTTTTTTTCATTTAATATTAATTTATTACTAAATAGCCAGTGAGTTAATCTATAAAGGTCCGAATACGGACACCCTGTGTTATAATACGGCCACTCTACATACCACTAGATAAACTATATATTATTGATGAATCAATCAGATAAATTACAATTACATTATTTATAATTAATTTTATGAATAATTTAATATAACTTAATTAGTGATTTATTAATTTTTATTATTTTTTTAATTAATAATACAATTTAAGTATCTAAATAATAAATTTTTTTGATTTAGTGGTGATATTAATATTATAACGCACTCGATTTTTATGAAAATTAGAATAGTTCATACGCTTCGCGCTGATTGGTTATAGGGTGTCCGTATTAGGGACTTATATTACCTCTAGATATATGCTTATAACTTAATGGATATATGATAACAAATATAGAAATTATATATATTATTTTAGAATGCTTTATTTTATAATAATATAGTGTTATATTTTATATCGATACATTTGTATATTGAGAAAGTTTTATATTACATTTTTTTTTCATAATTTTAAAAACGTAATAAAAAAATCAGTTTATTGGATATATAAGCAATATTTTGTATAATTAAAAGATAAGAAATACTTTTTTAGACTATTTATATAATTATGAATATGTTGTTCATTAAACATTTTTTTGTAGGATTTATGGTTTCTGAGATACCGATAGTGTCTGTATTCGGGCACTTTCCGTATTCTGTTACTTTCCCCAACTGATATTTTTGGATGATATTTTTTGTATGTGATTAATCAATGAATTTAAAATAGATTTACTGTTATCTAGATTTTATATAAAAATTCTATTACACTTTCTAATAATATTCGTAAGATAATTTTTTATATTAATTGTGAATTGTATATATATAGCTTTTATTTTGTTTATATGGTTTCTTTAATTTTTTTTAAACCAAGGAATATCTTTTTTGCGAATAATATTGTTGGAATTTTATTTTTTAATACATGTTTTATTAAAGATTTTACTAAGATGTGTTATAAATAGGTCAAGATAAATATTAATTTCTTCAGATTTTATAAATGATTAGTATACTGGAATTAAATAACTTAATTCATGAATATAATTAGTATTATAATTACTATTGAGCGCTACTTTGTAAAATTTCGTTTACATTTGAAACGTGTTTTATTTAATGTCGTTAATTATGCTAAAAATTAAGTGTATTATATTATTTATGAATTATATTATTATGTCCAAGTATATTATATATATAATATATATATATATATATATATATATATATATATAATTATATACATTTAATGTATCAATACAATTATTGAGATAAACAAAAGAATATTTTTCCATTGAGGAAGATCATCTATACATTGAATTGATTATAATATTTCTATAGAAATTCTATAGTATCAAGTTTCTATGGTAATTGTATCAATGTAAATGTTATTAAGAAGTTGAATGACTATTTTATTTGTAGAAAATTTATTATTAATATAAATAAAGATGCCACCAGATTTATGGTGATTTCATATGGAATTAAATAAAGTATATCCTTGTAATTCAAATAGATTCATTTTGAATTCATTGAACCAAGTTACATTTTTTGTTATTATTTAGATACTTATTTTATATTATTAATAAATAAAATAATAAAAATTAATAAATGAATTACTAATTAAATTATATTAAATTATTCAAAAATAATGTAATTGTAATTTATATCATTGGTTCATCAATGATATATAGTTTATCTAGTAGTATTTAGAGTGTCCTTATTATAATACAGGGTGTCCGTATTCAGACATGGGTACCGAATACGGAGACCCCAGTTATCTATTGGATAAAAAGATTAAATACAATTTTAAAATCACAATAATATCTATAATCATAAAATATTAATAAATTGTAATTTTGAATAAAAAAAATGAGTCATAAAATGTTACGTTTTATTGTTAAAGTGTCGTACTGGGTTACTTTCCCCTACTATAAGTGTACTGGAGATAACTATATATCATTATAACTTACATTATTATATTATTAACACGGTTAATAATATTTAATATGATTTTTGATTCAGTTTGATAATTAAATAAAATGTAAAATTGCTACATAAAGTATTGTAAAATATTTGTTTGTATTGTATTATGTGGTATAATATTAGTTATAATAGAATGGCGTAGTGTATTTGATATATTATTAGTTATTTTAGAATGGCATAGTTTATTGGGTATAGTAATACGGTATATATGTGTATTATATTTAGTATAGTAGTATGTTGTAAATTACTATATTTTATAGTATTCCTACTTGTAAGATACATATATATATATATATATATATATATATATATATTGAATGCAATATAAAGAGCGGATACAAATGGACCCTTCAATAAGTAGTAGACTTATATACATGTTATAAATACAAGAAAAATACAATACAAATAGTAACATTTATTTTCTACTGATTTGATTTATTGTCTATTAAGTTCTTGATAAACACAAGAGAAAAACAAGAACTGCCTGAAATCGAATCCGGGACTTCTGAAATACTAGATGTTGGTAGCCCCATTGATCCATAGACCCCAGGTTTATATATATATATATATATATATATATATATATATATATTATATTATTAATTCATACACTATAATCATATTATTATTTATATTATCTATATTTTCAATATATTATAAATGTTATTTCAATTATTTATTTGTTTCTAATATGTGTGGCCAAACTCTTATTTATATGTTTACACTTATCTTAAACATACTTTTAATTTTATAAGAATACTTATGTAGGAAAATGAATGAAATATATGTTTCAATGGGTTAAAATAATAAAATTAAATAATTAAATATAATATATAATTAACAAATATTATAAACATGTATTTTATATTTAAAATAATACTTTTTTATTTTATAAAAATAGAAAATAAATCGATTTTAAAATAATTTAAAAATAAATATATTAGGTATAAATATAATTATTATACTTTAAAATCTTTTATAAATAATATACATTATTATTATTATGTATATTATATATAATATATTATTATTATAATTTATAATTTTAAATATAACCATAAATATAATCATATAAATACTTAATTTATATAAATACATAACATATTATTAATAATTAGTGTTAAAATATATTTATAAAATAATTAATATCTATATCAATGTTTGATTCGTGTGGGGTAATACTGCACTGTATATATAAATATGTCGACATCTAATATTATTATATACGGAAAGTGAAATAGATAGAAATACAATAGAAATTATAATAATAAATTTCACTTTCAACAAAGTTTCAATGGATCCACAATACTGTATTTTCAAGTTTTCTCTATTTTCATGGCTGTATGAACCTATCAAAATATTTAGTTAAATATAAATTAATTTATTAATTTGTAATTAGTTATTATTATAATATTGTTATTATAAGTTTCTTGTTTCTCCTACTTTTTTAATATTATTAAAACTAATATGTTTAATACCTACATATATTCGATATAAACAACTATATTAATGTACATAATTTGTGTATACAATAAATATTTGTATACAATGAATAGTTAGGTACTACAATATATATATAAACATAACGCATATGTTTATATTATAAATAGTTACACTGTTAAAAATAATTACTATAAAAAACAACTAGTTTTCTTTAAATACGAGGTAAGGGGTTTTATATGTAAAAAAAACCTTTAGCTCGTTAAAGCAAAACTAAAGGGTTTTTGAAAACCTTTACTTTTTATTAAATAATAACTAAAGGTTAATAACCCTTTTGTTATTATATACTCTATACTATTTACAATATATTATATACTATATATATTATTACTTACTATAGATTATTAAATAATAACTAAATGTTTCGAACCCTTTAGTTATACACTCTAGTTTTAGAGACCAATTGTTGTTTACTATATTAGTTAATATATAATTAAAACCAAATATAAGTTTTATATTTTAAGTTTTTACAAATATTTAACACATATTTTGTAAGTAACATTAATCAATATATACTTTATAAGTTACAAATAGTATTCTATATTTACATATTATTAATTTTATATGCAAATATATATATTTTGTTTTAAATTGTATTTTTTATAATAGTATAATTTCACATAGAAATATTATTAAAAAGGCAGCTATTTATTGTCTGGAATGGATGTTATATTTAATATATTATGTTCGCTAAGATGATAATAGAGCTTACTTGTTGTCAGGAAAAGTTTACAGCTTATTAATTCTGTATTTGTTTAAATTATACAGTTATATTTATGAAAATAATTATTTATAATTACAATGTATATATATGTTATGTAGTGTATATGTGTGTGCGAATGAATTATCTTTAGATCAGCGCGCGGTAATGAATATGCGGTATAAGTGTGGGTATGAATCGTATATAGGTATAATATTATATATCGTGCGGCGCGGAGTATTCGGCGAGTTGTTATATGTTATATAATGTCGATTAGGTCACGCGCCATAAAGAATCGAAACTTAAGAAACTAATTATATAGACACGCCCCTAAAATATCGTGGGCGTATCGAGCCAACACGAATCTTGGCAGTTTTAGCGTTTGGATCGTGGTGCGTACACTGTGTACACTGCGTACACTGCGTACATCGTACACGCCGTACACGTCGACGAGATTTTGATTGTAATAAAGGAATGAAACAATTTGTCTTATTTAAAGTAGTATTATAAAGTAGTTTATTACGTATAACATAGACTACACAACATTTGGCGCTGCGAACAGGATCGAAGATAATAGAATACAAGACTCTCGGAGGATCGAATTACGAGTTTATCGGCGATTAGTTATATAACGTATATAATAACTCGGCGAATACTGTCAATTCTATTTATTATATTTCATATTATTTATTATATCTCATTAGTATATTACTATCCTATATAATAATACCTATAATTATATAATAATAGGATATATATATATATATATATATATAATATAGAAATATGAATTATATGTAGTTAAATTAGAATTAAGTTATGAATTATAGATTTAATATATATTAATTATATATAGAATTATTATAGAACTAAGTCTATGTAGTTAAATAAGAATTAAGTTATGAATTATAGATTTAATATATATTAATTATATATAGAATTATTATAGAACTAAGTCTATTAAGTTTAAGTAAAAGATATAGGTGTAGGATAGCCTAGTGTACGCCGTATACGTATATATATATATATATATATATATATATATATATATATATATATTCACCATATTGATACAAGTACAGCAAAGATTTTCCGAAGGAAAGATATAACACTTACGCGAAATCGTGTAATTCGAATTTGTATACAAAATACCCTGGTGCCACCTATAGCGGGTTACTTTTAGGAACTATGTGTTGTTTATAATGTAAATTCGTATTTAACTATACACTTTTAAACTGTTAAATAATATGCTTTAAATTAATATTTATATGATGACAACTAAGTGTTCATTACTAATATATAACAAACAAATATGATATGTATGTTTTAAATGCTATAAGTATATATTTAGTGAGTAAAAGCTAATTTATATTGCATGTAATTTAATAGAGCAATGAAAAATTGTTGTATGCAAACAGAGCCGAACCTAAATCTATTTCAGTGATTTCGATACTACTGCTAGTAGCGGTTGGGGCTATAACTAAATTACGTTGCATGCATACTAAATTACGTGTTATATCTTTGCTTCGCAAAATCTTTGAGTACAGTATCCACGAATTATTATATGTATTTCATATATCGTACATGCTAGATTCGAAAACAAATTCTTTATAAATCGAATTTCATAAATTAAATATTTAATTAATTCGAAAACAAATTCTTTAGAAATCGAATATCATAAATTAAATATTTAAATAATTCGAAAACAAATTCTTTAGAAATATAAATATTTAATTAATTCGAAAAAAAATGAATTAAATGCGAAAACAAATTCTTTAGAAATATTCACATTTAATTAATTCGAAAATAAAAATATTTGCTAAGATATTACGTAATATATGGGAACGGAGGATAAGGTAGAGGTAGGGGTACAATACATAAGTACACGAAGGGATTTGCCGGTGTTTAGAGGGGAGAATGGTGAGCGGGTAGAGGAATGGATCGAGAGGATTGAGAGTCATCTCGATGCCACTCACTACCCTCAAGCCGAGAGGTCGGCGTTCCGATGATGGAACATATCGATGGCGTTGCGCGGCGAGAGGTTAAAGCCGAAGATGTGTCGGAGAAGTCGGGCTGGGACAAAATAGTAGGTTTACTACGGGATTGTTACAGCCGACGATTAACGACGTGGGGTGCTTTCTATGCGATAAAGTAGGCGCCACAACAGAGCTTGAATGAACTGAGTCTATAGACTCAGTAACTTCTATAGAACTCAGGGAGAGCTACGCCTTATTAGTACCAGATAAGGGAAAGAGAGATGATAGTATATTGAAGGAGCGACTGTGCGAGGCACTACGAGATGTAGGAGTGAGGGTTGAGGCTGAGAGGATAAAGAGGGAAGCGGAGGAATTTATGTATTTACGTACAATAGCAGCAGTAGTGAGTTAAGGGCAAGCGTAATAATGGTTAATGGAGAGGAGGGAAGCGATGAGGGTAAATGGCGCGAGGCATACGAGAATGAGGCTGATAAGGTTAAGAAACTGGAGGTCAAGATAGAAGAATTAACAGATCAGTTTCATAAATTTCGTACGTCGCACAGAGAAATGACAATTTCTACTCAGCCCGTACAGCGAAAATCGCAGAGTGTGATGCGTTGCATGAGGTGTAACGGGTATGGGCATTGGGCCAGGGAGTGTAGGGAGTTTAGGTGCCGAATGTGTAATGCTTTTGGGCATAGCGAACGAGAGTGTTCGGGAAACGGACGACCTCAAGTGAAGCGCCATCAGCTGACTGAGGTTCGCAAAAAGGGGAAAGCGAGTTATGGGAATATGAAGGGAACGAGCGGGAGATTAAAGGGAAAGTGTCCTTTTGGGGAATTACGAGTGGGCGGTCGGTGGACGAAATGTCTGATAGACACCGGTG
This sequence comes from Osedax fenrisi, assembly GCA_964019155.1. Classification (NCBI taxonomy): domain Eukaryota; kingdom Metazoa; phylum Annelida; class Polychaeta; order Sabellida; family Siboglinidae; genus Osedax; species Osedax fenrisi. Next base: position 58,979,095 of record OZ025243.1, read on the forward strand.
CAGAGGTATCATGCATGTCTGATAAATGTTATCAACTTCACTATACGGGGATGAAGGAGTTGGATGAGGAGTTGCGTTTGACATCGGTCGATGGTAGCGGAGTATAGTACGTAGAACGGTATATGTAGAACTGGAGTTAGAAGTAGACGGTTGGATATGCCTAGCTGTATTCCTGGTATTAAAAGGAGACGTGAAACCAGCAGTAGTGCTAGGAAGCAACGTATTTAGACAGTGGGCAGAACGGGGGGTAAACAAATGGCGGCGCGCGCGGTAGCGACATGTAGCGGCGTTATATGACAAAACCGAAGGGGATATACATATAGCGGGAAAACTAAAGGTGCTCGTAGAAGGGAATTCGAAGAGAATTGTAAGGGGAACTATAAAGTCCGGTATTGGGACTGTATGTGTCCAGGTCCTGGATACAGATTCAACGGTAATTGTGAGCGGCGCGGTAGTAGTAGAACAGGACGGATGCGTTCCGATAGAGTTAGTAAATTTAAGTAGGGAATACGTATACATTAATGGTGGATGCAAAATTGGTAATTGGCAGGCGCGAGTGCAATGTGTAGAGGCCGTATCGGATGCGAGTGGGAACCTAGAAAATATTCGGGATAATATGGTAGTAGGGGATTTATCGGAAAACGAGGAGAAAGTATTTAGAGCGCTACTAGGCGAGTTTTCGGATGTATTCAGCCAAAGCGAGCACGATGTTGGGTACTGCGATAAAATCCCACATCGTATAAATTTGGTTGATACCCATCCGGTAAAGAGACCTTATAGACGGATTCCTGTGAACCAATGGGATGAAGTAAATTCGTACTTACAAGCTCATCTAGCCTCTGGTATAATCCAGAAAAGTACATCTCCTTTTAGCGCACCATTAGTATTAGTTCAAAAGAAATCAGGCGCTCTGAGAGTATGTTGTGACTTTAGAGGCCTGAACCTAAAAACGGTGAGGGATTCGTTCCCATTACCACGATTAGATGAAGCGCTAGAAGCTTTACGCGGCGCACGCTTATTCAGTTCGTTAGATCTGGCACACGGGTTTTTGCAATGTTCTATAGTTGAAGAAGACCGTCACAAAACGGCTTTTTGCGCAGGGTCGCATGTATTGTATGAGTACACTCGAATGCCCATGGGACTAGTAAATGCGCCAGCGACTTTCGCGCGACTAATGCAGTCTTGTTTAGGCGAAGAAAATTTAAAATCTTTAATTTTATATCTAGATGATATTCACGTGTTTTCAGATTCATTCCAGCAAATGATAACTAGATTACGATGAACATTTATTAAACTGCGAAGTTATGGTTTGAAAATAAAACCGAAGAAATGTATTTATTTCAACAGAGAGTGACATTTTTGGGACACGTAGTGTCAGCGAAGGGTATTGAGACAGATCCCGATAAGATCCGCGCAGTAATCGACTGGGATACACCGACTTCTGTGAAGGAAGTAAGGTAATTTTTGGGTTTGACCGGATAATATAGGAAGTTCGTACCGAAGTATTCATCGATAGCTAGTCCGTTGACTAACTTGACGAAGGATGACTTAAAGTTCGAGTGGACAGCAGAATGTCAAGAGACCTTCGAGAGCCTAAAAGTAAAACTCACCACAGCGCCGATTCTAGGATATCCTAACTATGATATCCCGTTTATTTTAGAAACTAACGCTAGTCTAAAAGGGTTAGGAGCTGTACTTTCGCAGAAACACGAGGGTCTCAACTATGTAGTTGCGTATGCGAGTCGTAAATTAAGCGGCGCGGAGTACAACGATTCGAACTATAGCTCGATGAAGTTAGAGTTACTTGCTCTGAAATGGGCAGTAACTCAAGCTTTCAAACAGTATCTAGCCGGATCGGAGTGTCATGTATACACTGATAATAACCCCATCGTTCATTTCCAATCATCAAATGTAGCGGTGACAGAGATGAGATGGATTGCGCAGTTAAGCGACTACCATTTGATAATGCATTTCCGGTCAGGGAAACTGAATGCTAACGCCGATGCACTAAGCAGACAGCATACGTATTTACCGGTGAACTTGAGATCGCTAGGGGTAAAAGCAAGAATACAGGATATACCGGAAGACGGTATCTCATTAGATGATAGTGAAATAGCAGCTTTACAAAGCGAGGACAGCGATATAGCATGCGTAGCGATAGCGGTGCGGCAGCGTAGTAATATAGCGAGCAGTTGGATGAAGGCGGTGAAAACTGTATGGCGCGAGAGAGAGAGCGATTTGAGGTAATATCAGGTGTGCTATATAGACGTAAAGAGAGAGATGGAAGTTTCTAGAGACAACTAGTCATCCCAAAGTCTCTACAAGCTTGTGTACTCTATGAGCTACATGAAGAGATAGGCCATCAAGGGATACAACGAACATGGTCTCTGATCAGCGACCGATTCTATTGGGTAGGAATGTGGGAAGCGGTGTGTGTATATTGCAGATCATGTAAGCGATGTGGGTTAAATAAGGTGGCGCGTGTGAAAACCGAGATGGGAACATTGCGGGCACTGCGGCCATTAGAGGTGATAGAAATAGACTTTACCACAGTAGAGAAAAGTGTCAAGGGTATAGAAAATATATTGGTCATTACGGATGTTTTTACTAAATTCTCGAAGGCGATTCCGACTAGGAATCAAACAGCTAAGTGTGTAGCCACGGTTCTTTAAAACACCTTGTTTGATCGATTTGGCTTACCAAGCCGGATCCACGTGATCAAGGTCGAAACTTCGAGTCGGCCATAATTCGAGAACTATGCGAAGAGCATAATATCGTTAAATCACGAACACTCCATGGAGTATGATATGATATGATATGTATATCATCCGCAATGAAACGGGATGGTAGAGCGGTTTAATCAAACCCTACATAATCTGTTACGGACATTAAGCGAAGAAGAGAAGAAAGCGTGGCCAGACCATATATATGCTATATAGCGACAGAATTGTATGCCTATAATTGTACCCCGCATGCGACTACGGATTATTCGCCATACTATATGTTTTTTGGCCGAGAACCGATTCTACCAATCGATATATTATTGAAGCGAAAGGAGGGCAAGGTAGTGCGATTAAGCAAGGTATGGAAAAGGGCGAACGAGAAGGAAAGCAAGCGGAAGCAAGAATGGGTTAAGGCGGGACTTATCATACTGAAAGAGGGACAGAAGGTCCATATCTCCCATCATCCGATCGGCCGGAACAAATTACAGGCTAGGTATAAACCGGACGACTATAAGATAACTCATCAGTTATCGCCGCAATCGTACCAGATAATGCGTAGAGGGGTAACTAGAGTAGTAAATAGATCGAATGTTAGGCAGGGCGACAATCTAATTACCCCATACCCAGCATTCCCCGTAGGAGTTCCTGAATCAACAAAGGGGTACCCCCAAACCGTTATGGTTTTACACAATAGCGAGGGTAATAGTGACCTTATGTATATAGAGTATATACCTATATGTTATATTCAGTATATAGGTTATATTCAGTATATAGGTTATATATATTATATTTATATATTATTATTATATGTGGAGTGGTTATATTTAAATATATTAGGATATATGAAGTGTTTACTGTTTAGTGTGGGCACTAAAAATGTTGGCCGGGAGGAATGTTATGTAGTGTATATTAGTGTATATGTGTGTGCGAATGAATTATCTTTAGATCAGCGCGCGGTAATGAATATGCGGTATAAGTGTGGGTATGAATCGTATATAGGTACAATATTATATATCGTGCGGCGCGGAGTATTCGGCGAGTTGTTATATGTTATATAATGTCGATTAGGTGTTCACGCACCATAAAGGATCGAAACTTCAAGAAACTAATTGTATAGACACGCCCCTAAAATATCGTGGGCGTGTCGAGCCAATACGAATCTTGGCAGTTTTAGCGTTTGGATCGTGGTGCGTACACTGTACGCCGTACAGTTTACGCCGTACACGTCGATGAGATTTTGATTGTAATAAAGGAATTAAACAATTTTTCTTATTTAAAGTAGTATTATAAAGTAGTTTATTACGTATAACATAGACTACACAACATATATATCGTAGCTATTGAATTTAATTTGTATACCAATATGTTAAAACCCTTGAGTTAATATAATATCAAAAACATTTAGTTCAAACAAGTTATAAAACCCTTTAGTTAATAAAATGTTAATAACCTTTAGTTCAAATAAGTTAAAACTCTTTAGTTAATATTTTATCAAAAACATTTAGTTCAAATAAATTCAAAACCCTTTAGTTAATATTGTTCAAAATATTTATTCTTTATATGGTAAAACCCTTCATGTTTTACTAAAGCTTTTACTAATTAGTCGAAAACCCTTCATTCAGAAGACCACTAACTAAATGTTTATTCAGCGAAAATAAAGGGTTATTTTTAACAGTGTATGAGCTTATCACTAATAAGCTGAACTTTCATGTTAGTAATGTACTTTCGTATTAGTATTAAGTATCAGGATAGCAGCGATAAGATGTATACGGATATCAACAAAAATAAAACAAGAAATAGCTACATATGATATATTATTATAGAAATATTAACAGTATGTTCAACTACAAAATTATATTTGATAGAAAGCTAAAATTAACTTGGTTGCGGAATTACCAATAAGAGAGGATAAAGAATAAAGAATAAAGTAGTACTAATGTTAATACACTGAGATATAAACGATATCTAAAACATAAAACATCACGTTCGCCTTGTGGAAATACCCACACTCACATATATAATTATTATAAATATATACAATATAACACTACTAAGATGTAAATCTAGAATACATAAAAAATAACCAAAAACATTTCCAGGAGCTTGCAGTCTTGCAACTACCTTGATATTTTTATTGATTGATAATTTATTTAATAAAATATATAGTCCAATTATATAATCTAAAGTATAAATTGTAAATATTTGCCAATTTATCATACGTTATAGAATTAATCAAACAATAAAATGAAATTACAAAATACAGAAATTAAAACATTTTATAGTTACTAAAATAAAAGAAAAATAATCGAAAATAGAAATAAAATACATTGTTTTATTAAAGGGCATCAAAATATTCAATTTTTACTTTAACGATAATGGATTATTCTTCTGATACTGATAAACTAGAGTTACAAAGAAAGCGACGCATGAATAAGAGTAATACACAATAATATCGATGTTGGTAGCTGTATTACTGGAGCCACACATGTGTAATGCCATAAGTTCATGATATATGTGAAGCAGATTATCCGCGGGTTTAGAATTAACGACCGACTCGTGCATAGCTGCCAGACATCTTAATTATTACATCATAACTATTACAGCATACCTATTATATCATAACTACTACATCATAACTATTACATCATAACATTTATATCATAACTAGTACATCATAGCTATTACATCATAACTATTATATCATAACTATTACATATAATCAATAAATTAAAGCTAATAACAGTTATATATAGTAATAATACGTATATGAACACGAATTCAACTATATGAGTGTAACTTTAGAACACTATTCTATTATCCTTCATCAAATAGCATACAATAATTCAAACAACATTCCATCAATAATGTATTGATGAATCATATTCCATAGATATTTCAAGAATGAATTTCACAGAATTGTTCTCACTACCACATATATATAATATGTACTTCAACGATGACATACATTTACTGGTTAGTTATAACGAGTAATGTCATAGTTTAACCTACAGCCTTATAAGGATATATTAGCATCTCCACAGCTATCGCAATCGAAAGTAACGAGTATATTTGACGGGTTCAGGTTGGTGATAAATCTACCGTGTTTAATTTAAATATAAAAATGTATGGAATAAATTAACAAATTGAAACAACTCCAAGATATTTAATGAAAGGTATTACATAATAGAGAACAATAGCATAGCATGATAGGGAAATAATCACTTCATGTCATACCTATGACTCACTGGAAATGTGATTAGGTAAGTTATAAGTAAGCAAGTAATTATATGTATTATTATAGTATTATAAATATATATATATATATATATATTATAAATATGGCGATTATTAATAAATTACTAATTAATTTATATTTTTCAGATGGTGAAACTTTATGAAGACTTATATCTAAATATCTAAATTCACCAGTTAAATAATAAGTAGAAGCTTTGTTCTTTCCTACTCAGTTTGGAGTGTGTGTGAAGGTGAATGCGACAATATTGTGCATTCGGTAAGATCCTTAATATATATATATATATATATATATATTCTAGTTCTACTGATAAATGTCTTCTAAAAATAGACTTTAAGAATTATTTTAATCTTAAATCTCTCGAATCGATCATTAGCCAAATTGCTAAATTTTCCCAGGCCTTTTAAATTGGACATTATTTACTCTTCTCCCAGTATATAAATTATTCATAGGCAATGAGTTTATTCTAAGCTCCAGAGGTGTTTAACAAGGTAACGACATTCTCTCGGCCCATTACTATATTCTTTAGCTTTAAAAATACTTTCTGATATAATTATTATCAAATTTTTTAATTGGAATCTATCAACATTTTATAATAGTAGATATAATGGTAGGAAATATAAATGAAATAAAATTAACTTTGGATAAATTTCTACAAGTTTCACCAAATGTTGGTATTAAAATTTACATTAGAAATGTGAAATGTCAGTGGCCAAATTTCGATGAGTTCTCGTGGGATATTTATCCTGATTCGATTAATAAGATACGTGAAGAATGTATTGATTTACTCTGTTCTTCAATTTTTACTTCCGAATTTATCAATAATCACATGGTTATCAAAGTTAAGTATTATTTTATATTGCAACATGCACACATTTACAAATGTATAACTCACAGTATGAACTAACCCTAATTTGTTCATGCGTAAGTTTTTGTAAAATTAACTATGCTCTCAGAACTAATCCTAATAAATTCATATCTAACTCTAATAATACATTTGATAATTCTTGAAGAAATGTACACTATAGTTTGATGATAGTTAGTATGAAGACTTGTTTTTTCAGGCTACTGTCCTAATTGGTGAAGGTGATTTAGAACTTATTTCTGCAATCAATATATATCCAGCAGCGTATTTATCTTCTGTAACCCAAGCAATATGTTTTATGTCATATTTATTACATTAGATATAAGTGGAATTTTGAAATATTCAATTACTATGTTATTTAAATGCTAAGGAAATTTGAGATTAAAGTATTGGCTTACGTAATAAATGAAGTAATCCTAATTATTTTAAATGTAAATGTAATCTATTTACCCGCTCCACTACTCAAAATAACGCTAGACTACTTTCACTATCGGGGATCATGCAGGTACATGGTTACTTGCAGTCCTAGATACCTTAATGTGATAGTATTTAATTCCAATGGACGTAGAGTACTTCTTATACATATGTTGGGCTTACCTCTCTATAATATATATATTACAAGACCAGCTTGCAACAAAGCATTACTGGATATTTATGTAGATCATAGTCTAAATTGTAGAGCTGGAAGTGAACGTACTAGGCACAATTATGTATGAGATATATCTTTCTGTAGAGTATACTCTATACCATATAATTAATTCAGTAGTGTTATTCCCATCTTTAGAAACATTCAATTTGTGCACAGGTACTTTTCGATGATCTGCATATATTTCATTAAATAAATTATCTTTAGGAAAATAAACTGCTTCAATGTTTCAATCACTTCACCTCTGCAGATTACTACTATTCTAAGTGCAGGAATTAAGGTTTATTTTGCAGCTGGTGGGCGAGATACATATAAAGATGGAAACAATTTAATAATTGCCATGGTGAAGGCATTCCTTTTCTCCCTTTCGTTGCTGAAACAATTAATACTTGGTATAACATTTCTAAATATATCATTAGCTATATTTCTAAGTTATGTGCTGATAAGTTTATGTAAAATAGAGATAAGTCCTTATATAAACTGGATGTATCAATAACTTTCCCTAACCATGGCTTGAACCGAGGGAATGAAAATATGATTATTTCGTGAAGCCCGATCGTTGAATTTTATAATTAGTTTATTTTATTATTTTGTTTTTAATATTTTATTCATTTTTATTATTAGTATGCGTTTTTTATATTTAATTTAGTTTGGCTCAATACGATGATGAAGAGGTCGAAAAATTCAATTATAATATTCCATATATTTTGTTCATTTTTAACCCATCTAAGTTATATATGTAATATTACAAACATATTATATATTACTAACATATGTTTTTAATAAATCATTTGAATATAAATTGACTGATTAATAATTCTATTACAACTATTCAGTGAATAGTATTCACTTATCATTATTCATTTAGTTAATTATTTCAATATATATTCTATCAAAATAAAATATAATATACATTTATGTGTAATATGTTTACATATTAAATACAATAATATACAATATATATAAATATATATATATATATATATATATGTTTAATATAAATTGATATTTAAATAAAAATATATATGATTTATAAAATATATATATATGACTAAACTTGTTTCACCTTTAACGTAAACACTCTTGTTCATCATTTTCTATTGCATTCTCGGATATCTATAAATTAAAATGGTATCAATAAATTAGAGTAATTATAATAATTATATATGAAGATGTATATTCAATTTACATTATACAATGTACATATATTCATATTAGTATATAATATTATTTATGTAAATTATAATATTATAATTTAGATATGTAATTAAGCTATTATTATATAGCTATTATCCTCCTTAAATTCTTCCGCCTTGCCGTGGTGAGGAGGCCTGCGTACTCTAATGAACTAGATACCTATGATGATGAGGATTTATTCATTGGTAGCTTCAAGCATATCACACAGGTCTAAAGCGAAGAGGCAGACTAAATGGAAGAAGAAGACAATAATTGTATGTGGGTTCTTGTATTCATACGATAGCGATGAATGATTGACTTTCTCCACGGTATCATATGGTTCGCTTTGTACGACTATACATTGGGAAATCGCCCAAAACTGGGAACCACGTCATTAGTAGAAGTAGCGATCGCTAATGTATCCAGCAAACGAAAATTCAACTATGCCAATCACAACCAACAGCACCAGGGTTAAAGCCCCTGCCAACAACAATACCATACTCATAAACGGAGCAGATAATAATAATATCTACAATTATAGGACACTTTTAAAGCCGAGAGGAGGGAGTGTTCTCGACAGCAAAGTTTCATGCAGTAAAATGCTTAGTTGCAAGCAGTCTATAAAAATAGCAACAATGAACGTACGAACTATCAGGATGGAAGACAGAAAGAATTAATTAATATATAACGCATCCAAAAAACGCATTAACATACTATGAATAGTAGATCATATAATATGCCATGACGACAATATAAAATACGAAAGAATTGATAAACATACATTGATTACAACATCTGCATGCAGAAACCAAAATCAAGCATCAGCATGAGGTATAGGAATTGTATTATACTCAAAAGCAGAACAAGCCCTGAGAGAAATAATTAAGTGGACTGAAAGAATAATGATTGTACATTTCAACGGAAACCCACTCACTACAGTAATAATTCATTATTCACCATGTGAAGGGAGCAATGAAGCAGAATTTCATTATAAAATCCTACTCGACGCAACCACTACGATACCAAGATACAATGTATTACTGCCGATAGGAGACTTCAACGCACATGTAGGAACAAATTACACTTTCAAGTACACATATCATAGAAACAGTAATAAAAACGGCAGACTTCTAATAGACTACGCCGAAGAAACTAACATGATGATAGCCAACACATTCTTCAGAAAAAGGACCGGTAAACTCTGGACATTTATGTCAGACTCTACTGGTGCCAAAACTCAAGTGGACTACATTTTTATTAGACGAAAGTGGAAAAACAGCTTACATAACTGTGAAGCCTACAACAGTTTCAGCAGTGTTGGATCCGACCATCGAATTCTGACAGCAAAGTTAAAATTAAGTTTAAGAAAGAACTCAACTCAAGCTAAGAAAACACAATATGACTGGTCAATACTGAAGAATAAAGACGCTAGTACTGAATATAGCAAAGCTGTCAGAGAAAAATGTAACGAACTTCAATCTGAAAACACAACTGCAACAGAACTATATGAAAACTTTATAGAAGCTAATAATATCATATCAAAGAAGATGATTCCTAGAATAAGAGCAAATCGAAAAACTAACACTACTTATGATTATAGAATTCAAGAACTGAGAGAGAAAGTAGAAATTGCATACAGTAAACACAAACTTTCAAACACAAATGAAAGCTATGAAGAACTAGTAAAAGCAAAAGATAACTTACGTAATATGTATATGATCATCGAGAGTAACGCACTACAAAAAGCCACAGAACAGGTAGAATTAACAAACCAAGAATCTAAACATTCTAAATGCTGGAAGTTAATAAACGAAATAACAGTCCGTAAAAACACCAAAAAAGGAATTATAAAGGCGAAAAGTAAAGAAGATAGAGTCAAGATATGGTACGAACACTTCACAAAATTACTGGGCAGTGACAGAAAAGGCGATGAAAACATATCAGTTAATGCAGATGAAATACATAATATACTCATAACAGCTTTTACTCTGGAAGAATATAGAAAAGTGACAGACAATATTAAAGACGGTAAGGCTGCAGGACCTGATGATATAAGTCCAGAGATACTAAAGTACTGCAAATTTGACGACATCATACTAAACTTTGCAAATAATATACTATTTTTTACAAGAAACACCAGCTCAATGGACATCAAGCAACATAAAGCCACTACCTAAATATGTAGATCTAAGCAATGTAAATAACTACAGAGGAATAAGCTTATCAAGTATTGCATCAAAGATAACAAACAAGATGATTCTGAAAAGAATTCAACCTACAGTCGATAAATTGTTTAGGAATAACCAAAACGGATTTCGACCAGGTAGAGGAACCATTGCACATATATTAGCAATAAGACGACTCATAGAAGGAATTAAGACCAAAAATATTCAATCTATAGATTATGATATATCATAACATTTGTGGATTTTAAAAAGGCTTTCGACAGCATCGACATAGCAGTTCTATTCAAAATTCTCATGATTTATGGAATTCCAGAAATACTAATAAGAGCTATAAAATCTCTTCACAGTAACTCAAAAGCGCAAGTAATAACGCTTGATGGAATCACTGAAACTTTCCTTATTCAAAACGGAGTACTGCAAGGAGATACTCTAGCTCCATTCCTATTCATTATAGCTTTAGACTATGCTATGCGACTAGCAATAGATGGACGAGAGAGCGAAATAGGTTTTGAAATAGCAATAAAGAAAAGTATGAGACATCCAGCAGTAAACGTTACAGATGTCAGCTATGCAGACGACGTAGCTCTTATTAGTAAAAATATTGAAGAAGCACAAATACTGCTTCAGAGAGAAGAAGAAGAATGTAGAAATATAGATCTAATATAAACTGTAAAAAGACAGAAGCCATGTATTTCGGTATAGACAATAACGAACATATACACACCATACTCAATAATGAAATCAAAATAGTAGATAACTTTAAATATCTAGGGTCATGGATGCAAAGCTCAGAAAAAGACTTCAATATTCGTAAATCACTAGCCTGGTCAGCCGCTAATAAGATGAAGAAATTATGGAAATCAAGCATAAGAGACTCACTTAAAGTTAGAATATGCAGGGCTACGATTGAAACAATATACACATATGGTGCTGAAACATGGACAACTACAAAAACTATGAATAAACGAATAGATGGATGTTACACCAGACTTCTCCGAATGGCTTTAAACATATCCTGGAAAGATAAAATCAATAAAATAACGCTATATAATGGACTCTCAAGAATATCTGAAGTAATAAAAGAAAGAAGACTAAAACTTGCAGGTCATTTGATGAGACACGACAACGAAATGGCTCATAAACTTGTCCTTTGGGAACCGACAAATGGTAGTGCAAGAAGAGGTCGCAAAACCATCACTTTTGTAGATAATCTTAGAGAAGACATAGGACTAGATGATATAAATGAGATAAAGACGATGATGTTGGACAGAGATGTTTGGAGAGAAAAGGCAAAGAAGAGTCGAGCGAGAGCTCGACATAAGTAAGTAAGTATATATATATATATATATATATATATATATATATATATATATATATATATAATTAGTAATTATATATTATATACATATATGAATGAATGACATGAAATCAGTTTATAGATAAAGTCTAAAGAGGATCAGTGACAGCGATATTCTTTATTGAATCGATACCTCCTATCTATATATATTTTTCTTTATAATATTGACTTATCATGACATTATGTATACATATTGGTAAGTAAAATTATATTCTATATTATCGTATATCGTATACGATAATTATTAACTTTATTAATGCACACTATAGTGTAATTAAATTGACAATGACTCAGTATGGTGTATTGACTTTGTCAATGACGCATTATTGTGTAATAACCTTGAGAATGATGCACTTCCAATCTAAATAATATAACAGGATGAATACATAGACACAATTACCAGACAGTAAACCCGTTAACAAGCCTATCCATATACCTATTACCAAGAGTATATTCATAATTAATACATTAATAAATCATAATTATATAATATTTGTTCATAATTCGAACAGATATGATATGATAATAATGATGAAATACGGTTTATTATGCAATAAAATAGGGCTATGTAGACTTCGGTCGTGCAGGAAGAAAATAATAATATGATAACAATTAGATAATAATAATATGTTGAAGATAAATCGATAAAAAAATAACGAATACATGAATAATAAGTTTGATAATTGTATCATTAGATGTAGAGAGAAAGGTAGAAGTAATATTTATAATTGTGTTAATGTATCTAATAAAACTCAATGGTAAGAGAGGGTGAATTCCATAGAGTGGGATAGGAATTTTTAAAATCTCTATAATTTAGTGAAGATTTATAGAGTTTCAGGAGATAAGGAGCGGAGAATTTTTTAACGAATATAAGGTAATATTGTACGATTTTTAAATATATCAGAGATATAGCTATGGGTGAAATAATATATTTATTTATGGAATATAGACAAATGTAATTTACACCTGAGGGAGAATGACATACACATATGAGATGATTGATGAGAACTTGTAGTAACGTGATCCAGTCGTATTATTCAGTAAGTGGTACGTATTGAGGAATATATTTATCCGATTTAGTGGATCAGTATCTTTAGTAGGAAGTAGATTCAGTAGGGAAAAACATTAGTCAAGTCGTGAGAGTACAAGAGCATTTATTATAGTTTTCGTAAGGTTTCTGGAAAAAAGGTCCGGATTTTTGTAATTATGAAGAGATGAAAGTTAGAAGATTTTGTAGTGGTTGTTGATTTTATATGTGATTATTAAATGATAATTTATCATCAAATACTAATCATAGATTTTTGGAAGAATAGGAAGAAGAAATAATCATGATGTTTATAGTAAAGTTTTGGAAATAAGTATCAGAAGTAGATATATTAAATACAGTATTCTTAGAGGCATTAATTAGTAGCTTATTATAGAGGAACCATAATATTATGCAGTTTGCACACTCGATTAATTCAGAGTTAATGGTATTATGAGAATTTATGGGGGAAAAGGTAAACATTAGAATATCATCAGCAAAACTATGGTAGTGTATATTTGGAAAGTTTTTGATTATATCAGTAATAGGGCGGATATAAATAGAAAATAGGGACGGAACTAGAACGGATCCCTTTATAATACCGTGGTTAAGCGGAGAAATAGATGAGTAAGATTGTTCAATCATAATAGAGATATTGTGGGTTGTCAGATATGAAATAACCCATGTTAATGCTAAGCCAGATATATCCATTATAGTAAGCCGTGAGATTAATATGTTATTGTCAAGTATATCATATGTAAGGTCAAGTAGGATTATATAGCAACAAGTGTTGCTATTTAAGGTAGACAGTATTGTATCAGTAATAGGGAGGAGAGCTCTTCGGTAGAATGGCCATTAAGAAAAGCGCTTTGAAACTGATCGAAAAGATTATATTTATTTATATAGGTGATAAGTTGTTTGGATACAATTCTTTCAAATATTTTACTTAATATGTGTAGATAGAACATAGAGCGATAGTTTCTAAGGGATTTTGGATCAATGTTTGTTTTTTTTAGGATATGATATATTATGGCAGTCTTGAAGCAAGGTGAATCCTGGCCAGAGTTTAGTAAGTTCAAATAATATCCTAGAAAATATGAGAATATAAGGGTGCAAATTTGTGATATAATGAGATAGGTAGGGGGTCAGTGGGGGAGGTACAGTGATATGTCATGAGTGAGTTGTGTACTTCATATAGTTAATGAATAGTGAATATACTTAATGAGTCAATAGTATAGGTAATATAGATGGTAGGATTGAGTATATAATAAGAAAAAAATCTTAGTTGAAAATTTGACGTGGTCGGTAAAATGGGGAGGAATTTGGAGGAGAGAGTATTTTATTTGCCATTTCAATTAATTTGAGAGTATCAGATGAGATTAATGCTATATTTGTTATTATAATAGGTAGATTTTGAACGAGATATAGTAGATTTGTAATTTTTTCTAGCTAATATTGTTTTTAATAACTATATTATTATAATGTTTAAATTGAATAAAGTTGTTTTAATTTAAACTGTACTTCTCATCTATTTGGAAATATTTTAATTAATACATTTCAATAAATTAAAACTAATTGTGTATGTTTTATGTCATTTGTTTTATTTATGGTACACTAAAAGTATATATATATATATATATATGTTTGTTAATTGTTATTTTATTTGGTAGAGTCCTTTCATCCCATCCGGAAACTTAGATGATGTTTTCACTTATGACCATATGGCTCTAATGTCCCTTCGAAGTCACTATCATGTTAAGGTATCCATGGTTTTAACTATAGCCGATCATTTATTTATACACAATTATATAATATCACTTCTAAATATTATTGTAATACCTATTTTAATGGTATACCATAAACATATACGGATGGGGCTTGAAACCGTGTACTACTACTTGTGTGTATTACGCCTTAGATAAATGAGCATCGCAGTCAGTTAAAGTGTATATATATATATATATATATATAATTATATATATATAAATTAGATAGATGTTTTACAATACTAATAGTATATACATATATATATATATATATATATATATATATATATATATATATATAATAGTAATACATATATATGTTTATTTATTAAGATGTAATAATAATGGAATTTAAAATTTAAAAATCACATTAATAGTACGCTTACGATAATGACTGCCTAACACGTGACTGTGGATCACGTGGCGTATGACCTCGTTAACCTTGAAGGCCGTACCGCGAGTACAGTAGTAGAGGAATACCGACCGGAAGGGCGATGACATAATAAGAGAGGAATGTGATGCCAGCACCGCACTTCTGTTGTTTGAGGCCTCTAAGCGCTGCTCGAAACAGAGACTATTGCGCAATAACGAATGTAGTACGCGTGAGGTTAACATTGAAGTATGCACGAATGTGTTATAACTATAAACGTTATAACTTATTAAGAGGTATTCCAATTTAGGAAACAAATATTAATTGTCATAATTTTTCATTTAAAAATAACAAATTTTATATCATATTTATATATTTAATATATTTAATGAGGGAGGTTTAATGATATAAATTATGTATTTAATATTATTAAATGTAAAGTTTACGACTTAACTAGTATGTGTTTGAGTCATACAACTGAGGTATACATTTGTAGTTTTATATTATAATATTACAAATTATTAATATATATTTTATAAAAAATAGTATATTTATTGTATTAACTAATAAATAATATTAGAAGAAATTGATGACAAATTACTTCATATTTAAAGTATAAAACTAAAATGTATATATATATATATATATCTATATATATATATATATATATATATATATATATATATATATGTATATATATAAATTTAGATACTTATTAATTCTATATGTACATAAACATGCATTACTAACGGCAAAATTTGACAAGAAACAATACATTGCCAAATAAGGTAATAATGAAGTTTCCATTTGTATAGTGTATCTGTAGACATGTTTTAATATTAATATTTTCTAAATTAATTTTTATATTAATTTCATATAAATATATGTATTAATATACTCATATAGTAAATAACATATTACATATCGTTATTATGCCAAACTATAGTTGTATATATATGTTATATATATATATATATACATAATATACTTAATTCATATAGTAGAGTGTGCTATGATATATTGTAAACAACTACTACAACAACAACAACAACAGGAGAGCTATCGACCTGCCTTCTCGCGGCGCTCTTCGTCCATCTTCGATGGCAAAAAGGTCATATCACACGGCAAGTTCAGTCTCAGGCCACAAAGACCTGGACGGAGCGCTGCCCCCACAATTCGCGGATGTGTTTTTCCCGCCCGGTCAGCTGCCCTCGGCCCTGTTGATCCGGAATCTGCTAATTCGTGCCGGAGATGTCGAGTCCAACCCTGGACCGTCGGAGAGAGTCAAATGCAAGCCCTGTGGAAGAAACATTCGGGGGAACCAAGTTCACCTAACGTGCACAGGGTGTGGTGCTGCGTCTCACAAGCAAGAAAGCTGTAGTGGGGTGAAGAGAGCTGCCTTGGCTAGCTTCTCATGGAGATGCTGCGAGTGTGTGTCTCCAAGGAGCATCAACAGGCAGCCCACCACTAATAACATCATACTGGTGGGTCAAATTGTCGGGGCCCAAAACAATGCGGGGCCGGCAGTTTCAATGATAAGATGCTTGGTGTGTACCAGAGTGGTCAGAGCTACTACTCATCCGCTAATCTGCGCAGGTTGCCAAAGGGACTGCCACAAAAGTTGCTCTAAGTTATCCCGAGCTGAACAGGTCATGTATTTAGCGACTGGGGCATGGAAATGCGATCTATGCAATAACGCCCAGATCAATAATGGCTTGCTGAATACCGGACAGCCACAGGATAATGCTGTTAGACGAGCGGAGGTCAGGTCGCGGTGTAGTCTTAAGGTTCTATATTGGAATGCCAATGGGCTTAAATCCAAAATGGTAGAACTGGAGGACAGGACCCGGAAGATGGATATCGACCTGATCATGATCCAAGAGTCCAAGCTATGCAGTAGGGACAGGAATCCGTCTCTATCAGGTTACTCCACAATCCGTAAGGATAGAGAATCTGGGAGAGGAGGAGGGCTGATTACTTTCATAAAGGAAGATATACCTTTCACAGTCAAGTGTAACCAACTTTCTCAACGGGAGTCACTGCTCGAGATGCTACAAGTAGAGATCTGCGATGCATCTCTCCACAAGATCACCTGCGCAAACGTTTACTGCCCACCCACTAGGGGTGCACTACAAGGTCATGAATTTCAGACTTCAGAGCTTCCCAGTGCGGAGAACACACTGATAGGGGGTGACCTCAATGCGCACTCTAACACATGGGACCAGTGGCAGCCAGAAGACGAGATGGGCGGCAAGATAGAGGATTGGCTCCTAAATAACAACTTTAGCGTAGTCAATGATGGCTCCGCTACGCGCGTTAATGTCGGAACGGGAGGTAAAAGTGCACCGGATATAACTTTGGTCCACAGCAGCTGGCTGGAAAAGGTGGAGTGGAGTCCTACAGAATGCATGGGTTCAGACCACCTTCCTATCCTGGTCACGATAGACTGCCAAATTGAGGCGCTTAAGGTTAAACCAGTTATGGAGCTCAGGTGGAATTGGAAGAGAGCGGATATGGTAGGATTCGCCACGAAGGTGGATGATACTCTTCGCTCCCTGAATGAAAACCACACAAAGAGCTCGCTAGAGGTTAGAGCGTCCCACTTAAATAGGATCATATTAGAGTCGGCGGCATCATCCATTGGCAAAGTAAAGGCCTCCTCTAACAGTAAACAATGGCTAACGAGGGAGATTCGGGATGCGATAAAGAAACGAAATAGGCTAAGGCGCTACATTGCAGACAAGAGGGTTGAGTGGGTCGAAGCTTGTAGGGAGGTCCACTTGTTGATTCGGTTGGGTAAGGAGGAGCGTTGGAAGGAATTCCTGTCAGACGCGGAAATGAGCTCTGACCCTAGCAAGATATGGGATACTATAAAATTGCTCAGCGGCAGGAATTCCGGTTGCATCAAGAACGAAGTCCTCATACACAATGGGAAACATTACTCATCAAGCCGCGCTAAAGCAGATGTTTTCATGGCTAGCTACGCTGAGATTAGCCGGCTAGAGATAGCAAAAGTGGATCGCCGGAAAAAAGTGATCCGTAAAGCACTAGGTGCTGATAGCGTTGCAGAAGAGAGCTGTAAAGATTTCAATTTGTCGGAGCTGAAGGCGGCCATAGATAGCATGAAGGCCAAAGGGGCCCCTGGTAGCGATAACATCTCCCCTAGATTCTTGAAGGCTTTAGGACCCATAGCATTTAGGTACCTCCTTGGTATTATCAATGAGTCGTGGAGTTACGGTAGGTGCCCGGCGTCATGGAGAGAGGCTGTAATTGTCCCTCTGCTAAAGAAGGGTAAACCGGCCAGCAAAGTGGACTCGTTTAGGCCAGTCTCTCTCACCTCGTGCATTGCGAAAACTATGGAGCGTATGGTAGCCAGTCGCTTGTCCTATCTGGCTGAAAGTAATGGTTGGTGGAGCGAGGATCAGGCGGGTTTCAGGCGTATGAGGTCGTGTGAGGACCAGGTTTTGCGTCTGTCACAGTCCATCAGCGACGCCTTTCAAGATCGGCCAGCTTCACGTACGGTAATGGCACTGCTTGACTTCAGTAAGGCTTACGACACGGTATGGAGAGAGAGGCTGCTGGAAATACTATTGGACAAAGGGGTACCGCTATTAATGACCAAATGGATCAAAGGATTCCTATCGGACCGTAAAGCAAGGGTCCGTCTCGACAACACACTAGGCAGAAACTTCAAGCTTCATCAAGGTGTACCGCAAGGCGCTGTCCTCTCTCCGCTGCTCTTCCTGTTCTACATAGACGGGATCAGGGATGTGGCTCCAGAGGGTGTCAAGGTAAGCATGTATGCTGATGATATTGCAGTATGGGCTCAGAGCAGAGACAAAATCGCGGCCCTAAGTAAGGTCCAAGAGGCTATAAAGAAGTTCGGGATCTGGAGCGAGGAGCATAAGCTCACGCTGAACCCGCACAAATGCGAGATATCCTTCTTCTCAACGGACCCGAAGGAAGCGGGTTGGTGCCCAAATGCACGGTTGAACGGGGTAACTCTACCGGTAAACAGAACACCAAAGTTTCTGGGCATCACATATGACCGTACTCTGACCTTTCGCCCACATGTAGAAGATGTCAAATCTAAGGTACTGGGGCGCATCAAGATCCTGGCGTCTCTAGCGTCAAAGGAGTGGGGTTGGAGTCGCGGGAGCCTTCGAAGAATCTTTCTGGCTATGATCAATAGTGTGCTGAACTACTGTGGTGCGGCATGGCAGCCATGGCTAGCTAAGACAAACGTCCTTATCCTTGAACGGGTTCAGAACAGGGCTCTGAGGGTATTAACAGGCCAGACGTCTGATACTCCACTGGAATGCTTGAGGTTGGAGGCAGAACTACCATCCTTCTAAACCGCAATTCGACGCAATTGCCTAATAGCATGGGAGAAGTCGGCCCGATTGCCACAGGAAAACCCCAGACGTAAGCTAGTCTCGTCCACTACTCCGCACAGATGGAAAAACAGGAACTGTTTCAGTGACATGAGTAAGGATGAATGCACTAAGTTAGGGTTGGACGAGTACCCAAGGGAAGAACTATCCATAAATCAATTACCTGGTTGGAAATGGATAGTTCACTCGCCTTGGTCAATAAGGACAACCCTTATCGGCAGTTGCAAGAAAACCCAAGGAAGCAACGCTCTATTAGCGGACGCCATCACCACTATTGGTGCTGCAGGAGAGGCAGACTACACCATCTACACGGACGGGTCAGCCCAGGGCGGTATTTCGAATGGAGGAAGCGCTGCCGTTATCACTACTGGTGCGGCCAGCAACCCATGCAGAATTCACTCTAGCTCCTGTAAAGGCTGTAGATGGACTTGCTCATACGACACTGAGGTAGCCGCGCTAATACTGGCAACGGAGTGGATCTTGCGATACGCGGCAGATTTCTCCTTCTGCGTAATCTGCTCAGACAGCCAGTCGGCGCTAATCGCCATCGAGGGATCAGGTAGGAAGGACGGAAGGCTCCTGGACGAGTTAAGAAAAAATCTCGCCAGAGTTAAATGCAGTGTCCTTCTGCAATGGGTTCCAGGTCATTGCGGACTCATAGGTAATGTCTGGGCGGATGAGGAAGCGGGGAAAGCGGCCAACTCAATGGACCAAAGGACTGACGGGTACCAGGGAATCTCATTCCGAGCTGCTAGGTCTCGAATCATCCAGGAAATCACGGATCCTCCTATAAGCCATGAGAGGACGAAGGCTGTGTACGATGGAAGACGGGATAGAATCCTGCTTCCGAGAAAGGAAGCTGTTCTTCTTGCGCAACTCCGCAGCGGCCACTGCAAAAGATTAGCCGCATACAGAAGTATTATAAGTGATTCCTCACCTCAGTGTCCTTTCTGCGAAGGAGAAGCGGAGACCTTGGAGCATTGGCTTCAGGAATGCCCGGCCACAGTGGGAAAGCGCATTCGCGGATTTGGGGGAGCGGCGCCTCCGTTATCAGTCTTGGTGGAATCACCTGAGGCTGTGCTAGCATTCGCACATGGACTTTGGTCCTTGTGATGCTACGCCGCAAACAACAACAACAACAACAACAACAACAACAACACACTTTAATAGAATAATACATAATACTAACGGGTCTTTAATAAATGTCCTTACGATTCTGTCCTTCATTATGTAAAGGGCTGAACATATTATACACGATACCGTGCCTGTAATCATTGCATTGTTGTATTGTATACACAGAACAAGGCATACGTACAACACACGTTGTACATAGTATGGTGTACGATGTACGATGTAAGTATGGTGTACTAATGGTATTCATTCTAAAATGATAATGAGGTTGTTTAAGATTAATAATAATGTAAGATTATAATATCTGTTTTAGAATCAATACTCGTATAATTTAACACGTAACTCCACTTGAATACAACCGTATCTATGATGTGTATTTTATAAGTATTGATAACGAGCGATGTGTAGCGATTAAGAAGGATAGCAAACAATGAGAGCAAATAATGAGAGCAAACCTGCGATAACGAGGCCGATCCTGAAGCACACGATAGCTGACCGGAAGTGCCCTAGTCCCACCGTCTGACCTATTCGTATCGCTATGCTGAGACTCATTCCTTTCATTAACTAGCGGTTATTATGTCATTACAGGTCATGTGACGATATTAACTCTATATACTAGGTTATATAATTGAGCGAGGTGTATATTTACTAGTGATGTAAATGCTACTCAATTCTAAAGCATGATGCAGTCTCAGTCTCAGTGACCTAAAGTCTCATCTCGGCTTGGCTCGTTTTTTTTTCCGAAAATGAAAGTCTCGGCACGGCATCAATAACCAAAAGTCTTGATTTGGCATCAAAATGCTCGTTATTATTTACACCATTTGATGACATTTACATAATTATTCACTGAATACCGAAGTTGGCGCAGATAATTTTTTTTAAATTGATGTAAATGTGAAATATATAAAAATTAGCATTAAAATGTAACTTCAAAAAAAGTATAATATCGGCTCGGTTATGTTGTGTAAGAGTTTTAACTCGACTCGGGATTATTTGGCTAGAGGCTCGGCTCGGCTCGGGTTCATTTTTTTTCGGAAATTTAAAGTTTTTGCTATGCATCAATAATCAAAAATCTCGACTCGGCATCAAAAATCTTGGCATCATTTACATCACTAATATTGACTATAATTATATATATAAATATATACTATAATAATAATATAAATATAATTATAATAATAATAAATTATTATGAATAATAATATAATAACACAACTCTAGTTACATATAACGATGTAGTTATAGTATGCATTAGTGTCGTAGCATTGTTTATTGAGGAGCTATGGTAAATGAATCAAATGATGCGGTTAAGGGGATTCACGGTCATTAAAATAAAAAAATTTATAAACAAAATTTTATTTAAAAAATAAATTATTACATGTATAATGTATGATATGTCAAAATATCACATGTTAAAAACATATATAAAGCATAAAAAAACATAATTTTATAACACTACCTATTTCTAATAAAATAATAATTAAAAAAATGGCGCAAAAATTACGGTTTACATATATTATAACACTGTTTTTCAGCGCCATCTGTTGGTTTCATTTTATAAATGCTAGTGATTGACCGTTGGCTTGGTTCTATAATAATAATATAGCGTCATTTCATTATTATTATTATTATTTGATATGGGTCGATTGACTAAATGACAACTTTCGAGGCGTAATCGAGATACACTCAAGGTTTATATTATATATAATATGTAACTATTATATAACTATATAATAGTATCATATATTATTTATAAAACGTCAGATAAATGTGTTTATTTAGGAATATAATATCATAATATATTTACAATATTTAAATTTGATAATATTGAAACAAAGCAATTCGATTTTATTATATTTATGCTAATCTAATTTTATATTATATATAATATATAACTATTATATAACTATATAAAATTATCATATATTATTTATAAAACGTCAGATAAATGTGTTTATTTAGGAATATAATATCATAAAATATTTAAAATATTTCAATTTTATAGATTTTACAGGTAGATGCGGCGGCTAGAGATGCTACAAGAGTGAAAGCCTCTAAGAAGAAAAAGGTGACAGACTCTAGGGAAGGGAGACGGGCAAGACAAAGAAGGCAAATTTCATCATAGGATTATGGAAGTGGATTACTTTTATAATATCTAATAAAAAAAAAATCAATCATAATTATAATACAATTTATTTTTTGTATATTTGTATTCTTTCATATGCAACTATAATATATAATAATAATAATTTATATAGATGCAATTTATTTCAAAAGCATGACAAATTATACAAGTTATATAAATATAATATAAAAATTGTAAGAATTAGCTAAACTAACTTTTACCATAATAATAAATGTCAAAAAGCAGATAAATAATATAGTCAATCTTTAAAATCAATTATCTCAGAATATAAGTTTTTTTTATGAACATTTCTATTTCTCAATGAATAATTGACTAAACTTGTCCAAAATTTCAAAGTATGTTTAGTATTATATCTATATTGTAGCTATAGAAAATATGTGTGATTAGATGTAGAGTTTATAAATAATTGATAATTAAATTGTTTAAATAAATATTTTATTTTTAAAAAAATTTTATTTTTTAAAAATGTTGATATTTTAAAAACTATTATTCTAATCATTTATAATTCCTATAGAACAATTAACACAATATAACTTAATGTTATGCAATTTAAATTATGTGAAAATCTTAATTATTTCTTGAGTTTTTGAATTTTCAAAAAAAAAAAGTCCTATCTAATTACATTGAAATCTAAAGACCCCTTAAATGCTACTGTTAAAACTGATGCATTCGTATAGGAATTCATTAGTTTTACACCTATATGTGTATTCTAAGTGTAAAACGTAAAAATGCAAGTAATAAGAAGATGAACACTAAATATTGAGTAATTAATAATTAGTAATTATATACCAGTAAAGTGGAGTACAAATTAACTATACTTATTAAATGGAGTAATTCAAATATTACTATTACAATGGAGTAAATTTACACTAAATATTATGTTAAATTTAGCCAGTAAAATCATCGATTTGTACTATGTAATATATATATATATATAATTGAGATACATTTTAATACTGTAATTGAAACAAAAACAAAAAATAAATGGATAAATAAATTAGTCAGAAAATATGTTGAGATATTTGAGTATATTAATATGTATATTATAAAAATATTTTGTTAGATTAGATCATCTCATCGAACAATTGGGAACTACATACCCTTACGATGTGCATACCATTACGCTGTATACATATACGCAGATATTATAAACATTGACTAATATATTTCCCATATAATACGTTTCCCCGATATAACGACTAACGGAATACGCGAGGCTCGCAATAGTGACCGCGATAGACTGAACTTCTAATTCGTTGGTGTGAAGGGTGCCTGGCAATGTTAGGAATGTATGCTTGTAATGTTAGTAATGAATGACTGCATGTGTAATAGAAATGTTATAAATGTATGTTATGACACTTAGGAATGAGTGATTGTTCTGTGTGTTAAGAATAAATATTAAGAGGGTTTCACAGTAAAAAAAATCAGATATCGACCAGATTTGCATAGCATTTGCCCAACATCACCAACATGAAAATCTGGCAGTTTCAGTGTAAACGGCTATACTAATATCGGGCAGGTCATCGAACGATTTATGCATGCATTTATAAATGTAAATTACAACCTATTCAATCTTTGACTTGCTCAATATAAGGTAAAACGAATAAATAACAGCCCGAAATCGTGCTATAAAATCTGGCTGTTTTTTTGGAGTGAAAGCACCTTTAGTAATATATTTTAATAATTTTTAATAATAATTTGTATGCGATATTTTATACAATACTATATATGTATAGCTATGACATAACAGGTGGTTACCTGCGATGATGATAGTGACTTCGAATGCCCACCACTCGTAGCTGGACATCTGTATTCCGTAGACCCCGAGTCGTATCAGTTCTGACCAATCATTCAATACATCACGTGACAAAGCTAGTGGGCGTGCGTTAATTAACGGTGATGTTAGGTTGTTGTTTGTAGGTTGTAGTGACGCCGACTAATAATGCTATGGTAGATCTAGTTAGAACGTATGTATATCGTCAAGGTATTAGAGATTTGCGTATGTTATTAAATAGTCAGTTTTCACTTCGGGTTAAGATGTTATAGGTAATTAGACCATCATTAAAATATAAAACTAAATATTCATGTATACATGCATTAATAATTCCATGAATATACATATATATATATATATATATATATATATCTATATATATAATATATATATATATTGTTAATATTATTTTTTTGTTAGAATTATCTGTGCGGTTAGGGTTATATTAATCATTAGGGGTTAATGCTTTAATGTAAATAACTTAATGTGTTACCTGGTAACGGTAACTTGCTACGATTCAAGGTTAGGTAGACTATCAGCATCAGCAGGTTGAATACGTAACTTAAAGACTGGGCTAGAGAGGAACCTCTGTATACAGGGGAACAATAGATAATAAGGAACACTCGATAATAAGGAACAATATAGAATATGGAACGATTGAGAATAGGGAAACTAGAGAATATAGAAAAATAGAGTATAAGTAACAATATTTGAACAATGGATATCACTTGCATGTAAATTTATCATATATATATATAAATAATTTTATCATTTAAAATGTAGAATAATAAATAATTATAAATAATGATTATTTCTATATCAATGATAATAATGATATTAAGTTGATAAAATTAAATCTAAATATATATATATATATCTGTATATTACTGAGGTAGATTTGAGTGCATTATTCCATGGTCTACTGTTGGATACACTAGTATTTACAGCGATATATTTTACCCTTAATGGTGTAATGGCAAATACATATATGTGATACTTTATTGATTATAATAATATTTATTAGAAGAATTTAAATGGTGTTGTTGTTGTTAATTTACAATTATATTTATATAATGTGTTCTCCTAAAGGGTTTCGAAAGTAATATATAATATTTTCTATTATTGATGCCCATTTAAATTATTAAACAGCAATTATACAAAGTTATATATATACCTATATATCCATATTTGTAATTAAAATGTAATAGTACGTCATAAATGTAGACCCATAATGAAATATTGTAAATGCAATCAACCGTGACATAAAAGTATATGATAATATATATTAGCAAACTACGTATACTATCGTCGTTACTGTTACACCTCAGTGATGACAGATTAAATAGACGACATACAGAGATACGAATAATGTATAACAATATCGTACACTATATATCATAGGACATATTTCTATAGAACATAAGTGTAGCACTATTGAATATATACATATATGTTACAAACTGTACACATTAAAATAATAAACTCTTGCAATTTAAGAAATATATGTAGGTACAACATTTATTGTATGTATACGTATGTATGTATATGTATTATTGTATTGTATGTATGTATAGTATACTATATTTATATTTTATACTTCGATATGTGCTTAATGGGTCGGTCCCCTAAAATAAAGTTTCAATCAATAATGTTGGCATTACCTTAATCCGAGTTGCAGGACGTTCACGAATATGAACTGAAAGAAGATTAAACTAGCCAAGGTCAGAAAAGAGATGACCGCTGTGACGATGACCTTGTTCTGGTTGGGTGGGTAGACAGTCGAGGTGTGTACAGTGTGTAGGCGACACCTTACAGTGTAGTATATGTATTCATTTAAGTTATTATACACATTCTTATAAATGTTATATAGTACGGTTGACATATTTTCTAATGAAAATATCGTTATCCTAAAGAATTATGTAAACTTGAATTACAACACGCACGAGAAAATCTCTAATGGTTAGATCGCGATAGGATATAACTATAGTTATATATGGGCTTACCAATATATGGGCTTACCTGACATTGTAGATAGGCGTATATTGTTAGGTTCACGAACAGACACTGTCGAGTGTTAGGTAATTGTTAGTCATCAGGGTATAACAATATATATTCTATAGAATGATGTGTATAACTATATGTATAATACTATTGTTATATATGAATACTATATTTATATATCCAATTTACATTATATATTAGTATTTTATTCGCAAATGTGTATTTAAAAGAATAAACTGTAATTTAATATTTCCTTTCATATGATTTTGTGAGTTTTATTAAATAATATACTTAATCAAAATTATTGTAAGTTAGTCTAATATCGGTATAACTAACCACTAAACCAGGAGTGAAGACGATAAGATAATCTGCTGTCAATCTATGTATATATATATATACATTTAATAATAAGTGATATTACATAATGATAATTATTTATAAATATATAATATACTACTATAATTATATTTATATGTTATAATAAATGTCAATAATTTCATTTATAATGTCGTAACGTCATCCTAAATTATATATTATATGTATAATATTACATTATATAGTATATATTAATCGATTAAATAATATTAATATGTAGGTACCTACAAATGTGTCTTATTTTTCATATTTGTTATAATAGTATATATTTATCTTAAAAAAAACATCACCTTAATGTTATTCTATACCATATATGGTGATTCAATATAACTCCCCCATCCGTAAACACGCATAATAAGAATGGACCATTCCATTATGCTATTTCTATATTATTATTTGATATGGGTCCCATCTCTAAACACGAATAATGGACCGTTCCATTATGCATATTATAAGTTTGTTGGTATGCGTTATATAGTTCGACACGCATCATTGCATATCAGGTCGGACTATATAACGACATCCGATTCGCTGATACGGCAGTCTAACCAATATACGTGAATAAGCCTTGACTCTCTCTACAACACTTAACATATACGATATATATTATAACGCTATTATTCTTTTGATTACAAATGTAATTTAAGTTTTAATTACAATTTGACTAATATAAATAAAACATATACAACACACATAGTGATACACGATAACACGTAAACTAAACCTGGCAATATCGCCATTTTGTCCCAACAACAATAGAATAGGTTCTATGTTGATGAATATCACGCAGAATATAATACTAGTCAGCACATTGATCAGGATACCTGTGTTGTTTCGTGTTAACTGTTAATCAGCCGCATGTAAATATAGGTGTCAATATGTACCTCTCTGTGTTTGTGTGTGTATGTATATGTATGTGTGTGTATGTATATGTATGTGTGTTTGTATGTGTATTTATATATATATACATATATATATATATATATATATATAATATATATATATATATAATATATATATATATAGTCTATATAATATAGATATACGTATACAATGTATTGGTAACGAAGTATTAATGCTAAGTGTTTACATATCGCTGTGGAATAAGAGATCAGCGCATATATAGTCTATATAATATAGATATACGTATACAATGTATTGGTAACGAAGTATTAATGCTAAGTGTTTACATATCGCTGTGGAATAAGAGAACAGCGCATGAGCAGTGAACAGAGACGTATACGTAGTAGTAGTCTGTCACGCTCGCATCTATCATACTCGTAATAGTAATGATAATGATTATAATATTAATAACAATTATTATTATAATAACAATAATATATTATATATATATATATATATATACATATTAATAATAGCAATATTAATATTACAAGTAAGATATTCATATGATGTTGTTATACACTAATTATGGTTAGCAAATCAAGCATCACAATCTATGTCATATTATGTCTTGTTATCTAATAATAATATAAACGTATAAACGTATTCATCAATTAATAATTGTTTATTTTTTATAAAATAATATACATCTTTAACATTACCTATAAATTGCCGAATTGTACTGAGTTATTGAATTAAATACCTTACATTTAATAATTTAATAGAAAAAACCCTCGTACACATAGTACATCGGGACTTCTCCATGACTGATACATGCATTATAATATATATTTTATTCTCGAGTAAAATATAACTAACTTGTTTGTTTGTTTATTTGCATGCAAGCGTAGAGTGTACGGCGTAAACTGTACGCTATACGGTGTATGCGAATGATAGTGCTAACATCGTCAATTCTATTACACTATATTAGGTAATATACTATATTAGGTAATATACTATTATACAATTAATCAAAAATGTAATATAGCATACTGAATAAATAGTTGCAACGTTGTAATGATATCATCTCCGAACAATATATTTAAATTATTATAGATTATATTATATTATTAATATAACCAGATGTAACCTAATAAATATCGTTATTTAAATAGACCGATATATTGATATAAAATAATTAGCTTATTTATATATATATATATATATATATATATACATTATAACGTTTAATGACAGATTACATATTATTAAAATTCGAATTCATATAGGAAATATATGTTCGTTAACAGTCATTGTTGCATGTAGGTTGCATGTAGGTTGCATGTCCTATTATATAGTATTTTATTTCATTTATTCGCATGTAATTTTTGAATCATAGACATCTAAGGGGCGAATCCGTATTAATATATAACGTATTTGTTGCGAATATAGATCATTAAGTAATAATACAAATACAAATGTATTAAATGAAAATATTTACATTTTTTTCCCTTTGATATGAAAATAAAAAGTTACTGAAATAAAAATATAAGCATAATTTATACAGATGTTAGGGTGTATACGCGATAAGGGCGGCCAATCAAAATGAAGCAACATTAAGATTATTTGATTATAATTCGAATATGTTACGTACGCATGATATCGATATAGTTTTAGAATGCCCGTTTAATTTCAAGTAGAACCAATACATTAGATATGTATAATAATATAATTCATCGATATGTTATCCGCTATAGTAACTGTACAATTAAATATTTGTTAATAAATTTGATTTTTTATTAAATTATAATTTATACTATTATAAATTAATTTATTCTACTTCGAATATGTTACGAAAAAATGATATCTATATAGTTTTAGAATGCCCGTTTAATTTCACGTAGAACCTATACATTATATATATATATATATATATATATATATATATATATATATATAATAATATAATCCATCGATATGTTATCCGTTATAGTAACTGTACAATCAAATATTTGTTAATAAATTGTTAATAAATTTGGTTTTTTATTAAATTTCAAGGTACTATAACAGTTACTATGACGGATAACATATCGATGGATTATATTATTATACATATATAATATATAGGTTCTACTTGAAATTAAACGGGCATTCTAAAACTATATAGATATCATATTTTCGTAACATATTCGAAGTAGAATAAATTAAAATTTAATAAAAAATCAAATTCATTAACAAATATTTGATTGTACAGTTACTATAACGGATAACATATCGATGGATTATATTATTATACATATATAATGTATAGGTTCTACTTGAAATTAAACGGGCATTCTAAAACTATATCGATATCATGCGTACGTAACATATTCGAATTATAATCAAGTAATTTCTGATAGTAATAATTGTAATTTAATCACACACACAATTATTTATGTATATATATATATATATATACGTATTATATCTGAATAATCGCGTATGAATATAAATTATATTGCATATTATTTAAATGCATCATTAATCACTGAATGTAAAGAACATATAACGTTATATAAAAATAACTCAATAGATAAAGGATAACTATATTACAACGACTCGTTGAACGAGTGTAGTGAAGCATGGCGGAGTTGGTTCCCATAACATGTGTCCCTATATACAGTATAAACCCACATATGTGTATATAAATATACTATATTATATAGTATCTAAAATCCAATAATATATCTCTATGTAATTGTATATATGCATTATAATAAAAATGTATACATATGTGTAATATACACAATTAGTATTACACTCATAAATTATCTTCGTATTTTATTATATGATATTTTGATTGACAGTTTAAGGAAAAGGACATGTGTCCTTGCTTGCGGTCTAGTTTTTAAATATATGTAGCTTCATTTTGATTGGCCGCCCTTATCGCGTATAAACCGATTTTAGGTTTTTAAATTATAAACAATAATAAAATGAATATATATAAGATATATTTCTTAATTGGTTAGTTTAAACCTCTAATATATTTTGGAGGCTTATAAGCCTATAAATAGATTTTAATATTAAGTTATTGCAAAGTATATGGTCCGGAGAATAGTATATAATATGAACAATAATGTTAACTGTAAAACTTTACACAATTGATGTATAATTTGATTACACGTAATTCGTATTTTCTAAGTAAGTAGGGCATGCGTATATATATATATATATATATATATATATATATATATATTGTTATATTAATATAAAAAGGTTTTTTCTTATTAAATCATTACATTTAATATATTTATTTGTTCAATAACTCAGTATAGTTCGGCTATTTATAGATAATGTTAAAGATGTTTATTTAATAAAAAATAAACAATAATTAATTGATGAATAAGTGTATATGCATTATAATATATATATATATATATATATATAT
The DNA here is from genome assembly GCA_964019155.1 of Osedax fenrisi. Taxonomy (NCBI): domain Eukaryota; kingdom Metazoa; phylum Annelida; class Polychaeta; order Sabellida; family Siboglinidae; genus Osedax; species Osedax fenrisi. Next base: position 59,010,555 of record OZ025243.1, read on the forward strand.
AGTATTATATTATTATTAGATAATAAGACATACTATAGTATACTATATATAGTATAATATATTATATAGATGTAGCTCATTGTGACGCTTGCTTTATAATTAATGTATATCTCATACGAACATCATATGAATATCTTACTTTGTAATATTAATAGTGTTATTAATAATATGTATATATATAATATATTATTGTTATTATAATAATAATTGTTATTAATATTATAATCATTATCATTACTATTACGAGTATGATAGATGCGAGCGTGACAGACCACTACTACGTATACGTCTCTGTTCACTGCTCATGCGATGTTCTCTTATTCCACAGCGATATGTAAACACTTAGCATTAATACTTCGTTACCAATACATTGTATACGTATATCTATATTATATAGACTATATATATATATATATATATACATTCACAATAACATTTTTCACACATACACAACCATAATTCATTGTTATTGTAGTTATTAATATATAGAAGTCCAGTTTATGTAAATATAGGTCACGTTAAAGTTATAATAGGTCAGATTTAGGTAAATATATATATTTACTGAAGGTGACCTTTAAATAATATCAATAAGTCAGTAAATTATTAAAAATAGACATGTCGCAGTAGTTGCAACTATATACTTACCATAGGTAAACATACCTGGATGAATTACAAATATAGTCAGTATACATACCTAGGTAGATATATATATAAATATATATATATATATATATATATACTTATATAAAATAAAGATATATTTAATTAATAGTATTTAAGGTAATTCTCACATTGATATTTTAATTATTAATGATTGCAACGAGATTAAAATCACTAATAATCAATAGTTCTCATGTAAGAGTGCCATATTATAAATGATGTAATGCCTTCTAGATATGCTAACCTCTCTGCATAATGACGCCATAGTTGTCATCCAAACATCCTTTCTTGTATCTCTAAAGCACGATGCGATATTTTAGAAAAGAGGTCCACAACAACGGATGTAGTATTAATGACAGATATTGTGTAACTTTTCTTTTTATATATATTACTAGCCGTACCCGACCCTGCGTTGCTCGGTTTTTGAGTATTTTCTTATTTATTATTAATTATAGTTATTCCTAATTATGCATAGCTAATCTTAAATTTCATTTCTAACTAATATACTAATTCTTACTATATCCGATATGCTTTGTTCGTTTTTAAGATTTATTCGTAAAATATTTGGTAAAAATACAAAAAATAATTTAAAATATTACAAAATATATTTTAAAAGTGTCTACAAATATTTTTTTAAATATACAAAATATTTCAATATATTAGTAGCCATACCAGACCCGGCATTAAAGGCGATCATAGAATATTTAAAATTAACAGATTAACATTGGACTATGTTTTTCTTAATAAATATACCCTTAAAATGAAACACACCCATTTTTTAAATTTTTATTAATCTAAGGTCACATGACAGTTTCGTGAAGTTTAACATGTAGTTAGATAAAAATTGTGCTATATATACAATAAATTATAAAAAAATAAGTATTAAAATTGCTAAAATACAAAAAATTTTAGACAAATATTTGTTTAAAATATTTCAAAAATGATGGACAATTTTTTTTAAATATTTCAAAAATTATTTTAAAAAATACAACAAATATTTCTAATATTATAAAATATGACTTAAAATGATGCCGAAAATCAAACCAAAACCATACCCGTACACGTTTCTAGGTTTTTATTATTTTCCTATCTGTTATTTAATACTTATAGCTATTCCTGATACTTCATTGCTATATATAAAATAAAATAAATGTTAGCTGACATACAAACAAATGTAGGAAAATATTTAAATATTTAAAAAATTAGTAGAAAAATATTTCAAAAAATATATTAAAAAATACACCAAATATTTCAAATATTACAAAATATGTTATAAAAAATGTCGAAAACCTAAACCGAAACCGCACCCGACCCAGCGTTCCTATGTTTTTGATTATTTGTATAACTATTATTTATTAATTATAGCTAATCCTAATTCTACATTGCTATATATACAATAAAATAAATGTTAGCTGATATACAAACAAATGTAGAAAATTTTAATATTTAGGAAATTAGTGGAAAAATATAAAATAATAAAAACCATAAATATTTCAAATATTACAAAATATGTTTTAAAAAATTGTCGAAAACTCAAACCTAAACCCAAACCCAAACCATACCAACATTTATCGGTTTTTGATTGTTTGCCTATTTATTATTTATTAATTATAATTAGGAATATATCTATAGAGATATTCCTGATTCTACATTTCTAGTGTATACAATTAAATAAAGTTAATCTAAAATACAAACAAATGTAGTAACATTTTCATTTTAATATCTCAAAAATTAGTGGAAAAATATTATATACACCAAATATTTCAAATATTACAAAATGTTTTAAAAAAATGTCTAAAACCAAAACTCAAACCATCCCGACCCGCCGTCTCTAGGTTTTTGATTGTTTTCATATCTATTATTTATTAATTATAACTATTCCTGATTTTAAATTGCTTGCCGTTCTTAACCCGACGTTGCTCGGTTTTTGATTATTTTTCGATAAATTATTAATTATAGCTATTCCTAATTATGTATAGATAATATTTAATTTTGTTTCTAATATTTAATAATTCTAATTTTATCAGATGTAGATCTATAGATCTAACGCTATAGCGTTGTTCGTTTTTAAGATTTATTCGTAAAATATTTTGTAAAAATACAAAAAATAATTTAAAATATTATAAAATATATTTTAAAAAGTGTCTACAAATATTTTGTTAAATATAAAAAATATTTCAACATATTAGTATCCATACCCGAACCAGCGTTGCTAAATTTGTGATTGTTTGCCTATTTATTTTTATTAATTATAGGCTATAATTTATAGCTATTCATTATTATGCTAAAATATTTAATTGCTAAAAAATACAACAAATATTTTAAATATTACAAAAAATGTCGAAAACTCAAATCTAAACCCAAACCCAAACAGTGCCCGACCCGACATTTATCGGTTTTTGATTGTTTGCCTATTTAATATTTATTAATTAGAGATATTCCTGATTCTACATTTCTAGTATATACAATTAAATAAAGATAATATGTAGAAACATATTTATTTTAATATTTAAAAAATTAGTGAAAAAATATTTAAAAAATACAACAAATATTCCAAAATATGTTGAAAACCTAAACCCAAACCGTTCCAAATCGGCGTTGCTTAGTTTTTTATTATTTGCCTATCTATCATTTATTAATTATAAATATTCCTGATTTGGAATTTCGTACAGTACCCAACTCTGCTTTACTCGTTGTTTGATAGTTTGCCTATCTATTATTTATTAATTATGACTATATGATTCTGCTTTTCATATACAATAACATAAATTTTCCATAAAAAAAATTAAAAAAAATTTAGACAAATATTCGTTTTTAATATCTCAAAAATTAGTGGACAAATATTTCAAAAATATTTCAAAAATATTAAAAAAAATAAAACACATATTTCCTATATTACAAAATATTACTTAACAAATTTCGAAAACCCAAACCGCACCCTACGTTGTTCGATTTTTTATTTTTTATTGTTGTTGCCTATCTATTATTTATTAATTATAGCTATTCCTGATTCTGTATTGTTAGTATATAATAAATATTTCCAAATATTTCCAAAAATATTTTTTATAAATATTCTACAAATATTTTAAAAAGTATAATATTTATATCTTATAATATTTATATATTTATTATATAATTATATTTTAATTATATCTTTAAATAATAATATAACAACGATTAGTTGAAAAATATAAAAAAATATTTCAAATAATATTTTTTAAAATAAAACAAAAAATATAGATAATATTACAAAATATATTTTAAACAAATTTCAAAAAAATTTCCACAAAAATGTTTACAAATATTTCAAAAATTTTTTTAAAATATTTCAAAAAAATGTTTACAATTATTTCAAAAAATTTCAAAAATATTTCAAAAAATTTCAAAAATATTTCAAAAATATTTCACAAATTTTCAAAAATTTCCAAAAATTTCAAAAAAAATTCAAAAAAATACTTCGAAAAAATGTAAAAAAAATATTTCAAAAAAGCGACGCCGAAGATTTTGGATGACAAAAAATCATTTTAATGGCAAAAAGTCAATTTTTCAGGTTTTTCTGGGGTACGCGGTAAATAATTCAAAACATTTTCCGGACCAAGACCATACTGTTGCAAATTTATTAAGATCGGGTATAAAATATTTTCGCGACGTACCCCGGTTCTCGAGTTACCTCACCAGATACACACATATAATTAAATAGACTTTCTTTTATATAATAGATGTAATACAATTTATATATATATTATGTTTAAATAAAATGTTTAAAAGGTTTAATTATGTATACTATTATAGTAGTATGTATACTATAGTAGTACTATGTATACTATAGTGTATTAATACGAATTCCAACTCGCTAGATAGCTAATAATATTACAATTAATAATTTCAATAACAATATTAATTAATATATAAATATTATTAGGAGAATACTCATAGGTTATCATCCTATTAACTTTATTTTATTCCGAAGATTATTTATAGTATGAATCATAGTATGAATCAAGGTATGAATCAAGGTATGACTCTCGGTATGCGTATTACAAAGGTGTTTCACTGATATGTAATTATTTAATTGTTATTAGTAATAATAATAGTATCATTATTAGTATTATTATTATTTAAACTCAGTTTAAACATAAAATACATTAACAATTGTATGAAGTTATCGTTTGAGATGAGGCTCATGTTTATTAAGGGGTAGAAGTTGTATGGGATAATTTACTATAGTGTGTATTAAGTGGCATATTAAAGAGAATAGAACCTGCGATAATAAAGTAACCCCTCCAGATGTCATCCCTATAGCAACCATGCACCCTAGTACATTGATTATCTGTTGTGTACAAATGTTTATATGCATTATCAATTAGATAGGCAATCGTAATAGGTGCACCTACAGGTACAAAACTACAGGTATTATACCTGTACACTGTACACTGTACAGTGTACAGTGTACAGGTATACATGTTAATAATTTAAAACATTATAATGTATACAATTACGCATACACTGTTATAAATACAATTATGTTAGTATATTTGATACATCGTGCAGGTAAGAGTTACACACATATGACACATGACTCGTAAGTTATGAGTCATAAGCCAACCGTATTAGATAGCGCAATAGCCGTCATGTTCAGTTGGCCTAGATTACGTGCAAACCGTATGGAGACTGGTTGCGAACCGAGTGTACAGGCAACCGTTACTACCTGTGTGAATTGCGTTACACTTATGCATATACTTATCATGGTCTAATGTATGGCTTATATGTTATATTCATATTATATATGTGTGTCTTAGACGACAACGAGGATAATTTGAAGCCCTTTGGGTTAAGAAAATAATAACAAATTACGATACAATAAAAATAAAAGATATTTAGGTATATATATATATATATATATATATATATTCATATATCGTATATGTAATTGAATATAACTAGCCAATCCCCATGATAATTTCAGAGTAGTCAATAATTCTTGTCGGTACATTTTAAAAGACATGCCTTCATTGTTTACGTCTAAAATTATGAATCATGTTTCACGCATAATGTATTAGTAGTAGTTATGTATTCAATGCTGTGGGGCTAACAAAAGTATATAACTGTAGTTCAAAACTTTATTCAGTTGACTTAAGTTTGACCTACGTTTTAACTTAAGTTTGTCATGCCTTAAAAACTTTAGTTACACTTAAGCAATAAATTAAGTTACAGTGACATAAGATTTATCAATAAATATTAAGTTTGACTTAAGTTTTGAACCAGAATTTTGACTTAAGTCAATGTGACCAACTATGAAGCAAATGTTTTATTTGTGAACTAAGTATGGACCAAGTTTGACCCAATATGTGTTACTTGGGTAGGTTTAACATGAGTTAGTATGGTGCAGCATACACTAACTTAGTATATTATAATATTATGGGTTTATCATGCAATATCATGTTATTTATATGTTTGGGTGGATATATCATGTGTTTAGCAAGTAGTATATGTTTAGATTTGAATATCATGGTTTAACATAGTTTATCATGGGTAACACAGTTTAGCATGGGTTTAGTATGGTTTATGATATACTCCATGATCACGGTAGGTAAACCCGTGAATGCAGGCATAGGTTAGAGGTTAGAGTTTAATGAGTTTGTTGATACAATTAAGAAATACAGTATTATATATATTATAATGTTAATATATTAATAAATTTACAATTAATATGTTTACATGGGTAATTATAGTAGTAAATAACAGTTGCTTGTCCTCAGACTAGATTGGAGATTTGAAATGTAGACATCGTTTGAATAATTATTATAATGGACTGATATATATGATAATTTTAAAATATATTAAATATTTGTTTTAACCAAAAACATGATATTTAGGTAGGTATAATATTATAATCACGTGTCAAAATAGTTAAAATATCACGCGTTAGTACTTTATCACGTGTAATTGTAGTTAAAACGTCACATATTCGTACTTGATCACGTTTCAACATTATTAATGTTAGTTACTAGATCTTTATTTGAAATCAGAATTATTCGATCATATTTTCTACATAACATTCAATACTTGCAAATACGGCAATATGATAAATATTACATTTCATAATACACTGCATTACATAATGCAATACTAAATGTATAAAATAGAGATAACAACAACGTTATAGTATATATATTATGTAATATAATATGCTTATTATCGATCGATGAGGATTTAATATAGCATTAATAGCACTAATAGCTAATATAATGTACGACCTAAGTTGATTTTTTGGGTCTGTAATACTTATTAATTTATTTTCTATGGTGAATAATGTGATAAGATAGTTTTTAAAAATATCTTCGATAATAATATTATTTAGATAGACTATTTAGACTAGAAAACAGAATGATTGGTAAATTAATAAACTAACTTTATATCCCTAAAATATAATAGTTATATTATCAAATGATATTGTATTATATAATGTAGTAAAATATATAAAATTAAAAATGTATGTTTTAAATATAATTAATAAATAAATTACCAAAAACAATGTATTATTATACCTATTTCTGATAACGAATATGATATTGATGATAACGATGTAGGTGGTGATGGTGGACCAATATTGGTGGTGGTGGTTGTGGTGATGGTGTTAATACTGGTGATAATAATGTAGGTTATTATGATGTTGGTGGTGATGATGATGTTATTAGTGATGATAATGATGTAGGTGGTGATACTGATGATGTAGGTGATAATTAATATGCTGATGATAATGGTTGGAAGTATTATTATTATTATTTATATTATTATTATTTTTATTATTTATTGTATTATTTTGTATTTATTTGTTGTTACCATTATTATTTGTATTATATTAAGTATTATAAGTATTGATATTAGTATTATAATTATTGATTATTACTATTATAATTATTAATATTAGTGTTATAATTTTGATATTAGTATTATAATTATTGATATTAGTATTATAATTATTAATAATAGTATTATAATTATTGATATTAGTATGATAATTATTGATATTAGTATATAATTATTTATATTAGTGTTATAATTATTGATATTAGTATTATAATTATTAATAATAGTATTATAATTATTGATATTAGTATGATAATTATTTATATTAGTATATAATTATTTATATTAGTGTTATAATTATTGATATTAGTATTATAATTATTGATATTAGTATATAATTATTTATATTAGTATTATAATTATTGATATTAGTATTATAATTATTGATATTAGTATTATAATTTTGATATTAGTATTATAATTATTGATATTAGTATTATAATTATTAATAATAGTATTATAATTATTGATATTAGTATATAATTATTTATATTTGTATTATAATTATTGATATTAGTATTATAATTATTTATATTAGTATTATAATTATTGATATTAGTATTATAATTATTGATATTAGTATTATAATTATTGATTATTAGTATTATAATTATTGATATTAGTATTATAATTGTTGATATAAGTATTATAAGTATTGATATTAGTATTATAATTATTGATATTAGTATTATAATTATTGATATTAGTATTATAATTATTTATATTAATATTACGAACGAGATATGGATTCATATTCGCCCGAATTCTTCATCTAATATTAATATTATTTAGTTTTAATTAATAGAATATTGTGAACACCACTATATTATACACTAATGGTATTCGCATATAATAGTATTGTTTATTTATACTTATGGACTCTTATGGACCATTGATACGATGCATATTTAATATATTTAAAACGTTTAGATGTCGTTTGTCAACAATGACTAATATTCTATAAATATAAATCTGGTTATGGAAAATAATTATTAATGGTAATATATACACAAATATACATATATACATATCATAACCCACTCCACACACATATATATATATATATGGAATCATCCTAGTGAGAGGTACCCTATCTCACAATAATACCTATATCAGCACTCACTAATATATATATATATATATATATATATATATATATATATATATATATATATATATATATAGGGGTGGGGTGTAGGTGTATCCATGTATCATGATAGCAGCGTTCTCATATTCTGTGAATAATTATGAACATGGTACATAAACCAATCCCACCAATCTCTCATGTATTAACTCCTGGATCTACACCCTGGTAACGACTTATGTTAGTCGGCTAAACTACATGAGGGTAATTTATCCGGGGAGGAGTGGGATACACTGGATTAATTTCTCCGGGAAACGCACCATAAACATCAAAACAAATATATTCATAGCGGCTCGATTATCCCCCGGGTTAACAAGGACCGCGCATATCGTTACCAATCAGGACGAATGTGATAAATGGTTTATTGAAAACAAAAAACTTATCATAAAGATACAAATATTCTGAATCTACATAGCAATGCTACAATAGGAACATGAAATATAAGAACGCTAAATATAATAGGTAATATACAAAAATTAGAAAATAAAATGAAAAGATACAAATGGAAAATACTGGGACTCTGCGAAACAAGATGGAAAGATAATGGTAATCTTATAACTGACGATGGTCACCTGTTTTTATATAGTGGTGAAACCAAATACCACAGAAATGGAGTATGATTCACAGAGATATAAAATACACTGTAATGGAATTCACTCCTATTTCAAGTATAATCACTGTTAGAATTAAAACTAAACCTTTAAATATAACTATAGTACATATATATGCACCTACTTCAGTTGACACGGACGAACAAATAAAAAAATGCTATTCACAACTCTAAAGTACAATTTATAGCATGAAAAAGAAAGACATACTAATCGTTCAGGGTGACTGTACTCCTACATTGGTAAGGATTCGGTCAATGACTGGAGTGCAACCATGGTTACTGTGAAACCGAATGTAACACCACTACCAACGATAGAGGAGTAAGAATCTTAGAACTTGCGAGATATAACGATTTGATCCTGGCAGATACATTAGGGAAACATAAACAATCAAGAATATCTACATGGCACTCACCAAATTGGAAGATACATAATCAGATTGATTATATCACGATCAAGAGATGTTTTAGATCAGGTATTAATTTTGTTAACAGAGTATATAATAAAGCAGATATACGCAGTGATCATGATAACGTAATGATATATTTAAAAAAAATGTAATCTCAACGAAAACTAAAGAGTACAAGAATTAACTACATCATGGATAAACTGAAAAATTAATCAACTAAGACTGAATATAAAGAATCGATTGAGAATAAAATAGCAGAAGAAATAACAGAGAATGAAAATATCAAGAGCACGATAACAACCTTAAATCTAATAATACACGAAATAGCAAAAGAAACATTAGGATATTGCAGAAAAAAGAATAAACTTTGGATAACAGACGACATATTGGATCTTTATGATGAACGCCGAAAATGAAACCTCAAAAAAATCAACGTATAACCGAATACAATTTATTCAACAAAAATATAAAAAGCGGTATGAAAGAAGCGAATCAAAAATGGATAGACGAACAATGTGACTGCATTGATAATTTAAATTATAACTAATAACTACACAAATTCGTATGCTATTATAAAGGCATTCACATAGAAAAAACAGGAAAGTCACAACATAATCCAAAATAAAAATGGAATAGTATACTATATAGTACCTATAGGTACTTACTTACTTACTTACTTACTTACCTACTTACTGAAAAAGGTGACATTTTAAAAATACAGACTGGATATTGCAGTGTGCTGTATAACTTCGAATCTACTGGAGACGAAAATATGATCATAAATCAACTTCAATGTGAAGAAGAAGATGAAGTCAAAATCTGAAACAGTATTTTTTTTAAATAAAAAATACTTATTTAGACTATTTATATAATTATGAATATTTTATTCATTACATATTTTTTTGTAGGATTGATGATCTGAGATACTGAGAGTGTCCGTATTCGAGCACTGCCAGTATTCGGTAACATTCCCTTATATATATATGAACATAATATATTTTGATACCAAATGTTTGTTTTGTTGAAGTAGTTGAGTAATTCATACTCATTATTTTATTTAAATATTATTTATCAAATGTAATATATATATATTTTAATATTAAAATAATTAAATAATTAAATTGTACTGACGATGTTAATTGTATTATTATTATAATGAAACGAAAGTATACACTTCATATAGTATCACTATTAATAACTATACTTAGATATACATGTTTGAATGTCTCTCCCCTGGCAACGTAAACAAACAACCGGCATTACCGTCACGCTTCATTGATTACGCGAGTATTTCACGTTCGCGTCGCAATCAATTAATAATAAAGAAAATACGTACCATATTTGTTAAGCTATTATGTTACATTATAAGTCGCTGAGTGATATTGATACTGTAGTCATATATAGTAATTCGGTAATCGCGTCATCATCGTCAGCCAATGGGAGGAACGGAAGATGGTGATTTTGTCGCCCTTAAACAACGGAGACAGGTAATCACGTGTTATGTAATATATAACAACAAATAATGAATATAGAGTGAGGATACAAATGGGCTCATCGGAGACATATTATATATATATATTATGTATAACTCTGATGAACACTGGATGAAATGATGTATGTACATATATTATTATATAGTAAACACATTTTTAATAGAATATATTTTATAATTTATAACTTCTTGATATACTCTACAAATTAGTATTACTTCAAAGTATTATATTCCTTATATATTAATTAATAATACGTTAAAAGAACCACATATAAATCAAATGAATATAATTATATATAATAACCATACGAGTACATATGTACGGCATTGTATGCCGTAAATATACATGTGTACAATGTAAACTGTATGCCGTATGTATTTCTAAACTCAAGTATTTGTTAGTATTCTTGATCAGATGCAATCAATATTAGATCTATTAATATGCATAGTATATATACTATAGTTGATAATATAATAGTATTATCATTACAAGCTACTATAGTTCATATATATTCATTTAATAAGATTAAATTGTGTATATATATCTATAGCTAACTTTTCATATATCATTTTAATAGACAGAAAGTGTATATATATATATATAATTATAATAGAACTAAGTGTACATCATATATATATATATATATATATATATATATATATATACTATAGTGTAGAATTGTAAGATCATGTATATAAATATATAACTATAGATCATTATTATTCACATTTATTATAGTTTATATAAATAGACTAATATATTAACTAGTATATTAGTATTAGATATACTTCATTACTAATATAGTATAATTAATAATTAGTAATATGCTTGTATCAGGTGATTAATATTATTACCGTGCATATCATGTAATTATATAGGTTAAATGTACCTATAATATAGCATAACCGTATATATATATATCAATAGAACTCGCATGTTGTAATATAATATTATATATCTCTATGTAATTTCGAATATAATTAGTAGTTTCCTATACTTTAGTTTAGCTTAACGAGGCGAAGTCTTTGAAAAGTTTTAGATATATTTCACATTGCATCTAATATGATTATAATGACAATAGATGCAATATAACGTCAGTGTTCATCCGTATGATGTGCAAGTGTATTACGTAATGTTGTATAGGAAAAGAAGAACGAGCTAAAGCGACTAGATGATATATTACATTTCACCGCTTCCAAGAAGCAACTAAAAACTTCAAAAGTACAAGTGTTCATCGAGAACTTTAAAAAAGGCTCCAGGAAAGAGGTTCATTATGATGTATACATATGTATATATATATATATATATATATATATATATATATACTATAGTATATATAGTAAACATATGTATAGGCTGTAGTTTTTGTAGCGGGAAAGTTGGTAATATGGACACTATCCATTGGACATGTGTGCACTATATATTGTACACTGTACACTGTACAGGTAACTCACCTACTACACCAACTACAGTGTACACTGTATAGTATATAGTGTATAGTATATAGTGTACAATGTACACTATACAGTATATAGTCAGTTGATAAATTGCATATACAATGGTAGTATTCCCTCTGTCCGACTTCTGTGCACCAATCACATCTATGCAACACACATACATACACACACATACACACACATACACACACACACATATATATATATATATATATAGTTATATATATATATATATATATATATATATAATATATTATATATTATATATATATATATTTATATATAAATATAAACTTTACATTGAAACACTATAAGTAATATACCTCTATTTGCAATATTATTGATTGCATCATCAATTATTGATATAACATTATGCAATATGTAACTATATGCAATACATCTAATTTCCCGTGTATATACCACTAGAACGTTGTAGCAGGGATTCCCTGGTTGTAGTAATGCATATTAACAATATAAGAGGAGTGTATGTGAGTGTATAGTTATACTTGAATGTATTTTACTAAACAAAATATAACCGATGATCTCTAAATCTTTTGTATTACTTAGTTATATAAATTATTATTATACAAAATAGATTTTGCACATAAAAAGGTCCTTAGAAAATTGTTGATAATCTAGTGTAAGTACAATATATAGTATTTAGTATATGGTATATAATATATACTATATATATATCCAGAGAAAATATAAATAATGCAGCAAACATAGATAGCCAATAGTAGCTGTTCACTTCTCGTAACCACATTAAGTTACCTTACCTTACCAGGTCGAGCTTGCTCGGCATTCCATAACACATCATTTCCATTAATTTCTATCATTCATCGCAGTCGGTAGTTCTTCTATATTAAGCATTGTGTCTTCTTTTAGCTGATCTATATATGATTTCCTGGGCCTGCTACGTGATCTCATACCATGTTTTGGGTTCCATAGTAGTAGATCACTAGCCAGTTCATCATTACTCCTACAACAATTTCCTCGTTGTTTTCTTGTAGTGTCGGATATTTTCGGAATATTTGTATATAGTTCTTTGTTAGTTAGGTGTAGATTACAATGCTTGCTTTTAATAGCTCTTAGCATCCTCGTATATGTTCCATCAATGTTTCTCTTCATAGCTACTATCATTATCCAGGTTACTGAACCGTAGACTAGAACAGTTTCTACAGCACCTCTGAAGAAGTTTATTTTTAGGTTTTCTCTTAGATTTTATTTCCATATTATATTTAGGTTGTTTAGGGCAGTCCATGCTTTCGCGATTCTAATATTTATAGCATGTTCTGCTGATCCTATATAACTTCCAAGGTATTTGAAATCATCTACTTTTTATACAGCCGAAATATAACATCTTTCAAGTATATTGTATTTAAATGTTACATGGTGTTAATTACATTGTACTTAAATATTACATGGTGTTAATTACATTGTACTTAAATGTTACATGGTGTTAATTACATTGTACTTAAATATTACATGGTGTTAATTACATTGTACTTAAATGTTACATGGTGTTAATTACATTGTACTTAAATGTTACATGGTGTTAATTACATTGTACTTAAATGTTACATGGTGTTAATTACATTGTACTCCGTATATTACATGGTTTTAAGAACATTGTACTCCGTATATTATACATATATGTGGTAATAAATTACACGGCGTATGATGTATTACATTATACATACATGTATACTTATCTTCCCTATAATATAAACACGTGATAACCTTACTCATATACATTATTAGCCTTAGGAGTATTAGTTTCAGTCGGCGTCATTAATATTACATGTAAATAGACAAGTTAAATTACATACTTCATTAAACATATGTATATATATATATATATATAACCTAATTACCTAACACGTTAGCTATTGGAACAATGGCCGGCGATACGAGATGCGATAACCGGTGATGACGTCACTAGGCTAGAGGCGTGCCTCAAACAGTTGGCCGCAAGTGGTCAGAGTTTCAGCGAACCGGAACTAGTGAACGATGGAGAACAGCACTTCGAGTTTCACCCGAACGCGTTGCACTACGCTCTGAACGGTCGGCACATGGCGGTTAGATCATCATATGTTACGTAATATTGAGCTATGTGTAGTGTGTTGCTATTGTGTAAGAGTATTCGGATAGTATTATATATAGATATGATATTATATAATATATATATATATATATATATATATATATATATATATATATATTATATTATATTATATCATATATTATATGCATAGGCATATGATAGGCATATATTTACTTATATTTTAGAATATTTTCATAAAATAAATTTTAAAATATAATCATAAAATATCTTATACATATTTTACATATTATATATAATGTAAATATGAATTTGTTCATAATATTAAAACAAATTATTGTTTAAATAACCTATCACAACTATATTTAGATACAACTTTTCTTTTTTAACTGAAGGTTTTGTTTAACTGTTTAGTACACACTTTTTTTCCCTATCTGTAGAATGTAACCTCCACCGGACTGACGTAATCATGAATTATTGATATATACGTATCCGATGACATCACCATGTAGCACTGTAACTGCCCGATATTATCATATTACCCTACCTTATATTGTATAATGCTCCATCGTAACGCTGCACCCCGATGTAGCCGTGGGTTCCAATTGATAAGGATTAGTGATCACATGTTGCTTAATACCCTAGCCAGCGAACCTTCCTGCAGGGGATCCAGTGTATGCTAGTAGGCAGTATATATATATATTGGTATATATAGGTATACCTACGACGTACATAACGCGCTAGGGGTGATCATAATAACTTATATAGAATCTGTATAATACAGGCAAACATTATTAAAGATATATCATTTAGAGATTGATATTCTAAAAAATACAATTCTCAAATTGTATTTTAATTTAGTTTTTCACTAATCGCCAGACCGTGAAAGTTTCGTAAAAATAACAAATTAGTTGATAGTAATATTTAACGGAAAAGTAAGCAATACATACTTATGAATGTTATTGAACTTATATTTATCTTTAAAAAAATATATGATTGCCAATTATTAATTGGGAACAATTCTAGTCAAAAATAAAAAATGTTGAAAGAAAAACTTAATCCTTTTTTGTTGTGAATAATAAGTTTATTTAGTTTTTATAATATATTATATATATATATATATATATATATATATATATATATATATACAGTGAAACCTCTGTAAGAAACCTATTTATAAGAAAAACCTCCATATAAGAAAGTTATTCACATATTTGTTTGGAAGTCAACCTTTTCCACAATAAAAAACATCTTTGTACGAAAATCTTATATAAGAAATACCTATAAGAACATTATTCTTTGTCTTTTTTGGAAATGTTACCTCTCTATAATAAAATGTGATGTAATTGTTTATATCTAGATTTTTGTTGGTATTATAATGTAGATGTAACAATAATTAATTGCAATTAGTGAATTTATGTTGTATTTATCACTGCAGTGAGCTCATGCATAGCAACAGGCAAGTATGAAGAACTAATTAATAAAAATTAACAGTATTTTATTAATAATAAATCAATTATATGTACTTCAGGCTTATGTGAGATGAGGGAATGCAATTAACATGTCTACATTACAATAGATAGTCATGTAATATAATACACTATTAATATATCCAATATTATTAATATATTATCTACAAATGTACATATGAAATTATTTTAACACAAACAATTATTAAAAACTATTTTAAATAAATAAATATATGATACTATAGGATAAATAAATACATATATATATATATATATATATATATATATATATATATATATATATATATATATATTATATATATATATAACTTATAGGTTATATAATATATTTTCAAGTATAAATTAATTCTTAAAATCATTGGCAAAGTGAAATCATCTTTATAAGAAAAAAATAATTGAACAAAATTAGTTTCATATAGCAGGTTTCCAATAGAGGTTTCACTGTATATATATATATATATATATTCTAGAATTAACAAAAATTATAATTTGAAAAAACAAGAATTGTTTACAATTTTAGTAAATTCCATTTTATTTGTATATGATGTTATTCTTATAAATAGGATATAGGAGTACAATGTATAGTATTCAGTACATATATAGTATACCTAGTAATATTGTATTCTATATCTATAAGATCAACAATATTTTTATGATTCATAAAAATGTATCCATTATTACATAGTTATTATAGAGTTTTAATTACAATATTTTCATGTTTTTTTTAATAATAATAAAAATCGTATCTTTTTCAAAGAAAATTGTATTTAAATTTCAAAGGGCTTCCAAAATCAAAACTTGTTCAAATTTGGTAACCTTTTGTGTTGTCTTATTTTTTTTTAATCACTAAAATGTTATCTTTCAATTTTTTTAATTAAAATTAAAATTTGCAAAATAAATTATTCTTATTTTCATATGTATCGTACAGTATTGTTATTACATTTTAAATCGTGTATCAAGTTAGTTTGTATCTAGGGGATGGGATGTAGTAGTTTAGGATATTTTGTATTAATTAGTAGAATTGTAATATATCGATGAAAAGTTGATGTTAACATTTCAATTTTTTTAAATTTCATAATTATGAACTCTAATAATTAAGGTTAACTCTAATATTTAAATCCATATTCAAAATAAAATAAATGCTTATCTGTAAAAGGGACTTCACACCAACTCAAACGCAATTATTAACTCTAATAATTAGGAGTAAAACCCTTTAGGAGATTTAAATAATATAGTTAAACTTTAACCTCTAATAAAAATAGTTATAATTGCGTTCGAGTTTGTGTGAAACCCCTTTAATAAACTGAATTTTTTATTACGTTTTTAAATTGATTAAAACAAATTTAAACTTAAAACCTTCTAAATAATATAAAAATATATCGATATAAAACATATCAATATATTATTAAAAACAAAAGCATTCTAAACCTTATATACATAATTATTATATTTTTTATTAAATATTAATTAATTTATAATCATATATGTAGAGGTCATATAAATACCTAATGCGGACAACTAGATGTCTTAATACGGAAACTGTCCGGACAGTGTCCGTCGGACACCCTATAACCAATAATCGCGCAGCTTGTGAACTATTCTGATTTTCATAAAAATCGCGTGCGTTATAATATTATTACCACTAATAAAGCTAAATCTACAAATTGTATTATTTATATACTTAAAATTGTATTATTAATTAATAAAATAATACAAATTAATAAATTACAAATTAAATTATATTAAATTATTTATAAAATTAATTATAAATAATGTAATTGTAATTTGTCTGATTGATTCATAAATAATATATAGTTTATCTATATATATATATATATATATATATATATATATATAGAACTATAGTTCTCCCTATATATATATAAATATATATATATACGTCGGACACTGTCCGTATTATAACACAGAGTAATCAACAGATATTTTCGTATTCGAACATGGGTACCGAATACGGACACCCCCATTACCCATTGAATAAAAAGATTAAATACAATTTTAAAATCACAATAATGACTATAATCATATAATATTTTAAAAAATTAATTTTTGAATACAAATATTGAGTCATAAAATGTTAAGACCATTTATTATTAAAGTGTCCGTATTAGGTTACTTTCCCTATATTATAACTCTTATTATACCTATTTCCTTTTTTATTATGTGATGCATACGAAAATTAAATATAATTGTTCTCAATATATATAAATATATATATATATATACTATAGTCTTCAATAATTTATTTATTAAAATATAATATGCAAATTAGACCTATATTATTCCATTTTATTGGTTTATTTGCATCCACTATTACATTCTAAGATCGTCTACGATACCCATTTAGGGTTTAGTAGTTTAAAATACCCTATAGTAATTTAAAATACTATAACTTTTTACTAATACAATATTGTTATGTTAGTTACCTATATAATATAAACATATATATATAAATATATTAATAGATAAAATATTATATTTTATAAATATATAAGAAAATGTGTATTTATACTTTATAATCAATTCAGTACAGTACATTTCCAAAACTTGTTTTTATGGTAATTTAAAAAAAAAATATTATGTAATAAATTTAATATATTGATTAATTATTTTTGAAAAAAATTACTCATTGTTGTAGATATTTTAATTATTTAAATATTTTGAATATATATTTTTTTTTGTAACTACAACCATTTTCGCGTAAATGTAAATTACCGCTACTCTAACTGTATCATAATAGCCTAAGCCTAGGGCTAATACATCATAGATTTTATTTTACATATAGGAATATAGGTAAACTATAAATCTATGCTTAAGATATGGAAAAAATAAAAATAAATATATATATATATATCAAATCAACACACTATACTATATTTGTGTGATAAATATACATATATTTGTATTTTTCTATAAATACTCGTTGCTCATGATGTGCTCTCACATGTGGTATATATACCCTTTACTATAACTTTGCATTGACAAGTTGTCAACTATAAAGCAATGGCTATATACAATCATTATGAGTAAACATTGAAATACAAAACTTGAAAGAATATATTTCCCATTTTGAACTATGACTATTTTATTCGCATGCGTAGATCTTTGTTATTATTTTATTTTTGAATTGATATTAATATTTTATTAAATGTTGCCGTAACTAACGTAACATGAATTTAATATCACGTAGAGATATCCGTTCATATGCCCTAATATATGTCGTATATTAAATTATTGATAAATATAGATGGCTATAATCATTATATTTGTGTGCAAATGTATGAGAGAATAGGTATAAAAATGAGATTTTTTATATTGATCATCAATTTCAAATTGATTATCAAATTGAATTTGATGATATTGTAATAAAAATGATATGATTTGAAATCTTGTAAAGGCTTGTGTCTCCATCGTATTTATCATATATGGGATTCTTCCTATGCTTCTCGTACATATATCACTCAGGTTATCAGTGTAATGCTACTAAACTAAACATATATAATTATTATAATAATATATTATTATCATATAATAATTATATATATCTTATATTATAATATTCTTATAATATTATATTATATATATTAAATATATGATATATTATATATGAAGTTAGGTATACGATATATATATATATATATATATATATATATATATATATATATATATATATATATATACTCTATGTATAGAGAATGTACGAAGTATTAGTATGCTTGATTCTATATACGTGTATGCGACTATAGTCGTATACGCACGAACACACCTGAACACTATAGTTTTATAACTATATTTATGTTTAAACTATAGTTCGTATAGATAGATAACAACATACAGTCACTGTACGTCGTACACATGTTATTCTCTACTTATAACGCGACACCACTTCATAAAGGTAGCCGAATATCTGATACGATTAAAGGACCTGAAACTTATCCTCGAAGAATTCGAAGTGTCTGTAAAGGTGAGTTTATATATAATATAGATTATAGACTAGATACTAGTATATACTATAGTCTATATATAGTCTATATACACTGTATATACACTGTATATTATACAGTCTATCTTGAGCATATTTGTATGTAATAGTAATACTATATTACTATAGTAGTTTCTATTAATGTGTCATTGTTGACTATAATCAAGACATCCTATATTATCATGGTTGTAAGAGATCTTGATATATTAATACCTATATTTATACCTAGATTTAAATGTAATCGCATTTCAATGATATTTTACATAATATTATCTATATGTCTATAGATTGCAAATAGATTACGATTGTAATATATTATATAATAGATCACATGTATATTATATAATATATACTATATAGACCAACGATGCAAGTAACTAGTTGCTATATATCATATAATACATATATACAATACTTCAAATAACAACTAGATAACTTATACACATTATTGATTTCTTGGATAAAATATTATAATATACAATACTTTAAATATGCCATAATGGTTATATTTGAGTTAATTATTAGTATTGATGCGAATGGTAACTCTTGCTATAAATAGACGTTCCAAATTTCCTAAGGTAATATTTAAATTTAATATATTCACATTGAATGTTATGATGCCCTAAATTCACCTCACTAATTGTAAGTTTTTAATTACATTATATACATTATTGTATCTGATATGATTTGTAGTATATGGTATTACCTATATTTTATTTCTTATATATATATATATATATATTAGTGATGTAAATTATTCTCTTTTTTAAATCATTAACTCAGTTTCAATCTAATTTTAAAAAGCATTGATTTAGTCTCATAATAAAATCATAAGTACAATCTAATATATAAAAGCAGCAATTCAGACAAGCCGTAAGGGGAAAACATATTCAGTTAAACGAGAATCAAAATATATATGTTTTCTCAGTATTAAAATGCATTGAATTATGCCTTTGAACCAAATGTATTATTTATGTATTATCAGGCCCATCTTGTCATCACCGATCAAATGTATTGCTTAAATAAATACAAATAATTTAGATAAGTGTTTATATTAAATATAATTATACGATAATAAATTAGTTTAATAACAAAAATATATATATATATGTTTATAAAATATTGTCCATTTATTTTAATTTATTTTGTTTAGACCGATGTTAAAATAAATTATACATAAGGATATTGAATATTATACCATGTAAACATTATTTCTAAAAAAATATAGGTTAACTTCTATATATATATATATATATATATTATTATTTATATATAATATAATAGAATATCTTATGAATATCTTCGAGATCGGTGAGATAAATAATCTATAGGTACTATCCAATGCAACTAGAAAAAAGCAGTTGTTGACTACAAATCACGAATATGACTTTCAGGATATATATATATTATACCTCGATATGTTACAATCTGCATATGAGAAGTGCTCCTTCTCTCTCAGTCCACTGGATAAGACTGAAGAAATATCTTTTAATTTAAAATACTTTATACATCGCTATATACGAATACACTTTAAAGAAAATGTGCATTTCTTTTATTTAATATTATGGTCAACGTGTTGCATTACTTTTTAATTGCATGAATATATTATATCATATAAGTCACATCTACCA